>OY720254.1:8750000-10000000 GCA_963082625.1 Pasiphila rectangulata | reverse complement strand
CAAGAAAGGAGAGGCAACATCTTACTGCCGGCACCCAACGGTATTGTTTATTTTAAAGCGGAATGTTATATTTTTAAATTACTCATATACAGGGTGTATAGTACAAAACAAATAAAAGTACATAATACAAGCTCTGCTTAGCTTGGGGCTAGATGATGCTGTGTGAATTGTCCAGCATTATTTATTTATTTATAGTAATATGCTTATTATGTTAAAGGCTATGGATAGTTATGGTCATGCTGCGATGACGTTGTTATATTAGAAACAAAAGACGATTACATACGACTTTATGTATACTTATATTCATTTAGTTTATTTAAATACCTTCTACTGAGTGCTTGGTGGTAGTAAAATTAGTATGTGTTTCGTTCGGTCACGATCTGTGACGTCATGCTCATTGTGCCTTGAACATGGTGTATTTGTATTGTACTAGGGCTGTTATGTTATTATATTAATAACCACCAAAGGCATAAAAAACCCGGACATTTAGGAATATACAAGTAATTTGTTAGAAAACAATAAATTGTGAGAGGTGCGTGTCGGGCCACGCGCTGTGTAGCGTTCTGTAGTTAACCTTAGACCTGGTTGTTAGAAGTTGGTATATGTTGTTTACGTTTATCAATACACATGAACAGGTATTTTCATATATTTCGATTGCGATTAAGCTAGTGATTAGGTATATACCTGAAAAATGATCTGGCTTTGCAGTACAGCTGCGACAAAAGTCTTAGGACTTAATTATCAACCCAGGCAAAAATAAAAAACTTTCTTGATTTGAAAAAAATCTTTTAAAATTATAATAAAGAATAAATGTGTTACTAAGCTGATATTTATTTAACTACATTTAACATATAAAAAACTACTTGCGTAAAAATTTGCATTTATATAATTATTTTAAATTTTAAATTTTTCCGAGTAGTTTGCAACACGTTTTTGTTACATAAATATTTATTAGTATAAGTTTAACGAATGTTGTGATCGCCTATAATTTTTGACATATATAATAAGAACTGGTCCTTGCAATTTCAATGTTGAATGTCCTATCCTATCCTACTAATATAGTATAAAAGTGAAAGTAAGAATGTATGTATGTAGGTATGTATGTTCCCTTATCACGTCAAAACCGCTGAACCGATCTAGATGCATTTTAGTATAGGAGTAGATTAGAACATAGAGACGGACAAAGGCTACTTTTTGTTGCGTATATTAAATCAGAAGGGGTTAAAATAGGGGAAGAAAGTTTGTATGGAAAAAAATATAAAACACATGTTTCAGGGTTAGTTGTAGGGCGTCTAGTATATATTGTTTATTTAGACTACGGAAATAATCATTGATTTATAATAATTGTGGTTGTAAAACGGAAATAATTACTGATTACTCGATTATCGTAGTCGTACAAATAAACATTAAATTAATTATACGAGTTACTTACTCCTATGGATAAGAGCTTTCTTGGCTTCCGAGAAGACGCCATTTTGTCTTGTGTGGTATTCCAATATTATTCCAGCTTTGAGCTCATGTTAACTCAAGTAAAATAAATAAACAGACCTCTTTAAAGAATAATATACAAAACTTATGGAGAAACGACCAGTTATTCGTTTTTATTACATCTCAGCACAATAATTTATCGCATAATACATGTATTTTTACAAGCTTTTATTCAGCTTGCCCTGTATGTATGTAACTGTGGAATCTTGCAACTCAATTTTGAAGCAGATATCTTCAACCCATTGAGCTGAAATTTTGTATACATGTTTTCTTTGGATGACAATGAATGGTCAGCTATGTGACGTCACTCTGAATCCAACATGGCGGAACACCCAAACTGGCGGACTACTTATTTTTAATTACCTGCATTAAAAATAAGTAGTCCTTAAATTTCGCGACAAGCTTTTTTATCACATAAATTGTGTAAAGACGTTTTAAGTTGACTTTAAACTTTAATGGAAAATATTTATTTTATTATTTTTAGTCCGCTTAAATAAAAGCTTGTTTGTTAAAAAGTTTTTTTTTTACTTTTAATTTATTTAAACCTGACGCTTACTCGAATTCCCGTAGTGATATGTAAAATGTGTTATTTAAAGAGCGAAGTGTAAAAACTATTCCTTATTTTTAGTTTGAAAATATTTTATTTACGGCACGAGTAAGGCGGCAAAAAGAAGTATGAATATATAAATCGCAGGTTTTCTCATGTCTTTTTTGTATTATTTTGGTTTTTGGAAAACGTTTGATATTCGGGATACAGACAGTACAATTAACTTGTACAATAATAAGTAAAGTAAGAAGAATAGAAAAACCAGTACAGTTTCCATAACTACTTCATTCATACATTACAGGAAATAAAAGTGAACAATACAGTACCAAAAAAATATCTTAACATACAAATAAATGCTGGAAAATAAACATCTAACAATTTCACGACTATAGATAAGCCGTCTAAGCTGAGACAGATGCTGGGTAAGCCTTATCCATCTTACACTGTCCCAGGCACTGAAGCGTCCTGTACAGCAAAAATACCAGTAGCCGACGCTGTATAAATCACCTATAGGTAATAGATGTGAAATATTTTTTTTACTAAAACATAACACGCAACCACGCTTCATTGAAAGATTTCACGGCACGGATCTGTTGATACTTTCCATATGACTGCCGCCATAAAACAATCGTTAAAGTAACCGACTGGTTTGAAAGGAGGTAATTGTTTCTACGCGAAGAAATTGGACATGACATCCGCATTCCCCTGTACTTTGTAACACGTTTTCGGCCACAACAATTGGTATTTTATTCATTGATGTTACATGACTGAATTCGCTATGTTATGAATAATGTTTAACATACCAAGACAGCCCGTGCAACTGCTCATTTATCTTTCATCAAAACTCCTACTTAACAAAATTTGCTCATATAATGAAAATAGAAATAATTTATTTGCACCTTATTTTTATAGTTTATACAAATTATAGCCTGCCAAAGCACATACATGATACACGAAGTTAGAATTAAAACCTTACTGTGTAGTAAATACTTAATGAAAATCTTTAAAACATTACATCTCTTCCAGCCATAGGACATCCATTGCTGGAAAAAGACCTCCCATCATCATCATCCCTATCATTGATCACTAAGTACTGATCATGAGGGGTTGTTGCCATACTTACTCACTATGCTTGACAGGCGTGTTGGCGAGCGGCAGATTTTTAGTGCATACACAGACAATAGAAGACGGGCAATATTCTACTGCCGGCACCCCACGGCAGAAACACTACATATTGGTGACTAATCAAGTTGCAGAGAGCCTGTTGGGAGAAAATATGGGACATTTCAATGGAGACTAGTATTTTACATATTGTCAAATTCATTTTGATGCCGACCTATAGTCGCGACAGTGGCTTAAGGCGACGCAATATTTAAACAATTATTTTATTGGAATTGATTAAATTACTATGACCTAGACTTATTCAATTGTACCAAAAATGTCCTGAAACGACAAATCAAGATCTTCTTTTTTCAACTTTCGCGATCACAACACATTATTAAAATATGGGATTATCGGGTATTTATCGCGTAATTACCTTTATTTTATTTCCGACGTTTCGACCGGATTGCACCTGGTCGTGGTCGCGGGGAGACTGGCGTGCTGAAGTTAACCGCAGCAAAGCGAAGGCATCTTTTCAGACTACCCTCACTTGGTCTTCATAATTAGAAATTTGAGATTTAAGGCCGGTTCACACTGGGACAGCACACTACACTCACTGTATCAGCACACTTTGGTTTATTCACACGCCGAGTACACTTGGCTATCACTGGATTCCATGAGGCAGAGAGTATGAAGCCGTCTTCACGATTAAAATTAGGATATTTCTTAATTTCAATCGCTTCCCGAACCATTCTCTTGTAGTAGTGCCTCTCGTTGGAAATAATCTTGGGATTGTGGAGTTCGATCCAGTGATTGGGTCCTGAGTCCACTACATGCTCAGCTATAGCTGACTTGTTTACTTGTCGATTTTTGACCGCTGCGATATGTTCCTTAACACGTTCGGCGACTGTGCGCTTCGTTTGGCCTATGTAAGAACGACCACAGCTGCAATCGACTTTGTAAACTCCAGGTTCAACTCCAGCAAGGGTACTACATCCTTTGGTGATCGTAGACTGTGTGAGAGTGAGTGTAGTGTGCTGTCCCGAACCGGCCTTAAATCTCAAATTTCTAATTATGAAGACCAAGTGAGGGTAGTCTGAAAAGATGCCTTCGCTTTGCTGCGGTTAACTTCTGCACGCCAGTCTCCCCGCGACCACGACCAGGTGCAATCCGGTCGAAACGTCGGGAATAAAATAAAGGTAATTACGCGATAAATACCCGATAATCCCATATTTTAATAATCAAGATCTTACACTCTTCTATGCATATATCGTTGTAAGTATGAAGATTATTTGAAAAACACACACCCTTACCTTCACTCACAAACTGATCACACAACCTCACACTAACACGCGCACTCACTCATACACGCTGGTCTCCTTGGTTACCCAGACTCTTATGAGACTGGTGTTATCGAAGTATACCCCACTCACTCACTCGCCTGCCGAGTCACAAAAATAAAAATGTAATTGTTTATTATATATATATATTTTTCTTGCACTTTTTATCTTTCCCATCAATTTTGTTTATTTTTTTCTCTATTTTTTTCTTTTAATTCGACTAAGTATAGCATTCCACTGCTGTTTTCTGTATGTTTATCTTTTGTGTAACCTTTATTGGCCTTAATATTGTATAAATTAAAAAAACTAGATACATTGTCACGCTGATGGTTTACCATAACAAAAAAAATATATAAAAAAAATTACAATGGAAAAGCGCGGACTGAGGGGGCCGCCTGCATACAAACTGACGCTAGCTAGCTTTTCATTTCAAGCTACTACAGTCAAATCACGTTTAAAATGAAAACTATTTGTAGTTATATAATCAGCCTACGGGTCGTTCACCCGTAAAGTGAAAATCTATGTTTTTATAGAGCAGTAGGTATTTGTTTTTTTTTCTGTTATATCAACAGTTAACCAAACGTGTAAACCAACGACCGTTACAAAAAACATGAAAAATTCAAAACATAAAATATAAATTAAAATGTATTGTTGCTAAAAAACGATGAATGTTGTAGAAAAGAAGGTAGAGGTTCATTTAATCGGTGAGAAAAGAAATCAAAGTCGTTACCAGCAAAGTGCTTCCCCATTTACAGATTACTCGGGGATAATATAATCCGTAGATTTTATATGCATCCTGATTTTTATAAAACAAAGGAGCATTGGTGTAATGAGGTGTTTTTAATAAAAGTCGAATCTTCAGAAATAGTTCACTCGAACCTTATGAGAGCTTTATAGTTTTCTTTTACTGGTAGAAAACTAATTTGATATTGACAGAATTTGCTTTTTGCAACAAACTTGCTTTTTCCGCTTGACAGGATTAGACGAGAGTTGCCAGGTCCATCTGTTAGGTAGTTCAGTAAATAAAAAAAGAGTACTAAATACTCTGTTATTTACTGAAAATTAACAACATTAAAATTGTCTGTGTCCTCATGTTTTGTTTTTTAGACAAAAAAATAGTTTATCTTGCTACTAACGTGACTTAGATACTTTTACATTGGTACTTATTACCAATGATCTCAAAATGTATTTTTTATGAAAAGTACCGCCAACAGTTACCTGCAGTTTCAAAAATTACACTAAAAACATTAACACGGTCACAGTCTGATATGTACCAACCATTTACAGGCAAAAATTCTTTGATTTTTTAAACGAATGACGTAAACTGTATGTATTACCTATATGTCTTGTGTACCAATAAATGTGTTTTCTTTCTTTCTTTCTAAACATACTTATAGTAAATTTAATAAATTATTTAGATAAATCAATCAATGTTCATAGTGGATTTAGGTCTGGAATAAGATACTGACCACATTCATTTACTGAACAATAAAAAGTAACTGAATCATTGTTTCAGAGATTTAGTTTCAGTGGATATAGCTGGTGGAATAAGATATTGACCACATTCATTTACTGAACAATAAAAAGTAACTGAATCATTGTTTCAAAGATTTAGTTTCAGTGGATATTTTAAACTGATTGAAACTAAATCTTTGAAACAATGGTTCAGTTAATGTCCATTGTTCAGTGAATGAATATGGTCAATATATTCCACCAGCTATATAGCTGGACATTAACTGAACCATTGTTTCAAAGATTTAGTTTCAGTACTCATTTTCGATGTCTAATGGATTCCGGTACCGAAGATCGTAAAGTAATCAAAGACCGTCACAAAACGAAGCACCCACAAATTAATGTTATCATGCAGATGTTTTACTTCATTGTCTTACTTTATGTATGTAGGTATCTACGTAACACATGTAGTGTACTTAATTGAGGTAAACACACAATACATGGATACGCATCATCGAATCTGCAAACAAAGGTTCTGAGACCTTCCATTCACAAACTTCTTGCTGTGATGAACAAATTGAACGATTATCTGTATTGTACAGACAGCGTCATAGATAAGTAACCCCCTTGCACAAGACACCCAGCTTCAAACCCCTACGACAAGCGGGGTTGGGGGGTTACTTAACTGTAACGCCAACTGTACTTATCTAGCTAGGTATGTAGTGTAGGTACCTAGGTGCAGCTAGTGATCTCAGTTAAAACACGTTATATTATATCATACTTAGACATTTGACACGTACCTACCTAAGCTTACCTAACTTTTGATAGGTAAGGTTTCTTAGGTATTATCTGTGCCACCCACTGTCCGCTGTATCTTCTAGGAAACGGATTGGGTTAAAATAAGCAAATATTAAAATAATTTTATTTCTTGAATATGTGTGTGCATATTTAACACGTGCTTTGACGGTGAAGGAAATCGCGAGGAAACCCACGAACTAGTCAGCTTCAGTAGTATTGACCTGTTCTTTCCTTTCAATAATAGCCGACTTAGCTAGGAAGGTGGTATAGGTGCTGCGCAAGCCTATTCCATCGAAGAATGTCCCGGGCCTGCAGCATACCGTACGCTGTGTAATATACATACATATGTACATATAATCACGCCTTTTTCCCGTAGGGGTAGGCAGAGACCACTTCTTTCCACTTGCTACGATCCTTACATACTTGTTTCGCTTCGTCCACTTTCATTATTCCCTTCATACATGCTCTTCGGTTTAGGGTACTCTTGAACTGGCCTTTTTTCAAGACGTCCTGATTTGGTCTCGAAACGTCTGCCTAGGTCTACCCCTTCCAACACTTTCATTCACACTCGCCTTATAAATTTTTTTCGTCAATCGTTCTTCATTCATTCTCTCGACATGGCCAAACCATCTCAGCATACCTTTCTCAATGTAATATGCTTGCAATAAATGAATATGACTATGACTATGACTAATACGAGTAAAATAATAAACATTTATTTAACTCACAAAAACATCACACAGAGAAAACAATACGCATATTAAGAAACAATTAGAAAACATAAGAATAAAAGGGCTGTACAAGTACAAGAAAAAGACAAAAATAAAACTTTAGACATTTAGAAAGTACCTACCTAACATAAATTAAGTGCCACCAGTGCCACTGTCTGCTCTGCTGCGAACCAAAAAGGAACAGTCTCAGATGCTCCACCGTAGGCGTAGGAAGGAGCAACGCTGGTTTCAGGCTGTTCCTATTGGGTGACATCACACTTACTAAAAAAGAATATTAAATCTCATAAACTACATACCTACTCGTACATCCATACAAAAACTATTCTCAGATGAACTCAAATCAATCAAATCTAGAATCATTTATTTATGAAAACCTTTACAACATTATTACAAACTTACCGCAATTATCAAAAGCTTATCTCACTTGCTAGTTATAAACTGTGTTACAGCAATGTAAGGATTATCAAACTATGTTTACATCATTGCACAAGCATTGGTACGGGGGTACCAGAAAAGGGCGCAAGGCCTCAAAAGGTCACCAAATGTCAAAAATGACATTTTTGGGTTTTGGACGTTTTCGGTCATTTGAAGATTTTTTGGTGACCTTTTGAGGTCACCAAATATAATATAATAACTCCGATCCCTGTGACCCTAGGGTCACCAAAATCATTCCCCTTCTCTCAATAAGACGGTGCTAACAAAAAGGTTTCATGTAAATCGGTCAACGCGTTCGTTTATATTATAATCGTCAAATACACAGACGGACAGACAGACGGACGGACAGACAGACAGACAGACAGACAGTGCTTTCCATATTAGGGGGCTTTGCCCCCTAAAATACATCACAAGGTTGTAGATACATATACATAATACTAATATATAAAATCTATACATAATTTAGAATACAGTAAACACCTAAATACAGTAATACCTAAATACACTTATGTATATAGTCACTATATACCTACTATCAAAGATTTAAATCTACTTTACCTACGGTATTATAAAAGAGAGAAATGGTGCATTTTGCATTTGTGCGGTTCTTATACCTACCTCATTATTTCAGCCGTAATACCAAATATGTCCACTAGGTACTGAACACAGGTTTCCCTCATGGATTTCCATAGGGGGTAGTTGCCATACTCACCACGTTTGGCAGGCGGGTTGGCGAGCGCAGTTCGGGATGTTGATACACGGAAAGACGCTGCTGCCCATCTTTCGGAGGTATCCCTTAGCAGGCTCTTACTGTATCCACGGGTATGAGAGCAGGGGTAACATTCTACTGCCGGCACCCCACGGCGTATTGTATAACTAAATCATATAAAATTCTATAAGAGGCTTGTGTGCGAAGCCGCGGGCAAAAGCTGTCAGATTTCAAGAATTATAATTATCATCAAGTTCTTAGAAGATCGTTACACGATGTTTTACACATTTATTAGATAGGTACTTATCGGAATAAAGCGAATAAGCAGACGCTAATTGAGGAAAACCTTAACCGAGGCGAAATCGTAAACCAAGCATTATAATAAAAAAATATACGGCGTGTCGTCAATTTTACAGTAGCAAAAGAAACCTTATGACATAAACGCAAAGTTGTTAAAAATAATTGGTACAAAAGGAAAGAGGTTCTATAAACATGGATTGTAAGTCAAAGTCAAAGTCAAATTGTTTATTGTATGTAGGTAAAAGTAAAGATTTAAATCTTTGAGTAAAAGTATTTTAAATTCCGAATCCTAATATGACATTTTATTATATGGAATTTCAATAATTTACCCAGAAATACTAATTGTTTCAGAAATGAATTGTGCACCCTTAGCAAAGTTTTAAGAAGTCTTTTATTTATAATTATTTGTTTAACCTGCTTGTAGATACAAAATACGAGTAGGTCACATTATGTACTTTTAATAAGACGTAACAAACAGACTCCATTAATAAAGATAAAGACCATTTTTTGCAATACATGATAGATGTATGTAATTTCGCATATATTAACAATTGAAACGGCACTTTGCAGTACAAGATGCATTGTTTGCTTAGTTAGGCAACTGTAGGTATCTAACGTGTGCATGCTGTGACGTCATAAGTGCTGGCCTAGTTTCTGAAAGACTCTAACTGCATTTTGTTGTTTTTTGGTATCCTCGATTTAGTTTATAATACTGCATTTTCCAGTGTTCATTTGTACATTTTTGTACACAAGTATATTTTTTCTGTATAAATAAACTTGAAAACTTGAAATGTTTTATTTTAATTAACCTATATGGTCCCACTGCTGGGCAAATGTCTCCCCTTTCTCTCTCCAAGCATCTCGATAGATTACTACTTTACAAAATTGCTATTAATTTTTTTTAAAGAGCAAAATAAACACATAAGCCTAGGTAGGTTAATATATGTCATGAAATTCACTAAATATCATCAGACTTTAACACTTCATTATAAAATTCGTCAGTCGTCAACCAACCTATTTTTTCCGTTATATAACTAGAATAATTTCTTAATCAATGGTTTTTTAAACTGACTTCAATAAAAGAGGACGTTCTTAAGCCGTATTTCTCCGTCGTGAACCGATTTGGAAAATTATTTTTGAGCTTTTTTATTTTGGGGAAACGCGGATTCAGTATTTTTTATGTTATTCCTTGCTGTACGTCCATAAATAAAAAAGGAAAGTGTTTACTAAACACACGGTAAGCGGGTATTTTCTATGCAGCAAATCCACAATGATTAATACCAGTGTTTTCCTCAAGAAAGCAGGATGTTGGTATAGCCCCACGTGCATTACCTACAAAAAGTGACGCAGGAATTTCCTTACATTATAAAACACTTATTACAGCACTCATACAGTCTTTTTAATTATGATGAAACGGCTCATGTTTTAGTTTTATGGACCAAATTGAAATAAATATTGTCATGTCCAACCTGAATTCATTCAGATCATTCAGCCACATAAAAATGTTAGTTTATAAAAGAAAACAATAAATGTTGATTGAAAAAAGCGCAAAATTTAATTAATTCGCTTAACACGCGATGACATGCGTGTTAGGAAAATAAGCGAGCACAAGAACCTAACTCGGTCGATATTATCTCTCAATAATATAAAGATTTTTAATTTTTGTAACGAATGAACTCAAAGTAATGGATCAGTTTTCGAAATTCTTTCACCATTAGAATGCTACATTATCCCTGAGTAACAAAGGCTATATTTTATCTCTGTGTTCCCACGGGAACGGGAACTACGCGGGTGAAACCGCGGAGTGCGGTTAGTAGTCCATATGCTGCGAGACAACATTTTTTCTTGAAATTATCAGACGAATGGTATGGCACTAAAATACTGTAAAAAATATTCTATTCCACTTTCAAAATTAACGTGAGATATATTTTTTTTAATACGGGGAATACTCACGTAGTGTTAAACTTCTTCGATAAAACATTACGTGAGTAAACTCCGTTTTTACATAATGATTAATGAATATTATAGCTTAGAAGAGGCTATTATGTAAGGTAATCATTTATTATGAACTGTAAGAAAAATAAGGTATGTAAATATTGCCGTGGGGTGCCGGCAGTAGAATGTTACCCCTCCTCTCATGCCCGTGGATGCAGTAAGGGATCCCTTAGGATACCTCTGGAAGATGGGCAGCAGCGTCTTTCCGTGTATCAACATAACGAACTGCGCTCGCCAACCCGCCTGCCAATCGTGGTGAGTATGGTAATCACCCCTCTTAGAGGTCCATGACAGAGGAATCGTTCAATAGTGGAAGTTTTACGGCTAAAATGATAATTATGATGTAAATATTGACAATAACGAGTGTCATTCACTACGGTAATAAAATAATAGTAAATGTAAGTAGGTTCAAATAACACGGTCACCGAGAGAAGTGGATCTATTATCTCATCGGTTGAGTAACTAAATAAACAAAATATGATCTCGATAGAAACCGTTACCGATCAGTACCTATGAGCTTTCACAATCTATACCAACTCGCTAGCGACTATAGTAAGAAAAATGTAAGAAAACTTGTACAGCGCCTCTAGCGGATAGTTTGGTACTAAAATACGCAGTAAACTATTTTTACTAACCATAATTTGGTATCATGAGTTACAAATCTGACAGATGTCCTAGTAACGTACTATTACTACTGTAGCAACGGCAGGCGATCTAACAGTGACAACTCATGGTAGACACACTGACACAAATAGGATTCGTTACACTTTGTACTGTTGGTTTTTAGAGCTATAGACCATTATCTGTTAGGTAACTCATTTTGTAAATTACGGGGATTGCTCACGTAGTATTTTAACGTCAGGGGCCGTGGGGTGCCGGCTGTAATGTTGTCCTCTCATGCCCGTGGATGCAGTAAGAGCCTGCTAAGGGTCACCTCCGGCAAGACAAGATAGACAAGATTCAGGTAATAAATGGATAACATAATTGGTGCCGGCAGTAGAATGATGCCCCTCCTGGCATCATTCTACTGCGCATTCTCTGCATCATTATGTTATTAATTAAATACCTGAATTTACATGATAAGATTTAATTTATTTTGTAATATCAGTAGTAAAATATTGACTTGAAATCTTACCATGTAAAATGAATTACATAATTATAAATTAGGTATAAATACTCATTTCGTAGCTAGTTACGAAAGTCAGTTACGTAGTGGAAGGAATGGACTTTACGGAGTATAATTAAAACTGGTTTTTTTATATTATTATTAGGAGGTACCTACCTACCTTTAATTTTGGACGACATTCTACCCACGATTTAAACATACTTCGTTTCCGAAAAAGGATCATTCTATCTAAATTTATCCTATCTGGATGATTTTCCATTACATACTACATTTGAATTCACACAACAAATAATTTTCAATTAATGTAGGCTAGTCCTACATTAATTGAAAAGGATGATAATTGAAGGTTAAACTGACAGGTTAACTGGTTAAACGGCCGCACTCCCCAGTTTAACACGCATAGTTCGCGTTCCCGTGGGAATACGGGGATAAAATAAAGCCTACGTAACTCAAGGGATAATGTAGCATTCTAATGGTGAAATAATTTTGAAAATCGGTTCTGTACTTTTTGAGTTTATTTGTTACAAACATACAAAATACAACAAACAAATCTTTGCTCTTTAATATTAGTATAGATAGTGGCACTTGTTTCATAATATTGATGTTCAATTGGACGCGGTTTGGTTTATTTCGATTTTTAGTAAAAACGAAACGGTAGTAAATGTAAATTAACCATATTTATATATTAGTAGATGTTCCCCGCGAGTTCGTACGCGTTTTGTTTCTCTGCTCGTATACCATTTGTGGTAGAGCTGAAATGAAATGATATGAAGATTGTTCATTGACTTTTCAAAGTGCACACAAATGATTAAAAAGAAAAGAGAATAAACATGAAACAGAGAAATGTGTCAATAGGTCAGGCAGGCTGATTACGTATCGATCTAGCGACAGGGGATGGACAGACATCAAACGTCAATTTTGATCTAGTTAACGACAAATGAATATGGCCGCCAACATGGCTGGCCAAATAACTTACGAATTTATAAATTAACTTGACACTGGCGGAATTGTGTTAAACCAAACACAAAAGGCCATTAAATAAAAAGACAAGACAAGGTGTGTGTATATGACAAGTAAATGGCCGCCTCATGGCCAGCCAAATAACATAATAATTTATAAATTAACTTGACACTGGCAGAATTGTGTAAAACCAAACACAAAAAGCCATAAAATAAGAAGACAAGACAAGACGATATGTGGAGGTGTGTATATTCGTCACAAAGTTAAGTAATTAAGGTTTGACAGCGATGATCGCGAGATATACGCCTGTTGCAAACCTGTCGCGAGATACGTAATCAGCCTGGCTTTATGCTACTCCACCCGCACCACTCAGGAACGAGCAGAGTCGCGCTGGGATTCTGATATTATTTTTAACTTCGAGTCATATCTATAGCCTAAAGCCTGGGGTGAATGAAGTCTTGGAGATTTCTCAACAATTTTTTTTTTTCATTTATTTATCTTTCTTAAAAAACAAATACAAAAATTAATCATAATAATAGCACAGGTAAACCACTAAGGTTTGTTTTATGAGCTGACTGAATCTAAGTAAGTAGCACTGATAATAATACACTAATAGTAGGAGCTAACAACTAAGATATCTAAATTACAAGTGAAATAATTATTGCATTCCAAAACTATGTGACAAAATATTTATCTAAATTCGAAACAAAATACGCTTTAAGTTTAACCTTGATATTTTTTGGGGTTAAATTGTTAACAAGTTCCTTTGGGAGGTCATTAAGAGCTATTGCACGGGTGTATACAGGGTGCTTGATATCATGTTTATATGATTCTTCAAAAAAAATTTCTTTTAACAAACTTGTTTAAGTGAGCTTCAATAATGCCTTTTTACCCTCGCCTAATGACGTTGTCGTCATTAGGACTACGGGTAAGTTGCGTTTTGCCTAAAACAAAATCTTCTGTAGCAAATTGCCTGACATTTTCGCTGATTTCTGCTCGTAGGGGTGTTTACTTTTGTGCTCGCAGTGGACAACAAGTGGACATGATCGCCAAAAATTACAATCAATGCCAGTAATGTAAGCCTTACAACCCCTCTTGCAGTGGACGGAAAACTTTACGCTTGTTAATTAGAGGGCGAAGCCCCCTATTATGCATAGCGCTGTCTGTCTGTCTGTGCATGACACGATTACCTACAACAGAACGCGTTGACCGATTTTCATGAAACCTTTTTTGTTAGCACTGGCTTAATGAGAGAAGGGTACTGATTTTGATGACCCTAGGGTCACAGGGACTGGAGTTATTGTGACCTCAAAAGGTCACCAAAGGTCAAAAATGTAATTTTTCGGAAACGTTCGCCCCCTTTTCTCCGCCGTACCAATGCTTGTTCATATAGCCCCAAGGATTTACGACGAGTAGGCAAGCACAAAAGCTACTGTGTAAATCATCCAAATAGATGTTTACATTGTTGTTTGATTAGGTGATTTCGTAGGCCCATTTAAACCAGCTGTTTGACTTACAAATATTGATCGTGAGTTAAATAATTGCGTGTGTTATCTGATAGGTACGTACAGACAGCGTCAGTGATAAGTGATATTAAAATTAAATTAAATTAAAAATCTTTATTTAGAACATTTAAGTGGTTACAAAAACTGATGAACGTTGCCACCACAAAAGTTAAAAAACTGCGTCGTAGTGACAGCGCCCTCCTCCAAAACATTGATGGATATTTAATATGTTCTTGAAGAAGTTGACTTTACAAATTTTGACAAATGATGAATTATAATTAAAATATCTTAAACTAAATAAAATAAAATTAATTAAAATCTACTGTAGCTAACCTTCTATTTAGGACCTGGTAGCATACAAACAAAGTAGGTACCAAGAAATACTGTGAAAAGGGGGAGGGGGAATTATAAATATATATATTGAAATATTTTGTTAAATAAATAAAATAAAATATATACCTATGTCTGTAATAATTATTTATTTGTAAATAAATTAAATATTAATTAAATATAAATATTTATTTAATCTATATATAAAATTCAATGTCCTGACTGACTCACTGACTGAGTGATATATCAACGCACAGCCACTGGACCTAAATACTTGAAATTTGGCACACATATACCTTGAGTATCCTAGAGGTGCACTAAGAAGAGATTATTCAAAATTCTTACGGGATACGGAATATTATATCCCCCTTGCACAAGACACCCAGTTTCAAATCCAGAAAAAGGGTGCAACGCGGCGGCGGGCAGGGACTGGAGGGTTCTACTTCATAGCCGTAGGACTACCCACCTCTTGGGGGTTTTATTTATTTATTATTTATTCAAATTGCTGTATGGGCTTACAGATTAATCCAAGGCGCCCAAATACTTACTTTACTTTTGCCATACTCGCCACGCTTGGCAGGCGGGTTGGCGAGCGCAAACGGGCAGATTACCGCATCGATGCAACGTTCTACTGCCGGCACTCCACGGCTGCGGCTGGAGCTCTGTACCTAATGCCTAATGCTTATTTTCAAAGATACCGAGATCAACTTGCCCCAACTTGATTACGGTCATCGAAGGACATTTCCACTCAGATAGGTAACAAATTTTCTACGCAGAAGATTATATTCCTATACCTACTAGAAAATTTGTCATCAACCGGTTGCGAACTTGGAAGATCAATTACATGCAGATAACAATTTTTTTCCCGAAGATTACTCGTACATCCTAGATATTAAAAACCTAGTTATTAAGTTAGGTTTTCTAAGAGGGACACAACTCACATACCTACCTAGACTTTCGTTGCTGTTGAAAAATAGTTATTTTTTAAGCCATACCTACCCACAAAGTAACATAACCACAAAGTTAGACCTTTACATCTATTGTAGATGATTTATACAGCGTCAGCAATGGTATTGCTGTATTGTAATACTGGTATTCATGCCGTATTGGACGCTGCAGTGCCTGGGACGTTGATAGATGGATTAGGATTGCCCAGCACCTATACTGGCCTCCCAGCCCAGTCAGCTATCCATCAAGCCTTGTCATTATGCGCTTACTGGTAAGCATTTCATAGGTTGGCAATTTGACAGGGTTAAAAATACTTCATCTAGTATTTGCCTGCTGTATTCAGTGCCTTATTCATTATTCATATTAAAAAATATGGTTTATTGCAGAATCATTGCCTACTTTAATACTTAATTTATTGGGCATGTTAGTAGTCAAAGAACTTATCTCTAGGCAGGTTCGTATAACACGTTGTTGTTATCGAAGCAACGGCCGTAACGCCAACGGCCGTTATCGCAACGAAGATATCGCTATTTAGAGATATCTAGAAAAATCTCAAGAGATTTAACGCTGAGATAAGATATCCTCAACCAATCGTTGGACTTTGTTGTAATACCTACTTTATCTATACCTACTAATATTATAAAGCTGAAGAACTGTTTGTTTGTTTGGTTGAACGCGCTCTCTGGAACTATTGGTCCGAATTGAAAAATTATTTTGGTGTTACATAGCCCAACTGTGGCGGAAGGCTATAGGTTATATAACATCAAGCTATAACCAAAAGGAGCGAAGCATCTTTAAAATAAAAAAATATGCGAAATGATGTCCGCGAGTGAATCAATCTTCAAATTAACCAATAAATAGTTTAAGCTCCTTTAGCACGTGACGGAGTTGCGCGGGATTGCGCAATTTGTTGTTATCTGTATAATAAAAAAATATCGATCGATGCAAACAAAAGATCCCATCTAGTCTTATGCCTAAAGTAATTTGTAAGAATGAGATTTTTTAAATTATGCTAAACCTAATAAACAGCGTCTTCTGCATAACTTTTTTAACCAATACTAATAAACAAGTTAATAACATATTCTTTAAGAATATGTTGCAATACAAACACTGAATTGTACTGAATAAAAGGATTTAATCTCTTGTTCACATTCTACTCGTACCTAAACCTAGCTCTTTATATCCCACACTATTTACAACAGCATAATGCGGGTAATTTAAGAAAAAGAATCTGATTTTACAGTCAAATTTATGACTAAAAATAATTATATTATGTAATTCGTAGTAGTAGATGTTGTTACTTTGATGTTGTTACTATGAACTTGTTACCCTTTGACATAGGATGGTGGGAGTCTGCAAAAGGTCGGGATTATTTTAGGGAGACCTTTTCCCAGCAGTGGGACAGCTTAGGTTAAATAAGAAGAAAGTAGTAGAACTTTTAGTGAAAAGTTCATCCGGGGAAGTACTACCACCATACCTACCACACCATAGTTTCTTTCACCAAACAGTAATGTCTGCATTGCTGTGTTCCCAACTCTATGTCTCAGGGTGATGGGCGCAATGCAATGCAGCATTGGTCACGTGCTTAGTGAGCGTGATCACCACGGTATTGTAGTTATTATAGGCAGACGTGGGCAGAGGTTACCGCTTAACATCAGGTGGGCCTTCGGCTTTTCTCACCATTATTAGTTATAAAGGAAAAAAAAACTGTTTGCACTTTATATTAATTCCTTTCGGCGGTTAATGACCACAATTAGAAATGACCACTTCTTAAAATGACCACTTCTTAAATGGCCACTTCTTAAAATGACCACTTCTTAACATTACACAAATGAACATCAAGACGTCAATCGTCGATCTTCCAAGAACAATATCGTTCTTGTATAATAGAAGGATGTGATGCAATGATGTTCTGACGAAAACGTGTCTACGTGAGGAGGCTTAACCGTCCATGAGGCACTTTAAAATCTATGTTGTAACAGATGACAACGAGAGAAAGATAAGGAGCAATTGCTGTTATATGCTCGCTCGTTGTTAGCAGCTTTCTATAGCTGTGCATAAATCATCATCATCGACGACGACAAGGACCCGCGACAGGCGGCCGGGATGAAGTGGATGAAGACGCCGGAGACCGGTCTCAGTGGCGTTTATTAGAAGAGGCCTATGTCCGGACTAACGTAGGTTTGTCATAATGATCATCATTCACAGACGGTGTCAGATTACTGTTAAATATGACCCTGTTTAAAGGCTAGAAGGTAGATAGATAGATAAACTCTTTATTGTGTAAATCATACAGAAAATAACAACAAAAATATCTAAAATCAACTTAAACAACAAAAATACACAATGGGCGGTCTTATCGCTTCGAGCGATTTCTTCCAGACAACCTTTGGACGGAGAGGATTTGAATGGAAGAATGTGGTGTAGTGTTAATATCCTAATATTTAAATCCTAACATAAATATGTACTATATATACATATAGGTTTTTGTGGTTTTGACTATACCTCTACCCTTGGAAACTCTACTTAATCCTCATGCTCTATGCTGACAATTTAGTTCCGACTCTGAATGCATCAATATAATGCACCGAGGTGTCCTTCCTCTATCTCTAAATCATCATCATCTCCGCCGTAGGAGCTGTCCATGTCCACAGCTGGACCAAGGCCTCTCTCATCGATCTCCAAAATCATGAGGGGGTTGTTTAGCAACAACCCCCTGCGTGGGGAGTATAGCTACTCCCCACGCTTAGCAGTCGGGTTAGCGAGCGCGAGAGTTATTGAAACACGGAAAGACGCTACTACCTATCTTCCTGAGATATCTCTTGGCAAATTCTTACTGCATCTATAGGGGCAAGAGAGGAGAGGCAACTTTCCACTGCCACATGCCAGTACAGTATTACTAAATATTCATTATTCCAATTAAAACTAGTAAAAAACTAAAAGTCTATTCCGTGGGACTGCAATAGCCTATTTGAATGAATGAATGAAGACTTTATTTTACACAACATTAAAATATTAAAATTAGAAATAATATAGTCATAATGCCTTTGATTTGTCAATATAGAAAAGAACACCATCGCAATTTAATTGAATAAAGCGCATAATTGAATTCGTCCGCTTCAGATGACACGCGAGCCAGGAAAAGCGGCGGACACAAGAGAAATTGAAGCAAACTCTGTCGAAAGTCATGCACGATTTAATTATTTTATTTTTATGTTAAATTACGAGTACGTATTAAACAGAGTTGGAGCAGATTCTATGCAAAGCCCTAATAAAGCCGGTAGGTGCCAAACTTAACAACATTTTAAGCGATCTCGTTAAAACATGCAAATGACTAAAATAAAATAATGAAATGCAATGAAAATATTTTTTATATACATAGCATTTTATTGCCATGGATTTCCGCAAAGTAACGCCTGAGTCCATTAATTAAAAATAAAATATCTTGTAGGTAATTTATTGCCAATTTGAGACTACATTTCAAACAGATTTAATACATCATAAAATATACGCTTTAAAATCCCTTACATAATTAATATTGATGAGAAAGATCAGTGACCCATAACGTGTAGAATGCGAATAAAAAAAAAGCAAGTCTACATTTTCAAGGCTAGCTAATGGTGTAGCGAAGGCGGTCTCAAGGTTGCGTGGGATACCGTGCGCACGATCTCGCTTTCAACGGAAAAAACTTTCAACTGGAGCTTGAACAATAGTAACGTGATCTACAAGTAACTAAGTAAATTGAAACTATGAATACTTAGTTGCTAGGTTGCCTAGCTAATAAAATTTAGGAAAAAAAAAATATTTAGGGGACGAAGCGAACCGAACGCGTTGACCGATTTAAATGAAATATTTTTGTTAGCACCGTCTTAATGAGAGAAGGTGACTGATTGATTTTGGTGACCCTCGGTAATTGTGACCTCAAAAGGTAAAAAAAAAAATTAAGTCTTCAAATGGCCGAAAACGTTTTTGGTGACCTTCTGAAGCCTTCGCCCCCTTTTCTGGTACCCCCGTACCAATGCTTTTTTTGTCTAATCTAAACTCTATCTATGTAGAGACTAGATTTGTATTTGTTTTTGTAAAGAATCAACTACAGAAACGATTTTAAAAACTAAGCTTTATTTTTAGACCCAGTAGATGGCACTGCATGCAATAGAGGTGCGGTGCGGTACAAAGTTTTCCGAGTCAGCTAGTTAATACATATAAAGGCTAATCTAAAATTTCGAAAAACATGCATTATATACTCAATAGTACCTAATACTACTTCCGTGTTGGCCAATGCTAAAAAGCTTGTTTGTTAATATGTTTTTTTTTATACTTTTAATTTATATAATTTATATTGAGATTCAGTTTTAATTTACTACTGTATTTCATTCGAATTAAAAAATAAATTGTCGAAAATTGTTGTTGATTTCTTCATCATTTATATAGACGTTCCCGCAATGTTACAACTTAACATTATCATACCTATACTTTAACCACACTTAGCTATTTACGTATTATTGCCAAAAACAAATGGTTATCAGCGGCGGAAACAAAAGGTTATCCACTAAGTGAATCATCAACCAGAATATAACAATTCAAATCTTCCAAAAAGAAGCCTTTAACTGATTTTAATCGCTATACATTTAAAACATCATTACTACAAATTACGTGATTATTACAACAATTATAAATAGCTCATGCCCGAGAGTAAAACCTCTCTTTACATATAAATACTTGCTACCGCTGCCTCCTGTATTTTTTGCCTATTTACCATAACAACGTCCAAACTGTCCGTGACTTAGGTGTTTTGATGGATCCGCAATTAAAATTCGACTCCCATATTTTGCATCTAGTAAAAAGAGGCTTTAAACTGTTGGGTTTCGTCATACGTAACTCAAAAGAATTTAGGTCCCATAAAACTAAGTTAAGGCTTTTCAACACATTAGTTCGTCCCATACTGGAATATAATATAGTAGTTCTATATGGAATCCTTGTTATGAGGTGTATTCCAAGCGCCTGGAAAGCATACAAAGACGTTTCCTGTACCATGTATCGTATGGTGACAATTTAGCAAAAACAGTCAAGAAATACGAAGATAGACTCCAACATTATTACTATAATATGTCCTCACTCTCATCTCGTAGGAAGAAGCTAGACCTTATTTTTTTGTACAAAATATTTAACGCATTAATAGATTGCCCTGAATTAACCAGTAAATTAAACATCAACATACCTTCAAGATTACCTAGAAAAAAAGCATTCGACCTATTCTTTGTACCATTTTCCCATAGCAACTTGGGACAAAATGCTGTTTTGTCCAGGATTTGTAAAGCTTAGGTATAACACTTTATCCAAAATAAGCGACCTAGATTTAGGAGAACCTCTGCATAAATATAAAAAAGGCTCGCATCTCTCTGTGAATAATCTTCTTACAAAAAATCATACATTGCTAAACCTTTTTGCATTTTATTAATCATAGTAATACCAATATTATTTTATTCGCACCATACAAACCGATAAGTATCTGTATCTTAGTACCTACCTACTCACTAACTCTAGTTTTTGTTTTAACTCTAGTTTCTTTTTATTTTATTTAAACTTACGTAGAACGTAGATATTTGTTTTGTTTAAAAATTATATGTAGACCCTTAAATATATTTGTTACCTATGTTTAAAAATTCTAAGTCATAATATGTTAACTTTTGCTGTAACAAATTAATTTGTAACCTAGGTGTAACCTGTAATTAGAAGAACACTAGCTCGTGATTTTTATTGTTTTTACTTTTGTAATTTTACTTTGTGTATCTTCTGTTGGTGGCTCAAATAAATAAATATAATAATAAATAAATAAAGACATACGAGCAGAGTCTACAGGAAATGTATTTTTTCCGCTAATGTGTAGTCTTCTCTAAACAATATCTACGTTATAAATTCAAGATAACAATATCTTGCCAACACGTATACCTAACGTTTTAGGCGGGCGGTGGCGTAGAGCTCATTTTTATAGAAACATACTATTTATCTTTGTGTAGTAAATACGGTATATTTTAGGTTCTTTTAATATGTAGGTATAATAATACCTACATATTAAAAGAACCTATTTATTTATTTATTTATAAAAAGGAACGCCGCCAGTATATATATACATATATATGTATATATAAACACATTCAATAATAAAATGACAAGGATCAGTTCTTATATATATGCCAATTATAGGCGAACACAACACTCTTTAAATGTATACTAAAAGTAACTAAATATATCTATTATATCACATTTATGGTAACTAAATTATAATGAGACAATCATTAAAACAAAAGACAATAAAATACTTAAACAAAATAAAATTTTGATAGCGAAAAACGTTAAAATATTAAATAAGTACTTATGTAACAAATGTTAAGATAACAACAGGTATGTAAGAAGATCCTAAAGGTCGAGACTTAATTTCTGAATTAAGTGCTGGAAATATTCCATCACTGAATGTTTAAATTTATTAAAGTTAACACTGAAAATATCTAAGTTAGGCATTTGTTTATTTATCAAGTTGTACTGATTACAGAGCTATCAAAGCTTGCTGATGAAAGTTTTAGAGACCTAGGCAGACGTTGAGCTTTTATGCACTTTTATCTATGCTACTAATATGATAAATCTGAAGAGCTTGTCTGTTTGGTTGAATGTGCTAATCTAAGAAACGACTGGTTCGAATTGAAAAAGTATTTGAGTCTTGGATAGCCCATTTATTGACGATTATTATTTTTATTACAATTATCTTTCTTTATGAAACATCATTGTAAATAAAATGCGATTCAAAACGGACAACGCCTGCGAAGTCGCAGGCAGCAGCTAGTAAGTAGTAACATACATATGTACATAAGTAGGTACTCGTAAGTACCTGTATTTCGTAAGTATTAGCCACAATCTCTGTGTTGAATCTGCAAGTAAAAACAAAATAAAACGCAAAGCGGCTGACCTCGGGCGGTCTGCGCAGATTGTAGAGGTAGAGGTCTACTTTCTTTGTCATTGATCCGTTTGCTCGGGGTACTTCAGGCACGCTCCTATAAATACTATTTTAAAACCATACCTACTGTTGCCCTCTTCAATAAATATGTGTGTAAAAGCAAAATGTTAAAAGGCCCAATAAACTATCTAGTTAGTTGATTTTTACAGCATCAGAAACTGCTATGCGGGACGGTGTAAGTGCCCAGAACAAGATTGGATGGAAATAGGTCATCATCATTTTCCATTCCTTATCCCACACTAGGTAGGGTCGGCACAACACGTTCAATTCCATTATTGTCTATCTTACGTCAACTCGACACTCACATTTGATGGAATCCACTCGTGAGCAAAAAAACCGACTCAGGCCGGGCGCTGGCGGTCAAAAGTCTCTGGGAAAAATCTAGAGCTTCAATGTTATTTTTTATTTCAATATCTTAAAACTGAAAGCCTAAGCTTTCAAATGAGTGTGATTTGTTTTTACTTGTAATTTTATATTAATTAAAAAACACTTCCCTCGCACAACTAAAACAAGGGCAACATATAAAATCAGTCTACCTCCAGCTCAAAAAAATTCCAATACATCTCTTCAAAACCTTTATGTTCCTTTCTTTTCTTTCAGGCCTTGGAACCATGCAATCATTCGAGTTCTCCCTGACCCCTCTTCTGACATGCTGCGGTTTCTTCATCATGTACCTGGTGGAAGAACTGGTCCACATGTACATCCACCGAAGAGAGAAGAATAACGGCCAGGCATCTCCTCTGGTCAGGAACTTGAGTGTGAGGAAGAGCAACAGGCAGACCTGTGATGGCAGTGTCACTAACTCCACTGCCGATCTGATTGACCCGGAGTCTATTAAGAAGGAAAAGGTGAGTTTTTTATGTTATTCAACTGTTTTCTCACCTAAAAAAAAGCCACATTCTTACGCATATTATGTTTAGCAGTGTATTATATTATGTGTGGTTTAGCTACATAGGTAATGTTGTAATTATTCAGAATATATTCGGCTTGCGTTAAATAAGTGAACATATCTTTAAAGTTTCCTTTTACTATCCAAATTTATTTCGTAAGGCGTAATGGATCGTAGCTAACTCAAATCTACTCAAACCTAATAGTACCTAAGGATATATTGCTGTGGGGTGCCGGCAGAACAATGTTGCCCCTCCCCCTATGCCTGTAGATCCAATAAGAATCTGCTAAGGGATATTGCCGGAAGACGGGCAGCAGCGTCTTTCCGTGTTTCAAATCAACATGCCAAACTGCGTTCGCCAACCCGCCTGCCAAGCGTGGTGATTATGTCAACAATCCCCTCATAATCAATTCTCCACTCTCTCTCAGACGTCCACTGACTGCTGGACCTATGTATGTCCAGCAGTCAGTGGGCTGAGATGAGAGAGATAGAGGTACCTTCAAGCCGCATATTTATTTCAATTGGTAATTAAAATATTTTGTATAAAATTACAGAACCCTGAAATCCATGACGGTCACTCTCATGCTCACGGACACAGCCATATGCCAGTGAACGTAGGCGATGACGTCACATCCGCCCTAAGAGGCTTGCTCATTGTTTTGGCTCTGTCCATTCACGAGCTGTTCGAAGGTCTCGCAGTCGGCTTGGAATCCAGCACAACCAATGTTTGGTAAGCAAGCGATTATTATAGGATTATTATCATAGCCATGAAGAAATGTTAAGCGCCATCTATGGGCGATTAGCAGTACTTAGCATATTTAAAAGTAAAACATTAATGAAGAGGTTCTATTTCCATTACGGTAGTTTGACTATTTAGTTTTTGTACTCAATGATAGATGGCGCTGGCGCTTACAAAAATACCATGTCTAACTTGGTGACAGATGGCGCTGTAATAGAAACTAAGGCAAAAAGCGGCAAATTCAAAAAATATGTATTAAATTGCACGTCAAATCTGGTTGACCTGTTTTTTAATTTGTTTTATTTTATTCCAGGTACATGTTGGGAGCAATCTCAGCACACAAACTGGTCATCGCTTTCTGCATCGGTGTAGAGTTGATCGCCACCCGCACCAAGACCTTGCTATCCGTGGTCTACATCACGACCTTCGCCATTGTCTCTCCTCTTGGTATTGGAATCGGTATTCTCCTGGTCGGCGGTGCAGGAGCGGCGGCTGCTGGAGTGCCTTCAGTGATCCTCCAAGGCTTGGCCTCAGGAACTCTGCTTTACGTGATCTTCTTTGAAATATGGAAGGGCGACAGAACTGGCATCCTTCAGTACGTCGCATCCCTTATCGGATTCTTCCTGATGTTCGGGCTTCAGCTACTTAGTAAGTATTTATTATTATCATGCGCAGTACGATATTGATACACGGGGCGCTGCTGCCCATCTTCCGAAGGTACCTACCCTTAGCAGGTTCTTACTGCACCCACGGGCTTGAGGGGTAACGTTCTACTGCCGGCACCCCACGGCAACGGCAACGGTCATAAGCAAAGATTTAAATCGTTAGATACGCCCTCGTCGTAATTAGACCCCTCCATTTTGTTTCCATACGAAATGAGTGAGCACACTCATTTGGACACAGTGCACCTCTAAACACAGTGTTCCGGACGTGGTGTGTTATTTTTTTTCACGAAAGTTCAACATGATTGCACAATAAATGGTAACATCTGTGATTAGCTTGAATTTTGTCCAAGTAGGACTTCTTATTTAACATGTTGAGACAATTTACATAATCTAGGTAATTTAATTATAAAACAGACCTATCCAAAGGCAAAATATACCTATTATTATTATTAAGAGCCTGTACTGTCCCACTGCAGGGCAAAGGCCTCCCTTCCTTCCTTCCACCTTTCTCTGTCTTGAGCCACTGTGGTCCAGTCTTCCAAGTATGCGTCGAGTTCGTCACCTATTTTTTTTTTTTTTTTTTTTTTTTAAGTAAAAAGTATTTATTTACAAAAAAACTAGTTAACAGAATCAGGCACCTTATAAATAAATCAATATTACTTAGGTATACTATAGTCTATATACCTACTTAAGTTTAATTACTTGCAACCGATAATTCTTACCATTTTTTTATTTTTTCAGCACCCCACACCCACAGCCACAGCCACGGCGGCAGTAGCGGCGGCGACCACGGCCACTCTCACGACAAATAAGTCTCCTCCACACTACCGAGTTTCCACAACGCGTTCGCAAGCGTTCGTCGCGAATTTAGTTCATCAATTTAGTTTAGGTCAATCAATCATCCCAACCCAACACAATGTGGGATATAAGCCAGGGGAATGATGCTAGAGATAAAGATCAAAATATTTTAAAGGTATTGTAATAAGCTGGCACTAAAAACCTACCTAAGGTGGACTAAACTGATAAGTATTAAAACGTAAGGTTTAGAAATGTAAACTAGTATCATTAATTACACGATTATTGTACAACAAAGCAACAGAGCATGCGTATTTGGTATTCCCATTCGTATTAATGACATTACTTTTGTAATCGACTAATAATAATGGGAATAGGCGCGTCTAGTCAGTACAGTTTAGGAAATAGTTGCGTTTATTGCATAATACGAGAGTGTGAACTAATTAAACTTATTCATAATTTTGTGTGTTTTATAAACATAGCCAATATCATAACATCACAAAGATTTCAAAAAACAATAACCGGCCACACTTTATACATTTAATTAATCATAATTTTTCTGTATTTTCTTTTAAATATTTTACTTAAGCAATATCATCAAAACCTCCAAGGTTTAAAAAAAACAATAACCCGGCTACCATTAAGACATTATAAATAAGGTGGTTTCGTATTTTTACATTAACTTATTTAATTTAATAACGAAATAAACAGGTAAGTATTTAAAAAATTATAAGTAACAGTTTTCTGTCTGTGATATTGTGACGAAAAAAGCAGGTGGTACTTTCTGTTATTTAAGTCTTAAGTGTGTTAAATATTTAGAGTTTAAGATCTCGCAGATAATGGCAATTGGGTACGCAAGCACATTTTTATTTTAAGATGAGAAGAGTAGGAACATAGTAATTTACTAAAAGATAATGCTGGACATGTCACATAGCCCTGAAGTAACCAGAGCTGGTGTTATGTGTACCAGATGATTGATAGATTACATAAAGATTTTTTTTTGTAATTTGCCTGGTACATTTGTATGAATGTACATTGAAAAATACCCGCAAACATTTTGTCCCGTGACGGGAATCGAACCCGCTATCAGTCGTTATTAGACCACTGGACCACGGAGGCTGCAATTACAGGGTAGTTTGATAACGTACGTATATATTTTATTAAATTTATTATAACGTGTCATCATTTTTTCATGAAACATTTTTTTAACACAATGGCAGTAATGTGCGCCACTGAAAACCAGCGCTCCAGCAGCAAATACGGTAGCCCTATTTTTCTCATATAGTTTTATTAAGTATCATTATATATTTAAACTGTGATTTACCTATAATGTATGTGACTAAAATAAAACTATTTGATTAAATAATGACAGGGTAGTTTATTACTGTAGATATGTTGTAGATTCATTATTCATAAAATAAGCTTTTTGAATGAATTTTCACCATAGAAATTAAATATTTAGGTAGGTACTTACATACTTAAATCAAAATATTTTTTTAATAATTTTGACGAAATGAAACTTTCTTGCTGAGGAATGTACTTACCTACATGTTTTAAATTGCTGGTATTTTGTAGACTATTTATTTATATAGGTTTTGTATCATTTTAATTTAAATAAAAAGTAACGTATTTTACCTATACCTACCTACTTATGTTTTATTTTTGCCCTGCTCTTACTTGTCGTAAGTGCGACTAATATGTGTGTGGTAAAACACACACCACACTTTATAATATTTTTATTTTTGGTTGTCTGTCTGTTTGATCCGATCCGACTAACGGAGCTGAATCATCTCTGAAACGACTAGATAGATTGTGACCTCTATTCAAAATCATCTATACTATCTATATACATATCTATCTAGATCTGCAGGGACCACAAGTCACCTATACGGTACACCCCTGTGGCAACGACTTCTATAAATCACATATGATTTAAAACAGTAGGTAGGTACTAGGTTTATTTATGTAATCTGTGCCAGTACATACAGAACAACTATTATACAAATATTAACTAAACTTATAAGTGTCTGATATCAAAAAGCTTTTGCCAGTTTCCATACCAAAAAACTATTAAGAGCGTTTTTGTTTGTCTGTCTGTTTGTTCCTTTGACTATGTTATGTTTGTTCGTTTATACGAAATGGTTGGACATAATAATATTTTGGCGGGACTTTCACTGGCAGGTAGCTGACCAGAATACTGAGTAGGTGGATAGATTTGCTAGGTACTCACAATTTTAGAAAAATACGAGGTTTGCGCTTAAAAACGTGGGCAAAGCTGCAAGCAGCAGCTAGTTAGAAATAAATAAAACCGGGCAAGAGCGTGCTGGACTCGAGCACCGAGGGCTCCGTGCCATCATACAATTTATTATATTATGATGAAGGCGGTTTATATTTGTTGGAGAACCTTGACAGCGTCATCTCTTGTCTGATAGCGGAACTTATGTAGGTTTTTTACACTTCCGATGATTTTTATAAAACTATGCAAATTAGAGGATTCTTTATAATTTTCCAGTAATCTTTACATACACTCCTATTAGCAATAATAATAAGGGGAGGAGAATTGTAAATAAGTCGGAAACTATACGGTTTTAAGCAAAACTAAAAACTGTTCATTCATGTGCATATAAATAGGTACCTTTCATATGATACCCCACACGACTTAGTAACTTCACTTAAATTTTTTGAGATCCCCTATGCAATCATTTTTTAACATTTGCTATATTAGTAAAAAAGTGTTACCTTTAACCATTTCAATTTTCCATTTCAATTTCAGTCGACAGCATCAGTAGTGATCAGTAATTCTCGAGTTATCCATATGTGACAGACAGACAGACAAAGTGAACCCTAAAAATGGAAGGAACAGATCTTTGATAATTTATTAAAAATAAACAGTCAAAGGATCGGACGGATAGTCTTTTTTAAACTTTCGCGATCACAAAACATTATTAAAATATGGGATTAACGGGTATTTATCGCGTATTTACCTTTATTTTATTCCCGACGTTTCGACCGGATTGCACCTACGTGGTCTCCCCGCGACCACGACCAGGTGCAATCCGGTCGTTACTGAGAAAGAAAGTGGCGCTGCTGGGAAGAAGTCCTTCCCAGTACACACAATAGAGGTTTATATTATAAAGTCGTGCTAGTTACACTATTTATAACTCAAGAACGGCTGAACCAATTTGGCTGAAAATTGGTGGGGAGGTAGCTTAGAACCAGAAGACGGCCATAGGCTCCTTTACGTTGCGTAAATTAAATAAGAAGGGGTTAAAATATGGTATGAAAGTTTGGATGGAAAAATCATTATTTTTTGCTTGAAAAACTTAAAAATTTGCAATTTATAAAGGTATATTAGAATTTTAAACTTAAAGAACCTGTGTATCAGAATTCCTCAAAAATCATCCCCTAAGTGAAAATATAGGGATGAAAATTTGTTGGGGAATATTTTTTTCACTTGACTTTCTTGAAATTTCACGATAGTTAGTTATCTACCAAAGACACAACATGTTAACACAGTCATGTTTCAGCGTTAGTTGTAGCGCTCTGTAGCAACCAAGCTAAAATAATTATGTACGGAGCAGTACGGAGTGGCGCTGCTGGGAAGGAGTCCTTCCCAGCGCCACCTTATTTGTAAAGAATCATGTCCAGTTATGACCTGTCAAACATTTTGACAGAAGATGTCGTGTATAGTGATGTTATGTAGCTTATTAAATAGGTTTTTTTTCGCTGTTTATGTAATACGAACTTAAATGAGAATTGGTAATGTGAAAAAAAAGAAATTATAATTTTAAAATTATTACTTTAAAAAGCGTTATTTTTAATAGAACGCAGCCATTACAAAATATGCATTGAAGTACCGTTCCGTTTTATACATATAGTAGCATTGTGGGAGTTTGACATTTAGATGCGGTTTTACCACTGATAATATAATACATAATTATTTTATTTTGTGGGTCGTTATAATTTTCAATTTAGTTTAGTTTTAAGGCTACTTAGTAGTAAGCATAACTAAGGTGGTCCGTAATTATTTTTACGGACTTTGAATAAAATAATAATATTAATAAATGTGCTATTTTATTTTTACTTCATTTGCCAACTTTTCCTTTTGTTTTTCAATAGGTAAAGGTACACTACCTGTATATTATTTACTTTACCTACTCTTTGGTAGATACTTAGTATGGAATTGTTGTAAAGTGATAGTTTGTACATATGTTAGTTTGACAGTTAATAACATAACCTCAAAATATGGTTTTCATTGTAACATTTTTACCTGATTGTCAAATCGAGCCATGTTTTCACAGTGGTTAATTTAAGACTTAATAAACAGTTTGATACTATTCACGTCACTATACATCATCTGAAAAAAAAAAATAATGACAGGTCATCGCATGTATGGAGCGTGGTCATGATTCTTTCTCAGTAACCCGTGCGTTGTCATTGTCTGTCATGTCACTCTGTCAGTTGTGTTGTACGTGACAGAAATTGCTTGGTTCATGGTTGGTTTGTGTTTGTAGCTAGCTGTGGGTGGTGGTGGTTGGTTTGTTACTTGGTTTCGATTTCGTGCGTAGGTGGTGTTTTGTTTTGGTGATCGCGATTGTTTTGTTTGCAAGTACAGAAAAAAGGCAAGGTACGTAAGTGTTTTGTTACATATGTTTACTAAATACATAAAAACAAAAGAAATCGACCTTGTCGAATACGGCATAGCCGAGCCATCGCTGCTACCAGTTTTGTTAAAAACACTAAATTGCAATGCACATTACCTGCTTCTAAAAACGCCCCACTTCTATTATTACGTAAAATATCGATAAAAAATGGTAATCAATTAATAGAAAGTGAAGCTTGCCGTGTGATATAACAAGTTGAAAGGTGAAATAAAGTTATTATGTTAGTTTGCGACTTGCGTGCGAAGAAGCGGTTGCATTCACGACCGTCGCGCATAGAAAGTACAGACGATCAACTTTTTCGTCGATCGGTTGTAATTTCATCTGAAGTTGTAACTTTGTTAGAGTAAACATGAATTTGTTGTTGGAAACTGCTGTTTGTCTTACTACTCCGAGTAAGTTCATATTTTTTTTAATGTATCTATTGAGTGATTTTATTTACAGTAGGTAAGTAAAGCTAAACTCAGAAGATTATTAGGGTTGTTATTACACAACACTTCTTGGACCTATGTTACACTGTATTTGAAACTGTCAAAAAATGTGTGCTGAAATATGTATGAACACTAAAGCCGATCATCCACCGCCAACTAAACTAAGTTAGTTTAGCTTAGCTCTCATAGTTGAGCCAGTTTTTCATACATGTGCGTCCACGGTAAACTATGCCACCTAAGCTACGTAAAATAGCCCAGCTAAGTCGAAATAACTTAGTTGTGTATGTGATCCATTATTACTTGAGCTAACTAAGCAGAAACTCACACCCTTGCCTTACCCCTTCGCTAGTTTTGTGTTGTTCGAATGTGTTTCTGCTTGTACAGTGAGAGATTGTGCGCAGGCAGTGAAACACTATTTAGCAGCTTGGAGGTATTTATTGAATATGTCAAGCAATATTGTATATTGCTTAATAATCAATTTTCTTTTCCTGTGACGATTGTAATCCTCCTCTGAACTCTCATCATACCTTGTCTCTTCTTCCATCACGTCCGATTAACTCAACATTCTAGCACAAACTGGCCATCACTAACACAGTTTTAGCTTATTTTTTGATAGATAGATAAATCGTTTATTTACGACTGCAGACACACACACAAGTAACAAAAGCTGAATTACATACATTTCAATTAATTATGTTTATGAAGCATAAAACATTCATCAATGTTTTTTGTTTAGCAAAGATTGTCAAAAAATATTGAATAATAAGAGACATTTTGGATTACAGGGGGTGCCGGATTAGACAGGGGCTGGATTACCAGGGGTCCACTGTACATAAAAAGATTGGAACTTATTTATTTATTTAAGCTACTGACAGAAGATACACTCACAAACAATTTACAAAAATAAAAACAATAAAATAGCATGGCTAGAGTTCGCCCAATTACAGGCATCAAGCATCAAGTTGTCAAGGCTTTTCAGTGTTTATTTTTCAATGCAAAACTGTACTGTGTGTTAGTAATGTCTAAAATATTCCAATACCTACTTACTATTATCTTGTAAGATAAATATTCTGTGCTTGTAAAAGCAAGGCCAAATTAACTAACCTACATTAATTTATCAAGTAGCAACTCTATAAACTGGTAAATACTACATGGTTAGTTTGGCATTTGATGATAATTTGCACCTTTGTGCAAATCATTATTTGCACCTTTGTGCATCAGCTATGTTTTATAATAAATAAATAAATAAATAATGCTGCACAAATCACACATCAGCATCATCTAGCCCCAAGCTAAGCAGAGCTTGTGTTATGGGTACTAGATGACTCATATACTTAATACATTATACTACATACATAGATATTTTTATTATATATAGAAAAACACCCAAAAAAATAAAAAATATTTAAAGTAAGTGGTTCTTGCAGTAAGTACATTTTTGACTTTTGCATCTGTGGCTCAGTTGGTCTAATAGCCGCAGTAGGTAGCAGGGTCAATTCCTGTCGTAGATTTGTACTTGGTCTAGGTATTTTTCTGTGCATGGTATGTATGGGTGATTTTACAAAATTGAAATTCCTGCAAATTAGTGTTTGTGATATCTAGATAAATATATTGTCTGAAAGCGGGCTAGTCACTTTTTTAAGTACATTCTAAGATATATACAGGGTGAATTTTTGAGACGGGACAGTAAGGGCAGGTACCTTAACCGTTATAGTTACAGGAAAACGTTTTTAGAAGACTATTCATAATTTTTTAAGATATTCTGAACTGCATTTACAGATTTTGGAAAAAATGTACAGTCAGCAAGAAAATGGTCATTTTACACAAAAACTTTTTTGATGCCAATCGATCCTCTTTCTTATTAGGATCAAAAGTCTCTACTGGACCGACTGAGGTTTGAGTACTAGAAATGTCAGAAATTGCGAAAAACTTTTCCAATACTTACATTTGTACGGAAATACAGGGAGTATAAGATAATTACAGTTTTTGTCAAGCTGGCCTCGTGGCTTACTGTACCTTGAAGCAAAAGCGCCTACCTAAGTAGAAAATCATCATAGTTGCATCGATAATCCTCTGTATTAGAACTAAAAGAAATAATAACAAAATAAATCATTTTAATATGTATTTTAAACACAGACAAAAATAACTTACATTAAAATGATCTACAAAATAAAAAAGTTTTTTAATTACCTTTCTTGATGGTACTTGTCGCAATGGGTTCTTATTCGTGTACCACACCAATGCAGATTCCGTGTTCCTATTATGTACAAAATACGCTTCAATTAAGTCCAAACGTTTGCGATTTAAAGACATTTTTTAACAAGAAGTCTAATCTAGAATTACACAAGAAAATACACAAGAATTCGAATCGAATTCGAAGTTTGAAATTTAACACTTTTTTACTTACTTCAGCCTACTTTCTTCAGCCAGTCTTCTTAATAGCGAATTATAGCGGATCTACCCATACCAAAAAGTTTGGCTAATTTAGAAGTTTTGACTCTTTTACCGAAATGTATGGAAAAAGTTTTTCGCAATTTCTGACATTTCTAGTACTCAAACCTCAGTCGGTCCGGTAGAGACTTTTGAACCTAATAAGAAAGAGGATCGATTGGCATCAAAAAAAGTTTTTGTGTAAAATGACCATTTTCTTGCTGACTGTACATTTTTTCGAAAATCTGTAAATGCAGTTCACAATATCTTAAAAATTTATGAATAGTCTTCTAAAAACGTTTTCCTGTAACTATAACGGTTAAGGTACCTGCCCTTACTGTCCCGTCTCAAAAATTCATCCTGTATATTTTTTTGATATTTACTGCCAGAAGACTGACAAGTGTGGCAGAGGACTGATAAAATACACTTATGTATATAAAATTTAGCTTATTTTACTAAAATTCCAACAAATGTCATAAAATCTAATAATAAACATCTCTTCTAGGTATCATCTTTATGTCTATTGAAAATGCTTGTCTAGTCCAAATCAGTCTCTGTGGTCGAAATCCGCCAAGAGAGATATAATGTTACTAATTGTTCCTCGCGACTTCGTACGCGTTTTGATGCTCGGCTCGCATATTATTTGTCGTATAGTTATTGTTATAAGCTAAAATGTTAAAGCCTTCACGATAAATCAGCTATCCAACACTCGATTCGAGCTAGTTTATCCTGAGGTTAGCGCGTTTAAACAAACACACTCTTCAGTTTCATAATATTATTATAGATATAGGTACTGTTTTAATTTCAGGTGAGTACCGCCCATTCACTCGCACAATGTCAGCACAAGGCCTCACATCTGAAGCACAGCTGAGATACCTCCTTCAGTGGTTTGGAGAGTTCAGTGAACTCCAGAAGGAGGATTTCCTGCCAATCCTAGCCGCAGCTAAAGGTGACAGACCTGACTTGCTGGCTGCATCATTAGCCGGGCTGACCTGCGAAGACAAGCCAGTGAGCTTGTTCCAATGCCGGGTGAGCACTGAATTATCTATCCAAGTTTCTTGCTTCTAAACCAATTCTGAATAATGAATAAGTCTAAATAAATCACACAAACAAAGTTAAAAATTATAATAAAAAATACTGACTTGACTGTGTGACTCAGTTCAGTTAATCCAATAGCCAAGTGATGCATAGGAGGTAGCGGGTTTGATTTCCAGCAAGTGGTAATATTTGTAATTGTTCTGCAGATATTTGTCCTGGGTGGGTCTGGGATGGGTATTTTTTTTGTATGATAAGTATGCTCCTATTTACAAAAAATATTTAATAAAGTAATTAAGTATTCTATCAGTGTTCTGGTACCCATATCAAAAGCTCTGCTTACTGCTCTGCTTAGAGCGATCGCATCACCTCTGTGAGTGAGCGTTGCCGGAAATTCAAAGTTGCGCATGTTCATTCAGTTTTGCCTGTATTATTATTATCTGTGGTTTTGCTAACTTGCAAAATTTTAGTTCATTTAAATTCTAAATTGGGAATATCGTATATTATACGATATATCCTATTATTTTCGATTATATCGTATTAGCAACGATATTTTCAGGTCTCTCATCTCTCAATATTATAAAGAGGAAAGATTTGTATGTTGTATGTTTGTAACCAATAAACTCAAAAACTACTGAACTGATTTCGAAAATTCTTTCACCATTAGAATGTAGAATTTTAATGATTATCCCTAAGTAACATAGGCTATATTTTATCTCCATATCCCCACGGGATCGGTAACTACAGAACACTACAGTGTTCTACAATGCCAATGTAAAAAGACTTCTTATCATCCCTGTAAATATTAATGATTTATTCTAAAATGCCGTGGGGGAATGTTGCCACTTGTTCGTGGATGCAGTAAGAATCTGCCTAGGGATACCTCTGATTATAAATGCGAATGTGAGTCTGTTTGTTTGTTACGCTCTCACGCCTAAACCACTAAACAGATTTAAAAATTATTTCACCAATGGAAAGCTACATTATCAGCATCCATAACATAATTACGGGAATACGGAGAACAATATAGCATATGTTACTGTATACGTTGTATATGTATGTGTTTTGTAATGTGCAGCTTTTTTTTTTGGTTTAAAGTTAATTTTAAAAATACAAATGGTCTTACTTTATTTTCGACGAGCTCTGTGGCGCAGCGGGCGAAGGTCCGCCTGCGACGCAAGGGGTTGCGGGTTCGATTCCCGCCTCGGAACAAATGTCTGTATGATCTGCAGATATTTGTTCAGGGTGTTCTGGGTGTTTTTCTATGTATAATAAAAATATCTATCTATGTAGTTTATTATATTAAGTATATCAGTCATCTAGTACCCATAACACAAGCTCTGCTTAGCTTGTGGCTAGATGATGCTGTGTGATTTGTGTAGCATTATTTATTTATTATTATTATTATTACTTTATATGCATGTGGTGCTAATCTGTAAGTGGTTGTGCATTTAACTATAATAATGTACTTTGTGTATTATTAGTTTTAAGTATGAAATAATGTAACAACTGTCGGTTAACCTTAATAAATAAATAAATATACTTACCTTACGGGAACGGAAACAACGCGGTTGAAACCTCAGGGCACTGCTTTATTCATGTGAAAGGGTGAGGTTTCTTCTTCGATTCATTCCGTCACTTGGAAAAAAGTTTTCTGAACGAATTCAATTAGGTAGCTTTTTGATTTTTTAAATAAACACTTATTAACCTTGACTTTGATTCATTCACCTCAGCCGTAAGATGTCCACGGCTGGACGTAGGCCTCCCTCATGGATCTTCAAGTGATCATGAGGGGAATGTTGCCATACTCACCACGCTTGGCAGGCGGGTTGGCGAGCGCAGTACGGGATGTTGATACCCGGAAAGACGCTTGCCCCATCTTACGGAGCCATGGGGTCCTTATAATAATTTGTAAATTGCATTTTCCAGATAAAACTATTCAACGAGTGGTACCCAACATGGACAGAAGACCACCAAGACAGGCTCGTGAAGGAAGTTACAGAAACAGATCCCGAGTTTGGCAAGAAGCTTCAGGATCTTATAGAGAACGGCCCTCAAGTTATTGAGAATGGTCCCCAGTTTGTGGAGAATGGTCAGAATGGGACCGGGGAAGCTCATTCACCGGTTGAGGAACCATTGAACGGTCATGTGGAGAATGGTGAGTCTGAGGATGTGCAGCAATCAGCTGAACCACTGATACAGGAGGCTGCTCCTATTGAAATTGCTGCAGCTTCATAAATATTTGTAAGTAATTTTATTTCGAAGGCCTATTTGTATAAAGTAGATAAAAACGAATGGTCCCGTACAATGATCGGCCAAATCTGTGTGAAACATGCCTATGTTTTTAGTTAAAATTTTAGTATGATGTCAGAAATTTCTGTAAGATCTAAGCGCCAAGATGCTTTCAATTGAAATTATAAAATCCATTATTCCTAATGCAAAAACTATTATTTTGCGTGAAATCAAATTACAAAGAAATCTTACAATTTCCGTTGAGTGATGAAATGTGAGGAACGCCATGAGCATAGGCACTATTAGTAGTAATTTTGTATAATATCTATAAGTACCTATTTATTGTATTAAAACAATTCTTGCTATGGTTGTCTTAAATGGCAAATTAAGGCTGAGGAATGATCAGTTGAAACCCCACTGATTAGTTAGTTTTTCATTGATAACGAAAATAACATTCCAAAGGAGAATGGGCAAAAATGTATGAACCTTGGTCTACCTCCTCAACACTAACGCCATCTATGCTAATGAAAAGATTATATGTAATCAAACCAATAAATAATAATATAAAAGTACTAGGGCTTGGCAGAATTCAGAAAAAAATAAAACATGAAATATAAAAATAATGCAATTTATCGATATAAATAATGTATTGGAGTCCAATAACACGCCCAGGTCAAACAATGGTAATATCCAACAGTCCAGTAAAACAATCCGAGTCAAAGATCAAAAATACTAATACGTAAAACGCACAATACACAAGGAAAAGCTAAGATCAACTGCGAGGTGCGTAGGAGTGTGCGCAAAAACGAAGCTGCATGGGGTGGGGGACGCGGGCGGGGATTGTGAGCAGGTATGCGGGTTGCCGCTATGTCTCGCGTTTGTGGACTATGAGAAAGCCTTCGATTCGATCGAAGCATGGGTGGTGCTCGAGTCTCTCCAACGATGCTGAATTGACTATCGGTATATCGAAGTGTTGAAGTATTTGTATAGAAACGACACTATGTCAGTCCGAGTACAGGAACAGAGTTCGAAGGATATTCCCTTAAAAAGAGGCGTAAGACAGGGAGACGTTATTTCTCCGAAACTGTTTACGACCGCTTTGGAAGATGCCTTCAAGCTCTTGGAATGTAAGGACTTGGCATCAACATTAACGGCGAATACATGACTCACCTTCGGTTTGCCGACGATATTGTGGTCATGGCAAAGTCGACGGAGGAACTCGGCACGATGCTCGAAGGCCTCAATCGAGTCTCCCAACGGGTAGGCCTTAAAATGAACATGGACAAGACGAAGGTTATGTCGAATGTCCATGTCGTGCCTTCCCCAGTTATGTTTGAGAACTCGGCTCTTGAAGTTGTCGACGCGTATGTATACCTAGGACAAATTGTCCAATTAGGTAGGTTCAACTTTGAGAAAGAGGTCAATCGACGAATCCAACTCGGATGGGCAACGTTTGGGAAATTACGCAACGTTTTATCGTCCAAAATTCCTCAGTGCCTTCAATCTTTAATCCTTCGTCTACAATCAATGTGTGTTATCAGTGATGGATGACATATGGAACCGAAACGTGGTCATTCACGATTGGCCTCATGAATAAGCTCAAAATCGTTCAAAGAGCTATGGAGAGGGCTATGCTCGGGGTTTCTTTACGCGATCGAATCAGAAATGAGGAGATACGTAGAAGAACTTGGGTCACCGACATAGCCAAACGGATTAGCACGTTGAAGTGGCAATGGGCAGGCCATGTAGCTCGCTGAACAGATGGCCGATGGGGCCGAAAAGTTCTCGAGTGGAGGCCACGGACCGGCAAGCGCAGCGTAGGACGTCCACCAACAAGATGGAATGATGACCTGGTGAAGACCGCAGGTCGACGGTGGATGCAGATCGCTTCCAACCGCAATAACTGGAAATCCACGAGGGAGGCCTATGTTCAGCAGTGGACGTCCTACGGCTGAAATGATGATGATGATGATGATGCGGGTTGCGCTTGCATCGGAATTTAATCCCACCTGCCCTCTCCCTAGCAACCCTGTACCTCTAGAAATGCAATAGACAGGAGAGACCATTACTGCTATTGTTTTTGGCATTTAAACAAAGAACCCCATGAGCTACACATTTGCGGTCATATAAAAAAATGAAGCTTAGGAAATGTTCTTCTCAATGATATATGGTTCTTTGGTGTTGAGTAGGTAGACCAACTTGCCCATTCTCCTTTATTTACTATTTATATTTTGTAAAACTTAACTTGATCGCTACGACATATGCCAAGTGACACGAATAGGGCTGGGACGATGTTGAAAATTCGACGGTACCTATATGTTGGATACGTCTTATCGCCATCGTACATCACTATTCGTGCAGTTTCTTCTGTTCATCGCTGACTCTCGCCAGTTTTCGAGCTCGTGCAGATCAGCTTCCATCCCATAACTCCAGCGGTACTTGGGACGGCCAATAGGTCGTCAGGTGAGGTGATTTATAACGTTAAAAAATGCAGAACATGATAATTTTGATGACAGGTGTCGCAGCGACCAAGCTAAGTTTTACGGACTATACCAATTTACAATCTTTTGATCAATAAGAATCTCAAATTAAATTATTTTGTTTCTAAGAAAACATTCCATATTCAAATATTATTATTATATAAGTTTAGAAAGTATAACGTTATAATGTTGTAATCGCAAACACATCAAATTGATGTATAATTTGTAGATTAAGCATAATTAAAAATTCTGTCACAAATACATTACATAAGGCCGGATTTAAATATGTACATGGAAAGTTGTTGCTAAGATTTAAAAAATGCTACAGTTATCGTAGTTATATGTATTAAAAACTGTGCCAATATGATTATTTCAGTATTGTTTGTATAAATCGTTTAAACTTCTATAAAACCTTGTAACGCCCGTGGTTCAACGATGATTTCTGTGATGGAAAACATCGTGAGGAAACCCGCGGCTTGGTCAGCTTCAGACTTATTAACCTGTTCTTTACTCTTCATTAAGCTGACTCACCTGGGAGGATGGTATAGGTGCTGGGCAAGTCTAATCTATCTAACAATGTCCCAGGCATTGCAGCGTCCTGTACAGCATGAATACCTGTTGCTGTATATATCATCTACAATAGATGTAAAGGCCTTCATCATTCATCATTACAGCCGTAAGATATCCACTGCTGGACATAGGCCTCCCTCATTGATCCAAGTGCATGAGAGGTTGTTGCCATACTCACCACGCTTGGCAGGCGGGTTGGTGAGCGCAGTTCGGGATGTTCTTGCACGGAAAGACGCTGCTGCCCATCTTCCGGAGATATCCCTTAGCAGATTCTTACTGCATCCACGGGCAGGAGAGGAGGGGTGACATTCTACAGCCGGCACCCCACGGCATGTAAAGGCCTTACTTTTTTGTATTCAAAGCTGTGCCAACATCATTATGTCAGTATTCTATCATGAATACCAGTTGCTGACGCTGTTTAATCTAATCGTTTGATATAATCTATAATAGATGTAAAGGCCTTACTTTTTTTTATTCAAAACTGTGCCAATATCATTATGTCAGTATTGTATTGTCGTATGTTTGTTTAAATAGTAACATCTACATATATCATTTCATTTGAAGAACTTGATGTATAATAATGAAATGACACTTAGAGTTTTTATTTATCTTAGATATTATAGATTTATTTATAATATCACACATTCGAAGATAACACCAGTGTTATCTTCGAATGTGTTGGCTTGGTGGATAGTTTCAAGGAAACAAAAAAAACTTATGAAAAACGTTCTATTGGTTTGTTATTTCCTTAAATTGTTCTAACTAAGTGTGGTTTAACACTATAAGAATTAAAACGATTGATAACATCTAGAGTTATAAGCCATTTAATAGAGTTATAATCATAAATTATTGAAATTTAATAAACCATTTAATTTGACACATTTTTTTATTTATCACAATTTCGAATGAGTTACCAAGTGAGTATGTTCCATTTAGCGGCAAAATATCATAAATAATGGCACATTGTCGTGATATCGCATCACAATAAAAATATAGAATATAATTAAAAGGTCTCCACTTATCAAAATGCTTTCTTATATAAGCCAGCATAAGAGTGATTGTAATGTTTCCCACATTACAATCACTACAATATCTAGCAAGTATTCTCAGTCGTTTAGGACTGCATCTTTGACAGGATCCAGTCAACATAAGCTCCGACTCTGGTGTAGACTCCTGGCCAGCCTTCGGTGCCACAGGGGGATGGTCCGTAGGAAACTATGCCAACAGCGATCCAGTTGTTGGCCTGGTGAGCTTGGCCCATTAGGGGCCCTCCAGAATCGCCCCGACAGGAATCCCTGCCACCGACCCCTCCCGCGCAGATCTGACTGTTTTGCACGTCTCGGTTGACCCTCTTGAAGACGCTTGCGCATTGATTGATTGGAACTACTGGCACTCGAGCTTTGAGCTTCACTTCGGATTCGCTCGCTGAAATAATTACAAATATAGTTTAAAGTGTAAATTGTTTTAATATAGTGCCGGGAGCAACGCTCATGCTCAAGATTATAATAATAATAGAATAACTGTGTATCACGGCAGTGTGTTATTGTAGGCGAATTTCTTTAGAAAGCGTTAGAAGTTATTGTTATGTACATAATTATTTACTTTGGTGTTAACGATATATTTTACATTATTAACGATTTAGTTTTATGTTATTCTAGTTCTCCCTTCTAGCCTTGGAATCAACTACCTACTAACTACCGCTACTATTGTACCATGGACCAAATCCATGCTACTACTCAATTTAACCTAGTGACTCTATTTCTACTAACTACCTACTAGCATAATAATAGAGGCTATTGTAAGGCATCATATTTTTATTTTGTGATATTTATCTATGTGCCATAGAATTAGGAACTAAGTTTTTTTTTAATATAAACATAACTTCAAAATAGGATTTCAGTACTTTTAGCTATTATAACATTATTATTAACTTCGTTGTGAACGACATTTATTAGTCTTAATAAAAGCATAAACATAAATTACTATAAAATAGGCATTTGCTAATAAGCATGCTGCAAGGTTCCAAAGAACTATTTTAATAAGCATTTGGCAATAATTTAGCACCTAAGTAAAGGATTTGTTTGGCTACGAGTATGTAATAAATAGTATGAAACAAAATATATACTAGGTAACATTATAGAATATAGTGTATATTCTGATTCATACTATAGGCAGGTACAGTTTATATAGGTAGCAGCTATAGTTTATAGATAGAATGTTTGCAATGCAAAGCTTCATCTAGGGTGATGCTGCCCACCTGACCACTCTTCGGGGGAGTTCGCATTGCCGAATCCGTTGTCTGATTCTGGCAAACGTACAAGAACGGTCAAAAATGCTACTTAAACAGAACTCACGAATAAAATCCAATCGTTTATAGAAAAAGTGGGTGTCGACCAGATTCAAACATAACATTGATCAACCTAACTCCCCGTACACGACATAACTAATTCAATTATCCATCCCAAAGCGCCGCTTGCGCCGACTTGAAAATATCGATAAGCCTCATATCGGTACCTAATCAGTTCCAGTGTTCACCGATATACTAGAACTGATCATCACAACGGTTGTGAACACAATAAACATTGTTTTCGGGATACTAACCATGATTTGAAACGTTTCTGTTTTGGCTGTTATGATGCTGCCCGTGTAATTGAACACAATCCAACTGAGAAAATGACAACCTTTTCTTATACTTAGTGCACAATAACGTTTTGACTTTCAATAATTTCTTACAATATTTGATAGTCTAGTGCCACACGATCCTTCTATAGGGACGGCTAATCCGAATTTTCGAAAGACTATCGTTATCGCTTTGATTCGTCGAAATCGAAGTCGTTTTCAAGAGTAGGCAGGAGTAGTATATCCTCTATCACGTGTTTCTGTGTCGAAATATTAGGGAAACTCAAGTCTCAAAACATGGTAAATATTCTGTAGAAAATGCGGATCACTATCACTAGATTCAGTCTTGAGTGTAGTGGGAGTTTAACTGTCAGTAAGTAGAACCAGCTTTTAGAACATAAATAAATTATTGATCTAGTGAGAGTTTTAACTCTCAGTAGTTCCTGTTTTGAAATTAACAAAAAATAAAACTTGCAGGTATCTATGTATGAGTACTGTACCTATCTGTATCTATGTAAGTAAATGCTATTATAACTTGAATCTTCGGATCACTCTTGTGAAACTCCTTTCTGATCTTTTAGAAACTTACTGTTCTCTGTTTTCCCCCATCCAGCTACTTCCATAGTTACGCCAATGAAGCTGTTATCTCTCAATTCGTTGGATAGAGGCAGGCAAATTGGTTTCACGAAATCTGAAAAGTTTTTATATTGAGATTATTATGTCAAGCAGAACTGTTGCTAAATATAGACGTTTAAATAATAAAAAATAACACAGCATTAAAAAATAATTGCCTCGTACCTAATTGAGAAATAGCTGAGAAATTAAGAGAAGATAATCAGCTCAGATGCGAGCAAGATATTTCTTTAAAGTGTTTATAAACATGAGAATAATTTTGATGAATTAATTGTTATTCATGAAAAGATCTATATTTGAGCCCGACGCAGAGTGGTAGATTTTCTGCAGATAATCTACAAACATGTAAGTTTCCCGGTGGGAATCGAACCTTGCGTCTTCGCCTGTTAAACAAACTGTGCCCCGGAGGTCGTCATGATATACTGATGATGATGGTCTGGCTAGTAGCAAGATTTTACCTCACACGATGTGAAATAAAAAAAAAGTTCATCCCCACAAGTGTAATGGTTTCTTGTTTTACTGCGAAACCCTAAAACAGGTTAAACTTACCATTGTATTGCACGTCCCTCGCAAGTTTCAGCAACGCTATATCATTGAGTTGGTTCCCGTCCTCAGTGTCGTAGTGTTCGTGTATGAAAATCTTTTCGACACGAATGTCCTGAGGAGTTGGGCTGCAGTCCTCGCCCAGGCAGTCCAACGACGATGATATGTCCCACTCGCCGAGACGGACTTGAGACCTGTAATTTATTTTGTCGTCAACAACTCAGCTGAAGGACTGCTTTGGAGACCTCTGTGGCGCAGCGGGCAAAGGTCCGCCCGCGACGCAAGAGGTTGCGGGTTCGAATCCCGCCTCGGGACAAATGTCTGTATGATCGGCAGATATTTGTTCAGGGTGTTCTGGATGTTTTTCTATAAAAAATATATATCTATGTATTATATTGGATTAGGAATATCAGTCATCTATCTAGTAACAATAACACAAGCACTGCTTAGCTTGGGGCTAGATGATGCTGTGTGAATTGTCCAGCGTTATTTATTTATTTATTATATTAGATTATGATTAGGGGGCCCCAAGATGACTAGAGTGGAAATATGGAAAATATAGTGTGATTGTATAATAATAATAATATATCTATTTTGGTAGTATAATCTAGTACCACAAGCTCTGCTTAGCTTAGGGCTAGATGATGCTGTGTGATTGTCCAGTATTATTTATTTTTATTAATTATATTTCTACAGTGTGATGATTTATTTAAATCAGTTGGGATTATGTACAGCGTCGTAGCGCCATTTTATTTGAGCCTATTATTTTATTTATTTATTTGTTGCAGTGTTCAACTTTCTAAACAGAAGCATGCTGGTAGCTCCTAACGTATGCTACCAGTATGCACTTAATTATAAGCTTATATATATATTATATAAATATAGGTAAAAATCTAAATATAATTTATTATTAGGGTTCCTTTTGAACTGAACCCAAGTGTTTAGGCAAATATATATTTTTGCAGTGTCTCGCGCAATGCCTATCATTTGTTATTGTTATTCTATGAGGTTTTTTTATCATTTGGAATTTTACACACGAGAAAGAACAAAAGGAGAATTTCGATTAATTTTTATAGGTAGGTTATGGTCATGCATTTTTAGTCTTGCACTGCACAGCACAGTGCCTTTTAGTAGTTATTTTAAGAGATTTAATGTTTACCATTTGGAATGCCGTTGGGTGCCAGCAGTAGAATGTCCTCCTCTCGTACCCGTAGACAGTAAGAATCTGCTAAGGGATACCTTCGGAAGATGGGCAGCAGCAGTCTCCGTGTATCAACATCCTTTAATGCGCTCGCCAACCGGCTTGCCAATCGTGGTGAGTATGGTGTCATGATTATTAAATCCATGAGGAGGCCTATGGCCTAGTGGACGTCCATAGATGATGATGATGATGATGATTTGGAATGTTATATGGTTAGGTAGGTGGTAAATGCAATACATACAATCTCCATCCATGAGGCAAATTGTTCTGGTGAACACAATGAGCTGCCGTCAAGACGAATCTTTCGGATATTAGCACACCACCGCAGTAGAAACCAGTACCAGTCGCTGAAAAAAACAATATATTTTAAGAGTTGAATACCAAAAATACTAAATTTCCTTATAAAATTATGCAAAAAGTGACCTCTCCGGCGGGGAATCGAACCCCGGTCTCCCGCGTGACAGGCGGGGATACTTACCACTATACTACCGAAGACTTGGAAAACTTTGTCCAAATTAAGCTTTGCATAACTCGTGGCGCGAATTCTAATTATAAAATTTCGTGTGAATGCGATTATGAGTAAGTAATGTTTGTTTGCTACGCTTTCTTTAAAACGGTGGATTAAAATGGAAACAAACGTATCAATGACGGATGACAAAACCATACCATATTATATGACTTTTAGATAAGATCTAAAACATACATTTCTTTTGTTCAGCCGTATTATAGTAAATTATTTGATGACCACAGATGGCCATGACAACGTTACCGCTCTTGCTCTATGGCAAGCGCAGAGGGCGCTGGGCCTCTTCTAGTTATTATAGGTACCTACATAAATAGGGACTTGTTAATCTTGCTTGTTATAAATGGGGCAACACACGCAAGAGTACTAATTAGTATCTAGTTGAAGCAAGAGCACCACTTAGGGGCCGTCTCCACAAGCGAGGGAATCGCGGCGATGTTATCGTCATGCCACGTATTTCGGAGAGGAACTTTCTATACACTCTCATAGAGGCCGTCTCCACGAGCGAGAGAATCGCGACGAGTCCGCGCTATGATATACGTGGCACGACGATAACATCGCCCCGCTACATCGCTAAGGGGCGAGGATTCCCTCGCTGGTGGAGACGGCCCCTTAGGTATGGACCTCGGCTTAGGCTTTAGCCAGTGCTGAGGTGTATTATAGTGTCTAAGTAAGAGTACTATGCCTAGGAAAGTGGCGCAAAATGGCACCTTAAGGATGAACGAGTCGCTCATCTTTCCGTACAAACGTGGAAGGGTAACTACTCCACTGTTTGACGTTGACCATCCAACACTAAGGATTATATCAATTTATCTCGTCATAATCTATGTTTGTATAGGTACACCCCAAACCGTAAAAAAAGTATTTATTTCAAAAATACAAGCTTCTAAACTTTCGTATTTCAACACTGATTTTAGCCCAACTTTGGACGAAACTAAATAATATAAGGAGAAAGAAAACACAAAAATAAACGCCGTTCCGACATAGTTTAATTATTATAAAGTTGAAATAAATGTTATTTTGAAAAGATTACACTCAAGTTTTTCTATAATAAATAATCCTTGTGCTCAAAGTCTATCCACATATTTTTGCGCGGTCGGTTTAGGAATGAATCATTGTGCATTTCATTCTAGCGCTCGGGTAAACATACTATTTCAGGTGAGATAGCATACATTTAGGCCGCGCCCACTGACGACTTTGCCTCCGCGACTAATTAAATAAATCAAAATTTGGAGAAACAAATTTTATACTGAATTTGTATCTCCAAATTTTGATTTTTTGTTTGGATAGAAACCTAGATATAGTAGTGCACAAGATACCTATTAGATCAAAAGTTTCATAGGAAGATCTATTCGACGCCACACCCACGTACGAGCGGTTCTATGAAAAGTAAGTTGGATTGGCCCCTCTTAAGCAAAGAATTTCCCGTGACTTCACGACTGTCGCCCAACGCGTCATCTGACGACTACAATTTCATATCAATGCTTTGCTACTCGTCGAGCCAAGTGTGCCCAGTTCCACTTGAGATCATCTCAGCCGTAGGACTGCTGTCCACGCCCACAGCTGGACATAGGCCACCCTCGTGGCTCTCCAAGATCATGAGGGGGTTGTTGCCATACTCGCCACGCTTGGCGAGTGAAGTACGCGATGTTGATACACGGAAAGACGCTGCTGCCCATCTTCCAAACGTACCAATGACAATCCTTTGGCAGATTCATACTGCATCCACGGGCAAGCGAGGAGAGGCAACATTCTACCTCTGACTTACGACCGACGCCGCCAGGCTGATTACTACGTATCTTGCGCGATCAAACGTCAATTTTGTATTATCTATCTAACAGCAAGGAATTGACGTTTGACAGCGATAATCAACAGTACAATACAGTAACAGAACAGGTAGCAGTTGTGCATTTGATTTGAAACAGTGTGTTGAGAACTTCAAACAGTTTATAGGCTTAAAACAGTTTGTTAGAAGGTCTCGCTCTTCTAATACAGACATTACAAAATAATTTGATATAGGTACATAGGTATTGCTTGAACAGAAATATCTACGGTAGATATTTCTGTTCAAGAAATAATAATCTACCATAAATCTACTTCTAGTCTATCTTACGATCTAACTTAGTCTAGTTTCTAAAAAAAAACTCCTGCAAACTTATCGCTAAACACGTATTCAGTCTGCCGATGAGTTAATAATACTTACGTTTATCATACCGTAGTAATGACATCCAGGGATGCTCATCTATGTCTGTTCGCTCTCCTCCCGTGATTCTATCAGAGTTCTGAATGCCACAAATCTTCATGGAAGGCAGCAGTGATATAGGGTCAACTGTTCCAAAAGCATTTGCAAATTCTGGAGGGCAACATACCTGTAAATTGTAGAAATATTTATATATCATTATTTGTACTAGCTACAGCTCACCAACCCATCAGCCAAGCGTGGTGAGTATGACAACTACCCCTCGTGGAGATCCATGAGGGAGGTCTATGTTCAGCAGTGGACGTTTTACGGCTGAAATGATGATTTGTACTAGCATCTTTTACGGCTGAAATGATGATTTGTACCTACTAGCATCTTTTACGGCTGAAATGATGTTTTGTTCTAGCCTCTGCCCGCGTCGCTTCGCACGCGTTCTAACCGGATAAAAAAGTAGTTATGTGTGTTAACCTGGTCAACAACCTATGCTGGGTTGTGTACTAACCCAAAACCAGCCGGTTTGAGGAGAAATAATCGAAAATCCGTTATTGTTTATTATTTTTAATATATTTTATTTACATTTTACTAGTTGATGTGGTTTGCATTTAATCCTGAGTTCACAGTTGTTTTTTTTATTTTTAGGGTTCTGTACCTCAAAAGGAAAAAAAAGGAAACCTTATACTTACTTTGTTGTCCGTCTGTCTGTAGGTCCGTCAAGACCCTTGATCTGAAGAACGTGTAGTGGTATCGAGTTGAAATTAAAACCATATACTAAAATCTACAGCTTCTATATAAGCCGTGAAAAAATCAATATTCTAAGTTAACTTGAAAAAAATATATGACCGTTTATGTCGCAAAAAACGCATGTTTCGACATTCTCAAAGGAATCAAAATTCATAGGGTACTTAGTAGTACGTTGACCTAGAACTATAAAATTTGTCAAGGTATATCGTCTTATACTGTAGATACTGGGAAAAATCCAAAAACTGTACAATTGCAAAGGAATTATAAAAAAATCATCCTTAAAAAAGTACGAAATCAATCATCGAGGTTAAGCAACCCTAAGCGCGGTTATAAATATTATTGTTCATATGGGTGACCCTTTTTGAGCATATTTAAAACTTTCACTGATATTATGTTCCGACATACCTACGGAACCCTCGGTGGGCGAGTCCAGTTCGCACTTGTCTGGTTTTATTTTTATTACATTTTGTAAATAAAAATACCATTCATACATCCTGTATTTGTCCATTTCAGCTTGATCGGTTTCGTAGTTATTACCTTGAAGAGGTAGGTAACAAACCATCCATCCATTGTCCATCCATACAAACTTTGGGATTTATAATGATAGATAGATAGATAGACATTTATTTGGCAACAAAAAACAGCACAGATAAAAAATAGTACATAAAAAACAACGTAAACAATTAAAATTGATTTGATTGATTAATGATTATTAGGTCCCGAGAATTTTTAAATAGTCATCTCAGAGTGCATAACTACGTTGGAAATCTTGTAAAGTTGTTTCCGTTTTTAAACTTGTTAAATCGTTGCGTTGCGTGCGAGACGACAGTTTAAATATTTAGTAAATTAAGTGATTTTTCATTCAAAACCGGCTGGCTAAAACAAGTTTACAAACATGAATATTAGTATCACTAGCATAAATGACCAATCTATTGACAAAAGTTACTGGTTACGGAACATTTATTTATTACAGTACCTAGATGTAAAACGTTACGGAGTATACACAGCAAGACGTTAGAATCTAAGAGAGAACAAACTTATCAAAATCACAATCGAAGAATCGGCACATAAAATAAAACTACACAGGAAAAATGAACGCGTGGGTATAACACGGAATTTAAGAGACTAACAAAGGAAAAATCGGCCAAGTGTGAGTCGGACTCGCGCGCGAAGGGTTCCGTCGAGAAAAAAACGGCAAAAATTCACGTCTGTTGTATGGGAGCCCCGTTAATTTATTTTATTTTAATTCAATTATTTATTTTTTAAATGAATATACCTACATCTAAATATTTGTGAATAATTCAAGCGTCTACCTGTTGCCGTTATTACAATACATTATCGAGTAATATCACAGATTATATTGAGCAAAAGATCCCTAAATTATTTGTTTTATTTTAATTTCATTATTTATTTTTAAAGTTAAGATACATACATACATACATACATATAATCACGCCTTTTTCCCGTAGGGGTAGGCAGAGACCACTTCGTTCCACTTGCTACGATCCTTACATACTTGTTTCGCTTCGTCCACTTTCATTATTCCCTTCATACATGCTCTTCGGTTTAGGGTACTCTTGACCTGGCCTTTTTTCAAGACGTCCCTGATTTGGTCTTGAAACGTCCGCCTAGGTCTACCCCTTCCAACACTTTCATTCACACTCGCCTTATACACTTTTTTCGTCAATCGTTCTTCATTCATTCTCTCGACATGGCCAAACCATCTCAGCATACCTTTCTCAATTTTCGTCACTACAGTCATCTTCTTTCAGACCACAACGTTTCCTTATCTCACTATTTCTTATCCTGTCACTCAGTTTAACTCCTATCATACTTCTTAACGCTCTCATCTCAACTGCATTTATTCTGCTTTCATGTTTCTTCTGCCATGCCCAACTTTCACTTCCGTACATGAGTGTCGGAACCAACACTCCCTCATGCACAGCCAAACGAGCCTTGTTAGACACCTTCCGACTGTTCATAAAGGAGTGCAAAGCTCCATTAACCATGTTTCCTGCATTCACTCTTCTTTCAATATCACTCTCACACTTTCCATCTCTTGTAAACTTTGAACCCAGATACACAAACTCATTCACCTGTTCAATTTGTTCACCTCCAATCACGATATTGCAGTCTGTCACTGCCTCATCTCTTTCAAACACCATCACTTTCGTCTTCTTTACATTCATCTTCATTCCCTTTCTAACAAAAGATCCACTCATAGCAGTTACCATCTCCTGCAACTCCTCGGCCGAAGACGCAAGTAATACTTGGTCATCAGCATAGAGAAAACATTTGACGAGTAACTCATTCATTCTCAACCCACTTTCATTCTCTTTTAAATCTGTCAAGCAATTATTCATGAACAGATTAAACAGCCACGGTGACGCTACACATCCCTGTCTAACACCTTTTTCGATATTAAACCATTCAGTGAATGCCCCGTTTATCCTTACACAAGCACTAGAATCCCTATAAAGGGATTGCAATGCTCGTATAAGGACACTGCTCACACCGTTCATGGACAATGCTGACCACAATTCATTTCTCACCACTCTATCATAGGCTTTTTCTAGATCCACGAACGCGCAATAGACCTTCTTGTTTTTAGCCAAACACTTTTCGGCTATGCACCGCAAGGAAAATACCTGATCCGTACATCCCATTCCCTTTCTAAATCCCGCTTGTGCATCCCATACTTTTTCGTCTGTTTCATTCACAACTCTTTCAATCAATACTTTTGCATACAATTTACCGACGACGCTGAGAAGGCTTATACCACGGTAATTTATGCAGTCCTGCCGTGACCCTTTTCCCTTATACAATGGCACGATTACGGCTTTGCACCAGTCTTCCGGTACTTGCCCATTTCGCCAGCACAAATTGAAAAGGCGGTACAGCTGGCTAGCCACTATGCCCTGTCCAGCCCTCAGCATCTCGACGGTAATCCTGTCATACCCTGCAGCCTTACCTAATCTCATACTTTTCAACGCTTTCACTATTTCATCCATGCTTATCTCACTTTCATCAACATTTATATCAGTTTCCATGGAAGGTGCCGGATGTTGTACCTGCACTTCCTCTCTTTCAAACAAACTCTCAAAATACTCTTTCCATCTCTTTAACACACTTGTTTCTCCTTTTATAATGCTCCCATCTTGACTCCTGATGGTACTCAGCTCCGAGGTAGAAGTTTTTCCTCTTGCTGTTTTGATGGATTTCCAGAAAAACTTGATGTTTGACTGGAAATCTTTAGTGAGCCTCCTATCAAAATCATCCTTTCGTTCTTCTTTCTTTCTAGACACAACTTCTTTCGCTGCTGATTTCAATATTTTATACTTCGTTCTTGCTTCCTTTATCTCGTCATCTGTTGCCTTTTGAACTTTTTGGTTAGCTTTTGTTGCTAACCAATCCAGCCACGCTTTCTTCTTTTCTTGCACAGCCCTTTGTACATCTTTATCCATCCACACATTATAGTTCTTTCTTCGTTTCCTTCTTTTTGCTACCCCGCATACCTCAATAGCAACATTCACGACCCCTTTCTTAAATGTTTCCCACAAATCTTCAATCACACCTATCTCTTCTATGCCTTTAAAACTTTCTTTCAGTTTCTCTACATACTCGTCTTTCTTTTCTGTTTCTTGTAGATTTTCCACTTTTACTCTGTCCAAAACACTCGTAGGCTCGGCCCCTCGGTGTCGCCACCGTTTAAAGAGGCCACGCATTCGAGCTATGACCAGGAAGTGGTCCGTGTCGAGGCCTACACCGCGGTATGCCCGAGTGTCTAGCACATTCTTCCTCAGTCTTTCATCCACAATCACAAAATCAATCATACTTCTAGACTCACCCTCCTCTCTTGTATACAAATGGATCTTTTTGTGGTCAAACATTGTGTTGGTCACGCAAAGATTCCATTCCAAGCATACTTCAAGCAGGCTTCTTCCATTGTCATTCACTCTCTCGTCCCCAAACGTACCCAGAACTCCTTCATACCCATCACGCTTTACTCCAACCCACCCATTAAAGTCCCCTAACATCACGATCCGTTCATTTCCTGCGCATTTATTCAAGACCTCTCTCATGCTATCCCAAAATTCCTCTCTCTCTTGTTGGGCTTTTAATGACCCACCTCCGCGCAGATCCGTCGGTGCATAGACCCCAAGGATAAACAAGCGAGTGAGTCCGACTTTTAACCTAATCCAGAGGATTCTTGGGCTTACACATTCATGCTCCATCACACATTCAACTATTCGAGAGGACAGAATCACACCAACTCCCTGACTGCCTCGGCTGGTTTGGGGGACTCCCGACCAGTATGCCGTGTAGGGACCATGAACCGTAGTGTCACATCCTTTCCTCTTGGTTTCGTTCACGCACAGAAGATCTATGCTTCGTTCATCCATCATCTGACATACTTCATCTATCTTACCATCCATTCCTCCTCTTACATTCAACGTAGCGAAGCGGCTCTCCATGGGCCGCTTTTCGCCCCCGCGAGAAACGAGACGTGATGGGTGGCGAACCACATCGCCGCCATTTTGGTTAATTAAATTATTTTTGTGATTATCCATTGCGTTCCCACGAATAGCAAGGGAAAGGTTGGTCCACCCCAGCAGAGCCCCGCATACCAGGGTAAGGCTGGCCTAATTCTGGGTCGCCCGGTCCCAGGGCAGTGTGGCACGCTAACGACTAGGCTTGCCCCTAGCCATGCATCCATCCGCGCGGCAGACGTTGGATTGGCGGAGAGGGTAGGAATAGGGAAAGGGAAGGATAGGTGGTGTGAAAAGGAAGATTGGTAAGTTAGAGTAGGAAATAGGAAATGTAGGATATTACCGCCCAGGAGGGCAAGGGATAGGACAGTAATAGCTAGGGAAGCCGGGGTCGCATACCCGTATACTATACCACAACTACCGGACAGGTAAGTTGGGATAAGTATCCCATGACTGATAACCTCTATCTATTACAACTGCAACACCGCGGTGATCACGTTCACGAAGCACGTGACAAACGCTGCATTGAATTGCACTCGTCACCCTGAGACATAGAGTTCAATTTCACCGGCCTTCACCCTTCAAACCGGAACATAGCAATATCAATAAAGACATTACTGCTTAGCGTCAGAAAAAGGTAAGGTGGTAGGATACAACTAAACAGCGATACAACTAAATATTCTCTGTGAATATTTCAAGCGTCTACCTGTTGCTGTTCTTAATAACGATAAAAAAACGGGAAAAAAGTCACGTTTGTTGTATGGGAGCCCCCCATAAATATTTATGTTATTCTGTTTGTAGTTATTTATTTCAAAAATTAATTGTCTAGCTATTCGATAACGATTCATGAGATACAGCCTGCAGACAAACAGACAGACAGACAGACAGCGAAATCTTAGTAATAGGGTCCCGTTTCTACCCATTACCCAGGTAATTAATCCTAACCTAAAAAAAATACAAGAGCATAACGAGTCAAAGTAATACAATAAACGTAAAATGAACAAAAGATCCGAAAAAACGATATCGTTTTTTCGGATCTTTTGTTCATATTAATTTGTTAAGCGTAAAATCTAAAAAGCACTTCAGAATAAGACAAACAGGTTTTCTGAAATAAATTGACGTTATCCGGAAACATATGTAGTTCATCCGGGAAAGTACTTACCTACCACCTTACCTTTTTCTGACGCTAAGCAGTAATGTCTTTATTGATATTGCTATGTTCCGGTTTGAAGGGTGAAGGCCGGTGAAATTGAACTCTATGTCTCAGGGTGACGAGTGCAATTCAATGCAGCGTTTGTCACGTGCTTCGTGAACGTGATCACCGCGGTGTTGCAGTTGTAATAGATAGAGGTTACCGCTTAACATCAGGTGGGCCTTTGGCTAATCTCGTCATGTTGTCGTATAAAAAATTCGAGTTTGGGTCTTAGAAGATCGTTTAAGTGATTCTGGGCACCATCAATTTATGGATATCATCTCATCTAATGTGCGTCCTTTTACTCTGTCGCCCACTTGCCGCATTCTGTCAGCCAGCATTCCTGATGTGATGATCCACATTCGAACTTCTACTTAGGTTCTGTAATCTGTGCTTCTACTCGTTAATTTCGCCACTTTTAAGCGCCATGTCTAGGTTTTGTATTTACAAACTATGAAAATAAAGTAAATTCATTTTGACATTTCAAAATTTCAATTTTTTGCGTTTCCTTCAATGTCTTTGAAACCTGATAACCTTCGCTCGTAGGACGCCCGCCAGCTACTGTTACAAACTGTGTCACTGGCGTCCTGTGTCCCCCAAATTGCCATTTCACCCCCCAATCTGCCTTTGGCTCGCCGCATCTAGCGACTGGCAGCGCACGATTGCATGCCGTGGGGTATCTTCAGTGGGGTGCCGGCAGTAAAATGTGGCCCCTCCTCTCTTGCCCCCCCCTGGTTAAAGTAAGAATCTGCCACGGGATACCTCTGGAAGATGGGCCGCAGCGTCATTCCGTACTGTGCTCGCCACTGCCTGCTAAGCGTGGTTAGTATAGCATCAACCCTCTCAATGTATTTGGAGATCCATAAGGGAGGCCTATGTCCAGCAATGAACGCCATAAGGTTGTGATAGCAGCTTTTCAGAGATGGGGTTTTGACGCAGGTAAAGCAGATATGAGGCGAGCCATCGCGAGGATCCCCGTGTTACGGACTCTGCGTCAGAATCAGAGTTGTGTTGGAATCCGGGTTAAGGATCATAAGTGTAACGGGGCTAGACACGTGGTTGGAAGTGGTGATGGCAGGTGGAGCAACGCTCTGACCGAATGGTGGCCAAGGTCCGGCCAAAGCGGTTGACGATATTCACCAGGTCGCGGGAGACTCCTGGCTTGGCACAGCACAGGACTGGCCTGTGTGGCATTTACAAAGCGAGGCCTAGACTCAGCATTGGATGGGCTGTGGATGATGATGATGATGATGATGAAATACACACCTTAGGATCTCCCGCTTCCGTGAACCCACAGTGTTGGTTTCTTAGCAGCTTCCTTAGCTGTTCGGTAGCTCCTTGCTGGAGCTGAGAATACAGTCCCACACAGGAATTTAGTACCACACACGCCGCATTCCCATTGCATCTCTCTGAAACCACCATCAAAATTAGATAAATTTATAGATAATCGACCTTCACATCAGTACTTACGAGTACCTATAACACACTTTACTAATATTATAAAGTTTAGCTCTATAATGAGTTTGTTTGTTTGATTGAACGCGCTAATCGCAGGAACTACTGGTCTGAATTGAAAAAATGTTTCAGAATTGGATAGCCCAATTATCGAGAAAAACTATAGGCTATAACATCACGCTACGACCAAACGGAGCGGAGGTTCATTAATACGACCAAAAGGGCCGTCGCGCGCGAACGCAGGTTTGATGACTTCCAGCCTCCCGAACAAGCCGAGTTCCGTAAAGGCTACAGTACCATAGACCACATACATACGCTGCGGCAAGTCATGAAGAACTCCGAAGAGTATAACTTGCCGCTATGTTTTGCGTTTGTGGACTATGAGATAGCTTTCGATTGGATCGAAACATGGGCGGTGCTTGAGTCTCTCCAACGATGCCGTATTGACTATCGGTACATCAAGGTGATGAAGTGTTTTTTTATAAGAACGCCACTATGTCAGTCCGAGTACAAAAACAGAGCTCAAAGGTGATTCCCTTAAAAGAGGCGTAAGACAGGGAGATATCATCTCTTCGAAACTGTTTACGACCGCTTTTGAAGATACCTTGAAGCTCCTGGAATGGAAAGGACTGGGCATCAATATTAACGGCGAATACATGACTTACCTTCGGTTTGCCGACGATATTGTGGTCATGGCTAAGTCGATGAAGAGCTCAGCACGATAATAGGCCTCAATCGAGTTTCCCAACGGGTAGGCCTTAAAACGAACATGGACAAGACGAAAATTATGCCGAATGTCCATGTCTTGCCTGCCCCAGTTATGGTTGAGAACTCGGCTCTTGAAGTTGTCGACGCGTATATATATAAGTATACCTACGACAGGTGGGTCCAACTTCGAGAAAGAGGTCAATCGTCAAATCCAACTCGGATGGGCAGAATTTGGGAAACCTCGCGACGTCTTTTCGTCCAACATACTTCAGTGTCACGCACCAGTCACGCAGACAAACCCAGACGTGGTCCTTCCCTATTGACCTTTATGAATTAGCTCAGCGTCGCTCAACGAGCTATGGATAGGGCTATGCTCGAGGTTAGGGAAGAACTTGGGTCACCGACATAGGCAAACGGATTAGCATGTTATAGTGGCAATGGGCAGGCCATATAGCGCGCAAAACAGAAGGCCGATAGGGCCGCAAAATTCTCAAATGGAGGCCACGGACCGGCAAGCGCAGCGTAGACTTCTACCTACAAGATGGGCAGACGAATTGGTAAGAGCCGCAGGTCGGCGTTGGATGCAGGCCGCTTTCAACCGCAGTACCCGCAGATTCATTAGGGAGGCCTTTGCCCAGCAGAGTGGACGTCCTACTGCTGATATTATGATGATAAATGTTTAAATTCCATGCTCTAGATCTCAGCAGTAAAATTGTTTTCTATTATTTTAGGTATCTCTATTAATTAATGATATTATAATTACAGAAACGGGTTTGTCTTGATTACTTTTGTCGTTATACACGATCTATTTACTGGCCTAACTACCTCAGGCATTTGCATTATCCTGGTATAACAACCTCCGTGGCTCAGTTAGTCTTACGAGTATTTATATTTAATTAGTTAGTATAGCAGTAGTTAATAATTCTTGTTTAGGGTATCTACTCGTACATTACTTAATTTTAACAATATTTGTTTAATGATAAGTGGACCTATATTATAAGCAAATACCCAATTCCTAAAGCTTAGAATAGCGAACATTATTGTTTTTAGCAAATAAACATTTTTATTTATTATTTTATTATTAGTAGTTACGATCTCCGCCGGGGGACAAATGTTTGCTTCTTTGTAGAAATTCGTCTCGTGTTGGCAGGCTGATTGCGTATATCGCCACAGGTTAGCGACTGTAGTAAATCTCGCGATCATCGCTATCAAACGTCAACTCCTTGCTGTTTCCTAATACAACTCCTTGCTGTTTCCTAATACAACTCATTGCTGTTTCCTAATACAACTCCTTGCTGTTTCCTAATACAACTCCTTGCTGTTTCCTAATACAACTCATTGCTGTTTCCTAATACAACTCCTTGCTGTTTCCTAATACAACTCCTTGCTGTTTCCTAATACAACTCCTTGCTGTTTCCTAATACAACTCCTTGCTGTTTCCTAATACAACTCCTTGCTGTTTCCTTCACAGCGATGATCACGAGATTTACGCCTGTTGTAAACCTGTCGCGACATACGCAGCCATGGGGTCTATATAATTATGTAAAGTACATTTTTTTTACATAAAATACGTGTCAGTTGAAGCGACTATCGGCCAGATGGCGTAACAGAATAGAGTAAATTTCAAATGTTTGCTTCTCTGCAGATATTAGTTTTTAACCAACTTCAAAAAGGGAGGAGGTTCAATGTTCGACTGCATATTTTTTTTATGTATATTCACCGAGAGCCATGGAGCGTGCCATGCTCGGCATCACACTCATAGACCGGGTCCCCAACGTCGAAATTCGCGAGCGGACTAAGGTTCAGGATGTCGGCGAGCGAATAATGGGGTTCAAATGGAGTTGGGTTGTCCAATTCCGATGGGTTGACGATGTTCGGAAGACCGTGGGTTGCACCTGGCTAAGAATAGCTTATGATATGACAGAGGCGAATGGCAAAATCAAAGGGAGGCCTATGCCCAGCAGTGGGTCGATAAAGGCTGATGATGATAATGATGATTCACCGATTTCTCCATCAATTGTGGACCGATTTTCAAAATTATTTTTTATTCGAAAGAGTGCACTTTCGAGGTGGTCCCATTTCAATTTGGTCCAGTTCTGACAATGGGATCCATGAGAAAACCATAAAGTCTAATTTCATTTATTTCAAAGCAATACAATTTTATTTATGTCATAGAAGTCGGTTTTTTTGTTGACAAATTAAAGAATTATTGAGTCATGGGGTTTTCTATATAATTCGGTACAGTATTAATATTTATAAGTAGGTATAAACAAGAAAAATAAGTAGGTGGATATTATGCCGTGGGGTACTGGCAAAAGAATTTTGCCCCTCCTCTCTTATCCATGGATGCAGTAAGAATCTGCCAAGGGATACCCCCGCAAGATGGACACCAGCGTCTTTCCGTGTATTTTTTTTCCGTACTGCACTCGCCAACCCGCCTGCCAAGGGTGGCGAGTACGGCAACAACCCTCTCATGATCTTGGAGATCCATGAATGAGGCCTGTGTCCAGAACGTGGATTTGGATAGCAGTCCTACGGCCGAGATGATCATCATTTCATCATTTCAGCCGTAAAACGTCCACTACTGAACACGGCCTGTGTTCAGTAGTGGACGTTGTGATGTGTCCCTCGTGTATATCCATGAGGGGTAGTTGCCATACTCACCACGCTTGGCAGGTGGGTTGGCGAGCGCAGTACGGGATGTTGATACACGGAAAGACGCTGCTGCCCATCTTCCGGAGGTATCCCTTAGCAGGCTCTTACTACATCCACGGGCATGAGAGGAGGGGTAACATTCTACTGCCGGCACCCCACGGCATAAAGTGGATGGCATCTAATTAGTCATGATTAATCAATAATTACGTACACAAGTACTAGATACAGTCAGAAACAAAAATCTAGACAGATTCAAGATTATAAGTAACACCTGTACTAATAACGAAACTGAAACGGTAGATTCGTATCAAAATAATCTTATTTTATTATTTATTTAATAGGACATCCAACACAGGGTTACACATAATACACATAATACTAAGGACTAAATGTTATCAGAATACGGAATATTATATTGTGAAACTGTTGTAAGTACCTACAAAATATGCTATAAAATATGTCGTATACTGTATGTGTACACAACTAACGCTGATCTACCACCAGGGCTGGTATGAACTCTTAAAATCAAGTCGTGTTTAGAGATGTAAGTAGCTGACCGTACATGAATTGAACGAAAAGGATTTCCCCATAAGTTGTAATTACCCATTAGCAAAAGTAAGGGATAAAAACTAGAAGAACCAGGATAGGATACTAATCGTTTTTACTATTGTATTTCTCTCTGAGGTAGATACAGTCAAACTAGAACTTCTAACTGTTTTGTAACGACGTCTCTTTTTAAAACTTTGTAGCTATTTTATGCCATGCCTTCGTTCTTGCTGTTTTTATAATTTTGCGCGGAAACCGAATTATTTTTCTAGAATGTTAGTAGCCTCAGTTAGGTACCCCTTGTAACGGCAGATACTCGTAGCTGTTCATTGCTCGATTTATCTCGTCTAAGCTCGTAGCTAATGTTAGCTTCGACTATCTGCCATTGAAAGTCCCGTCATTATAGGTCCAGCGGTTTCGGAGTGGCCGGACAATTTCAGGTCGACTACTCATTTTATTTTACTTTATTAGGATTAACAAACACATTAAATGTTACAAATAAACAATAAATACAAATTAAGGATGAATAAATGCGTTACAATACAACCCACTGCGTTATCTTCGGGTTGCTTGAGTGTAATGTGAGGTTTTTGTGTGAAAACTTATGGATTAAAAGAATTAGTAAAAAAAAATATAGATTATTTTAATGTCGTACGTTCAGTCATTTATAAGTTGGTTTTTCAATTTCTGTTTAAATTTAAATTAGGACAATAGAAATAGGTCAATGTCGATAAATTTACTATTTTATATGACTGTGTCGCCGATGCGATGTAGTGGAGAACGTGCCCCATTGGGGGTGTGAAACAGGCGTGCGACTTATAAACAAGCATTGGTGTAACAAGTAAGGGTACCAGAAAAGGGGGCGAAGGCCACAAAAGGTCACCAAAGGTCTAAAATGGCATTTTCGGGTTTTTGGACGTTTTCGGCCATTTGAAGACTTTTATTTTTCGGTGACCTTTTGAGGTCAGAATAACTCCGGTCTTTGTGACCCTAGGATCACCAAAATCAATCAGTACCCTTCTCTCAATTAGACGGTGCTAACAAATAAAGTTTCATGTAAATCGGTCAACGCGTTCGGTTGTAATCGTCCCATACACAGACAGACAGATAGACAGCGCTATGCATATAAGGGGGCTTCGCATCCTAAATATCTACATAGAAAAGTTTATGTTTTGTTTTCTTTTTTTTCTTTTATTGTAATGTAAACAGCGTTAAATCGCGAAGAGTGGAAGAAGGGGAAGGCCTTTGCCCTGCAGTAGGACACAAAGGGCTGAAAAATAAAAACAAAAAAATGTAATGTACTTACCACTTGTGTGTATGTCAATAAATGATGTTCTATTTCTATTCTAATTATAATGTACAGTCAGCAAAGCGTTAAAATACTACAAGCTCGCGAGCCAGGAACAGATTAGTACTTAGCAAACTTTCGCGATCTGTAGAAATAATTTCAAATCTGATTAACGCGCCTTCGTCGCGTAATTACCTTATTTTATTAAATTTCCCGACGTTTCGAGTGTACACCCCTCGTGTACATCAGTCTAACCGTGACCACGAGGGCTGTAAGGCACTGGAAACATCAGGAAATAATAAAATAAGGTAAACGCGATAAAGTCCCGATAATCAGTCTTAAAATTAGGAACAGATTTTGATGGCCAATTTCCTCCCGGACGATAACTTGTAAAATGGTTAAGAAATGAATCGAACGCGCAATACCTTGCGTATCAGCCGGTTATTGGTCCAACTGAGCCACGGAGGTCATCTAATGAGTTTTTTTTTAAATACCACCAAAATTATAAATGTGAAAATGAGAGCCAAGTTCAATTTTCAGAAATGCGTGGTCGTCTTCGCCGACAAAAACATTATAAATGGGTACCAATTTTTTTTATTTAATCAGAACACGATAACATTCCAAAATAAATTACGGACACAAAACATTGCTTTCTTCATCTACAAAGTTTAAAAAAAGAATGTGTTTTCATTTTAATATTTCACTATTCAGCTGGTACCTAACTTATGATCAAAATATATCTCACGATTTATCTTTATGTAAAAGTGCCGACTTATAGATTTTCATATCCTTACATTTATGAAATTTGGGGCATATAGAAGACTATATGCCCCAAATTTCACATTTTCATGCTATGAAGGGCTCAAAGTGCTTCCAGATGGTTCGTGTAACTACAGTTTACAAACGGCTGCGTACCTAGTCGCCAGTTCGCTTTGCTTGAACTTGGCTAGACACGCTGCTGCCATGTATGATAGATGAGTGGTTAGGTAGTTTTATTATAAATATACCCAAATATTATAAAAGCGAAATTTTGTAAGAGTGTACGAATGTACGAATGTTTGTTACTCTTTTACGTAAAAACTAGCCTACGGATCGAGCTGAAATTTTGCACACGTGAAGATGTTAATCAGGATTATCACATAGGCAACATTTTATCAGGGTACAACGCATGCGAAGCGGTGGGCATAAACTATAAATAAAACTATGTACCGACGTTTATCATAAGTACCTATATCTATTGTTCTTTTTTTTACGAGTTATTGTAGTAAAACTGGATTGAGTTATTTTTCATTGCCTACTGTATAATTTTTAAGTTAGCTTCGGATCAAATATTTGTATAAACAATATTTATCTACCATGGTTGTTTCCAACCTAATAATTTCAAAAGTTACAATAAACACTATTATTTTACAATTACTGAAAAGGTAGTAATGGCAAGTTTCCTGCAGTGTCTTAGGCATTGCCGAGTATTTGGACATCGTAGGTTATATTGTTATAAGTAATCGATGTATGCTTACCTAGTAAAATATGTCCCAACAATTCTAAACTTCGACTAGTTTCCAGAACAAATGAAACAGAGTAAAATAATTACTTGTATGTTTAGTTACATATCCAGACGCAAACATATAATTGTCTGCTCTGATAAGAAATAAAAAGGGGTTAGGGTTTATCGAAACCTTCAACTCTAAAGGACATTATCGGCGACCAAGCAAAACTAGTATTTATTTTATTTGGAAGAAGCAAACGGATTAAAAAACAAACAGTTATAGCCATAATGTCAACTAAAGTCTCAGAACTGGTAGAATCTGCATGAAAATTGCAAATAATTGAAAAAGAACGCAAACAAGCAACATCGCAGTAAGGTCATCAAAGTTTAAACACAGGTTTTAAAGTCCAAGCGTACTTACGTCCTGCCACAATCGTCAGTGTCACCACGAGCACATAACTGAACAGAACAGTCCTTTTGAACAAACATAACATTTTGAGTGTTGAGGTGATTATGTTTTTGTGGGGATCATTTACGTACTGTCAATATGTTGTTGTGAGGACGGACAGAGTGCGACTGATACTGGCTAGCCGGCCCTGACTTTGTCTCAGGCCACAAACTTAAGGTTAACAACAATAAATATTTTTAAAACACGAATGCGGCATAAACTTGTGTATGATGTGATGCCTGCTTTAATTATGAGCATTGGTCCATCCACCGCGACACCGGTATTCTTCGTTGGATTTTCCTTGTATGTTGCTTGATTATTGTGAGATCAACACGCACATTTGCCAGACGTGTTCATCGGCTTAGACCTAAGTTCATTATGATGATTGAAAACGGGCATAGGTATTCTACTTACATCGTAGGTGGTTTAGGTTTATCTATAAATGGAGGATTACTCTCAGTTGACTGACTCGTCTATGTAGAGATCCAGTCAGGATCTAGTGAGAGTTTTAATTTTAGAACAGGAAGCAATATATAAATTATGAATCTACTGAGAGTTAAAATTCTTACTAGATCCTGATTTGATCTGTAGACAGGATCAACTAAACATTAGAGGATTTCTGGACAAAAAGCCCAAAAATTGCGAAGGGAATACCTAAGCCAATTATTTGATGTCACAAGTGAAATACTATAATTGAAATGTCCTTAATTTTAAAATAATATAAAATACAATGAAAAACAAGAATAGTTATTTTAGTCTTGGACATGTTAGTAGGAATGTTGTTAGATGCTCATTAAAAACTAATTATTATTTTGTCTTGCATTCCATTTAAGTACAGATAATTAAAGCACAATAGTAGTGTAAGTAATAACAAAGTATCTATTTAAAGACAAATTCTAGGACAGGTTTGATAGTTAAATGTCAGGTCATTTAGATAAGAAGGTCTGATAGCTGATTTTTTTAATACGAGTACACCTTAATGAATTAATGGTCTACATGTTGTTCTTTACTTTGTTTTTTAATTCTGGAAAAAGTATGAAAGAAGAAAAAATACATTTATTTTGCCCCTTTACCCTTCAAACCGGAACACAGCAATGCAGCCATTATTGTTTGGCAGCAGAAATAGGTATGGTGGTAGTTATACTTCCCCGGATGAACTCTTCACAAAGATCTACTTAGTTTTTGTAATCTGTGGTTCTACGGAGTAACTCACTAAGTCCCTTCGTCTCAAATTTCATCCCCACTTTTCCAGGCGATATTCAGATTCTTTTACCATAAACTTAGTCAGGTTGTGGAACTCTCTCCCGCTTTCAATCCAAGCAAGTTCGTCACTTAGCGTATTCAAGGATAAGTTGAAAGAGCATTATCTCTCTCTCATTGCCCCATGTCAATAAATTATGTATGTATAACTTATATTTTTATTAATGTATGTAATTATTATTTAAGTTTATTATATTATTAGCCTGATATACATATGTATATACCACTATGTTGATACTGTAGGTATATTATTGTGTATATATTTGTATGTAAGTATATTATTTTATTGTTATGATTAGGTCTATTATGTATATACATATAAGTAGCTTCAATTCTTTGATTTTCTTTTATCACATGTATGTCGTACACATTTCTATCCATTGCATTTAATATTCACCTCTCTTTATAGCCTTAGGTTTGCTGTAAGAAAACTCTTTCAGGGTTAAGCTCGCCTTTGTACATAACTAATAAGTATACAATGTTTTTTAAGTTATTACTTTGTGTACAATAAAGAATTTAAGAATTAAAAAGTATATTAACATACAAACAACAAAAGAACATAAACTAATGAAGAAAAACAAATCAATAAAAATGAGAACAGGTACGAGTAATAGTAATTAAAACAAGTTTATAAAATTAAAAATTTTAATTAGCCCTAGGCACTTTACCTAGTCTCTCAGGTAACCTAATTTTTACCCTCAGTTTTGCAATCTACACATCATGCCCTTTCATTTGATACCACACTTTGGCATATTTGAAAAAAAGAGCTGATGATCTTCAAACGGCTTAACATATTTTCATGAAACATGGCTAAGAACACTTGGGATAAAATAATCTATGGCACAAAAAAAACTAAACGAAAATCGGTTCATCCGTTTGGGAGCTACGATACCACAGACAGATACACAGACTGACACGCAAAACTTATAACACCCCTCTCTTTTTGCGTCGGGGGTTAAAAAACACGTGTGTCGCGTGAGGAAAAAAAGGGAGCCTGTCTCAGCATAAGGCCACATCAAGCTGGTTAAACTATCTGTGGCGCTGATTTTCAGACAGGTTCCAAGAAGATGACGTCACAAGCGTCAAGTGCAACTAAGAAAAAAAGTTGTTTCTTGGGATGGTCGAAATATCCCCCTTTCATCTTAATACACTGTTATATTACACCCTGTGTTATTTGATATAATTATTTAATTACTCTTGGATCCCATCATCACAATCGAGTTTGAAAAATAGAGCCTGTATCTCTGGACCAAAGTTCTGCTCATGTTCTTCATCATCATCATTTCAGCCATAAAACGTCCACTGATGAACACAGGCCTCCCTCATGGATCTCCATGAGGGGTGGTTGCCATTCTCACCACGCTTGGCAGGCGGGTTGGTGAGCGCAGTACGGGATGTTTATATACGGAAAGACGCTGCTGCCCATCTTCCGTAGGTGTCCCTTAGCAGGCTCTTACTGCATCCACGGGTAGGAGAGGAGGGGCAACATTCTACTGCCGGCACCCCACGGCAACGGTGTTATTTGATATAATTATTTAATTCCTCATGGATCCCATCATCACAATCGAGTTGGAAAAATGGAGCCTGTATCTCTGGACCAAAGTTCTGCTCATGTTCATGTTCATGCTCTAATCCCCATAAATGATGTCAATACTTCTGAAGCTGACTAAGCTGCGGGTTTACTCACCATGTTTTCCTTCACCGTTAAAGCACGTGTTAAATGGACCTTCGGATTGAAAGTCGGGGGTAAACCCACCCAGCTAACAATCCTTTTTTGGTCGTCGAATATCAACAAACACTTAATTTTACAAACAATTTTATTTATACGGATTTTTGTTATCACATTTCTACGAACAGATTTGAGGTCCAACGTGCATAGCCAGGTCCCGAAACAGTTTAAGGCCTAAACAGAAGTAAACTAAACTTTTAATCAGTTGGCTTCTGAAAGGGTCTTTCTGTATGTTTGAAATGAATGTTCTTGTCTTGGAGAGTAACTGAAGGGCATGTTGATGAAACTGAAACAAGAACCAGCATGCAACCATAACATGTAAATATCCTAAATAAGTTTTACGAAAGCTTAACTTTTTTGATCCTTTATTATTTTCTGTAGAATAAAAACAAGTTTATAACATTAAAAAAAAAAATTAACCCCCGACACATTACAGTACAGTAGTATCGGAGGTTACCTAATTTTTTTTAAAAATAAGTAACCCCCGACACATTACCTAGTCTCGGAGGTCACCTAATTTTTTTAAAAGTAAGTAACCCCCGACACATTACCTAGTCTCGGCGGTTACCTAATTTTTTTAAAAGTAAGTAACCCCCGACACATTACCTAGTCTCGGAGGTTACCTAATTGTTTTTAAAAGTAAGTAACTCCCGACACATTACCTAGTCTCGGCGGTTACCTAATTTTTTTAAAAGTAAGTAACCCCCGACACATTACCTAGTCTCGGAGGTTACCTAATTTTTTTAAAAGTAAGTAACCCCCGACACATTACCTAGTCTCGGAGGTTACCTAATTTTTTTTTAAATAAGTAACCCCCGACACATTACCTAGTCTCGGAGGTTACCTAATTTTTTTTTTAAATAAGTAACCCCCGACACATTACCTAGTCTCGGAGGTTACCTATTTTTTTTTAAATAAGTAACCCCCGACACATTACCTAGTCTCGGAGGTTACCTAATTTATTTGTAATGTGTTTCCTCGGTTTTGCAATCTACAAATCATGCCCTTTCATTTCATACCACACTCGGGTATATTTGGAAACATTCGATTATTCATCCCTTCTTTCACCCCCCATATCTTGTAAACTTCTTAATCGATTTTGATCAAACATGTTTAAGAACCACCGCCAGAAAACCGGCATTCAAATAAAAAAGTAACTCGTTTGACTCGGGTGAGTCAACTTTTTTATTTTTTATTATATTTTATTATAAAAAAGAATTTTACGGAAGCGCTAAATAATAATATTTTATAAATCATACACCATTGGATTCGTATTGAAATTTTCTACACGTTTATGTATTCTACAAAACATAAAATAACTAACCTAATTAAACTTATGTACACCCGTCGGTACACTAAGCGCGCGGAGCGTTCAAAAACTCCATAAAGCGCGTCGGGGATAAGAGGATGCCACAGAAAGAAAAACAGACACACACACATAGCGGTCAAACTTATAACACTCCTCTTTTTTTTCGGGGATTAAAAACTACTTCTATGATAAAAACCTTGACTTGTTGCTGAAAATAACACCGCTATATGTACGCGAATTTCATTTGAGTATCTCCCTTGATTTATCATGGATCTCATCATAAGAGTTGGATTTAAAAGCAAGAAATCATTATTAAGTTGACAACCTCTGTGGCGCAGCGGGCGAAGGTCCGTCTGCGACGCAAGAGGTTGCGGGTTCGATTCCCGCCTCGGGACAAATATCTGTATGATCTGCAGATGTTTATTTAGGGTATTCTGGATGTTTTTCTATGTATAATAAAACATATACATATATCTATGTAGTATAATCAGCTGTTGAAGTTAAAACTTTCGAGGCCTTTTCTTGAAATAAAATCAATGAATCCTGAAAAGTCGTAAAAAAAAGTTGTTTCTTGGGATGGTCGAAATCACCCCCTTTCGTCTTAATACACATGTTATATTACACCCTGTGTTATTTGATATAATTATTTAATTCCTCATGGATCCCATCATCAGAATCGAGTTGGAAAATTGGGGTCTAATTAAAAGTGTATGTATGTAGTATGTATGCGAACTGAAAAATAATTTTCCAAATCAAGTCCATAAACGACGGAGTACCTACTACAGAGATTAAAAAACAATACAGATGATTTGAGAACATCCTCCTTTTTTGAAGCCGGTTAAAGACTGTAATTTCAAAGAGAGTAAATTATTGAATCACTCATTCCAAGCCGCTGTACACCACGTATGTACCTGCTGTACCTACAGCCTTTTGCTTGAAGAGGCAACAAACATCAAAACTCACACAATTTAAAATACTAGTGGCATTTACGACTAAGACTTTACCGTCGTTGGTGAGGAATGCGTATACAACTGGACATTTTGCGTTTTCTTTGGAGATACTCCAGCCAGAGCTTCAGACCCAGTGACGTCATCAGGGACACGAGGGCACTTAGGTCCAACGCAAGGGGTTCTGTTGCAGGACTCTTTACACAACTGGACTTTTTGCGTGCCCTTCTGTGATGATCCAGCCAGTGCTTCGGATTCAGTTACGTTATCAGGGACACGAGGGCACTGAGGTCCACCGCAAGGGATTCTGTTGCAGGACTCTTTACACAACTGGACATTTTGCGCTTTCTTTGGAGATACTCCAGCCAGAGCTTCAGATCTAGTGACGTCATCAGGGACACGAGGACACTGAGATCCACCGCAAGGGACACTGTTGCAGGAATCTCTACACAACTGGACATTTTGCGTGCTCTTCTGTGATGCTCCAGCCAGAGCTTTACATCCAGTGAAGTCATCAACACCAGGGCACTGAGAGGTACCACAAGGGTGTCTATTGCAAGAACTCATCACTTTAAAAAAAATAATGATAAAAGATAACTTTTCAACTAAAATGAACAGATCAAAGCCAACTAGTTTGTGGGCTCGGAGATTTTTTTAAATATTTCCATTGTTTTGTTAGAAGTTTTCCTTTTTAGGGTTCCGGACCAAAATGGTAAAAAGGAACCCTTATAGAATCACTCTGTCTGTCTGTCTGTCTGTCTGTCTGTCACACATGGATATCTCGAGAACTACTGATGCTATCGTCTTGAAATTTAAAATGGTAAAAGACAACGCTTTTTTACTAATATAGCGTATATAAAAATGTTAAAAAATATTCTTATTTTGATTGCAGGGGGGCGGATAGGGGATCTCAAAAATTTTAAGTGAAGTTACTAGGCCGTGTGTGATATCATATGAAAGGTATTCATTTGCACATTAATAAACAGATTATATTTTTCCTTTAAACCATATCGTTTTTGAGTTATTTACAAAAATGTTGAAAAAACGACCATTCCCCCCCCCTTATCTCCGAAGTTTGAAGAGATAAACCCGTGATACTTTTATAGCTAATAGAAGTGTATGTAAACTTTATAGGAAAATTATAGCGAACTCTCTAATTTGCATAGTTTTTTAGACAAGGGGGGTTGAAGGGGGGTTTTCAAAAATTTTGTAAAGTAAATAGGTGATGTGGGGTATCATATGAAAGGTATTTATTTTCACATCAACAAACAGTTTTTAGTTTTTCTTTAAGTCATATAGTTTTTGAGTTATTTACAAAAATGTCGAAAAAACGACCGTTCCCCCCCCCCCTTATCTCCGAAGTTTGCAAAGATAAACCCGTGAATTTTTTAAAGATAATAGAAGTATATGTAAACTTTATAGGAAAATTGTAGCGAACTCTCTAATTTGCATAGTTTTTTAGACAAGGGGGGTTGAAGGGGGGTATTCAAAAATTTTGTAAAGTAAATAGGTGATGTGGGGTATCATATGAAAGGTATTTATTTGCACATTAATAAACAGTTTTTAGTTTTCCTTTAAGTTGTACAGTTTTTGAGTTATTTACAAAAATGTTGAAAAAACGACCGTTCCCCCCCCCTTATCTCCAAAGTTTGCAAAGATAAACCCGTGATTTTTTTATAGATAATAGAATTATATGTAAAGTTTATAGGAAAATTATAGCGAACTCTCTAATTTGCATAGTTTTTTAGACAATGGGGGTGGAAAGGGCGTTTTCAAAATTTTTGGAAAGTTACTAGGAGATGTGGGGAATCATATGAAAGGTATTCTTTTGCACATTAATAAACAGTTTTTAGTTTTCCTTTAAGTCATATAGTTTTTGAGTTATGTACAAAAATATTGAAAAAAATAGCGTTCCCCCCCCCTTATCTCCGAAGTTTGCGGAGATAAACCTCTGAAACTTTTATTGCTATTAGAAGTGTATGTAAAGATTAGAGGAAATTTATTACAATCTCTCTACATAGCATACTTTTTTAGAAATCATCGAAAGTGTAAAAAATCTACATAAGTTCCGCTATCAGACAAGAGATGGCGCTGTCAAGGTTCTCCAACAAATATAAAACCGCCTTTGTCATATATTATATTGTATGATGGCACGGAACCCTCGGTGCGCGAGTCCGACTCGCTCTTGCCCGGTTTTATTTATATATTAGTTGAGTTCTTAACATTTTCTCTTCTTCTTTATATTTTGGACTGTGTGAGTGTAACCTTTGTAATGTACCCCCGACTTTAAATCCGAAGGTCATGGGTTCGATACCGGTCATGCACTAATGGATTTTTCTTTCTTGACATTATGTATGTGCACATTTAACACGTACTTTAACCACTTTAACGGTGAAGGGAAGCCCGCGGCTAGTCAGCTTCAGACGTATTGGCTAGTTCTTTCACCAGACTAATGGCTGACTAAGCTGACTGAATAGGCATGAATATTAGTTGCTGATGCTGTATAATAATCTATAATAGATGTAAAGTCCCTACTTAAAAAATCAAAATGATCCGTTTTCAGTAACAAATAATTATGTATTTCTTACTTATATTGAACCTATATTATATTGTGTCATTACCAACTGTGTTTCCTAACAGTAAAAGAACGCTAACGCCATTTATATGGTTCAAGGAAAGTATCTTTTGACGTGAGCCGTGGGACATCCACACATATAGACCTCCCTCATGGACTTGGAGATCCAACTGATCCAAGTACTGATCATGAGGGGTTGTTGCCATACTCCTCATAATCGGTACTTGGATACCACGCTTGGATGGAGAGTTGGGATGTTGATACCCTGAAAGACGCTGCTGCCCATCTTCCGGAGGTATCCCATGGCAGATTCTTACTGCATCCACGGGCAAGAAAGGATGTTGCTCATATTGGGCAGCCCCACGGCATAATAAATGCTCTGTAGAAAACCACATAATGCTTAGAAAAGAAAAACCACCGCCCGTGGATTGAATCCCCATAAAATACCCATCACCTTACGTTACAGGTAGATAATATTTTAATGTAATTAATAGAATCAGGCGTTACTTTGCGGAAATCCATGACAATAAAATGCAATAAAAATATCTAAGTAGTTTTAATTCCGCTAATGCATTATATGCATTGCATTGCATTTTATTATATTTTAATGGTTTAATAAGAAGTTGTAAGAGTCAGGATTAACTTTATTATTAGTAGTGGAATCTAACTCATGAAACGTTTTATCAGGCGTTGCATTTTTATTCAAACATTTATTGCCAATAATAATTTATTTATTTGTTTCAAAAGGTCTTAATAAACCAAAAAAGCGATTTGCATTTCTTGAAGAAGCAAGCACACATTAGATAACGACTAAGTCTTTATGTATTTAGTTGGCATTTTCATATAAAAATACAAAATTCTTATGGACCTACAATATAATCTTACGCTGAATGTTTATTATTTCATTAAAACTAGGACAACACTACTTGTTAACAAATTAATTACAATGAAAATTAATCAGTATTTGAGTTTAAGCCATGTAGAAACTTATGCTTAGCATTTTCACCAATTCCCGGTATCACTAACTACGGATATTGTCCAGGATCCACTTCATATAGTGTGAGATTCGCGTGTAGACTCCAGGAAGGCCGCCGATGCCACACCTCCTTGGTCCGAAGGAGATAACTCCTCTTTGCACGTACCGGATGCCACCGGTTATGAAGAGGCCAGGGTACAGTAATGGCCCTCCGGAGTCCCCACTGCAAGAGTCTTTGTCTCTGACGCCGCCAGCACACATTTGTCGGCTGTACAGACGAACTCTGGAAAGAAATATAATAATTATAAGTTAATTTTAAAAACATAATTTAAAGGTTTGTTGCCTATAATGAGTTGGCCACTAAAAAATCTTACAGCTTGTCGCGGTAACTATTTTGAAAGTATTGCAACATTGTATTGACTCTAGAACTAAATGCAAGCTAATTAATGTAAGGCCAATCAGATGTTAGGAAGTGGGCCGAATTTAACTTGCTTGATAACATACAAACACTGTATGGAAAATAAAAGCTTGTTGAAGATGTAAGTTGAATCTAGCGTATAAATGGAGGAATTTTTAATTTATTAACAGATTTTGTGTAAACTCCGGTGGATGGTCACCCATAAATAAATAAATGGTCAATACGTTCTTGAATGAGTACGAAAAATGTGTGTGCCAAGTTGTCTTCTAAGGGAGGATGGACAGGAAACGTGATATGCAGCCCCTTCTAGTGTGGAAATCGGCAGGAGAATGATAAAATGGTCAATATTTATTTATTTATTTAGGTACACAAAACACAATAATACAATACTTCAATTTGATTGGAAAGTCAGCTCCAATCGAATTAAAGTATAACTGTTATTGTGCCACAGGATGTTTTCCATTACAAGAGTACAAGTTACCATTTGCACTGTGCACCTATCTTACAAACTAGCTACTGCCCGCGACTTCGCAGGCGTTATACATTTTGAACCGCATTTTATTCACAATGATAAATGGGCTATCCAATATTAAAATATTTCTTTCTTTATTTTACTTGTACTATGGAAAACAGATGATTTGATGGAATACATACATATTTTTTTTAAATACATATAATGCATAGAAAAATACACAGACCAGGGACAAGTATATGCAGAACAATACAAAAATTTATCACGTGAGGGGAATCGAACCTGTTAACTCCTACGTATCAGACGGCTATTGGACTAATTGAGCCATGGAAATAGTCAATTATTATATATTAGCCAATTATTAGCGCATTCTAACAAATTACTTCTACAGCTTTTTATTATTAGTACCTAAGTATAGATATTCAAAATATCCATTGGTGACAATCGGATCCACGTCAATCGAATGGAAAATCAGGGGAATATCCCACTCGGCGAAAACGGTTTTTTGTAATTTACATATAACATCTATAAACTTTCATACAAAAGATATGAACGCGCGCTCGTATTTTTCATACAATGTCCGTTATCTTAATACTTCGTCTTTGGTTTATTTTTTTGGGAAATAATTGGCTCTCTTGATTAATATCAAAGGAGTTCTCTGCATCTTTGGTATTTTTTGTTTCTGTATGAAATCGAGAAGCAAAATGGACAAAATCTTAATGCGCTAAAATTAATTATTCATATTGTAAAAAGGCACAAAGAGCATTTCGGGTCCATGCAGTATTAATGGGTACCCTGATCTTCGACTTTTGGTTTAGTAGGTATTTTGTCTTTTTGAAACTTTCGCGATCACAACACATTATTAACATACATATCATCATCATCATTGCAGCCGTAAGATATCCACTGCTGGACATAGGCCTCCCTCATTGACTTAGAGATCCAAGTGCATGAGGGGTTGTTGTCATACTCACCACGCTTGGCAGGCGGGTTGGTGAGCGCAGTCCGGGATGTTCTTACACGGAAAGACGCTGCTGCCCATCTTCCGGACATATCCCTTAGCAGATTCTTACTGCATCCACGGGCAGGAGAGGAAGAGTGACATTCTACTGCCGACACCCCACGGCATAACATAACATACATATAACCGGGTATTAATCGCGTAAATTACCTTTATTATTTCCCGACGTTTCGCTTGGATTGCACCAAGCATGGTCAGTCTTCCCGGGACTGGTTATATGTATCTTAATAATAGAAGGTATTTATTTTGCAAAAAGGTTGATTAATTAGGGTTGATTGAGGAAATATTTATAATCTTCACAAATATTTCCTCAATCAACCCTAACTAATCAACCTGCATGCCGCGGGGTGCCGGCTGCAGGATGTTACCCCTCCTCTCATGCCCGTGGATGCAGTAAGAGCCTGCTAAGGAAACTCTCTGGAAGATGGGCAGCAGACCAACAACCCGTACTGCGCTCGCCAACCCGCCTGCCAAGCGTGGTGAGTATGCCCCTCATGGAGATCCATAAGGGAGGCCTGTGTTCAGTATAGTAAACGTTTTACGGCTGAAATGATGATGAATCAACCTGCTGTCACAGCACTGATGTCCTTAAAAAGTACATTTCTTCCAAATTAATTATGTGGTTTAATACTTTTGGATTCAAAATAAGGGAGTCACGAGACATTTGTTTCATCATTGAAACTTTTCAACGTGCTATTATAAATGGTGTACAGTAAATTGCATTGCTCTTCGATGCCATAAAATCCAAAGACAATCCACCTACAGCTAAAAAAAAAGGCAATTGATTTCAACTTTTCAATTAACAATTTTCAAGCTACTGAACCCTTAACAAAACTTTGGTTTCCTGCTTTGCTTACTTTCGAACTACATAAATGGTGCTGTGTAGTGTCCAATATTATTTATTTAATATATTTTTTTTATTTAGTATTTGTCGGGGTCGACCGAGGAAGCGTTGGCGGGATGAACCTTTGACAGAGGATGGTGGGAGTCTGCAAAGGATCGGGATGGTTGAAAGACTTTAGGGGAGACCTTTGCCCAGCAGTGTGACAACATAGGTTAAATAAAAAAAAATATCTTTTTAGTTTCGCCTACCAATTGTACCCTAATTTAAGTTTGTGTGCAATAGAGTATGTAATAAATCAACGTGAGTTAAAAATAATCCGCTTTTCTCACCCCTTATATGACTTCTGGCACTCATCATTGCTAATGATCGGCAACTGCACATACATCAGCACCGGCGCCTGTATCCTCTCCTCAGTGATGCCCCAACCAGCCACTGTGCCGTGCAAGTCGTCTAGGTTGTCCCTCTGCAGAGATCGGGTAATGGGCAGGCACATTGCACCTATGTTATCTGTAAAGATATGAATTAGTAAGGTAACTAAATACTAATAATTCTTTAATTGAAAAAAATATATATAAATAAATAAATAAATAAATAATAAATAATGCGGGACAAATCACACAGCATCATCTAGCCCCAAGCTAAGCAGAGCTTGTGTTATGGGTACTAGATGACTGATATACTTAATATATTATACTACATAGATAGATATTTTTATTATATATAGAAAAACACCCAGAACACCCTGAACAAATATCTGCAGATCGTACAGACATTTGTCCCGAGGCGGGAATCGAACCCGCAACCCCTTGCGTCGCAGGCGGACCTTCGCCCGCTGCGCCACAGAGCTCGTCATATTACGATATTGACGTCAATATTACGATAGTGATTTATTACCGATCCTATCATTAGATCTGGGTGTTAAAACCAGCAAACATTATAAAGTAAAACAAAAAAACCCAACCGCAAGTTTAAATTTGGGACATGTAATGAGCTTCGAAAATAAACAAAACATGATCGCCGTACCGTGAACCAGCTACGTGAAGTTGGCTATTACTTATCGTTTCTGTAATCTGTGCTATTACTCCTTCACTCGAAAGGACATTCAAAAAAACACATGATTGACACTCCGTTTCTAAAGACCTACCATCATCATCATCATCATCATCCACAGCCCGATTTCATCCACAGATGAGTATTATATAGGCCTCCCTAAGTTTGTGCCATCCACCACGACCCTGTGCCAGTCGCATCCATTGACGCCCTGCGATGTGCATCAGGTCGTCGACCCACCTCGCCACCGGTCGCCCGACACTTGTATGCCCCTAAAAGACCTACCAAGGCCTTAAAAAATCTGATAGGTCCTAAAAAGCATGTTCTTTCGTGAATGTATGGTTTCTTTCATTGATTAGACTCAGTATTGAAGTGTTCTTTTTTATTCTACTAAATGACGAGACAAGCCGAAGGTCCGTCTGATGTTAAGCGGTAACCTCTGCCTATAACATCTGCAATTAAAATTCAAATTCACTCATTTATTTCCATAGTTGCAATAACAAAACATAGACACGTCAACTTACAATAAAAAAAACATATTTAATCTTATTTCAACAGGAAATAGACACATAAATAAATCTTTCAAATGATTCGTGAGTTACACGAACGCAACGCCAGTGCAACGCGAGCGCGTGAGAGGGAAGGAGACGGTACCGCGTAAAAGCTCCATTCCCTGACGAAAGTTCCCCTGGGAGGAACTGAACACGTTGGATACCTATTTTCAACGAATATTTAACGTGAGTAGAAAACCCGTTTAACATAACAATGAATGAATCTGTTTGCTTCCGAGTTTTAAGCACTGTGATGATAAGACAGTTCTTTTTTATAATTAGTTTTTTAGTTGTTTCGGAGTTGGAGCAAATTTAATTCCAAGCATTTTTGTCTTCTAGATAATCAGATATTTTATAGTAAGCTTTATTGTGAGTGTGCAGACTTAGGGATCATGTGATGTGTTTCATAACATTTCTCTCTCCTCCCCTCTGGTTATAATTGTATGCGTGGTGCAGTACAAATAATTAACCCTTTTTCCACACAAAATCACGTGTATTTTATTATTAGTACAGAGTACCTTTTTAAAATAAGCTTTAGTCATCATTATCATCATCATCATATCAGCCGTAGGACGTCCACTGCTGGACAAAGGCCTCTCTCATTGATCTCCAAGTACTGCGGTTGGAAGCCGTCTGCATCCACCGCCGACCAGCAGTTCTCACCAAGTGGTCTGCTCATCTTGTAGGTGGACGTCCTACGCTGCGCTTGCCGATCCGTGGCCTCCATTCGAGAACTTTACAGCCCCATCGGCCATGTGTTCTGCGCGCTATATGGCCTGCCCATTGCCACTTCAACGTGCTAATCCGTTTGGTTATGTCGGTGACCCGAGTTCTTCTACGTATCTCCTCATTTGATTCGATCCCGTAGAGAAAGCCTCTCCATAGCTCGTTGAGCGACTCTGAGCTTATTCATAAGGCCAATAGTGAAGGATCAGTTGGACCTACCTAATTGGATGTTGAAACTTTAGTACCTACAAAGTATCTTAAAAATTAAAGGATATTTAATTCGTTAAGGTCACATGGCGCTTTTTGGTAAAGAAATCGTGCGTTAAGGCGATCTTGCTATTTTGATATTTATGACCCCATACGATTACTCCTTTGTAGATTAGAAGGCCTTCCTTCTAGTCTACGAAGGAGTAATCGTATCATTGCTGCATGCTCTACCAGTTGGCAGCGGGCGTACGGCCGCCTGCGACGCAAGAGGTTGCGGTTTCGATTCCCGCCTCGTGACAAATATCTGTACGATCTGCAGATATTTGTTCAGGGTGTTCTGGATGTTTTTCTAATATCGATCTATGTATTATATTGGATTAAGTATATCAGTCATATAGTACCCATAACGCAATCACTGCACAGCTTGGGGCTAGATGATGCTGTGTGAATTGCCCAGCGTTATTTATTTAGGGGGTGAAGCCCCTATTATGCATAGCGCTGTCTGTCTGTGCATGACACGATTACAACCGAACGCGTTGACCGATTTACATACATGAAGCTTTTTTTGTTAGCACTGTCTTAATGAGTGTAGGGTACTGATTGATTTTGGTCATAGGGGCCGGAGTTATTGTGACCTCAATATGTATATGAAATTTTGACATTTAAAGTGATTTTTTTTGTTTTTTCGGAAACCTTCGCCCTCTTTTCTGGTACCCCCGTACCAATTATATTAACTATGATTAGGGGCCCCCAAGACGACTATGATGGATATGGCAAATAGAGTGTTATTTTTTTTTAATTGATTCATTATTACTGGACAGGACGCAGCTATGCGAAAAAAATTTAATTGATTCATTATTATTGGACAGTACGCAGCTATGCGAAAAAAAATCCATCGACAAGTTATACAAAATATAAAGCGTTTTAATTTAGCATTACTTATGTTTTTATTTGTAAATCAAAAGTTCGGTTCAAGTACAACGACCCACGACCGGTTTTTATTATTGGTTTCCTTGAATTATGTTTTGGTTTGATATCAAATACGAACATGATAAATAATTATGAACGGTAGAAGTGGTAGGCTATTAAGTGCCTACTGTTAGTTAGTCTGTGTTTACCGCATTAGTCATTTTTGGAGTCATATTTGTCGAGGATTTCCTCCTTTCTAATAAAGGCTCTTACGGTTCTTAGAAACCACCACAATATGAGCTTGGAAAGGGATTTTTATTTATTTGCTTCCAAGGTACCTAGAGCTCATTGGCGCAGTTTGATTCCCGTTGCGAGACAAATGTTTGTAGGTTTTCTGCAGATATTCGTCCCTGGTCTATTTTTATATGTATGATAATTGAGTACCAATGTTTGTAGGTTTTCTGCAGATCCTGTCAGTCCCTGCTTTCTGTCCCTGTTTCTGCAGTCCCTGGTCTATTTTTATATGTATGATAATTGAGTACCTATTTACAAAAAGGGCTAGATGGTGCTGTGTGAAATGTCCAGAATTATTTAATTATTCAAAGGACTTTCCGTCCCGTAGGGTGCCGTCTGTGGAATGTTGCCTCTACTCCCTTGCCTGTGGATGCAGTAAATATCTTCCAAGGTACAGAAGATGGGCAGCAACGTCTTTCCATGTTCCAACATCCCGTTACTGCGCTCGCCAACTCGCCTGCTAAACGTGTTGAGTATGGCAATAACCCCCCATGTACTTGGAGATACATGAGGGAAGCCTGTCCAACAGAGCGTCCTACGGCTGAGATGATGATGATGATGAACTTCCGTTACATTATATTACTTACCTAATCGTAAGTTTGCTGGCTTAGCAAGTCTGATGAGTGCGATATCGTCAACAAATGATTGCCTCTTGTATCCAGGGTAAGCTATCACTTCTTCGATCGAGGCATTCTGAAACATGTGATAGGAATTTAGAATGATACAAGCGTATCCGAAACAGGTAAACATGCCAAGTTGTTTTTATATGGTTTGAGCATAAAATTTGCATTTTTACCTGGAGTCTGATTTATAATACAAAGATTCAATATTATTGCTCATATGTATCTCCACTTAGTTACAAGTAAAACATGAATTGGAGTTCAAGGCAGATGTTGCTATATTGACAAAAACCCTGCACAGCACTTCTAAAAAAATACGTACCAAAAGGTCATATTTATCTTAGGATTCTAAATTATACGAGTTAGGTATGTAATTCTAATACATGCAAATTCTTCCCTACCCTTTGTTGTAAAAAAATAGCAGGCAGATGTAGACCAGGATTAACACATAGGCCGTGTTGGCCGAGTGGTATGTACCCCCGACTTTCAATCCGAAGGTCGTGGGTTCGATACCAGCCGTGCACCAATGGATTTTTCTTTCTTGAAAAATGTACATATGTGCACACTTAACACGTGCTTTAACGGTGAAGGAAACATCGTGAGGAAACCCGCGGCTTAGTTAGCTTCAGACGTATTGACCTGTTCTTTCCTCTGAATAATAGCTAACTAAGCTGAGAGGATGGTATAGGTGCTGGGCAAGCCTAATCCATCTAACAATGTCCCAGGCACTGCAGCGTTCCGTACAGCATGACTACCAGTTGCTGACGCTGTATAAATCATCTATAATAGATGCAAAGGCCTTACTTTTTTCTTTATGTTGGTACCTACGCATGCAAAACGTTGTCACTTACAACAGCTCTAGGCGCACAACTCAAGTTCCCCGCCAGCACTTCGCAGTCAGGATCTGTTCTTATGTCATACTCGCCGAGGACGACGTGGTCGAGGGTCATCCTGGTCCCTGTCTCCGTGCAGTGGGCTGCGGTTAGCACATATCGCTCGTTAATGAGGGTTCCTCCACAACCTAATTTGCTTTCACCACCTGCAAAAACATTTCATAGTTTAGTTCGTTAATTATCTGATGGACGATTCAGTTACGGAAGTCACTAAGGATTAAATGTATTTGAATAGTTAACAGTCAAGGAAGACAAAGTGACGAAACCCGCGGCTTAGTCGGCTTCAGGCATTTTGACAAGGCAAGCCTCATCCGTCTAGCAATGTTCCAGGCACTGCAGCGTCCATTACAGCATGAATTAAAAGTCAATCTCGTTTAGACGTGAAACTTTCTATACTATCTAACCAGCTTGTAGCACCGAATGTTTAGTATACGCCTAGTCACTAGCACGCCACTCTTGGCGATTTTGCCTCAGTCGGATCTTCTGAGGACATTATGAGCGCACTAGAGGAAAAGCTCAAAACTGGACTCGAAATGTATTTTCATACAAGCGCTTCCTCAGCGAAAGAGGAAATCAAACCTTGTAGGCAGGTATTGTTGCATACTGTTACATACTTTAAACCCCACACCGCTCGCAGTGGACAAGATAATATCTTGGTCATAAGATTTGTTGTTATACAAAACCGTATGACGCGGAGGTAACCTACTGGTACTAAAATAGCTCTTAGAGTTCCTTACCATCGTCATACGAAAGCACCACCATCCAAGGCATCTCATATAAATTCGTCCTGTTCCCGCCCAATACCCTGTTGCTATCAATATTCCCACAATCTCTCGGCAGCAAACTCAAATTGGGGTGATTTGTAACATCTTCTGGGTCGTCACTGCTACCTGCGTCTGCTCTATCGTTTACGATGTTGGGGTTTGTTGTGACTGGCTTTTTGGTTCCGTCGACCCAGTTAACTATGGTATCGATCTCATGTGTCGTTGGCTTGTTTGTTGAAGCGGACGAGCAGCAAACCTGAGATATTTTTATTGAGATTTCAGAACTGATTTGGGGAATAGACGTTATTTTATCAATGTTATTAAAAACGATACCTTAAGTTCTCTGAAATCTGATGCTACTTTAGTAAATACAATTTAAATTTAAAGATCAGTCTCAATTATTATCGATTTTCATCATCATCATCATCTCGGCCGTTGGACGTCAGTTGCTGGACATATGCCGATCGATTTTAACTATATTCAATAACGAGGAAAAATTGCGCAGCACTAGGTCCTTCTTGGTTCTTGCTAAAGAATCAGTAATGCAATATCTTGCTTTTAATTAAGCTTGTTATTGAACAAGTATACTTACACCTGTTATAGTACATAGTAATGAGAACCGAAACCTAACACTTAGGATTCTATTTTAATTTGGTTGACGACACGTTTTTGTTCTTCTGTAGGAAACCATACATCGTGTTTCATAATATGTGAACTAACCAAATAGGTAACTGAACATAGTATTAAACTGCAGTTTTCCCGAAAATTCGTTCTGTCTATAGATATAATAGCAGATTGTTTAAGGTCTAGACTTCTTAAGTATATCATACAAACGATGTGGATGATGAGCAGCGCGGCGAATCCGAGTCTTGGTCGTTTGATATATAAGTGCGCCTAAATTACAGAGAGGGCTATCGAAGCAATTGGGATTAAAGCAAAATTCTCTCAAAATCTTACCGGGCTGTAGAGGTATATATGACCTTAGCTACGACTCTGTAATAAAAGGAAATCAGCTTATGTTATATTTAAGGGTGTGGTGTATACTACCTCACATTGCCTAATTTCAACTACTCCGCATCTCCATATCTTTGAAATACCGCTTTACTTCCAATAGTCACTTTAAAATTAATATTTAGTGAAGTTCAGGACCCTACTAGTTTCTATGTTTTGAAAACATAATTCCATAAAATTTACTTAATAGAAAATAATCGTAAAGTTGCCTCATAATTTTTACTAAAACCTTCATATCATAGATCTATACTGTATAGACCTTGAGAATAAGCATGTTATTGAAATGAGTATAAGAACATTTCATGTTACATTAAAAAAAATCATTTTTTTTAGTTGTGGGGAAAAAAAACTTAAGTTTCGCGCGTAGAATCCAGTGTACACAACAGGTCCACCCTGCCGGCCGACCGGGATTGGTCGGTGCGGGGGTAAAAATTGGTTTTCGAGCTGATGTAGTAGGTATAGGCTCTTAACCCTTACCAGCGGTTCGTCATCGGTAAATCCGCACCCAAGCATTTGCATCCTTTTCCTCATGTACATGGGCATGGGGCTCCCTGCGGCTGATATCTCGTCCAACAGATGCTGGCATTGTGATAGAGGTGTGCAGCTCCCGGGCTCGTTATCGTCGTAACAACTATCTCCACTGTAGCCTGAATGCATACAAGTTTATGTACAGTAGGCTGCAAATCTGCAGTCATAGCTTTAAATCGCCTTAGGGTTAAATAAAAAACCTGTAATGATGTTATATTCTCAATAAATAAATAAGATTAAATTGTATGTAAGTTTAGCTTGTAGATAGATAGATAGAAAATACTTTATTGCACACCTTAAAACTAAACATAATAACAAGAAACACTTAAAAACAAAGTGACATCGTAGTGTTAATATCTCCATTTGATTTTTTTTTTTTTTTTTTTGAGGATTGGCTGAGAGGCGTTGATGAGTAACGGACAATAATATAATGATTTTAATTTGTTTACTCGTGAGGCAACCTGCCGCTCAGTAAGCTTCAGTATTGACATGTTGTTTCCTCAGAATATAGCCGACAAAGCTTAGATTATGGTTTAGGTGCTCGGCAAGCCTTGCAATGTCCTAGGTAGTCCCATATAGCATGATTACTGTTATAAATCACCATCTATTTAATATGTTTCAAATTAATGATTCAATTGTTTTTCAATTTAGATAATGTTTCAAAAAGACCTTTGGTCGCACCGAATCAAGGATTCTTTGAGTTTGAGTTTAAAATTTTATATACATGTAAAATGTCGATTTAGTTTACTAACTGATATCTAGATAACCTTTCAAACCGCAGCCATGTTAATCTATTTTGTTTACATGCAAGTTTACACAAACGGCCAATTGTAATGGTAAAGTAACCAAAAAGTCTAAAATGGCGGTTTCTCGAAATAATTGTAAACATACATATTACCGGGTATTTATAATGACGGGACGTTTCGCTTGGATTGCACCAAGCATGGTCCGGACCATGCTTGGTGCAATCTAAGCGAAACGTCGGGAAATAATAAAGGTAATTTACGTGATAAATACCCGGTTATATGTATTTTAATAATGTGTTGTGATCGTGAAAGTTTAAAAAAGACAATTCCCGAAATAAAGCAAACTTAATAAATAGCAGCCGATTTATTACGATGAAGAGCAATTTACAGTTGATTATTTTTAGGTAATTGGAAAGCAGAAAATACTTTAAATCAGAAGTATTTTAGGGCGAAGCCCCCTATTATTCATAGCGCTGTCTGTCTATCTGTCTGTCTGTGCATGACATTAATGAGAGAAGGGTACTGATTGATTTGGATATGGTGACCCTAGGGTCACAGGGACCGGAGTTATTGTGACCTCAAAAGGTCACCAAAGGTCAACAATGGCATTTTTCGGAAACCTTCGTCCCCTTTTCTGGTACCCCCGTACCAATGCTTGTATAATATTATTACTTGCTTTACTATGATATTATTTGTCATCACATAGTATATTTATAGCTACCAACTAATTTACTCTTTCTTACTTTTGAAACTCATGACAGCCTAGTACTTGGTTTTGAATCCTGCATTTACTGAGTACATTTTACCAATATCCTTGTTCTTCGTTAACCGGTTTAATGTTTTCAAGACGTTAACAGAGCATCGTTCAGTATGACCATACTGACCAGTATGGTCATAATATTTAACATTTTGAAGTCTTATGTTAGCTGTTGAATACCCCCGTTCTTGTAAATGGAACATATAATTTATTTCATGTATCTGCAGGTAGTTATGAAATACTTGATTAAGTTGCGTAAATAAATAAATTAGTCGTGAATGTTGCAGGCTCGTACAAATAGTCTGATTCTTAATTGTTCGCCATGCATTAGAATAAATGTTTCTGCCGACCAAATTTTTTCAAGGTTGTAATAATTGAAATGCTTATCTATTTTAAATTAGGTAACTTACTGCTTAGAGCTGGCACTAATAGACACGTCACGGAAGCAATAATGAACAACATTGTAGATCAAATGCGTTAAGTTCTCATCACAGGTGATTTATATCTTATACCCTTAATTGCAAATCACTCTCCACCCACCGTACAATCCAGCTAACGATTCGCGGAACAAATTAACATCACGAAGATATATTATCCTTAAATCATTTAAGCATTATTTTTATTTAACTTTATTTATGATGAGGTCACACGGCATGACGTGACACAAGCGGTCAGATGCGAATCGAAAACGCGTTTGATTGTTTTCTTCACATGTCTGAAGAGTGAAATAACTCGGCAATGAAAACCAGATCGAGCTCATACCTGTTCGGCGGGAAAACACCGGCTACGTATCTTGACTAATGACTTAACAACTAGGTACATAAGTGCATGTTGAACGAATCTAGTAAATACATTGTATTTGGGTATTTGTAATTATTAGTTTAAATTTAAATTATCTATGTGTTTATCTGGCAATTTATATTGTAAAGTAATTTTGTTAAGGTCAAATCTTTGAAGCTCAATAATTAGAACCACTTCCTGATCCGATTGTTCTAAACTATTTCATGCAACTTTATCTTTAATTATAACTTTAAAGCGTATTGTTAGAATTTGAGTACTTACTGCGCTATTAAATATGGGTTTGACGACTTTGGTCTAAAATGAAAAACTACAAGGTATAATAATAATAATGTCCACAAAGCCAAAGTATATTTTAGTCTTTGTGTAAAAATGTAGAAATTTAATAATGTCCACTCATAAGCTAATGTTGAAGTATAAAAATGCCAACAATAATTTTGTCAATTTATAAAAAGAAAAATTATATTCTGGTAAAGAGGTTAAGACCTGGATAAGATCTACTTTTATGATGACAACTGTCAAACTTCAAACGACGATATCTGGAGAACTCCCCCTCCTACCTACTGTTATTGTTAAAGTTAAGTTCTCAAATTTAAAAAAAATCACTTTGAAGTATTTTTTATGTCAACCTGAAATTAAAAGGCTAGAATTCTTGTTTAAAAAAATGTTTTGGAATTTGTTAGGGCAATTTTAGTGACTGAACTGTCCAGCTCAAATCTCTGTGTAACCAATGGGCACATTATATTGTCCGTTGTCGAGATCAATGAGCCATGGGCACTTTTTATAGCTTGAAGATGATTGAAAATGTGATTACAAATTAGTACCGGTACGACATACCTACCTTACATAGCTTTTCATCTAAACTAATATTATAAAGCTGTTGTTTGTTTGATTGAACGCGCTAATTTGGTTCGAATTGAAAAATTTTGGTGTTCGATAGCCCAACTATCAAGGAAAGCTATTAAAGACCATAAAATATCACGCTACGACCAATACGAGCGGAGAATCATTGAAAAGTGTTGCATGAACGAGGAAAAAAATATTTATTTGAGAGCTTCCATTGCGTGCGCTGCGTAGATGCGCAACTGTTTCCCTTTAAAAGTTCTAAAAAAAAATTCACGACATGCAAAAAAATTGCGTCTATCTCGTAAGGTTGACCCACTATAACCTTCTTATGGTAATCTTTGTTCTAAAATAACGCATTATTTGCGAAGGGGTTTTAATAAACATGGTAGGTATTAATCCTCTTCCAAATCATCATCATCATATCAGCCGTAGGACGTCCACTGCTGGACAAAGGCCTCCCTCATTGATCTCCAGGTACTGCGGTTGGAAGCGGCCTGCATCCAACACCGGCCTGCGGTTCTTACCAAGTCGTCTGCCCATCTTGTAGGTGGGCGTCCTACGCTGCCGCTTGCCGGTCCGTGGCCTTCATTCGAGAGCTATGCGGCCCCATCGGCCATCTATTCTGCGTGCTATATGGCCTGCCCATTGCCACTTCAACGTGTTAATCCGTCTGGTTATGTCGGTGACCCAAGTTCTTCTTCTACGTATCTCTTCATTACTGATTCGATCCCGTAGAGAAATTAATAATGATGAATAAGCTTTTAGAGTCGGCTATGGCTATCCATAGCTCGTTGACCGACTCTAAGCTTATTCATAAGGCCAATAGTGAAGGACCACATCTCAGTTCCATATGTCATAACTGGTAACACACATTGATTGAAGACTATCGTCTTCAGGCACTGAGGTACGTTGGGCGAAAAGACGTTGCGAAGTTTCCCAAACGCTGCCCATCCGAGTTATTCGACGATTGAGCTCTTTCTTGAAGTTGGACCTACTTACATGGACTATTTGTCCTAAGAATAAGGACGCGTAAAATAAATACGCATTTTATTAATCACGAGTATTCAATTTTGAACAGAACTATTTTTTACACCATTTGAATTCGAGGAATATCTTGTAAGAAATCACAGTATTACCGCGCGCGAATTTGAATATGCGGCATCATGTGCGCGGGCGGTCATGTATGTTTAAATTAACCAATACATATTACCGATAAAAAATATGAATAAATTCTATATAACCCACTACAGACATAGGCACTGACAATATCCGAATAATTATTAATAGTACATACTTTATTTTATATATTTTTTGTTCAGGGGTCTTAAGTGAACACATCCCTCATGGATCTCCATAGTAGTTGCCAAAGTTTAAACAAAGTTGGGTTAGTTTTAATGATTTAAATATTTCGTTCTAACGCATGTCGTCCCATATTTACCGCAACTGCAAAGTAAACGTAAACCTGTATGTGTATATTATTTATTAGGCACAACGAACGTACCGTAACTAACCTTATTTAGTATGGTTAAGATTGCATTTACAAAGGCAGTGTCGGTCTGAAACACCCAGTAGGCAGTCAAAGTTTTCAAAGAGTAGATAGTTGTTTTACAAGCAAAATAGTGCTGGACTAAAAGGGAATAATTATTAATACCAACTACGATCATCATTTGAGGAATGTTCTTTATAAATCGTGTTGCAACGGTGTTGTTAATTCTGCGATATGGAAAATCTGGTGAGTCGGTACTAGGCCACTTGACTTATGTAATTTATATATTTAGTCCGTCATGTAGTGTACCTATAAGGGGAGTAAGGGGAAAACGGTAACAACATCTTATCCGGCCCAAATGTCAACTTTACCTGCATGCGACGGTGGCCCTTCAGGCTACCGCCGCGCTCCCTGCTAGATAACGGACGAGGCTATGGCGACCGAGCAATGGCGGTATACACCATAAACCCAATGGAAGAGGCTACAGCGGCCTTGACATCTAAATAACGTCTTAAATGCCTGGTGCAGAAGGCAAGGGGAAACCACTGCACTATTTTCCCAAGAAAGTCGTCATGAAAAGAAAAACAAAGAAACTTATGTGGCCTGATGATCCGCTTAGCAACCGGCGCCGTCCTGCGTCCGGAGCAGACGGTGTGAAATTGGCTACCGGCCATGTAGATGTGGTGGACCAGGCATCTCATAGAAATCGAGCTACTGGAAAATCTCTGAAGATGTTGCATTGCCAGAAGATAGGTACATGGAATTTTAGAGGCTTGCTTTAGCCCGGTAAGCTTGAATCGTATTATAGAGAACGAGTTAACCCGTTGCGGATCTTCGGTCTCAGTGAAACGCATTGGAGAGGAAATGGCCATTTCCTCACAGACACAAACGCTGTCTACTTCTCTGGGAACGACAGTAGCAGTGACCACGGAGTTGCGCTCATCCTTCTTAAGCATCTAAACAACTTTGTGATGGGATACGAACAGGTTGTTTAGATGCTTAAGAAGGATGAGTCATCGAGTGACAAGTATAAAACTCAAGGCAATGCCCGCAAACCTAAATATCGTACAGGTTTATACTCTGACGAGTCTTTCAAGTGAGTCTGACTTAGAGAGCTTTTATTCTGAGCTGCAGACCACCATCAATAAGATACCTAACCGAGAACTGCTACTTGTGGTGGGTGATTTTAATGCGAAGATCGGATCAGATGCTCACCAACATAGTGAATGCGCAGGCAGATTTGGACTTGGAGATTGTAATAGCAGGGGTGAACGTCTGATAGAATTTGTAGCTGCCCACAACATGAAAATCTCGAACAGCTTCTTTCAGAACCACCCTCGAAGGCTTTACACCTGGACCTCGCTTAGCGGAAAATACCGTAAACAAATTCATAACATCATGATCAGGTCACGTTGGAAAACCTCTGTCAGGAATTCTCACACACTCCCTGGAGCTGACTGTGGATCGGACCATGAGCTTTTCTGATCGTCAAAATGCGGCTTAAACTAAGAGCAGCCAAAAAAGTCGACAAGATGACAAGGCTCGACGTAAGGGATAACTCGAAGTTTATGTCCGCACTAGAACAAAACTGGACCCAGTGGGAGAATGAAGACTCTAGTTTAGAAACATCGGATTAGCTGTGGGAAAGAACAAGAGATGCTATTCAAGCCGCAGTAAATGAGTCAAACCCACCTATGCAGATACGCAAAAGTTAACACTGGATGAGTGACGACACATTGAAGCTTGTAGAAGAAAGACGTCGACTAAAAGCCTTGGGTGCTGATGTGAGAATCGTGAACGAAAATTCAGCACGTGTTCAAGAAGCTTGCAGGCGAGACTTAAACGCCCAACTTCGACACATGTGAAGAAGTTGAAGCTCACGCAAATAAACATGAGTCCAGGGACCTACATCAGAAAATCCGCTCAATTACGAAATCCCTCTCCTCCAAAACATGGGCTATTGAAAACTCGAGAGGCGAAATGGTAACAGAAATTAACACGATTACCGAAGTATGGAAGAAATACTGCCAGACACTATTTCTGGATCCACAAATGCACTGTTTCGAATCCACAGAGTTCAATAAAATTCATTTGCTTTGCAGACTTTTCTAAGGCGTTCGTCTCGGTACAATGGCCAAAGCTCTGGGGAACCCTATTAGATATGGGCACGCCAAAACACCTTGTGCATCTTCTTAGACGCCTCTACCAGAATAGAATGGCTTCTGTGAGAGCAGATGATCTGCTGTCAAGTAATTTTCAGACCACTGCAGGCGTTCGTCAGGGATGTATAATCTCAACGCTTCTTTTTAACATCTACACAGAGCTTATTATGAGAATAGCCCTGGAAGACTGGACGGACGGTGTTGCGATTGGAGGTCTTAGAATTTCGAACCTACGCTATGCGGACGACACCACCTTGTTCACAACTAACATACAACACATAGTAGACCTGCTCTGGAAGGTAGAAACCATCAGTCTCGAGTTTGGTCTAAAGCCAACGGTACGAAAACGAAAATGATGATTGTCGATCGTATCAATAACCTCTTGCCGGAAGTCACACAAATCGCAAACTGTGATGTGGTCCAATCATATATCTACCTCGGAGCGTTGATCTCAAATAATGGTGGGTGCGTTGACGAAATCTAGCGACGAATGGCGATTCCCAGAACTGCCATGCATAAGTTAAGGAGGATATGGAGAAACCGTAACATAACGAAAACTACTAAAATTCGTCTTGTCAGAGCGTTAGTGTCCCCCATATTTCTCTACGCTGCAGAGACATGGACTCTTCGAGAGAGCGAGAAAAAGAGAATAGATGCCCTCGAGATGTGGTGCTGGAGAAGAATGCTTGGGGTCTCGTGGACAGAGTTCCGTACCAATAAGTCCATACTCCAGGAACTCGGCATCGGTCAGCGGCTTTCATCTGCTGTAGATTCTCGTATTTTAACTTTCTTTGGCCACGTGTCGCGACGCAGTGAGTTGTCCATAGAATGCCTTGTGGTTCAGGGTAGAGTTGAGGGCACACGAGCACGTGGCAGATCGCCCATGAGATGGACCGACCAAATTAAGACTGCATTGGAAGGTCTACAACATGAATGCACCAGAAGGGCTGCGGTACGCGACAAATGGCGTAGGATTGTCAAGGTTGCCACAGCCTCCTCCGACATGACGACCACGACTACTCTGTCAAGAGTATAACGAAAAAGAAGAATGTAGTGTAGACTAACGAAAACTATTAAACACTTTCTTTTGTTTTTTAACATTATCCAAAAATATCGGCGATACATGTCGAAATGGAGCGTCAATTTCAATGGGCTTCGTCACAGACTAGCCGCACTCTGCGGTTTCTCCCGCGTACCCCTAAAGGGATAATGTAGCATTCTGATGGTGAAAGAATTTGAAAAATCGATTTATGTAGTAGTTTTTGAGAGTATTCCTTACATACATACAAAATACAAATATTTCCTCTTTATAATATTAGTATAGATAGTATCCATAGATTACAGAACCGCTTTATATATATTGTTTCAATAAAATATATATAAAGTATAACTTTATATATAAAGTTTAAATTACTGGAAAAGATAGTAAATAATAGAATAATCCAATATACTGAGAGTCGAAATATAATTTCAGATAGGCAGTTTGGATTTAGGAAAGGCAGGTCGACAGAGGATGCGCTCTTACTGTTACTAAATAAAACTGTTTTAAATTTAGACCGTAAAAATTGCTGTCTTGGTGTATTTTAGACCTTGCTAAGGCTTTTGACACTGTTTCCATTCCGATACTATTAAAAAAACTGGAAATCTATGGTATTAGAGGAATTGCACTTCAATGGTTCAAGAGTTATCTCACGGCACGGAAACAGTGTCTGAGTGTTAATGGCATAGCAAGTGACTTGCTTGAAATAAACTTTGGTGTTCCCCAAGGCAGCATTCTCGGCCCAACTCTCTTTATCCTGTATATGAATAATATCCATGAAGCCAAATTAGACAATGCAGATATCATTTGCTACGCAGATGATACTGCCGTAATTTTCTACGGTTCGACCTGGAAGGAAACCGCTGCTACTGCAGAGCAGGGTCTGCAAAAGATAAATGAATGGCTGCAGAAAAACTTACTAACATTAAATGCTGATAAAACCAAGTTTGTTTGCTTTCACAAAACGAAATCGTCTGAGCCACCTCGTTCGGTGGTTAGCTAGGTGCTAACCACCTTAAAAATACATACGTGTGATGGCAATGGGGGAGTCGTCTGCAAGTGCGATGATATTGACAGAACTTGCACCATTAAATATCTCGGCATACTAGTTGATGAAAATTTAAACTTTGCAGCGCATATCAAGAACCTTTCTGCGAGAACGAGGAAAATCATAAATATAATGAGACAGCTTAGAAATGTAGCTAGTCTGGATACTCTCAAGATGACATACCTTGCTCTCAGTCAATCGTTGATTACTTATTGTATTAAGTGCTGGGGTAGCGCCTGTAAGACCACTATGATCCAAATAGAAAGGGCGCAACGGTCAGTACTTAAGACAATGTTAAAGAAGCCCTTCAGATACCCCACCGTAAACGTTTACAAGGAAAGTGGAGTCCTTAATGTCCGTCAGCTATTTGTTCTTAAAATATGTCTATCCGAGCATAAGAGAGTATTAAATAGTGCACTGTACGAGGAAATGCTCAATAGGCGTGTTTTTATGATACCCAATGTGCTAGTACATACTGCCTTTGCCCAGCGTTTTAGCCCATTCATCTGCACTTCTACCTACAACAAAGTTATCAAAATGTGTGACATAAAGCGTTGTTCTATAAGCGAAGCAAAATACAAACTAACAAATTGGTTAGCATCCTTAACATACGATAACACAGAAACATTATTGGATAAAATATCATAACTTAAATGCAAAAACAGATTTATTTAATGTATTTTATTTATTTATTACATGTATCCTTAGTTTTTGTATTATTATTTATTTCTTTTTATTATTTATTATACTATTTCTATGTATTAATATTATTAATAGTTATTTCAATGTCATATTTGTTCTATTATTTACTTTGGAACCTACGCTGAAGCCGAGGCAAACCTTTCGTTAAACGTATCAGGCACTCACGATACAGATTTAATCTAGTGTGGGCGCCACAGGGAATCTTTGTATTTCTGGACACAGTAAAATAAAAAGTATGTAATTAATAATTAATGAATTCTCAAATATATTTAAATTTATATTAGTAAGAATATTGTATTTTATTGAAATTGTAATTGTTATATCTGATGTTCATATTTATGTTTTACTGTCAAATAAATATTTTTCATTTTCATTTTTTTCATTGTTTCAATAATTTGAAAAGCCAAAACTGACGGGCTTATTAGAATTTCATACCCTGTCAAATAAATGTATTCTTATCTATAAGAGACAGAAAATTAGACTATCAATAAATACAAAACCAATGTATACATATGTATGTAGATAATTGGCATAAACATACCACACGTAGTCATAACCATAGTACTAATACTTAATGAAACCTTCAAAGTAGCTCTATTCCACTCTGATCCACTGAACAAATCCAGAAGTGGATCTGCTTCTAATTTTTATTTACTCTATCCATGGGTGGACTAGATTCTACTTTACCGTTCTTATCGCTCTATTTCACTATAATCCACTGAACAAATCGATCCACTGAAAAAAGGGTAAAGTAGAAGTGAATCCATCCATGGACTAGTATAAACTAATCCATCCATGTATTAGTCCAAAAGTCCATGGATGGATAAGTTTCGACATTACCCTTCAAATCGCTGTAATCCACTCTGATCCACTGAACAATTACACAAGTGGATACTTTTCTACTTATTTTGCACTCTATTCCATCGATGGATTAGTTTCTAGTTTTCCCTTCAGAGTAGCCTAAGATAATACCTAGTAGCTATTCAAGTATTTTTTTTTGTTTAGGAGATGTGAGTAAACATCCAATTTGGGCTAAGCTGGATACCATGGACTGTGGAGAAAGCGTTGCAGATCGAATCATCGGGGGCAAAAATGCAGCACTAGGCCAGTTTCCCTGGATTGCAAGGTTTGGATACGACGGTAAGATTTTTTTACATACGCCTTATAAACTAGAACGTCCAGCATTCGTAATCATATCACAGTCATCAAGTTAGCTTAAAAAATGTTTGGTTGATAATATACGAGCTTTCCCAACAGCATCATCATCATCCTAATAGGTTTTTTTAACATTACAAGAGTGCCAGTTTGTCCGAGAAAGAATCAAAACGTTACGGCCGCGCGCTGCTGTTCACGAGAATCAGCCAACTGACACTATTCACATAAACCGAACAGAACCTTCTTTAATGGTGGCTCTATACGCCCCTAGCGGCAGAACACGCGACTACAAAAACTCTGCCCAAGTGCCCACTACAACATCAGTTCGATTTATTTTGGGTTACATGTTTAAAATGCCTACATAGAAAACAGCCAGGCCCGCGACAAGCGACAAATACCTGCAGAAATGCATCACTAACCTCCTACGTCTCAGCAGGCAATTAGGCCCGTGAGGTACCGGCAGTTAAATGTTTCCTCTACTTACTTGCCTGTGAATGCAGCATAAATCTGCCAAGGGATACCTTCGTAAGATGGGCAGCAGCGTCTCTTCGTGTATCAGCATCCCGTACTGCGCTCGCCAACCCACCTGCCAAGCGTGGAGAGTATGGCAACAACTCCGCTAGATCACAACTAGTAGATCCATGTGTTACTGTGACACTGATTCTGTGTTCCACAGTATATGACGACGGAGACGTGGACTGGTTATGTGGAGGCGCTCTTGTCTCCGACCGCCATGTGATAAGCGCTGCTCACTGTTTTGAAAATGAAATGAAGCTGTAAGTATGGTTAAGTTCCGATAGGGCCTTTTATTTTGAATTGCTCGTATGATCACGAGAAGTCTTATTGGACCGACTCAAAAAAGGAGGAGGTGATCAAGTCGTCCGTAACTAGGTATTTTTTCATCTTTGTTACCTCGGAACTCCGTTGTTTATGAATCAATTTGGCAATTTCATTTTCTTTCCATTCATTAACTTAATCCATACATAAAATATAAATGCTAATGAGAGCCCCTTTTAAGGCCGAGTACTACAAGATTTCATCATTCTAAGACAAGTATTTCTCAATAATAATATGTTTAACACATAGAATTCTGAAATTCATACATATGAAAGTTCAGGATATTACCTAGAGAATGGTAAAACAAAAACGCGATTGAGGATAATTTAATCGATAAAAAAATAATCCCAAAGTTACCTCTTAATAAAATCTAAAGCTACTGGTATGAGTAAACTACATGATGAAATCAAATAAAAATTACACCAAAACAATGCCTTTTTTTTAAGGAGAGAATTTTGAAATGGGATATTTTAATTTTATTCAAATAAATAAATAAATAAATAAATAAATAAATAAATAATGCTGGACAATTCACACAGCATCATCTAGCCCCAAGCTAAGCAGAGCTTGTGATAAATATTTTATGAAATGTCAAAATACCTACAAATTCGCGGCGCAGCGCCCGTGCGTGCTCCGAACAAATCAGTACCCGCCGAGCCATCACAGAGAGTGGTCACGTCGCTCTGTGCCGCTCCGCTGTTTATGTTCATGTAGTAGGTAAATACCACAATAATATCGAAGATAAAAGTATGCTAACAAACTGTGAAAGTAAATTTTTTTTTCGTTGTGTTTTGTTAGAATATTTTCGAACAAGTGAGCGAAGCAAATGCAGTTTTCAGCATTGAAGTATTATTACTAGCGTATAGAATTGATACCCGCGAACAACAAGTTTGCGCCATGAGTTATTGCCGTGCCGGCCGGCAACAACTCATTTAGTCGTACGTCGACGCCCACCGCGACCGCACGCGAATAAACCCAAATTAAAAATGCCGTCTTGCGTGTTAAAAACGTGTAATTAATCAATCAACTGCGAAGAAAAAAGATAGTGGCGTGACTTATCATCGGAAAGTAAACAGAATATCAACTAAAACCAACTAAAATTAATTTTTGTACATTATTTTCTATTGTACTGACATTTTGTTTGAAAATCATAGATTATGAAAAGTGATTCGTACAGATGGGATGTGTAGGTACCTACTAAGGGTTGGCGACAAAGGTTTAACTGATTATTTTTAACTCATACTACTCGCCCTATGCCGTCTGTCTGATCAGTAACAGTAGGTACTCTAGGTACCTACTGTAGGTATCTTTTGCAATCGTCATTACTTATAAACTGGAGCTGTATTATACCTATATTGTTGTCTGAACAAATTCTTAATGTAATAGATTGACGACCTCTGTGGCGTAGTGGGCGAAGGTTCGCCTGCGATGCAGGAGGTGGGTTCGATTCCCGCCTTGGGACAAATGTTTAGTGATCGCTGCAGATATTTGTTCTGGGTGTTCAGGTCATTTTCTACGTATAATAATAAATAAATAGGTATTTATGTATTGTATTTATTATATCAGTTATCTAGTAGCCATAACAAGAGCTCTGCTTAGTTTTGGGCTAGATAATCATCATTTCAGCCAAAAAACGTCCACTAATGAACAAAGGCCTCCCTCATGGGTCTCCATGAGGGGTAGTTGCCATACTCACCACGCTTGGCAGGCGGGTTGGCGAGCGCAGTACGGGATGTTAGTATATTATGGAAAGACGCTGCTGCCCATCTTTCGGAGGTATCCCTTAGCAGGCTCTTACTGCATCCACGGGCATGAGAGGAGGGGCAGAGTGAAATAAAGTGTGGGGTCTAGTTGGTATAAGTACCTACCTACCTACATATGTACGTACTTGTTGGATAAAATACCAATTTATTTAAAAAAAATGACTTTAAACGCTTAACGATTCGTTTTAATTTAATGTACTTAAATATTTTTACGTTTTGAAATTTAATATTCATAGATACCTACTGCATTAACATTACTGCATTAATAGCTGTCTGAAGTGTCCCTTCTGCGGTGAAAAAAATCTATTAGAGCGACATGTTGTTACACTATGTTGAACGAAACGTGTAAGCGCCACGAAATTCACGGCGCTTACGACGTTTTAATAATAAAATACGTTTATTTCAGGCAAAAATACACCCATAGAAATACAAGATAAAGATGAAGTTTTGGTCGCGAGAAAGCTATTAGCTCTCTATTAGCGATCTAGCGCTGCATGTATTGTTGGTATGGATAGACGACATTCTAATCGTGTAGCGCTGCAGCGAATACTTGTGTGCGGGGGCGAGCGCGCCCCGCGCAGGCACCCCCGCTGTCATCAAGTTGCGACACGTTTTTTGTTTGGTATAGCTACTCTAACTATTTACAACTCACTGGTTTTCAGAGGCAATTTGGAGTTTCGGCTGAATGTTTGTATGTATGTCCGCAATTTTTATTCGAGGATCTCTCTTGAACGGTTGAAATTTACAACTTTACACGAATTGAAGCTAATTTTGTATGGGCTTTTTCATTAATGTGGTAGTTTTGAAAGGATCATGAGGTGTCTGTGGAGACAAGGGCAATGGTGGCGCCTTTGGTGACTGTGGTGACTGGGTCTACTGTGGCGATTGGAGTAACTGAGGTGACTCTAATGACTTGGTTGACTGTGGTGGCTATGGTGACGGTGGCGACTGTGTCGACTGAAACGACTGTGGCGACTAGGACGACAGTGCGCACTAGGGTGACTGTGGTTCCTGTGGTGACTGGGACTACTGATGCGACTTTGGTTACTAGGGCGACTGGTGCATGTGGCGACTGTAGTGCCTATGGTGACTATGGCAACTGTGGTGACTAGGGTGACAGTGATCAAAAGGGCGACTAGGGCGATCGTTATTATTATGTAGAGAATTGTAAAAAAGTATTTTTATTATTTATATCCGCTCGATGCCCTTTGAGGACAAACATTAGGGACGTTTGTCCAAGCACGTCACTTTGGTGCGGGTTATATATCATTACATACTCATTTTTAGCTACAGCAACTAAACAACATAAGGGGACACCTATGTTTAGAGTGGACGATTTTTTTACTATTTATTATTTTCTATGGATCTCCATGAGGACTTAGTTGTTATACTCACCACGCTTGAAAGGCGGGTTGGCGAGCGTAGTGCGGTATGCTATACACGGAAAGAAGCTGCTGCCCATCTTTCGGAGGTATCCCTTAACAGGCTCTTACTGCATCCATGGGCAAGAGAGGAGGGGAACATTCTAATGCCGACAACCTACGGCAAGTGTTTTTAGCATACCTAATGATAATGTTAGACAGACACAACACAATATGGGGTAGATGGGATGGATGGGGTCTCATGAGCCGCGTACAACAGATTTGAATAATTTAAACGGATAAATGGAACAAAAAGAACTGAATTACAAAGTGTGTGTGTGTAAAGTGTGTAGTATCAGACGTATGTGTGGTAGGTAACTACGTGGATTAAAACTGTGTAATTCTCTAGGCGTGCACGTGACATGTAAGACACGATCAAAAATAAGATAGTACTACCTATAATGATCATTAAAATAATGTTTTTTTAGTGACAACTGTACGACATTTTTAGCATTGAACCCCTACTGAATTACTATACTATGGCGCAAGACAAGCGAGTGTCTGTAGCGCGTGCGGGCGCGTGGGACGAAGTAGCGTTTAAATGCCTAAAGCGTTCAGATGTCATCGCCTTAAGTAAAGAAATACCTGTGTTAGAGGCTCCCGCTCTTCCAGAATCAAAATTATTTTATGTAACATAGCGGATGAACAAAGTTAAATGAATAAGACCACAAATGGTTATCAAAACTCTTTAATATTACAAAATTATATCTCTATCCACTAATTATCATACTTATAATCATCATCATCATGATCAGCATCAGTAAAATGGTAAATATTATAAAAATAAAAAAGGAACTAAGTTTCATAAGTCCAAGTTAATCTACTTTTACAGAGTCCAAATTCGACTGGGAGAACATAACATCCTAGTGGATCCGGATTGTGAGGCCGGTGTCTGCGCCCCAGCAGTCCAAGATAGGGCGCCAAAGACAGTCACAATCCATCCTAAATTCCAAGATCCACCTTTTCATAACGACATAGCGATTGTAGAGATGGACTTCCCAGTGACATTACATAGTAAGTAGCATCTAGTAACTTATTAATTATACTTACTTCTTTCTTGTTTCTATTTGAGGAATAGTAACCTCAAAAATAAGAAAGACTAGTCGTGGTCGCGATCCTCAGCCGCGTACCGTCACGCTACATTTCTACATAATGTATCGCCGTTATTTCTATATTAAATAACATGTCCAATAGTTTTTGTAAATCTACATACCTTAGGGACAAAAAAATACCAGAAAATCCCAGAGATGAAAATTTAAGACTAACTTTAAAGCAGAATACTGCTTTATCAAGCGTTAATTAACGTTTTTTTTATTCATAACAACTGAATGTGTAGAATCCAGGAGTATATAAAAGTATATGAGTGACGGTGCAGTATTCACTTCCAGATTCCACTATGTACTTCCAGATTTCTAACTATCACCTTTGTTCTAGGTTACGTTGCGCCAATATGTTTTCCTCGAAGCCAAGAACATTTAAGTCCGCTTATTGTTTCAAGTATGATCACAGTGGCTGGTTGGGGAAAGACCAACACAACTAGCGGTGCACTAGCTACGACCTTGCAAGTTCTTTCTGTAAGTTGACTTGATACCACTATCTCCATTCCACTCCACTCAAGACAAGCAAAAGCATAGTGCAGCATCATTATCTTGTGGACATTTCATTCACTCGTAACAAGTGGTTCTTCTCCACATTCATCATCCGTACCGTTAAGGCCTGCAACTAGCTGCCGACTTCTGTCTTCCTCGAAAACTACAATCTGGGTCTCTTCACGCATGAACTGTACGGGAAATTGTAAGATTAATCCAGGCTTGCCCAGCACTTACATATATCATCCTCTCGGCTTAGTCTGATATTAGTCAGAGGAACTTACGTCACTATACATACTTACGTCAAAAAATCGTTACATAGGTCTTAGGTGGTGCATAGCCATAGGTTAATGAGACGTTTTCAGTAAAAAAGAAAAAAGTGTTTACTACTAAACCTAACAGATGGGGTGGCAAGCGGAGAAAGCAAGTTTGTAGTTAATCACAAATGCCGTCATTGTCAAATTGTGTTTCCACCAGTAAAAGAAAACTAACGCCATCTATAAGTTACGAGGGAACTATTTTTGAAGTTTTTACTTTTTAATGAAAACGCCTCATTCTACCCAGTTACAACCATTCGTATATCACGTTCTTGCACTCGACTGACTAAATCAAATTGATTGACAATAACAACGTACCATTATAAGTGACTGCCATACTAAATATGATTGATTTGATTTATAATTAACTGTTAAATTCATTTCGATCCGGCTTGCGTAACAACTGCTGCATTTATCGGCTACCATAGTTTAGATAGATTGTAAAAAAAAAAATCTGCTATTTTGTTGTGGCGGCCTTATTGGATAATAAACATGTTGTCTTGGTTGTCTAAACAATTTTATTGAATTGTTATCATAATCAGAACTAAAATTACGTTAGTTTAAGTTTCAGATCGTAAATGGTTTTTTTAGACGGTTTTATTTATGACCTGTGTGGGTCAAATTTAGTAATGAAAAGTTTACCCATTTGTGATAAACAACATCAAGATGTTGAATACGAGTATCTCTGGTACACACGTTTAGAACGGTTTAAAAAATAAAATTATTTATACGATTTGATACTTTGTAATTGTGTTTAACCGCTAAATGTATTTTGTTCAAGTCGCCCCTAGTTTTTCAAGTCGACGTCATATTTAATAATAAATTAGGCCAGGTTCGTGTCAAGAGGAAACCCCTCAAGCTAAACCGCTTCGCCGACGGAGGACTGGAAGACGGCTACGGCAGTTCCACCTCCTTTTTCCTCTCGATGGAGACCAGCTGGGAAATGGTACGAGGGGAACCATCCCAGCATTGCACAGGCCTCCACATGCCGCGCCGTTAGTCATGCAACACATGCAACAGGACATCTCTCGCCTCAGAGACGCTCAGCAAGGATCCGTCAAATATGGATAATCACGGACGGCGTAGCGGTCGAATCCCAACGGGAACCCGCAACCCTGTCATGTGGTATTCTTGTCTGGTGGCGAATGGTTCGACGACGTTCTGGCACTCAGGTGAATGACGGAAACGGTGGGTTTTTATTTGGTATGCCACTGTCTACTAGCAGTTTGTTAGTAGCTCAGTGGTGAGCCCAAGTAGAGCCCATTAAAAAAAAGGCCAGGTGCGTGTCGAGCCACGCGCTATGTAGGGTGTCGTAGTTAACCGTAGACATACCGTTAGCATTTAGTGTATGTATGTCTCATCCGTTTTTTTACGTTTACCAAAACATATTAACAGGAATTAATTAAATTTTCGGTTTAAAGTATTCCGGTATGTTTGGGTAACTTCATCACTAATTGCGCGACTATTTCTTCGAAACTAAAAAAACTAGCTTAACCCTTATAGTTTTCCTAGAAAGTTCATAGTTAAAACTACATTCATGTTTTTTTTTAGATTTGTAAAGCTAGCAATTTAGATTTAAGGGGAGCGAACGCTTGAATAAAAGTTTAAAACTTTAATATTTCGCAAACGGAACCCTAAATCGAAAGATTGTCTTTGCAACCCCTAAAAGGGTTTAAATTATATATTCAACGTTGGGAACCCACACGTTGGGTAAACCAACAAAAAAAAATCATCCCCTCCTTACATGTATGGGAGGTACAGTCAAGGTCAAAAATATGTATACACCACAGAGTGACAAAAAGCGTAGTCATCTGAATGGTCATAAATTCGGCAAAATAAAAATGTACCTAAATTTGTATACATACTTTGAGAGATAACTATGTAAACAACAGTTGCAATAATATGTCCTCATTTATTTAAACATAAACTTAGATACACCATAAAGTTCAAAAATATATACACTATAATGTGTCACTTTTGAATTTTTAATTTCATTTGACTTCCCGTATCATTGTGTAGGTGAAAATGTATCGCATTAGCGATCATTTAAAACACAGGATTGTTGCCTTATGCGAGGAGGGTGTATCCGTGTCTGATATAGCTGACGAATTGGGCATCACGGTAAGAAAAATGTTATGTAACTAGAACTTACCGCCGAAAATGTCACTTTATTTTAGCTTTAGAATACTTCGTCATAGATAATACGAATAATTTTCCATTTCAGTGAAAAACAGTTTATATATGGAAGCAAAGATACGGGTATATAGACATATTAGATCAGGTACTCCTTCCAACAGGTCCTACATACTTTGGAAATTGACATATCAAATTCGTCCATACATAATGCGACACTAGTGCAGCAGTGGATTAACTAGCATGAGGACCTTCATTTAATAAAGATGCCCCCAAAAAGTCCGGACATAAACCCAATTGAAAACTTGTGGGGCCTTGGCCCGGTTCAAAACTGGGACTCTTCAGTTGTGAGAACCACTGAAAATTTAAGAAATCACGCAAAGGAGATTTGGGATTTGTTTATAGGTACAGATATATGTTTAAACATGGTAAACTATATGAAAGACCGACTAGACGCGGTTATTGAAGCTGACGGAGGAGATACTCGCTATTGAGTAATTTTTGTTTCAAAATGGAGGACAAATATTAGAATTATTATTTTCCACTTAAGTTTAAGGAGTTACGTTTTTTAGTTATTTATTACAGTTATTTTAATTAAATATTTGCCTTTTATTAAAAATACGTAAAAAAACAGAAAATAGGGTAAATCGCCAATTACTGGCCACCTTTCATAACTGGCCCCATCATACTAATAATACAATCTGTTCACGTACAGAATTCATTTTCAGTTTAAGGTGTTATTGACTTGGCCAGTCAACCCTTCAATAACTGTCGAAACCACGATAAACGAGAATAAAACGAATGAAGTAGGTGCACATAGTTCATGTTTAGTATGACGTCACGCCAATAACGTCGTGACAGATCAAAACATGAGACAAACATATGCAATGACAAGTCTGCACTGTTTTCGTGAATTGTCAAAACATTCTATTCAAATTTGTTTCGTGTGACAAGACCGTAAAGTTGATTTTCGCTGATTTATATTTTGTATACATATTTTCGTAGCAGTTACTGAATCTATCTTTAATGACATAAATATGACTACAATATTTTGCATCATTTGCAGGATACTTATTACGTAATTTTGATTGCATACAAGTTTTTTAACTTGCCTTATACATATTTATGTGGCCATTGCAGTTTGCATATTTATTAGTATTTGGAGGAGTACATATCTTTTGATTTTTTTATGATTACTTTACTTTTACAACATTACTTGCATATATATCTTTGACCTTGACTGTACCACAAATTCATATTTTTTTCAGCATTTTTGTAGCGTTATCTCGGTGTTGTTATTCTATGTATATGTCCATGCAAAATAACAGATTTCTACGGCTTTTTCTAGACAGACATACAAAGCGAAACTATAAGGGTTTCTTGTTTTACTACGAAACCCTAAAAAATGAGTCCTAGTGCGTGTCGGGCGAGCCACGCCCAGTGTTCCGTAGATACCCGTAGACCTGTTTGTTTTTTACGTTTGTCAAAACATATACCTACATGTATTCATTGAATTTTCGGTTTGAATTACATATGCCTGTTTTTTTGGTATACCGTATCACTTACTTGTTGGCGCGGCTGGCTGACAAATAGACATAATCCTGGTGTTGCCTGTCTGGCAGCTTTTTGAGTGTGACGGATTTTCTTTTTCTTAAATGTACTGTAATTTGTTCTTTATTTTTTTTTGTAACGTTTTTTGTGTTTTTTTGTGTAATCCGTGTGGTGCCGGCAGTATAATGTTACCCCTCCTCTTCCTACCCGTGGATGCAGTAAGAGCCTGCTAAGGGACACCTTCGGAAGATTGGCAGCAGCGTCTTTCCGTATATCAACATCCCGTACTGCGCTCACCAACCCGCCTGCCAAGCGTGGTGAGTATACTGCCCCTCATGGAGATCCATGAGGGAGGCCTTAGTTCAGTAGTGGACGTTTTACGGCTGAAATGATGATGATTTGTGTTTTTGTTTTGTTTGTGTACGGTTTTATTGTTTGTTTGAGTTTGATGTTGTTTTGCCGTCCGTCTGTTTATTCTATTACTTTCCCGTATCCTCTCCGTGGTCGTGAAATCACCCAGGGCCCTAAACTGAATACCAGCGTAGCTTTTGAGCCTGGCCAGGTGCTACACAATGCTGAGTTGGGGACCCATTTACCCGCGCCACATCCTATTCTTCCTGTCCGTATTGTATTTTTTTATTAAGTCTTTTTGTGTTTTGTGTTCTTTGTTTACCTATATTTGTAATTTTCATTTTTATTTTCTTTGTGGTTGTATTGTATTGTATGTGTGGTAAATAAATGTTTTTCTTCTTCTTCTTACTCGAGCGACAATTTCTAAAAAGTTAGCTTTAGAGCTAGTTCAGTTCAGATACGGCGGATTCCGCGCGGATTCATTTTCTAGCGTTAGAATGGCGGTTAACGCATGGATGCATGGTCCGCGCGGTGCAGTATGAACGTTCTGATACGATGCTATTCGCGCGTATTGCGTCCGCGCGGATTCCACCGTGTCTGAACTAGCTCTTACAGTTACAGTTTTTCTAGAAAGTTTATGGTTAAAACTACATACTTACCTGATTTTTTTCAGATTTGTAAAGCAGCAGTTTAGATTTTAGGGGAGCTGTTCGAAAAAAAATTAAAATCTTGAATATTTCACAAACGGAACTATTAATCGAATAATATTGACTTCTCAACGGTTTTAAGATCTATTTTCGCATACGATAAACAGGAAAAAAACATGCCCATGTTACGTGTATGGGTACCTACCCCAAATTAACATTTTTAGCATGTTATATTCTGTTATTTTTTATTTCTGTTACTTCGGCATGATTATTTTATATGTACATGCAATATTACAGCAATCTAGGACTAATAGTCTCTTGGTAAAGCCGCAGTCAGACTGACATAGCGAAACCATAAGGGTTCCTTGTTGTACTACAGAACCTTAAAACCTTACGTGCTATCTGCAGTGTGGAATGCTTTTTGCATGATAGTGCAATTATTATTTCAGATACCAGTGGTGCCACCAAGTCAATGTAACATATTCGGCAAACAGTTCCAAGTCTCTGACAATGAAATATGCGCAGGCTCACAAAAAAATAAGGATGCGTGCGCTGGGGACTCTGGTGGTCCAGCAATGAAGGTAGGTATATATATACTGCAGCCAAATTAGATGTCTACAAAAATAAGGATGCGTGCGCTGGGGACTCTGGTGGTCCAGCAATGAAGGTAGGTATATATACATATACTGCAGCCAAATTAGATGTCTACAAAAATAAGGATGCGTGCGCTGGAGACTCTGGTGGTCCAGCAATAAAGGTAGGTATATATATACTGCAGCCAAATTAGATGTCTACAAAAATAAGGATGCGTGCGCTGGGGACTCTGGTGGTCCAGCAATGAAGGTAGGTATATATATACTGCAGCCAAATTAGATGTCTACAAAAATAAGGATATGTGCGCTGGGGACTCTGGTGGTCCAGCAATGAAGGTAGGTATACTGCAGCCAAATAAGATGACTGCATCCAAATCGGTCCACTCGTTTAAGGCTACGGTGCCACAGACACACACACATAGCGGTCAATCTTGTAACACCCTAGTTTTGTCGGGGTTTACTAAAATTATTATTTTTGCCTGATCACGCGTCTTTTTCAGGTATTCGACACTATTGAAGGACCAAAGACATTCTTAATCGGACTTGTATCATTCGGCCCAAAGAACTGTGGCATCCAAAAGCCGGGTGTCTATGTATTTTTGCCAAACTTCCTCCCTTGGGTTTTCGATAACATTCATTTTTGATACTTAAGTCTAATTACTAATTACTTTTATACAATACGGTGCTGTAACATCCAGTATTATTATTATTTATATTGTTTACGATGGATTTTTTTAGATAAGTATAATATGAAATAATAAAACTATTTTTATTGTGAATAACGTTGTTTATTTTAATAAGTTTTCTGTCAACAATCGATGGAATTGAACAAATTGTGTTGTGCACTTTGTAACCCACTAATATTATCTATAAATACAAAGTTTCTATGGATGTTTGTTGTTCTTGTTGCCTCCTTAAGTTAAATCTTGCGAACTGATGAAGCCCACACATAAGCCACTTTTTATTCGTAGGTATAACATTAATCGATGTACTGATGACACATTAACCATAAATTTATGATGAAAGTTAACTGAAATTTATAAAGAGTAGGTACCCTCTGTATTATAATTTGTGTACTAAACCGAAAGCGGGTGATTCTAACCACCTCTAGTGACAAATTAAATTTTACGACTTTCCAGGATTAGGTAATTTCATTCAAGAATAGACCACAAAAGTTTTTACTTCAACAGCTGATTATAATGACAATCTAAACGCCAGCTGATTCTTGACAGGGTCATTTACCTTCGCGAATAGTTGTCGTAGGGTTACAAAACCACAGAGGTTTTTTTTTTTTAAATTTATAAAAAAAACTATAATGAACTCAGAAAAAAGTTGAATTTCCGATTTTTTCCAAGCAAACCCCCTTCTCGGTTAGTACACATGTTATAATACACCCTGTATAGCCAAGACTATCTTTCGCCTTTGTGCCAATAGCTACTTTTTTTACTATTTAGTCAGGGTTTTAGCCAAACATTGACTATACCACCAATAGCTACTTCTAACGTAGATAAATATAATGTAAACCTTACAATATTTTGTTTGTCCCGTGATGAACAAATTAAAACTTACCTCTCTCAAGGCTTACCTCCGAATCAGAGAGTTTATCTTCAATATTAATATTATTCAAATACTCAGCTACATCAGCGTGGTACGTTTCAGCATTATCATTAATAGAAACCTTCCTAGACCTATTCGGGCTGTTAAAATACTTCTTAAGGGACTTTTTCCTTGATTTTCTGGGAGATTTCTGAATGGAGTCCATTGCATCCAGTGCGGAGAATGATCGTGGAGCGTAGTATCTTTCGAAAAGCATTGGTTGCTCTTGAACTCTGCCGTACATGAGTTCCATTTCATGCATAAACTCTTCGTGCCTCATTTTTTCCTCGTCGCGTCGCGTTTGTAGTCGCATTGCTATGTCTTCTTCGCAACTGGAGATACAAAATATATTATTATTAATATTGTGTAGGTATTTTCTGTGGGGTGGCAGAATGTTGCCCCTGGTCTCTTGCCCGTGAATGTAGTGAGAGGAAGATGAGCGGCAGCGTCTTTCCGTGTATCAACATCCTGTACCTACTCGCTAACCGGCCTGCCAAGCAAGGAGAGTATGGCAACATCCTTCATGATCAGTACTTAATGATCAAAAGGGAGGCCTTGTTCTAGCAGTGGACGTCCTACGGCGGGAAGTGATGAGAATATTATTTTTAGCCATTACTGTCCCACTGCTGGGCAACAGGCCTCCCCTTCGCAGTAACACATCAAAATTCCATCCATCCATCATAAACAAAATATAAATTACAGTCTTTTTATAAAAAAAGTAAACTGACGAATATAAACTAAAAATTTGTAAAATAATTGTGCTTTTGAGTCGAATTTGAGATTTCTACTTGGTATGATTATGTTTTATACCAAATCCGACTCAAATGTGCAATTTTACAAATTTTTAGTTAATATTAGTCGGTTTACTTTTTTTTGTAAAAAGCTCCTATTTCATATTTCTCGTGATTGTTTCAAAAGTTGATGATGATGATGGGCACTAAAAATATGTTAGAGTTATAAAACCCCTGTACCCCGTAACAAGATTCGAAGATAAAATTGAGTAACCTCCTCCTTTTTTTTCTCGTCAGTTAAAAAAAACAATACTTATATAATTACTCGAATGCTTAGATTATGAATCCATTGGTTACCGTATGGCACACTGTAACCCAAAACAACAATCTGGACAGTGGCAACTAATTTGCGTAATTCTTAGAAAAGCAATATTATCCTTATGGTTAAACTTTCATTTTATAAAACCAGTAGAACTAGTATCGAGTAGCAGGCAGACGTCATAAGACTTCCAACGACAACTAAGTATGTACCTACAACAACATTACATCATTTCAGCCATAAAACGTCCAGATTAACACAGGCCTCCCTCATGGATCTCCATGAGGGGTATTTGCCATACTCACCACGCTTGGCAGGCGTGTTGGTGAGCGCAGTATGGATAACGTAAAGACGCTGCTGCCCATCTTCCGGAGGTATCCCTTAGCAGGCTCTTACTGCATCCATGGGCATGAGAGGAGGGATAACATTCTATTGCCGGCACCCCACGGCAATTACATGTAAAAATATAAATTAATAATCAAAGATTTAAATTGTTAGATGTGCCCTGGCACCAAAAACTGTGGCATTGTCTTTATATGTGTGTTAACACGCACACGCACACTGGTTTTGCCAATAAACCAAAATATTATTGTTACCATTTATCATGCAATCATATTGCACGAACTTTCGTGAAAAAAATAACGCACACCACGTACGGCTATCACTGTGTTTAGAGGTACACTGATTCGTGATATGTGAGCTCGCTCATTTCGTATGAAAACAAACCGGTGCGGTCTCATTACTGTAAGAGCGTATCTAACGATTTAAATCTTTGTCCATACCCATAAAAACAATTGAGTCCGTATGCATGCAATGCTTAGAAAGCATTTACCAAAACGAAGTAATACTGTGGTAATACTACCTTCTCCTGAAATAGGATCTGCAAGTTGCATTTTTTTTTTACTTACATCAGGTATAGACACAGAAAAAATAAGTATTAGGTCGTTACATATGAAATTGGCGTTTTGTATGAGAGGAACATAAAGTCGATTTATTTTTATAAGTATAAAATATTGAATTAATCAAAGCATGTACCATTTCTATCAATGCACTTTTGCCATTTCATAGGTAGTTCATTGATCCCTATACTAAAAAAACCATTTGGACGGGAATCAATAAAACCTTTGAAGGCAATTTGGACTGCCCCATCGGAGTTGAATTTTTTTCCTTGCAAAAAGTTTTTAGCGTTAAAAAAAGTTAGCAAATTTAGAAAAAAATGGTAATTTGTTGGAGCTATTGTGGAAGCGGATCCATCGCAAACCACGTCCGCGTTAGCTGCAGGCTGCGGTGTTAGTGATAAAACTATTTTAATCCACTTGAAGCAAATTGGGAATGTGAAAAAGCTTGAAAGGTGGGTGTACCTCACGTATCGAGTGAAGCCAATCGACAAACGCGCGTCGACTGCTGCGTTACATTACTCAACCGGCACAATAATGAAGAGATTTTAAATCGAATCATTACCTGTGATGAAAAGTGGATCCTATACGATAATCGGAAGCGCTCATCGCAATGGCTGAACCCTGGCGAACCAGCCAAATCATGCCCCAAGCGAAAACTGACTCTAAAAAAGTTACTTGTGAGCGTTTGGTGGACCAGTGCCGGTGTCGTCCACTAAGTACAGCTTTCTTAAATCTGGCTAGACGATTGCAAACCATGATGGAAAAGCTAGCTGCTATACAACCGAGGCTGGTCAATCGCTCTAGGCCACTTTTTTTTTTTTTTTTTTTTTTTATGTTAGATAGGTTAGCTCTTGATTTCATCCTTGCTATCGCAAAAATGAGATCGACGATGGAGCGAGCTTCCCTAGAAAATGCCTATTAACTCTTTTCTTAAACGTAATCGGGTCATAAGAGGTTGGAAACACAGACGATGGTAGTTTGTTCCAGTCGAGAGCAGTGCGCATTATAAAAGACGATTGGAAGCGTTTAGTTCTCAGCTTTGGGATTTCAACCAAATGAGGATGATAGTGTGCAGTGTGTCTGTAGTTTCTATGGAAAAAGGGTGATGATGGAATTAAGTCGTGTAGTTCCTGCGAGCACTCTCCGTAGTACAATCTGTAGAAAACTGATATACATGCTACCTTGCGACGGTGACTTAGGCTATCAAGCTTTGACGTCACAAGATATTCCTCACCAATGAGCCTCCTAGCTCTGCGTTCCACCGAATCGAGTGCAGCCAGTTGGTATTTAGCTGAACCATCCCAGAGGTGGCTGCAATACTCCATGCAAGATCGGACTTGACCTTTGTAGAGTGCGAGAAGCTGTCCCGGTGTGAAGTATCGCTTTACCTTATTTAAGATGCCCAACTTTTTAGCCGCTATTTGAGCCTTTGATTCGATGGAAGAGCCAAAGTTGAGGTTAGCTGTCAACTCTATGCCAAGAAGTTCAAGGCGGCCAGTAACATCTACAGTAGTACCACAAAACATTGGCGCTAGGTCAAATTCGTGTTTTTTTGCAGAAAACACACACGCTTGTGTTTTAGCAGCGTTAAAACTAACTCTGTTGCTTTCTCCCCAAAGGCAGACAGTTTGAAGAGCCTGATTTGTCCGTTCAATCATAGCCTGTCTTAGAGAATCTATCTCCTGCCTGGTAGATCGTGTGTTGGATATATATCTCTCTGTAACGGTACTGTCATCTGCATACCCAATAATGCCCAGCTGAAGCAAGTCATTAATGTGCAGCAAGAAAAGTGTCGCAGAGAGAACAGACCCTTGAGGAACTCCGGCATTAATAGCCATGTAGTCAGAGGAGCAGCCATCAACGACCACTCTGATCGACCGTTCACTCAAAAAGTCGGATATCCAAGCACAGAATGCAGATGATAGTCCGTACGAAGGAAGCTTATTTAGCAAACTCGCGTGCCAAACCCGATCAAATGCCTTCGAAACGTCAAGAGAAACGGCTATTGCTTCTCCGTGTTTTTCGATGGCTTCCCCCCATTTGTGCGTGACGTATACGAGAAGATCCCCAGTAGATCGTCCACGGCGAAAACCATATTGACGATCACTAAGCAGATCATTGACTTCAAGGTACGTCAGCAACTTATGGTTTAGTACTTTCTCCATAACCTTGCAGATTATGGAGGTGATGGAGATAGGCCTGTAATTGGTCGGATCGGCACGGTTTCCTTTTTTGGGAACTGGTTGCACATTGGCTTGCTTCCAAGATTTAGGTACGGTCCTCTTTACAAGTGAGAGGCGGTACAAGCAAGTCAGGACCGGAGACAATTCTGGTGCACAGCGCTTTAGTACCCTAGCTGGTACACAGTCAGGGCCACTGGCTTTGTTCTCGTCAAGACGAAACAAGACTCACTGCCAGACGAAACAAGACGCCGCTGCTGCTTCAGGACAACGCTAGACCACACACTGCTCAACAGACGCCTACTAAATTAGGAGCTTCAATTGGAATGTCTAAGACATCCACCGTACTCTCCGGACCTTGCTCCAACAGATTAACATTTATTTCGAAATTCGGATAACTTCTTGCAAGGGAAAAAATTCAACTCCGATTGGGCAGTCCAAACCGCCTTCACAGATTTTATTGATTCCCGTCCGAATGGTTTTTTTAGTAAAGGGATCAATGAACTACCTATGAGATGGCAAAAGTACATAGAAAGCATTGGTACATACTTTGATTAATTAAATATTGTATATAAAAAAAAGTCTACTTTGTGTTCCTCTCATACAAAACGCCAATAACATTATGTAACGACATGAATACTGACTTGTTCTTCACCAAATGCCAAGCTGGCTTGGACCGCAACAACCGATCCCGATGCTTAATCTCATCCCTCCGCCTTTGTTCAGCAAACCTCCTTGCAGACTCCATCTCGAACCTTCTCCTGACAGCTTCAGCTCTGAGCAGCGCTGCTAGGTTGGACCTTCCAGCGGCTGAAGCGCGGAGCTCAAGCGCTGAGTACGCCTTGGCTCTAGGAGCATCGTCTGGCCCAATGCTGCCTGTACTCTTGCTTTCTTGGTAGATCTTCTTGGTTACTTCTTGCATCTGTTGCAAAAGAGCATTTATTTAAAAACATTATATGCGGTCAGGTAATAACAAAGGGTAATAACGAGTACTGGAGCGTAGTATCTTAAGCGTAAAGCTGTCAGACCGCGTACGGAACAGCATACTGCGCTCCAAAACACAAATCGTTGACTTTGGTCACAAAGCAAGCAGCCTGAAGTGGAACGGGCTTGACACGTCTGCCCCAAAAAGTATGTACGTAACACTCCGTTTAGTCTGCCCCATGTCCAGCGATTTTTGGGCGGAGCCCACCACAGAGTTGGGCCCACACAAAGGCAACGTGGAAGGCCGAGAATGAATTAATGAATGAATGAAAATCACTTTATTGTACACCAAAATCAAGAGAATTACAGGAAAAGGAAGAGTTATTAAAAAAAACATAGGTGCAATGGGTAGCCTTATCGCTAACAGTGATCTCATCCAGACAACCTTTGGATGGACAGGATAGATTTCAATTTATTTATGACAGTGGCGTACTAAAACAGTAAAAACTAAACAAATAAGGTAATATAGAATATATAGTCAATATGATTTAAATAATGATATTAATAAACATACAAACACATAACTAAGATAAATATAAAACAGATAGTTTACACGAAATATAAATATACGTATATATATTAATATATATAGACATTTAAATGAAATACACGGATTACGAAGTTACGAAGGCTTATCACGGGAATATAGATAAAATTGATGAACCAAGTTTTTGAAAATAAGAAGGGATTTGGCATGTCGGATAGAAACAGGGAGTGCGTTCCAGAGTCTTGTAGCTTGTAATGTGAAAAAATCACCATAAAACTGAAGTATGAAGAGGAATCTTCAGTTCGCGTGTATTAGAGGACCGAAGGGATCGGGGGTTGGAGACATGAAGGAATTCAAAACGATCTCAATTGGTTACTCTCGAGGCCAGGAGGTCGAGTACAGGAGATTTAGGAAGTGAGCATTCCGGCAAAGACGGATGGGTAACCAATTGAGCATGTTTCGTTATTTCGAAACATGATCAAACTTTCGCAAGCGAAATATAAATCTTATGGAGTAGTTCTGAAGACGCTCAAGTTTATTGAGTTGATCTTCAGTTAAATCTGGGTAGCTGGCGTCGACGTAGTCGAGAATCAAAATAAAAAAAAAATTGAATTTAGTGAATTAATGTCGAGGTCGTTAGGTGCATTTTGACGTAATTTTCCAACACCTAGCGAACGTAAAAACTTCCTTTAACTTTCGCAGGATCTTTATAAAGTACGAAATTGTGAATATATCGGCGTTGTGCATCCCTACACACCCTATTGCAGTGATTTCTAGCCTCATTATACTTAGCTTAATTAATATCGGTCGGGGTGCGCCTAAAGCGAACCTTGGCCACCAACTTCTTCCGCATTTAATCTCGTATATTATCAGTGAACCAGGATGCAGGGAGATGTTTCATCTTGACTGCTCGAACTGGTGCATGAACGTCATACAATTCAGTAAGAATGCTGTTAAATGACAATATCTTCTCGTCCATAGTACTCGCACATAAATACACTAGTCCAATCAAGGCCTCGGGCATTGTCGCGCAGAGACTCCTCATTCACGGCTCCAATATTGCGCTGAATGAGAACTTATGGCCTGTCTTTAGGAGGTCGGATCTTATATGATATAAATTTACAAGTAATGTGAACACTGTCCGTGCTTGGCAACATGATTTATAGAAGATATTATAATTAGATCAAGAAGGGAAGGTTGACAATTCGGAAAATGGTGTGTCGCACTCAAGGGAAGTATGTTCATGTTGTACGACCGAACAGTACTTTCAAGTGTAGAGGCGCCAGCGTCCACCTTATTCAAGCAAGTATTAAAGTCACCCATAATAATAGAGTCGTCATGAATAGAGATCAGTTCTTCAAGTAGTGCATTAAAAGAGGGAGAAAAACTAATGCGCATTGATGGCGAGTAGTAAGGTAGAGAATGAGATGGCAGGACGAGCTTGACGCTTGTTTACCATCTTGGCCTGTAACTGTGTTCATTCGCGATGAGTGGAAGGAGAAAAGGGAGGCTTTTTCCCACAGAAAGACAAAAACGGCTAACAAGAATATAAAAAATACCAGTTTATGTACTGACAGCGATCAGACTTAGAAGCGCGTTTATATCTTTTGTATGGGACAGTTTAATTTGTGAACGCGTTGAAGTCTTTGGTATGAAAATGATTACATAGCTCATCATGCGCAAACGAAAAATGGTAGCAATTGTCCCTCGTTGGAAAAGTGTTGTGTAAAGATGAGCACCGTAAAGTACTTAAAGAACGTTAGATGGTGCGCGCTGTGCGCACCTTTGGCCTTTTTAGCAACTGTATCATCAGTATTTTACTTTGAAGGCTATTTTTTATATAAGATAAAAGCCTAATTTTTATTACACTGCATGGCGGACAAGTTGAAATAAAATCGTGTAAGTAACGCGAAGGTTATTGTGTAGGAAAAGGAATATAACGCTGGTGAAGAATCAATGGGCTAACGCTATAGGCAGCTGACGTGGAAAGACGAAAAGGGCTAAAGTTCAGGGTAATTAAAAAAGTATTAACAGATTCTTAGCAGTTCGAATTGAACTTAAACGGCTGTGGACTAGTAGTGATAAAATCTTCTTTGTCTGCTTCTTTTCCACCTAGCACATCTTCCAGAGGACGAAGAAGACGGTAATGCTGATGAAGGCTCTTTAGATAAGTCTCTGTAGGCTGCTGGCATGGAGAGACGGTACAAGCTAAACCTCAGGATTATGTACACAATTCAAATCACTGACCTTCTTAGCAGCTCTATCAGCTGTATTGAATTTGAACGGCTGCGGACTAGTAGTGATAAAATGTTCTTTGTCCCGCTTCTTCTTTACTGGGCTAGCACATCTTCCAGAGGACGAAGAAGATGGTAATGCTGGTGAAGGATCTATGGGCAAGTCGCTGTGGGCGGCTGGAGTGGATAGGCGACTGCGGTCGCGGGTTGCCATAGTGCCGGGGTAGTTGGCTGTACGGAGCATCTCTTCAGCTCTTATGCGCTTGTTCATAGAGCTGAAATATGATTATTTTCAAGTCAAGTAATTAAAAGAAGCTGAATAGTAGGTAATTAAGTAAATGCGATTGCCGTGGGGTGGCGGCATTAGAATGTTACCCTTCCTCTCAAGCCCATATATGCAGCAAGAGCCTGCTAAGGGATACCTCCGGAAGATGGGCAGCTGCGTCTTTCCGTGTATCAACATCCCATACTGCGCTCACCAACCCGCCTGCCAAGCGTGGTGAGTAAGGCCACTACCACTCATGGCGATCCATGAGGGAGGCCTGCGTCCTGCAGTGGACGATTTACGTCTGAAATAGTGATCATAAAATGAAATGCTACTGACACATTTGAAGCTAGGAGGAGATAGCTTGTCCAAAGATTTAAATCAATTTAAATCTTTGAGCTTGTCTCGTTCACCTTAATGACCAATAATCACCTGAATTAAAATGAGACGTCATGATTGACGTCAGTAAGAGTATATAAAATGAGATGGTTTCTGAGGGTTTAAATTGCACTCTATGACATAATACCTAACATACCTTTTTAATACCATAGGTACCTACGTTCTTTTATAGGAACAAATCATGTGTTGTTTTATCATGACCTACTTCATGAACAGGTAGACAAGCTCTCGAAAACTTATTCTTCTTCTCTGCCCTTCTTCACAATTTACCTTCGGGGATGATTAGGGAATGCTGCCCAGAGTTATCCAGTAATCATGATTCAGGCCTGACTACCTATGGTCGCATTAGTAGGCTCATCATTAGCAGGTTTCATCAGAAGGTTTACATGATGCGCTCTAACGCAAGACGTCAGTTTAGTTCTGGTCTCCACAACTAGAATTAGAAGCTCTCGAACTTACCGAAAGAACTCATCTTCCTTTACGCGATTGTAGAAGTAGTTGGAGAAGAGGTTCTTTGGTACCGGTCGGGCTTTAAACCTCTTCTTCTTCTTGTTATTGGGAAGCGTCACCCGCTCGCAGATGCCGGTCCCTTTCTCCTCCCGCTTCGTGAAGCTGAACGGTTTCATCTGGGCTCTTAGCTCCGCTTCGCTGTTTATTTTTGTGATAGCGCGTCTGGGTAAGAAATATAACTATTTTGCAAATACAAGGTAGTAGTTTTGACAGGTTATACAAGTACCAACAATATAATTATATGACTAAAGATACTCGATTCTATATAGGTAGATATCTACATAACTCGTAAAACAAGTAATGAAGATTAGTTGTTGTACATCAGGTACCAAAGTGAGTAGAGTAGATAACTTTGTTGTGCAAATCAAGTTATACGTGTTTTAAAAAATATAGGTAGGTAGGTTATACTCATCTCCTCATAAACGAGTAATAACAAGAAAGGTCAAGCAAGATTCAAAAGGAAAACTAGGAATCAGTGTCGTAGTCGTCATAATTACCTTTTTAGTGCCTAGGTTGATTAATAGAAGCATTACGAAAATTATAGAAATAAGTGTCACTACAAAGAAGCAGGGTGTTCTTATTATTCTTCCAAAAACCTCATGGCTTGATCTTCCAAGATCTTGTCGTAGAGCGGAATTCTTGATTCTATCGGGATTGGTTTCACTCGAAACTTTTTTCTGTTGCATTTTTGATGAAGCATGTCATCGGAAAAGGATTTTTGAAGGCTTCGAAGCTCAGTAACCATTCTCTGCTCTTCGTCCCTGAAATTTTAAAGTCTTTATACCTACTACAAAATTTAGAGGTTAAGCGCCAAAACAATCAGTCAAATCCGAAAAATCAGTTTTGCCATTCAAAAACATTCGTCAAGTCAAGGGTTAATAGATGTACCTATTCTTGAACTTTCTGATTTATCGTCACATCGAGCTTGTGGCAAATTATAGGTTTATTATAATCTCCGATGTAAAAAATTCAAACCTATAGATTCGTTTGATTTAAATCAAACGAATCTATAGGTAGGGCTATTATTTATTTATTTAATACTTGCAGCACTCCGCAGTTTCACCCTCGTAGTTCCCGTTCCCGTGGGAATACGGGGATAGCCTGTGTTACTCAGAGATAATGTACCAGTCAAACAGTGAAAGAATTTTTGAAATCAGTCCAGAAGTTCTGAGTTAATTCGTTGCAAACATACAAAATACAAATTTTTCCTCTTTGTAGTAGGTATACATAGATGAGGCATCATAATTCCACTGCTGGGCAAAGGCCTCCCCGTTTATAAACGCAAAAGTAAACTTCATCTTCTATCTATCTGTTTGTCTGTTAGGTGCTTTTTCACTGACGAAGAGATCATTTGATGGTTTTTATAAAGGTAGAGAGAGATAAATGTGACGAAAAGAATATAAGCTACTTTTATCGCGAACTAGCGGGCATCAGCTACTCGTAATAATTGTTATAGCACGATTGCGAAGACTAACCCGTGGTAATTTCTTATTTTACTAATAATTTAAATAAAATCTTATCTCGCAACTGGTTGCGCAACACGATAATAAATTCATTTTCGTTACTGGTTACGAAACTCAGTTGCGAAAGCGGCCGTAGCGTTATTGTACCTTTCAGTCATTTTAAAGGGCTTAGGAACCGTGAAACCCCTATTCCTGGATGGCGACCGGCTGTGTCTGATCCTCAAAGGGCTCGTTGGCATACTTCGTGTTCTAAAGTCATCGTCATCACCATGGCCACTGGAATACCTCTTCCCAATAAAGAATTCCTCAAATTTCTCATCAACCTCTGTTCTTGTTTCTTTTTTATCATTCCAAGAAATAGAACAGGCTGAATGATTCCGTTTAGGTCTATCGGACCGAGACTTTTCGATATTGCTTTTCATTGCTGTAATTTTCATGTCACTTTTGTTATTTTTATCCTCGTCGCTTCCACTTGATTTTCGAATAGGTTGCTTCAAACATGTAGGTTTTGACCTCGAAAATTCCTCACCGTTAGAAACCTTGCTTGTATCGTTTTTCCCATTTGATTTTCCTTCGATTGAAGTTTTCCTCCTTGATGTATGGTGCATTTTTGTTTTAATCTTATTCGGAATAGATGACGGCAAATCGGGCGATGCCGCATACGAGTGAAATGTTTTATCGATATCGCCGTCACAATCGTCTATAATATTATGTTCTATAGCGATCCCTAGCATCATTCTCTTTCTATCACGCAGAGACTTCAAAGTGGAATAGAATTCATCTTCTGGTAGATGATGAATATCGTTGTAATCTGGTATACTTTTGTAAAAATCTTTTAACTTATCTGCATCCAAATCGGCGGCTGCTATGGAACATGACGACGCCGTATCGATGGAACTCTCGGGCCGCACTGCGTTTTTACTCCTTCGGTCGTAGGAAGTTTTTGGCATTTTACTAACTGGATCCACAGGGACCCTTAGGCAAGAATTTTTAAAAACACTGCAAAAATGGCTCATAGCGTCACTGGTGAGACTCCGTAACCTACATCTTTAATGAAAGAAGTGGACATCCTAATCTATTTTGTTGGGCCATAAGTTGTTATGGTAACCAATTTGTTTACCTACAATCATCATCATCATTTCAGCCGTATAACGTCCACTACTGAACTAAGGCCTCCCTCATGGATCTCCATGAGGGGTAGTTGCCATACTCACCACGCTTGGCATTGGGATGTTGATATACGGAAAGACGCTGCTGCCCATCTTCCGGAGGTGTCCCTTAGCATGCTCTTACTGACACTTATTCTTAAGAATTATTAAGAATTTTACAACTCGCATTTGCTGAAGAAAAACATATATTTCATTAGGTAGTTGGTAGGTAAATAGCCTACTTGTAACCGTCTTTATCGTACCTATCTTTGTATAATTATATGAAGTAGATAGGTTTAAGAGAAGGTACAGACGGTTATGCATCTGCTTACACTAAGTAAGGTGATTACTTTTTAAGGACCTACCTAGGTAACATAATAGAGTGCCGCTAGGTAGGTAAACCTGCATTTTTAGGGTTCGGAATCAAAATGGTAAAAGAAAACCTTTTGGTGCAACTCTGTCTGTACCCTACGTCAAAGGGTATGTAACACCTACGTGGTCTGTCTGTTTCAGCTGCGTACACCAGAAACTACAGATACCTTCAACTTGAAATAGTTTGAGATAGGTTTGGCTTGGCTTGCTTAGGTAGGAACCTAAATTTTTCAGATACAAAGATAACAAAACATAGGTAGGTAGGTAGGGTAGGTATTCTTATTTTTATTGGAAATGGGGCTAAAATGGAGTCATAGAATTAGGAGTGTAATATCAAAAATATCCCACTTTTTTCGATGTTTGCAGGGAATACTTGTAACGAATGTATATATTGTTACACGTGGTACGTGGAAAAAAATCATAGTCGTTCGTAAAATCGTAGTCATCAATTTTAGTGGTAGGTAATATTATATTTTACTCCTAGACCAAACGACGAAAGATTTTCTTATTTCATATAGGTATGCAAACAAACACGAACGAACATTATTTTTTTAACGAAATAATTATTTGATTGGGATTTTGCCGCGCTGTCCACTTTTTTGTTCATCTTCTTCTTGTTTTCGAGTGCGTGACCCATTACAAGAAGGTTTCTATAATAATTTATTTATTTAAGACAGGACATCCAACAGGGTTACACATAATGCACTTATTACCTACTAAGATCTAAAATAAATTCATAGCCTGGTGCTCCCGTAATTACAGGACGTCACAGCATGTATTCATTTATCAACGTCTGACAAAACATGTCGATGTAAGTAAACGACTACGAGTTTATGGGTTATTTAGTCGAAGGTAAACGAGGAGTTTTGTTGAAGTTTTTCTGTTTTCAGTAAAAAACAAAATGACGAATTTTCGTGTTTTTTTATCTGTGTGTCAAGAAGTAAGTGTAAGTCAATTATGACATTTATGAAAGTAACCCAGTCAGACAGCGCCTAAAAAAACTAAAAAGAAGAAGAAACAGAAACAAACAAACAGCTGACTGTGTCTGAATGGTTTTGAAAATTGGATGGTATTGAAAATAATCCAAATTGTCGGAACAAGTTTTCTTCTTCCCTTACACTAGTATACAGTTTAGCATTTTCATATACTCACTCAACCAAGTAAGTCATTCGTGAGTTTGCATACAGAATAATGCGTACCTATATACGTAGGTGTTAATGATTTCTTCTTACCCATAATATTTTGTTTTCTTTGTGTGTGATACAACAGGTAACCTTACATCCACAATGTTTTTAAATAAAAATATTTCGAGAATCGTAAAGATTGGCCTTCTAAATGGTGGTAAACCAACATTTGTGGTCCGGAGTCTGAGTACAATTGATAATGAGAAGATTAAAGGCCACTACGATGTTATTATCGCCGGTGGTGGAATGGTTGGATGCACTCTTGCTTGTGCTATGAGTAAGTAGTAATCTTCTAATATAAAACTAGTACTTAGAAATAGTTTTTATTCTAAATAATTTCCACATAAGTAAAAAAAGTAATTTTTATTTGTTTACATCCATTAAAGATGGTTTACACAGCATCAGCAACTCATTATCATGCTGTAGGTACAGGATGCTGCAGTGCCTTGGACATTATTAGATGGATTAGGCTTGCACACACCTATACCATCCTCCCAGCTTAGGTGGCAGGTATACCAAACCTTATAATGAATCCATTTGTGTTTACCTTGATAATACTTTTCACAATTATTAATACAAGGTTGAGGAATAAGTATATTTAATTGATATAGGTATTTTTGATTTTACTTACCATTGTTCATGGTTATGGCACCTTACTATAAATGAATGAAATCATATTTGAGTACATAACTTCAATTTATTTTCTCAAATTCTTTTGGATTGAGTTATGTATGCAGTGGTGGGGTGTATGACCGGCAGTAGAATGTTATCCAGTCCTCTTATGCCCATGGATGCAGTAAGAGTCTGCCAAGGGATACAGATCCAGAAGATGGGCAGCAGTGTTTTTCTATGTATCAACATCCCATACTGGCAGCAAGCAGGCAGGTTGGTGACCAACCTGCCTGCTAAGCTAAGAGTGGTCTGGCAACAACCTCCCTCATGTGAATCCATAAGGGAGGTCTGAGTTCATGTTTATGTGTGTGGATGTTTTATGGCTGAAATGATGATGATGTTAACATCATAAAATTATTGAAGGTTTATAATAATATTAATATTATTATAAACCTTCAATAATTTTATATACCTTCCAGCTAAAGATTCTCTACTCTCCAAATTAAAAATTCTACTGCTTGAAAGTGGGAATGAAAATAAGATTGATCTGACACCAAAGCCAGAATACAGCAACCGGGTAGTTGCACTGAACCAGTCTACAAAATCCTTGATGAGCTCGCTTAAGATTTGGAAACATGTAAAAGAATGCAGGCTGCAGCCTGTAAGATATATGCAAGTATGTATTGTTGGAAGAATATTCTAGTATTCCTTTAAAATATTCAAGTTTATTAATAAGTTTTTAGATCATGAGCATGGAAGTTATTGCTTTCAGCAATAGGCCACCCATTGTACATATTTAGTTGTTATATTTTTCTGTATTTGTTATTTATTTAGGTGTCCAAAAAAGTTATTCATCAACATCAACACTGAAAAAAACAGTGAACACTGTGTTTATCCATATGGACTCTAAGCAAAATGGAAATGTCAATTTACAAAAGAATCAAAAAACACATTAAAATTTAATAATGCACATAATTGAATTTGTTCACTTCAGAACAGTTTTTTTCCATGTGAGAACATTGAAACCATGTGCTAGGAAATCAGAATAGCTAGGTTTGCTACCTAGTCAGTCATTTACATTAAGGTGTGAAACAAAAAAATTAACATGATCATGTTTAAAGAACAAATCCGTCCTTATGTGGAAAAAATAGTTTTGCTCATTGTTGATGTGTTATTATTTTATTTTTACAGTAAATTTTATTTAATATTATAAAAAAATTAGAAGGTCTTAGTGCCGTGGGGTGCCGGCAGTAGAAAGTTGCCCCTCCTCGTGCCCGTGGATTCAGTAAAAATCTGCAAAGGAATACCTCCGGAAGATAGGCAGCAGTGTCTTTCCGTGGATTAACATCCTGTACTGTACTCGAAATCCGCCTACCAAGCATGGTGGTATGGCAACAACCCCCTAAGAGGTCAATGCCCAGAAGTGGACGTCTTACGGCTGAAATGAATGATGATATCTAGTGCAGGTTATGTGTTCAGCCTGGGTGCAAGCATGCAGTTTAGTTTATGTAATTAGCTATATCAAAATTATCACATTTACAGGTTTGGGATGCATGTTCCGATGCTATGATAACATTCAGCAGTGCAGATAATATAGTGGATGATGATATATCATACATAGTTGAGAATGATGTCCTCCTCGATGCTATCAAGACTGAACTGGCCACTGCTAACCCACAAAATCTCGAAATTAACTATAGATCCAAAGTAAATGGTTATGTATTACCGAAAGATGAAGACTCAAGCTCAAAATCGGTTGTAAAGATGAGCAATGGGGATCAATATACATGTCAGCTTTTGGTAAGTGATCTGATAACTTAATGAATAATACAGATTTCAGATTCAGATTGAAACCCACATTGAGGATCAAATTTATAATTGACTCTTCCTAAAGCCGGAAGTGCTCTAACCAACAAAACTATTGAACCCAACAATGGGTTTAGTGGTAGTAGATCTTTTTGTGAAAGGATCATCTGGGGAAGTACTACCACCATACTTACTTCTGCCGCCAAGCAGTAATGTCTTCATTGCTGTGTTCCGTTTTGAAGGGCAAGGGGGCGGGTGAAATTACGGGCACATGAGACCTTACAACTCTGTCTCAGGGGTGACGGGCGAAATGCAATGCAGCGTTGGTCACGTGCTTAGTGAACGTGATCACCGCGGCATTGCAATTGTTACAGGTAGAGGTAACCGCTTAACATTGGGTGGGTCTTCGGCTTGTCTCGTCATTTAGTAGTATAAAAAAAATGGGTTAGTCGAAATTCTTGATCTGTTGAGCACCAATAATGAATGCAAATTTAAAATTTGTATACGGTTTTTAATTTCTTTGCAATGCCCTACTAAGTGTGGTTTTACATTATAAAAATTACAAATAATAACAATACAGATATCCCTAAATAATTTATTTTAAGTCTTTACATAACAGACACCCATTATATTATAACATCAAAGTATTCCAATATAAAATCAACATTTTCCTAAAAATCTACCTATCAATGACAATACAAAAAACTTGCTTATGTCCTGACCATAGAATTATCTTTTTCTATGGTCTAGACATTGTTTGTTTGTTTGACCAGAAGAAATCTCAAGGCGGCATGTTTAGGCGCGGGCCACAGAGCGCGAGGTTTTGCACCGCGTCCCTGTTGTACATTTTTATCCGACTTATAAGTACAAGTTTTATATACTTATATACTTCAAAAAGGAGGTTCTCAATTCGGCTGTATATTTTTATACGTTTGTTACGCGATTACTCCGCCAAGTATGAATGGATCTTGATGATTATCTTTTAAGGTTTCGTAGTAAAACAAGAAACCCTTATAGTTTCGCTTTGTCTTTGTCTGTCTGTTTGTTTGTCCGTCCGTCACCAGCTTTGCGAAGAGACTATTAGTCCTAGAAAGCTCTCATTTTACATGGACATATAAAATAACAACGCCGGGATAACGCTACAGAACAATGCTTAAAAAATAAGTAATTTGGGGTACCTTTCATACACGTACCTACTAAGGTGGGGATCAACTTTTTTTTAAAACGGAGCGTGCTACAGACTCAGACGATGCGCGCCACGCCCGTTCAGTCTGGCTTGCGCCTTAGTGTTTAGACAATTTTTCACAGTCATCATTTCAGCCATAAAACGTCCACTGATGACAACAGGCCTCCCTCATGGATCTTCATGAGGGGTAGTTTGCCATACACACCACGCTTGGCAGGCGGGTTGGTGAGCGCAGTATGGGATGTTGATACACGGATAGACGCTGCTGCCCATCTTCCGGAGGTATCCCTTAGCAGGCTCTTACTGCATCCATGGGCATGAGAGGAGGGGTATCATTCTACTGCCGGCACCCCACGGCGGCAATGATTGTCTTACTTATGCATTATTCTGAGTAGGATATTTGTTTATTTTTCTTTAATTGCTTGTTTATTGTTAACTAGCGACCCGCCCCGGCTCCGCATCTTTTTCGCCATAGATCTCATCTTGTTTACAGTAGCTGCACTTAAACATCATTGGCTTTTTATTCGGCCTTTGCCCCAGCTTCTATTAACTTGTTCACTTTCTTATTTAACTCTAGCAACTGATTCTTTATATCTACCATACAAATCTCTTGGATGGCATTTATTGAGAACGAGTTTGTATAATTTAATGGGTCCGTTGTTGAAGTTGATGTGGTTCTCTTCCTCCGTTCCACTTGCTGGCTTTCAAAAGAGTACCGATCATAGAGGTTACTCTTTCTTTTAACTTGTCTATCTCCTTCTTCCTCCTTGCATCTTTTTAGTCTGAATTCGTAATTGTTGTTCTTTCGTATGCTTCTCTTGGTGGTCTTCTTGCTGGCTACTAATTTATAGATTGACGATATTAAGTCTTTGGGTATCTGAAAGTAAAGAAACCAAATCGTGTGTTTAATTAAATGCATCTCATGAACATGAAATTTAAGGTATAACAAAATAAAGAGACAAGGATCGGCTGAGTAACATTAGCAATTTGTTGTAAAATTACTCTTTTATATCGCTTTAACATAATAAGCGTTGCACATGTCGTAAACATTTCGTATATTATAATAATGCATTTCGCAAGTCATGCACGCAGACCATAAAAACATAATACATCAATAGGTAATTTATACCAAGGGATTTCTAAACTGAAATCTTACCCGATTCTCCCTAGGATCGTTTGGGCGTACATTCAACGTGCGCATATGAGAAGCTGTGAGCAATGCACCCCATCTCAGCACAGCTAGCAGTTGTTTCGGAGCACAGGTTAACAGGGAGCTAAATAACATGCTCTCGAGGTGAGCCACCAGCTGCGTTTGTCTCACTAGCCTATCTAGGCCAGCGCTCTCTTGAAGGGCCTGAAAGATTGAATAGATGTTATGATGTGATATGATGTAAAGATAATGATGAATAGAATGTTGAAATTACTGTTTTGATCGTATATATTGAATCTGAAACTTAATTGCGATGTTGTTCACGAGCCAGCCAATTAGCGCAGGAAATTTCATCATCATATCAGCCCGGAATCACTCACTTCTTGGTACTGTACTGTACTGATCATGAGGGTTGTTGCCATACACACCAAGCTTGGCAGGCGGGATGGCGAACGCAGTACATTATGTTGATCCTCCCTGAAACCTCCCTTTTCGCATCCAGGCGTGCCCAGCGACTGATTATGTCGTCGACCTTTTTGGCTTAGTCTATTTACTTTACTCAAACATCCATCACCATTTAATACTGCTAAAACAGCTACTGAAGATAATACGGTTAATATTATTATCTTCATGAGTAGCTAACCACTACTAGCCATTGAAGGTTCAACATTATTTTGCGTTTTCTAAGTGCTCGATAATATTTTTTACCTGAGCAATATATGTACATCACAGTACACAGTATAACATCATGGAAATTCTAAATTTTCTCAGATTCTTAAATACTCACCTGAATATCACTAACAGCCAACCCTACCAACAAATTCGTCAGTATAACGGTCACCAGCAACACGAAAATCAAAAACATCACATGCGCCGTTAGCGGATAATGTATTTGCGAATCCGTGCAGTTGTTGTAGAATATATCCTCGTATTCCAACTCCCCTGACATCATCATGACGGTTTTGACGAGACCAGCGGGCAGGTGGAAGGCTGGGTAGTTGCTGAACAACACGCTGAATGCTAATCCAAATGCTATGAGGATGCAGCTGTACGCTAGCAGAAACGTTGCAAAGTTTACCGTTACTGAAACAAAAATCCACAAAAAAAAAAAAAAATCAAATTCAAACAAAAAACACTCGGACGAGGCATCGTCAATACTGGCGTCTGCCTGACGATTCATATTTTTCAGCAATTATACAATATTATATTCATATTTTATGTTATGAATTTATCATGTTTTTACTTCAAACTGGTAGTTGGTTTACACGATTGGATCTATGACGACCTCTGTGGCGCAGCAGGCGAAGCTCCGCCTGCGACGCAAGAGGTTGCGGGTTCGATTCCCTCTTCGGGACAAATGTCTGTATGATCTACAAATATTTGTTCAGGGTGTTCTGGATGTTATTCTATATACATAAAATATATAATGTCTATCTATCTAGTATAAATGCTACCGCCAAACAAAACAATAATACAATTTAAACAATTACACCCAACTGATTGTATATCAATGCGTCGCCTTAAATGTATCTCGAGCTTATTTTATGCGCGTATTTCCTAGACATATACGTGGTAGATCATATGATTACCTGTCGTAAACATCTGAACGTACAACCCGAACGTTGGAAACCTTCCAATGATCATCATCAGTTCCAGCCAGCAGAAAAATATTGTAATAGCTGCTATATCGTGCTGCCAATCTGATGTGTTCGTCTTAATCACGCCATTGTCTATGTCCCAATTTGGTATCTAGAACGAAAATATACACCTTGAGCTCTCTTATCAGTTATCACCAACAGGTAGTGATCATCATAATAACTTACTGTGCACAAAAACACTCCCAATATTATCAGTATTTGAAGCCAGTTTTCCCACTGGCGAATGTAAGCTGACCAATCTAGGAAGGCTTGAAAGATCTCTTTGGTCAAGAAACACACATTCAGTAGTAATATGAGATATTGAACTGGCCGAAGGTAAGAAGGCACGTTGCATGTAACCTCTTCGCACAGGAATATCTCTAAAAAAATATAATAGTAAAAAAAACGTAAAAACACGTTCATTCATATTATTATCATCAGTCCTTGATAAGCGTGAAAAGTTTCAATTTAAACCTTGACTATTATATAAGCGTGTGCAACATAATGAATTAATAGTAAAATGAATTTGATATGGAGACGAAATAAAACTTACGTAGTATATAAAGGCTGTACAGAGATATGAACAACGCGTGGTAAATAAAACTCAAGACAAAAAACTTTCTTATTCTTCGCCACTTGAGAAAAAGGAAGGTTTCCGCTACGGGATGCTTCAGGATGTCTTTTCGGCCGACCTGGAAAACATAATTTGATGCAGTCGCAACAGTTCGCCATAAACAGTGTAAATAAAACCAGTGATCGTTTTTGCAAGATGAAGTCGTTTGTCAAACTTCATTGCAAAAATGTTTGGCCCATGTTAAACAACAAGCATCGGTACGGGGGTACCAGAAAAGGGGGCGAAGGCCTCAGAAGGTCACCAAAGGTCAAAAATGGCATTTTTGGGTTATTGGACGTTTTCGGCCATTTGAAGACTTTTGAGGTCACAATAACTCCGGTCCCTATGACCCTAGGGTCACCAAAATCAATCAGTACCCTTATCTCATTAAGACAGCGCTAACAAAAAAGGTTTCATGTAAATCGGTAAGCCGTGGGGTACCGGCAGTAGAATGTTGCCCCTCCTCTCTTTCCCGTGGATGTAGTAAGAGCCTGCTAAGGAATACCTCCGGAATCCGGAGCCGGAAAGGCTCTTACTGCATCCACGGGCATGAGCGGAGGGGTAACATTCTAGTGCCGGCACCCCACGGGAAACTATGCCTCATATTAAATGGACTATAGTATTAATACAAAGCACAAGGTGTACCTCAATAAAAGCTAGCAACAACTCCGCTTCTCCCCTCTGCAGGGAAGGAACGAGCGGTCTAAAGTCGACAGTCAGCTCGCAGTCCACGTCTCCTAACTCGTGTTCGCTGACGTGGACGGCGTCGTCGAACTTGCACAGGTACCGCGGTATCACGTCCGGTACACGACGCACGATGAACGACAGCGCTGACACACCACCGTTGGTACGGAGAGTCAGATCGCCTCCGTAATCTGAAATGTTCCAGAAACATATTACGATATAATTATTATTATTATTATTTATGAGCCTGATTCTTCCCACTGCAGGGCAAAGGCCTCCCTTCCCTCTCTCCACTGGTCCCTATCATGTGCTTTCTGGTGCCAATTTTCGCTGTAGGAGTCTATCTCTATATTACGATAAGGTAAATTAAATTAAAAAAACATTTATTTCAGATTACAGAGGGAAAAATTCAATACAGTAATCCATATTATGACAATTTTGATATAATACATACTAAAGCTAAAACCATATTATAAACAAGAACATAAACAAACAAAAAGGTCAAGAAAGCTTAACATGTCTTCTCGTCCAGTACCTACTCCATAAATATACAGTCTGTGTCCAACCTCTCCGCTATCAGACACAGGTAACTGTTGGGGCTGTCACGTAAAGTAGCGTCCTGTATGAGGTCTAATAAGAAAAAAAGAATACAATCGTGCACTACAGTAAACATGTCTGCTAATTCCTTAAACATGTTTTACTGCTGGGCGAATTCCATTATACAAATAGGTCTTGAATCTTAACTGGGATAAAGCAAGTGCTAGACTTGCGATATTCTCTGAGTTAAATCGTCCGATTTTTACTCACCAAGCAGTAGCAGCACACACGCGGAAAACTCATTCAACGCTGCTATATGCAAAGGCGTGTAACCAAAGTTATCAGGCATGTTGGGATCAGCGCCAGCAGTGAGCAGTAGTCTTGCGACATCGCAGGCCCTCGCCCCTCTGACTATAGCACCGTGTAACGGAGTTCTGCCATCGCCGTCTCTCGCTCTGACGTCAGCTCGTTTCCCCACGAGAAGTTCCACCACTTCTACTGATTGAGCTAGAGTAGCTGTAACAGCCGTTAAGGTCTTAATATAATTTGTTTGAATAGGTGCATGTTGTATTTTTGCTATTTCTTCGACTAACATAAGTCTCATGGTTTATGTGATTTGCTTTGACATCCTGATAGCTCATTGCAGTATGTCAAGAACAGCCATCTAATTATATTTCCGGTGGATTATACCAGATCCCGCGGGGTGTCAGCAGTAAAATGATGCCCCATACTCTCTTACACGTGGATGCAGTAAGAATCTTGTCGAAAAAACGGAGGTGAGGAGGCAAATATTGTAGTAGAAGGGGGAAAAACATTTTCAACTTAGAATATTTCACTCTGATTGACATGCTTACCAAGATGCAAAGGCGTCTGTCCCCTAAAGTTAGGCCAGTCGATCTGAGCTCCATGCTCCAGTAACATTCTCGCGCACTCCGCGTGTCCATCCTCAGCAGCTAAATGCAAAGCAGTCGCCTTTCCTGTGCCTAAAGCAGCTCTGACGTCAGCACCTGCGTCTAACAGCAGCTTTGTGCAAGCTGCAGAGCCCAGGGATGCGGCTACGTGAAGGGGCGTTTCCGTAAACACCTGAAAATTGAGACATCTTTGATAGTGAGAAGCCTGGTGATTTCTCGTGTGTGTGAATGTTGAAGACTTATTTTACGAGTTAAGCGAATCTAAATTTTGTTATGTTGCTCGTTATTGGTGCGCCAATATCTCGCTAAGATCAATTACGGAATTCGCTAAAACTTAATTGACCTGAAGAGTATTGAAAACATGCAAACGTTTTAATTCAGTCTTTATGAAAACGAACGTGCAGAACGCAAATAGTGTTTCTACAATAATTTGTACGGATTATAAACAGTCCGCACCTGCGGAGTGTCTGGGCATGCGCCGGCGTCTAGCAACTCTCTGACCACTTCCGGTGCGTCGCTGAGCACGGCATAGTGGAGCGGCGACTTTTCAGCCAGACCTGCGTTCACGTCGGCCCCGTGACCGATCAGCACCTGCAAAAATACAATTAACATGATCCCAATCTCGATCTTACCAAGAATTGGGTCACCTTTCATCTTTGTATCCTGTTTACCTTGACGCAAGCTAAGCTCTTCGCGCTTGCTGCGCAGTGGAGAGGTGTTGCTTTTGTTTCTGTGGCACTGGAGGAGTCCCAACTATTAGGACACGCTCCATGTTCCAATAATAACTTTGCGCATTCTTGACTGCCTACTAGGCAACTTAGATGAAGACATGTTCTGGAAAACATTTGTTTTTATGTTTCAAATAGAACTAGAGTAAGTGGCTAGTTGATATCTCAGAATTGAATGACAGAGGACAACTTGTTGGGCATGTAGAATAATGATGATCATCATTATTACGTTTCAAAGGGCAATACATTAATACTTTAACCGACTTCAAAACAGGAGGATGTTCTCAAGTCGTCTGTATTTTATTTAAGTCTTTGTTACCGTCGTTTTTGAACCTATTTGGAAAATTCTTTTTCATTTATACTAGATACACCTTGAATTAGGTCTCATATTTTTTCAAAACTTAGTTCTGATGGGATCTGTAAGGAATCAGGAACTCCTCAAATGTTGAAGGTAAAAATATAGCGATTTCGACGTATGTAGGTCAAGCATTTGCATTCAGAAAGTATGATTTACACAAGCTCTGCTTAGCTTGGGGTTAGATGATGCTATATGAATTGTCCAGAAATGCTATTATATAATTATGATGGGATCCATGATAAATCAAGGGAAATATTAAATAAGCAGCATACATAGGTTTGGTTTGGGTATCTTCAGCAACATTTTAGATTTTCTCAATGAAGTTGGTTTTTTGTTGACAAATTCAAGAATGATATCTTATGTCGTTAAGACACGCGTCTAATCGCACCGGTAAACAGTTTTTCACGCGATGTTTTAATCATCTAGTGCTAGTGGATGTGAAAGTCTAATTTACTCACCTCCCAGCGTCATCAGCCGTGTTGGGATCGAAGTTATCCATCTTTAATAGGTTGGCCAGTAACGGGCTCTTGCCAAGCCAGCAAGCCCAGAGCCCTGATGTTCTCAGGCTGTCATTAGAATTGGTAGACATTGTTATAATTTCTTCGTACTGCCCTGCTTGAACCAGTAAAGATACTTCTTCTGCGTTAGGCAAATGAGCTAGCGTGTACTGAATATCCTCTGTAATAAAAATTATGTTTCGTACCAAAAAGTCCTTAAATTTTGATCGTTCATTCTAATGATTGGTTTTTATCTGCTTATGATAGTTCAGTAACAAAACGGAATATTAATCACGTACCAGTAAGTGAATAATGTCCCAGTTTTGTATTTTTATGTTATGAGTTTTCACAATAATAATAGAATCACGAGAGTACTTAATCAAATAGATTTGCTTTGAAAAGGTATTGATAAGAATAAGAAGAATAAGAATAAGAATATTTATTTTCAACATACTTAAAAAACATTTGTTAAGGTACCTAAATAACATAATAAATAAGTAGGTACTTATCTAAAAAACTACTAAAATTAAGAACAAAATTACCTGCTTACGCAAAATGAGGGTACCTATACAGTTTAAAAAACTTTATCTTCCGTGCTAGTTCATAACTGAGTTACGGCAAGATAATGATTCCCGTCCCATACAAATACGGATCATATTAGCGTGATTACACTACTTGACTTAAGGCTAATTAGTCCGGTGCAACTAAACAATAGACCCCGATTAGCAGTCTTTTGTTTCGAGTGTCAGGTAAGAATCCAAGGACAATGGGTGTTGTCGCCGTATACTTTCGGACATAAAAATAGACTTACAAATATTACTTTTAAGAGAATACATACAAACCTTACAAACTAGTAATTTTACAATTAGAAATCTAATGAAAACTTTCTAATCGTAACAGATATTCATACCGGATCATGTTTAAATATAATAAAAAATATATATTGGTATAAAGTATTTTATATACATATATATAATTATAATTACGGGATTTTTTTGTTGTTATAATTAGATATATAATATTTGTTTCACTATGTAAAAAGGAAAATTAGAATATTTAGTGATATATACAAAATACATTAAAGAAAAAAAAAACATATCTTTGTACTGTATATATAATTATATTAATTATTTATATATATATATATATATATATATTGTTATGTATAAAATTTATTTATACCTAATAGTAAGCTTTTCGGTTTCGTCATAGTTGAATTTCTGCAAATATTCATGTATTGCTTTGCTACACATAAATCTGGATTTCTCATATAGTGGGATATCTTTACTTATGCGGTTATATAGAAATGGTGCCAAAACATAAGCGAAACCATGTGCAAAATCTGTATTGCATGAAGGTACTTTAAAAATTTCATGCCTTCTTCTTCTCAGTGTCAAATTAAGTGTTCGGCGAGAGTGTTGTTTTGTAAGAATAAGTTTCATGTAAATCTGTCTGACTGTTAGTAAAAGACTCTCGCGGTAAAGGTTTGTCGTTGGGTATCGAAAAGGCTTATAATTTAAAACTTTTAGCAAACAACGCTGGGACCGTTCTATTTTTAGCATTATAGTCTTTTTTGCACCACCCCAGGCTGATATGCCATATGAAATTATAGATTGACAAAGCGTTAAATATACAGTTTTATTTGTTTCATTATCTTTGAGTTGTCTAATCCTCTTAAAAATTGGTATTAGTTTACGAACACGTGACTTTAAACTATCGATATGTTGCCTCCAACATAGATTTTTGTCAATTATTATACCGAGATATTTAATTTGGTTTGTAGGTGTAAGAACATAGCAGTTACAACTACTTTTATCATTATTTGAACATGTATGAGCTTTAAGTATAAAGTTTGAGCTAGGCTGGCTGTTGTTGTAGATGGAAAATGTAATATATTTAGTTTTAGTCAAATTCAAAGTTAGCAAATTGGAATTAAGCCAATTAATTATGGTATGCATGCCCTTTTCCGTTGTAATACGTACTTCTTCCCAAGTTGAACCTGTAAATACTATGGCCGTGTCATCAGCAAATGTTGTAATTTTAGCATTGAGAAGTGTTGTATCGCAGAGGCTATTTATGTAAATCAGGAAGAGTGTTGGGCCTAATACAGAGCCTTGAGGCACTCCAAAAGTTACAAATCGCTTATAACTTAGGTTGTCACCTACTCTGACAGCTTGTGATCTGCCAGTGAGATAATCTTTTAGAAGATCTAATGGTAGACCTCTTATACCAACTGACTCCAACTTACATATTAATAGGGGGATAGAGACAGTATCAAAAGCTTTGGCCAGATCCAGGAAAACTCCAATGCATTTTTGTTTTTGGTCCAAATTTTTAGCAACATGGAATATAAGATTTTCAATTGCGTCCACAGTAGATATTTTTCCACGGAATCCATATTGATTTTTTGATATTAGATTGTTTGATTCTAAATATTGTATTAGACGATGATTTATGAGTTTTTCCAGGATCTTGGCCAAGGTAGAAAGAAGTGATATAGGGCGATAGTTCGTAATGTTGTCTCTGTCCCCCGATTTAAAGACAGGAATAACAATCGATTCCTTTAGCAGCCGTGGAAATATGCCTGATGTGAGGCAAACATTGCACAGATGCGCGATGGGCGTGCATAACATATCGGAGAACTTTTTTAAAAACAATGATGATATACCGTCCCATCCAGAAGATGGTGTATTTTTTAGGGAGGATATTATTTTGCTAATTTCAAACCTGTCAGTTTCCAACATCATAAAGGAATTAGCAGGGGCATTTTGAGTTATATAATCCTTAACCAACTCCTCTTCTGATATGTTATTTTTCTGGAGTATATCTGACGCAAGACTACTGCCAACATTTACAAAACAGTCATTAATGTGGTCTACCGCTACTTGTGGTGATGCTTTCAGGCGTAGAAGCTCATTCGAATTTTGTGATTTGTTTGCATTGTTAATACCACAAACGCGTTTCATAATTTTCCAAGTCTTTTGAATGTCATTTTTTCCATTCTGTAGGTCCGTTTTGTCATGTTGATTTTTTAGGTTGTGGAGTATATTATTACAGTGATTTCTATATTTTTTATATGTAGAAGTGAGAGTTACATCTTTTGGTGATCTCTTATGGCGTCTGTGAAGAATATCACGAAATCGTATGCATCTTAATAACCCAGGCGTAACCCAAGGTTGGTAAATAAGCTTCCTACTAGACACAACATAGGACACGGTTGCCTCTTTGATAACACGGGTAATTTTGTCTATGAATAGTTCAGTAGCTTGGTTTGGGTCTACAGTTAGTAGAACTTCATTCCAATCTGTCTTAGACATTAGATTTTCCGCTAACTTGAAGTTTAATTTGTTTTTTAGCTTATTTACATGTTGAGGATTGAAATGCTCTGATTGTTGGATAGCAAGGTAAACACAACTGTGATCGGTAATTGACGCATCATAAATTGCTGTATAAACTTTTGTTTTAGATTTTACCAGGCAGTGGTCTAAACATTTAGATTCACGTGTGTTTATTGTGTGGCTTGGCAAGATTCCATGAGTAGCGAGCAAATCTAAGTATTCATCGGACTTGGGGTCATTATTATCATTACTGATGTCTATATTCAAATCACCAAGTATATAGATATTTGGTATGTGTCTTAGACTCTTAAGTAATTCATCCAATGAGTTGAGGAAGTTCGTAATAGTTGAAAACGACGGAGATCTATAGATACACACAAAAGCATAGCAATTCCCGATGTTCAGAACAAGCATGTCAGCGTCTTTTATAGTAGGTTCACTTACAGTAACATTATGAGTACTATTACGTACATAAACAACAATACCACTATTTTTATTTATGTGTCTTGTAGTGAAGAATGAATTGTAATGATCCAGAGCTGGGATATTATTGCAGTTCTGTAGCCAACATTCGGATAAGATTATAATATCATAGTTAAAATCACATCGAGCCAAAAACATATGAAAGTTCTCAAAGTTTTTGTTAATGCTCCTAATGTTTTGGGAAATCACCTTAAAAGAAATTTTAGATTTTGTGTTAATCTTATGAAAGTCACTCAAGTCCTCGACCAGAAACGATTCACCGACGTTGATCTCGCGATCAACGTCAGCAACAACTATGTCAAGGTCTCTACTAACCATTATTATAGATATGAAAACGCCTCAACAGAGGTCGGATTTTCGTATTTGGTTGGTGTACAGAGTACAATGTTTCGTAGTGGAGGAGTTGATGTAACTTATGCAATATTTTAACATGACGACAACCTACTGTTATGTGTATATAATATATGCATGTATAAGTAATAAAATAATATTTGGTTATAACATAAGGTAAGGTATATAATATATAAGTTATATATGACATGATCTCAAGTGAAAAAGAAACGTAATTACTTATAAAAATCAATAAAAATAGAGAACAATCATTACCCAAGACCATTGATTAAGACTAGGTCGACCTATTTTAATCTATTTTAAAAACATTCCATTATTTTTCAAAATTGCATTCTGTTCTGTGTCTAAAAGTACCATTTAGATACTTACCCAGCTCCCAAATATCTCTGGACGGCTTCACCCTCAGCCGCTCAGCGAGGTCATCCCCATGCGCGGACTCGTCGCTCGATATGTACCCCGCTTCTAAGTCCTCCTCCACTGCTTCGGGCACCTCGTTCATGCCGACGTACCATCGCGAACTGCCTTCGCGGAAAACCTGAGGCACATTGCACAGGTTATTTTAAACTATACGAATAGAGCGAGGCTGTTTGATATACAGGGTGGCACATTTATATCGGTCAGTATGGGAAAGTTTGAAACTATAAGACATACGAAGATCTCTTCTTAGAAACCATGTCATAGATTTTAGTAACAAGAAAAACTGCATTCATACATTTAAAAACAACTTGTACTCAGCTCACGAATCGAACCCGGACGTTTTGAAAAATAAAACTAACACTATTATATTTAGATATCGATTGTGTAAGCTCACAATAATAGTCACATAGCTAGAGACTTCGTTACAGTTTTTCTTGTTAATAAAATCGATGACCTGGTTCCTAAGATGAGATCTTCATATGTCTTATAGTTTCAGGCTTTCCCATACTGACCGATCTAAATGTGCCACCCTGTATATTCGCAAGCCGAAGAGGAGATGATAACGTATTTATTGCTAAGCTATGATAGTTGTGCAGGGAAACGATAAACTCAATTAACAGTCACTCATAAGACTTTATTTTCTGATTCAAGAATCAAGAATCAAAAAATACTTTATTCAGTGCGGCCGCATGGACCTTATTGACGCGTCACAAATTACAAAATAAAACAACACAAATAAATAGAATAAAGCACATAATTGAATCTGTTCACTTCAGATGACACGCGAGTTAGGAAAAGAAGTGAACAGAAGAACCTAACTCGGTCGTTATAGTCATCATTTAACAATTTTATTTTGTCTTATGTTACGTTTGACGGAGTTGGAGCAGATTCCGTCCCAAGTGGTTTTGTCCTCTAGGTAATCTGATATTTTATAATAAGCTTTATTGCACAGATTGCGTTTAATAATGTTTTTGAATTTATTCAATGATAACTTCTGCAACTCACTTGGGAGTGTGTTGTAGAAGCGTATACATTGCTCTTTAAAAGATATTTTCACCTTATGGAGCCTAGTAGTGGGCACAGCGAGTTTATTCTTATTTCTTGTATTTACATTGTTATTGTCGCTGTTTTTCTTAAACGAAGCAATATTTTTATGGGTGTACAACAGGTTCTCATAAATATATTGACAAGCTACTGTCATTATATTTATTTCTTTAAATTTAGTGCGAAGTGATTCTCTAGGACCCATATTGTAGATAGAACGAATAGCCCTCTTCTGCAGCACAAATACGGTGTCTACCTCTATATCTGCAGCACATCCCCACAGTAGTAAGCCATAAGACATAATGCTGTGGAAATAGCTGAAGTAAACAAGTCTAGCGGTATCAACGTCTGTAAGAAGGCGGATTTTTTTGACTGCATATGCTGCAGAACTAAGCCTACCCGATAGTTGTTCTATGTGTGGGCCCCATTGAAGCTTATTGTCTAAAGTTTGCCTAAAAATACAGTTTTTTCTACAAGGTTTAAACTTTCACCTTTTAATTTAATCTTAGCATCATTTAGATTGTTTCGTGAAGTTCTTTTCGCACGAATGAAAATAGGTTAGATACAAATACGAGTATTTAAATAACTTGAAACTATCATGGCTATGAACATTAGGATTAATCCTGCACTATATGTTTTCAAGGAATGCAACTTTTAACACTACTATCGTCCGATACATGACACGTAAAAAACATAGTAGACACACAACAAACACATGAAGTATTTATATCACCATCACCAACAAAAATAATACACACTTTTAATAACACTTATAAGAGATTTTGAAAATGATAATCAACCTTTTTCTTTATGTCACTTCTTCTGGAATTTTCATTTCGTAGTGAAGCGTTCCGATACCGTTGGGCATATGTGCGTATCATGCCGAACGGCGCGTGCGCTCGGTTGAAAACTACACAGAAAACTTCTTAGAGCCGTGTCATCTCCGCCGTTTTATTTAATCACAATCTGAGAAACCAATGCGAACACAAACTTTTTATTTATGTTACTGGCCTAATATGTCCTAATTAAAAATTTTAGGTGCGACAGCGGATTAAATAGTAATGATTTATGCGATAACATCTGTTTGTTTGTGTCCAGCCGTTTCATATTATTCGCTAGACCGTAATATTTCTGTTTCTATGTATCATAATGATGTGGTCACCAGACATAATCCATCCTACGCAAATATACTTATAATAAAATTCCTACTGCTCTGTTCTTCCTCTCAATTCATTGACACCTTGCTAGTTTTAAATAGTTCTGGTTAGCGTAGCGTATTACAAATAAATCAAATAATTGATGAGCAAAACTACCATTCTGATCTCATTTTGGATCAGAAAAACAAACTTACCTATTCAATTACGCGTTCATGGAAGATAATTTACTCATTACCTGTTAAAGGATCCAGGTTTTCTATAGCTTCTACAGTGGCAGCTATTTGCCAAGAGTTTCTAAGATATTGGGAAGGTGAGTTCCGAATATAAATCCAACATGCACGCCATAAAGTGACCGAAACCATATGCTATGCGAGTAATTCGTGCAAACAATAGAACCAATGATCCAATATTAGAACATTGAATGCGCAATTTTATGATAGAAACAAAGTGTTTTAAGGATCGTTAAAAACGCAATTCTACGAATTTACATTTAATTCGAAACTAAAGAGTGTCGTCCTACATCTGCTCCCTATATATTTATTTAATACTAGAAGTCGCCCGCGGTTTCACCCGCATCTTTGGTTACTGCTCCGCTTCCGTAGGTCGTAGCGTGATGTTATATAGCCTATAGCCTTCCTCGATAAATGGGCTATCTAACACTGAAATAATTTTTCATATCGGACCAGTAGTTCCTCATTTATATAGTCTAATAATATATTTTTATATAGTCTTTTTTAAACTTTCGCGATCACAACACATTATTAAAATATGGGATTATCGGGTATTTATCGCGTAATTACCTTTATTTTATTCCCGACGTTTCGACCGGATTGCACCTGGTCGTGGTCGCGGGGAGACTGAAACGTCGGGAATAAAATAAAGGTAATTACGCGATAAATACCCGATAATCCCATATTTTTATATAGTCCTTCATTAGCGCGTTTAAGCAAACAAACAAACACTTCAATTTTATATATTAGTATATAGATAATTCTTCTGTACGCGTGTTTGTCCACCTCCTTCTAAAGCTCCAGCCGTTGCTGGATCCATTTGGATAAAATTTTGTGTGTATGTTATATTTCAATGGGTTCCTAGATGGTTTGAAAACATAATTGGACCCGTTAGGTGGCGCTGATGTCATTATGTTATCAAATTAGCGGACAGGACGTAGTTATATTTAAATTATTATGTGTTATTTTTAATTTTATTTCTTTGATTTACTATAATTTAATATGTTCTGATTAATTGATAGTCGTTATTTAAGTCTAATTATTAGTTGTATTTGAAATTACATGCATGTGACTATTTCCTTAATTAACTTTGACTTCATTTATTAATTATATGACGTGTAAATCTTGTATTCTACGAAATAAATGATTATGATTATTATGATTATGACGACGTCTGCCGGGTCCGCTAGTTACTTAATACATTTAAATTCGGTATTTTACTTATTCTACTAGACTAGCAATGACTTGAATCCATAATTCAAGTCATCTTTATATGCGCCAGGCACATTATGCGTATGCAGTCCAGGTGTCTATACGCGAAATGTGCCTGGCGCATACAACACAATACCTAACAATAATATGTCTTTAAAGCTAGTTGCACAATTTTTACGTTAAAAAGCTTTACTTTATTCAAATTCTTCAATATCTGCCTACATTGTTCTATTCTACACCATCCCGTAGACAAAGAATGTGCTTATAATGCATTCCTATCCTATATTCTCAGAAGTCGTTCTTTATTTATCTCAATAATGTTCGATTTATGGCACTTTACACCACCACATTATTCTCAAGTCTACATTATATTTATTTCTTAGTTTACGTGTTACCATTCTATTTTAACTTTTTTTGTTTAGACACATGTCCATCGAACTGATGGTTTCGCGTGTATATTTTTCTTTACATTTTAATCAGGGTTTAATCTTGATTCAAACTGCGGTTATACTAACCAGTGAATTATAACTTCATTCATCATCTCAGCTGTAGGACTTCTGGATATGGCCTCTCTTTTGTACCTCCAAGATCATTAGAGGGTTGTTGCCAGACGCGCCACGCTTGGCTAGCGGGTGATTTGGCAGATTCTTACTACGGGTAAGAGAGGAGAGGCAAAATTCTCCTCACAGTACCCCACGGAAACTTCGTTATCTTGATATTTTTAATGGGTCTTTAAAAAGACTTCTAACTAAACCATGAAACCTACCTTTAATTTCATAGCTATCATAGTGATATCTAAATAATTATATTACTATGATAGCTACGAAATTAAAGGCCCAGGATAAGTGACGAGTTCTAAGTGTAATAACCATTTTGGCTTGTGACTGTAAATAGTACTGTTTAAAGAAGAATAGAAGCAAAAGTTAACTATGAGGGTTTGTACATATAATACTTACTGATAACATAGCATACTTACTGTCTGCTTCCTTTCTTTCGTCGAACTTCGAAGACTCCCCATAGTTATTAAAAAAGTCCACTAAAATCATTGAACTTTACTTCATTTCATCGTTTCAATAATACCTGAGTCATTAAATGAAAATATTTACTTTACAACACACATATACTGAAAGTTTTAAATTGGCAAACTTTTAAATAAAGATATCTAAATACAGATCTGGAACACGTGGATCGCATTAATTTCACACTTGTGAATTAGAACGAATGTTAAACATCACAATATTTATTTTCACAAATTCGCTGGCTTCGGTAGATTATGTGCGAACACACACAACTGTATGGAGGAGCGTTCTCAAGTCAACTCATAATTATGCCGCAACAACGTGGTTTGTTATATTTTCTAAATATAAACGCAATTTAGGTGTTCACAATGATGGAGATTATTATAAGCAGGAATGTTAGAAAGCCTATTTATTGTGCAATTTCTTTAAGGTAAATTTCGATAATTGTAAGACGGTGGACCTGAGTGATTTCACACATAATTAATAGAATCAGGCGTTACTTTGCGGAAATCCATGACAATAAAATCCAATGAAAATATCTAGTTTATATGGGATGTCAATTGTTAGAAATCAATAAAATGCAATGAAAATATCTAGTTTTAATTCCGCTAATGCGGAGATGCATATGCACCGCCCTCCCGCTGCGCATTGCATTTTATTGATTTCAAACAATTGACATCCCTTCCGAAGAAGCGTTTACCAGTTCTAAATCCGCTGAGACAAACTGTTGTTTAAAGAAAGCGTATTCTCTGTGTAATTTCTTTAAGACAAGAATTTTAATAATTGTGACCTGAGTGATTTCATACAATTTACTTCCCAAAATTCTAAATTAAAAAAGTCAATTATTCAGTGAAATCAAAATTATCATCGGTGTTTTAGAACGTCACCTAAATGATACCACAAATTTATGTCAAATTGTTATATACCACACACGCTGTTTGAAGCTCTCACGTACAAGTACAATTCAAGAGGAGCAAATGATTAACGGATATTTTCTTAGAAATGGTCATGATGCTTGCTGAATGTTCATTAGCATTGTTTCGTTTCATGGAACGTACACAAACATATATTTCAATAATAATTTCCCTGGTCTCTTAAACAAACATACGTCATGTATTAGATGAGATTTCTCATGTTTTAGATTTTGGAGAAGTTCGTTCCTAAGGTTTTGCCGCCACGCATTTTATTCTGTAAGGCTACTTGTTCACTAGGGCGGAGCGGAGAGGCGGGAAGTTAAATATAATACTAGTAATAATAATAAACCATAAAAATTTACTTTTAGTAAATTTTCTCGGGCCATAATTACAAATTTAAATTCTTAACATTATTAAACCAAAATCGGAAGACCAGCGCTGTGGTTTGATTTACTCTGTCACAGCACAAGCTGGATAGTGACCTTTTTTGTCACTTTGGCTTAGTTCTAAGCCTACATTTTAATTTGTTTTTCTTTCTTCGTAATTAGTGACAAAATAAAGACCAATAGAATTGCATAAAAACTCAGTCCGACTCGCTCTTGACCGGTTTTATTTTCCATCATCCTACCGTGGTCTATAATTAACTTTAGTATATAGTATGTTTGGTGGTATTATGGTGATGTAATGGTGTTATTTATTCCTCAGATCGGCGCTGACGGTGCAAACTCGGCAGTTCGCAAAGCAATGGGCGTGCAGTATCTCTCCTGGAATTACGATCAGATGGGGGTGGTGGCTACAGTGTACCTGGCTGAGGTAAGATTAAACTAGATCTATACTAACTCATTAATAAAAGTTAATATTAACAAAGCCGTGGGGTACCGGCAGTAGAATGTCACCCCTCCTCTCATGCCCGTGGATGCAGTAAGAGCCTGCTGAGGGATACTTGCGGAAGATGTATCAACATCTCGTACTGCGCTCGCCAACCCGTCTGCCAAGCGTGGTGAGTATGGTAACTACCCCTCATGGTTAGATCATGAGGGAGGCCTGTGTTCCGTAGTGGATGTTTTACGGCTGAAATGATGATTAACAAAAAGTTATAAATAACCGACTTGGAACGTCGATAGTTAAGAATATTCATAGCTTTCATCATTCCTTTACGACAAAAAAAGTCAAACATCAAATCATCAAAATTAAATAATTCGAAAAGATTTTAATTGAGTTTGCGATATGAATATCTAAGGCACGCCTTCATAATTTTACTCAGCGCATTTGTGCGTTCCAGCGGTTACTTTATTCGCCAAGGTTATCTGTTTAATACATTCGGTGTTCAGTGGGTCTACCATGAGTTTTCACAATCTATACTCGCTAGCGACTGTAGTTAACAAAATGTATGAAAACTTGTACAGCGCCTCTAGCGGATAGCTTGGTACTAAAATACGCAGTAAACTATACTACAGCGACTGTAGTTTGGGCTTCATTTGCTTGGAATTTGGTACCATGAGTTACAAATCTGACAGATGTCATAGTAACGTCTAACTACTGCAGTAACGGCAGGCGATCTAACAGCGACAACTCATGGTAGACACACAGAAACAAACATCCATCTTTACCTACGAGAAGTATGTGTGGATCAAATAAGAGGGCTTGAAAGCATGTTTTATATAGTATGTATTTGCATGCGAGACTGCAAAGGATACAGTCGAGACATTTGGAGGACTTTGCGAAAAAGTTTAATTTAAAAAATATTTACAAAATAAAAATAATACGAATCATTTGATTGGTAGGTACCCATAACACAAACTCAGATCACTTTAGGGTAATATAATATATAATGATGTTGTGTGAAATGAATAGGATTTTTATTTTTGCCAATTGGACATCTGGACAGCGCTCGTTCAAGGATTTGGGAGAGGTTTTTTGCCCAGCAGTGTGACGAAATAAACTAAGGGACAAAATAATTAGTTGGGACCATAACTATATCTGCTCGGACACGTTAACTTAAAATGCCACATATTAGCGTCCTGGTTGCATATAAATTATTAAGTTATTTTTTTTTAATTTTTCGTTATAGGAAAGATGGCTTGTTTGTTAAGATACACCTACAGAAAGAAAATACATATTTATTTCAGGAAACAGAAAACACTACAGCCTGGCAACGCATGTTACCGTCAGGGCCGGTCGCCCTGTTACCCCTGGACTCCAAACGCAGCTCTCTCGTGTGGTCCACTTGGCAGGACAACGCTAAGCAGCTGTTGGAACTACCCGAAGACCAGTTCGTTGATGCTTTGAACGATGCTTTGGTAAGCTTCCTTACCCTTCTACAATATTGGATTATCGGGTATTTATCGCGTCCACGTATGTTGTCGTATATACTAATATCATAGAGGTAAAGTTTGTGACGTTGTAGGGGGTAATCTCTGGAGACAGAACAGATCTATGTAGTATAATGTATTAAGTATATCAGTCATCTAGTACCCATAATACAAGCTCTGCTTAGCTTGGGGTTAGATGATGCTGTGTGATTTGTCCAGCATTTATTTATTTATTTATGAGCCTGATTCTTCCCACTAATATAAATTATTTATTATTTATTATTATTTATTATTATTTATTTATTATATAGATTTTGAAAATTATTTTACTAATAGAAAGCCACAGTGTTTGTGAGTGTCATAGGCTATAAATTTATCCGAAAAATGAAAAGACTTTTTCGTGGTAGTTGGATTTGCAAAGTAAAAACGGTTGAACGAAAACTTTTCTTACGAACACTGCATTAACGATGAGAGGTACATATATGTTTCAGTTCTAGATAAAAGTTTTAGAGCTTGATAATGGCTACAAAAAAGTCAGCGACAGCTTATGTCTAACTTTTATATTAAAGTTACAAAAAGTAGTTTTTTTATATAATAAATAATTTAAATCGTTTTGATCGATGTTTTTGGTGTTTAAAATAAAAGATTTTTCCCTTTTGTTGCATATAATTTGGAAAAATATTTAAAAGAGATAATACGACATACCTATATCGTACATGGATGACATGACATGTGTCGTAATCTATAGAGTGATATTTCTATTAGATTATAATATACATATGTAGTATAATGTATTAAGTATGTCAGTCATCTAGTACACATAACACAAGCTCTGCTTACCTTGGGCTAGATGATGCTGTGTGAATTGTCCAGAATTATTTATTTATTTATTAGACGGATTTTTTCTTAAACGTGACGTGTTGCGTCAGTCTTTTATTTAAGGCTCTAGTATCCTGTCAAGTTCTTTTTTGCCCTAACGATTAATAAGCCCTAGGATCAAAATTATCTCTGGTGGGTTCTTGAGAAAGCAGTGTTTTTCCCAAGCGCAGTTAAAAGTTGACTTATATCTCGGGTTGGAACTCCTGAAAGACAATCATCACAAGTAAAAATGTTCACCGCCCAGCGAAGTGGGCATGGGTCAGCTAGTTGTAAAATAATTTTGATATAAGTAGTCTATTCTCGAGTGTGGTAATTACCAGGCACATTCCTTTTTAAAACAACATTAAAGAGTACTGATAGCAATTCAAATTTAAATATAAACATTGTCCGCAGTGGAAAGAACACCCTCGCAAAAGCGGCATAGACGCTGCCACCAATTGGGTCTCAACTGCGCTCCGCCAATTCGGGCTACAAGATGGCGCTGTTAGGCAACTTCCGCCTTCCATCCGCGGCATTGCCCAGGGATCCCGAGCCGCGTTCCCGCTCGCCTTCGGACATAGCACGAAGTATATTGGGCCGGGAGTCGCTCTTATCGGGTAAGTGGTTTCAAAGGTTGATACTAGATGGCGCTTTTATGCAACTTCTACCTTCTATCGGGGGCATAGCCGCAGGCTCGCGAGTCGGGTTGCTCTGATCTGTGGTTTGTGGTGGTGGTTGACTTGTTGCTAAAAATACAAATATTCCTCGATGGGTTTCGTAAAGCAATCTGAAAGTGTATATTTTCAAACACAAAATAATTTTCAAAATCGGTTCATAAACGAAGAATTCTGAGGTAAAAAAAGTCGGTTATAATAACGAGTTTTAATCAGAGTTTGTTGTCTTTTGTCCTTAACAGTCACTACACACACAGTTTACGTTGTAAACAATATGATAACTATATTTTATATGAATTACTAGCTGTCCCGGCGAACTTCGTATTGCACCTACTACAACCACCACTTAGGTACTTACCCTACTACTACCCTACTACTACCCTACAACTATCCTACTACTACCCTACAAATACCCTACAACTACCCTACAAATACCCTACAACTATGCAAAATTTTAAGTTTTTAAAGTAAAGAATAACGACTTTTCCATACAAACTTTCATCTCCTATTTTAACCTCTTCTGATTTAATTTACGCAACGAATAGTAGTCTATGTCCGTCCGTGGTCTAATCTACTCCTATACTAAAATTCATCCAAATCGGTTCAGCAGTTTTGACGTGAAAATGGAACATACATACATACATTTGTTACTTTTATATATTAGTAGGAAGTAGGATAGGATAATAGCTTGGGCATTCCGTAAGCCACCTTGCAAAAGCGACATCTATGGACAGCTTCATTATTTACATGGCTAACCCGCGAACCTAGTTTTAACGGCAGGCTGTTTCATACTGAAAACCCACATTGCAACAAGTTCAACCTTATCTTCAATAGATGGCACCACTACTGTTAACTCATGCTAAAACTTCCGAGAATTCTAATTATAATGTTTCTTACAAAATTTAATCATTTGTGTGGAAAACAATCATTGTTTTTTTATTACTAAGAGCCTCCCTTCTTTCCTTTCACAGTTGATTTGTGGTAAACAATATTGTATAAGACTTAAAATTTGGAAAATACAATAAGTTAAAATTAATTAGACAGTACACTTCTTGCATGGTTTTTTTGTTAAAATATAACAATAGGCAGTAGCCTAGTGACTATAGATTAGTAAGTCTATAGTAACTAGGCAATAGTCCTACCCTCTGTCTACACTGCCAGGGAGTGAAAATCATAATTATTTGTCCTTCAGTAAAAAAATACAAAAAAATAAGACACTTTTTTTGTGCTATTTCATATTAATAAATCTATACCTAAATAGCGCATTGAAGTTTAGGAGTAGACTCATGACGTCAGAGCATAATGTAGCTAAACACGTCAGCGCGTGACGCGTCACCCTACATTTAGACATGATGTACCGCCGTTATTTTGGATAGCGTTAAAATATAAAATACGTGTCCAATAATTTTTGTGGGCCTTGTTGGCCGAGTGGTAGTTGGACCCACGATTTTCGATCTGGGATCTAGGATTTTTCTTTCTTAAAAATGTATGTTCACATTTAACACGTGATTTAAAGGTTAAGATAGATAGATAGTTAAAACGTTTATTTACGACCGCAGACACACATACAAGAAACAAAAGCTGAATTACATACATTACAACAGTGATAGATAACATTAACAAAGTACAACATTACAATACATCAAATAAACACAAAATATAACAAATTAAGACAATATAATTAGCAATCAAAATGTTTTGTGTGTGCTGCAGCACTTCAAAAGGTCATGGCTCAGCGTGAGATATGCTCAAGGAGCAAACGCTGATTTTCAGCATAGCCTGTAGAGTGCAAGCAGAACGAGACGCAATCCACGTGTTGTGTACCCACATTATTTAAGTGTTATATAGATGGTGTAGATATATCGTTAAGGAAAAACATTGTGAGGAGACACGTGGCTTTGTCAGCTTCAGACGTATTGACCTGTCCTTCCCTCTGAGTAATCGGCGACTTAAGAGCTGGAAGTATGGTATAGGTGCTGTGCAAACCTAATCTACCTAACAATATTTATTTAACTTTAATATATGTCCTAAGTTTTATAAGTGAAAACTGTTTAAGGCTTAATTTGTTCTATTCCACTTACCATTTCTTTGTTATTATAAGCTGTTTGTTTTCCAAGCATCAATAAAATAAAATAAAATATACCAGGCGCTGCGGTTCCTGTACAGCATGAATACCAGTTGCTGACGCTGTATAAATCATCTAGGTGTAATATATGTTAAGGTTTTACATGACAGACTAAAAATTGAAATTTTGTCAAGTACCTAGTCTAATATTGAACTTCAAATTGTTATTTTATTCATAGAACTTTTTAACGAGCATGTTTACGACGAACTATCTGTTTATCTGATGTCAATATTATTTACTGTGACTAAATTAGTGATCATATTCTTAACGACTGTACCTTCTTACTGTTTGGACGTTTATCAAACACGTAGACACTATTCCTAACTAGTCATTTGCCACGAACTTAGAACGAGCGAGCAACTTCTTTCGATGTAGTTCCATTGCATTTGTACGATTGATGACGATGTGGTCGGAATAGAACCTACAACCTCCTGCGTTTCAATCGGTTACTGTGTGTTTGTAAAATCTCCCTGTGTTTAAATTTCATGAAATCCGGGCATGTGTTCAAGAATTATGCTCAGACAAAAAATATCGATTTATAAACCCGCAAATCTCAACAACCACCCCATAAATCCAAATGCCCCCATGACAATCGATTTGTACTGATGTAATCTCCTTAAGCTTCAAATTTAATCAAAAGCCGATCATCCGTTAAAGAGTTATTAAATTGCCGCCCTACGAGTACATAAAAACATTCAGCCGAAACGCCTAGTTGCCCTTTCCTCCGTCGACCGAGACACGTTCTTGGCTTGCCCGTTGGTTGACGAGCTCACCGCCGCTAACCTGGAGGTGACGTCAACCCGTTCTACAATAGCTGCTAGGCACACATTTAATAACCGGTCCCGCCGGCGAGGCCGAAGAATACACTCTTCCGTCTTAAGGTGCAGTTTTGCACCTGGACGTTAACCATCATTACATATAAAAATCTGGCAACAGTCCAAGCCGTGGTTCGAACCTAAGTGGTGCCCTTGAGCTTGTTGCCCCAACCTAACTTTTGCGGCTGGGTGCCCTCTGCGCTCGCCATACTCCGGTAACGTTGTCATGGCCATCTGCGGTCAACAACATATATAATCATTTCGAAAAAAAAAACGCCTAGTTGCCACTAAGCACTCACTCGTTCGATGAGCATGTTTGCAACGAATGATCTGTTCCAGTGACGCAGCTCACCGCGTGCACCCGCTGGCCGGGCAAGGGGTCAACTTGGGCTTCGGCGATGTCAAAGACCTCACTGAAATGCTGTCGAATACTATCTACTCTGGCCTAGAAATCGGTAAGCAAACACAACTGGTAAAAGTGTAAAAGTAGCACATCGCTTTAAATCTTATAAGCGAAAGTGATGTATGTACTTATACTTTACACTTAACAAGTGTGTAAAATAAAAAAAAAATTACCTATCTTGTAAATGTCTCAACTGATTTCTGTGTAACTTTCAGTTTTGCAATTTTCACTTGCATAACAAAAGAGGAAAATTATTATTTTAATTGACCCTTAATATGTTTTGTAAATGGCTCAACTGGTAATTTTCAGTTATGCATTTTTTACTCACGCTAAAAGTTTGTAAAATTAAAAAAATTAAGTAACCCCCGACACCTCTATTTATCTCTATCTTGTAATAGCTCTACATGTTTCTATGTAACTTTCAGTTTTGCATTCTTCATACCATCTTCTTTTATTTGATAGCAAATTAGATTATTCATCCCCACTCACTCCCCATATCTTGTAAACATCATACATAACCGATTTTGATAAAACATGACTAAGAACCACCGCCTGAAAACCTACTTTATTTAAAACAAAAACTGCATTCAAATCGATCCCCTCGTTTAAGAGCTACATGTGCCACGTGCCACGGACAGACACACATAGCGGTCAAACTAATAACGCCCCTCTTTGTGTCGGGGGTCAAAAATTAGCTTTGTAGTACCTTAGCTACACATTTTAGTATAGGTTATTAATGGAATCAGGCGTTACTTTGCGGAAATCCATGACAGTAAAATGCAATGAAAATATCTAGTTTTAATTCCGCTAATGCTGAGATGCATGAGCACCGCCCTCCCGCTCGCTAATTATGCATATGCAGGGAGAACTAGGTCGTTCCAGCCGCCGACCAGTCAACACCTCGGCGTCTCACCTGATGATGCCTCGCGGAGAGGCGAAACACGTGTCGTCGTGTGGGTTTGGATATGCATGTTGCACTAACAACCTAGTTCTCCCTGTACGTGCATAATTAGCGGGCGGGAGGGCGGTGCTCATGCATCTCAGCATTAGCGGAATTAAAACTAGATATTTTCATTGCATTTTATTACACATTTTAGATTTAGATATTCGTAAACTAGAACTAAGTGTACCAATTACACTAGTTAAAGACAAGTAGGTAACTAGGTGCTGAACATGTTCGACGAACCCACCTAGCGTGAAATAAAGTCTGGAGAAGATGATGATAATGATGTAGAAACTTGGTCATTATCATCATCATCTCAGCCGTAAGACATCCACTACTCGACATAAGCCGCTCTTGGATATCCAAATGCTGATTGAATGCTGAGTATGGGTTTGTTGCCATACATCACGCTTGGCAGGCGAGTTGGCGAGCGCAGTACGGGAGGTTGATGCACGGAAAGGCGCTGCCCAAACTTGGTGCTTAGTAAAAATCCTCGAACTAATAAATTAGTTATTAAAGTCAAAAAAATAGATTACTCGTGAAATATAATATCTCAATTATTGACATACATAAAACGGGTATTTATCTCGTAAATTATTACCTTTATTATTTCCCGACGTTTCGCTTGGATTTAATACATTCTTACTTTCACTTTTATATATTAGTAGGATAGGATTTAATCTAACTAGAATATAAATATAACTTAAGTAAGTAATACACAGACAGACAGATAGATATACACTGCCGGCCAAAAGTTTGAGACCACTTGTAAAAATCTTTGTAACCACCAAAATATTTCAAAAGTACACATGATAAAGAGCTAATTTGAACACCTGCGTATTCTATTGTTATCAAAGAATTTCTGAGAGTCATTTTTATTGTATATTTTTAAGTTATCATCCTTTAAAGGTCTATTGTTTCAAAACATAAATGAGTACCGCGCGCTTACCAGGTGATAGAGTCATTGTTATATTTTTTATGGCCTGCTCATTTCTAATTATTTTGGTTTTGTTTTGCGGTAACCGTACTTCCGGATTATTTTAGCTTCCTTAAACATATTTTTTACCTGAGTTTTGATGGAGTAAATTTTTCATTATCTTAACTAGTCTGAGCTCGTCGTTGTTACAGTGAAGACATCTTAAAATGGGAAAAGTGCGCGAAATTAGCACTGAAACTCGTTCTGCCATAGTTGTTTTACACGGCGAAGGCAAATCTGAACGTGCGATTGCCTCTCAACTTAAGTTGTCGAAGACTTGTGTTCATAACGCAATAACCCGATACAAGGAGACTGGCAGTAAACAAGATCGTTCGCGATCGGGGAGACCGAGAGCTACCACTTCTAGCGAGGATAATTTCATCGTCGTTACCAGCAAGCGGAATAGACGCCTAACCGCACCAGAAATCCGCGCAGAAGTGAACAAATCCCGATCAGAACCTGTGTCATTGACTACAGTAAAAAGACGATTGAGAGATGCTAAGTTATTTGGTCGCGTCGCCGTTCGAAAACCACTATTAAGGCCACAAAACAAAAAGAAACGGATGCAGTGGGCCCTTACCCATCGAGACTGGACTGAAGAAGACTTTAAAGAAGTTCTTTGGACAGATGAATCCAAGTTTGAAATATTTGGTTCAAAACGACGAATTTTTGTTCGACGTACCGCCGAGGAAAAGATGATGCCAGATTGTGTGGTGCCAACAGTTAAGCATGGTGGTGGTTCCATTATGGTCTGGGGATGCTTCTCGGGCCATGGAACCGGAGATTTGGTACGAGTCGAAGGAATCATGAAAAAGGAGCATTATAAACGAATACTACAGCAAAATGCCGTTCCGTCTGGTTTAAGATTAATTGATTTTTTTTCCAACAAGATAATGATCCTAAACATAGTTCAAAATTATGCAGGGGTTATTTAGAACATAAAGAAACAGAAAGGGTGTTAAAAAACATGGTGTGGCCCCCTCAGAGTCCGGATCTCAACCCCATTGAGCTATTGTGGGAAGAGCTTGACAGAAATGTGCGCAGTTGTTGTCCCTCCTCACAAGAAGACATGTGGAAGGCTTTACAAGAAAGCTAGAACAATATCTCACAAGATACAATTGATAAATTGATTGCTCGTATGCCGAGACTAATGAAAAAAGTTATAAAATGCAAGGGAGGCTTTTTTGACGAAAAATCCGTTTAATGATTTTATTAAATATGAACGTCATTTTTAACGTAAATGGTTGATATTTCTTGATTTTTTTTTCTTCTTGATGAATGTGTAGTAAATAAGCATTTTAATTAATATCTAAACCTCTTGATTTATATTTTGAGTTTTATTTCATTTTGCTACTTAGATGTAGGTGGTCTCAAACTTTTGGCCGGCAGTGTAAATGGCCGACAAATACGCCGGACGGTTTGCTTCCCGCCATGGGACAAATATAATGTTTCGGATCTGTTTTTAGGGTTTCGGACCAAAATGGTAAAAAGGAACCCTTATGGTATCACTTTGTCTGTCTGTCACAAATGGATTATCTCGAGAACTACTGATGCTATCGACTTGAAATGGTTAAAGATAACACTATTATATACATAAAAAAAATTATTAAGTATTCTATCAATCACCTGGCACAAATAACACAAGCTCCGCTTACTTGGTGCTAGATGGTGCCGTGTGAAATTTCATTTCCAGCATTATTGTTTATATTACATATAATGTTTTGTACGTTAAATAAATAAATAAATTCCAACAGCGCACCCATCCTGGCTGATAAAGTACGAGACCGCGCGGCAACGACACAACCTACCCACACAGCTGGCCATCGAAGCGCTGCACAGACTGTATACCGCTGACCTCGCTCCTGTGGTGCTGATAAGAAGTCTTGGTCTGCAGTTGACGAATGCACTGTATCCTATCAAGGTAAGATTTACATACAATTACAACCTACCCACACAGATGGCCAACGAAGCGCTGCACAGACTGTATACCGCTGACCTCGCTCCCGTGGTGCTGATAAGAAGTCTTGGTCTGCAGTTGACGAATGCACTGTATCCTATCAAGGTAAGATTTACATACAATTACAACCTACCCACACAGATGGCCATCGAAGCGCTGCACAGACTGTATACCGCTGACCTCGCTCCCGTGGTGCTGATAAGAAGTCTTGGTCTGCAGTTGACGAATGCACTGTATCCTATCAAGGTAAGATTTACATACAATTACAACCTACCCACACAGATGGCCATCGAAGCGCTGCACAGACTGTATACCGCTGACCTCGCTCCCGTGGTGCTGATAAGAAGTCTTGGTCTGCAGTTGACGAATGCACTGTATCCTATCAAGGTAAGATTTACATACAATTACAACCTACCCACACAGCTGGCCATCGAAGCGCTGCACAGACTGTATACCGCTGACCTCGCTCCCGTGGTGCTGATAAGAAGTCTTGGTCTGCAGTTGACGAATGCACTGTATCCTATCAAGGTAAGATTTACATACAATTACAACCTACCCACACAGATGGCCATTGAAGCGCTGCACAGACTGTATACCGCTGACCTCGCTCCTGTGGTGCTGATAAGAAGTCTTGGTCTGCAGTTGACGAATGCACTGTATCCTATCAAGGTAAGATTTACATACAATTACAACCTACCCACACAGATGGCCATCGAAGCGCTGCACAGACTGTATACCGCTGACCTCGCTCCCGTGGTGCTGTTAAGAAGTCTTGGTCTGCAGTTGACGAATGCACTGTATCCTATCAAGGTAAGATTTACATACAATTACAACCTAACCCACACAGATGGCCATCGAAGCGCTGCACAGACTGTTTACCACTGACCTCGCTCCCGTGGTGCTGATAAGAAGTCTTGGTCTGCAGTTGACGAATGCACTGTATTCTATCAAGGTAAGATTTACATACAATTACAACCTACCCACACAGATGGCCATCGAAGCGCTGCACAGACTGTATACCGCTGACCTCGCTCCCGTGGTGCTGATAAGAAGTCTTGGTCTGCAGTTGACGAATGCACTGTATCCTATCAAGGTAAGATTTGAACCAGCATTGGTACGGGGGTACTTGAAAAGGGGGCGAAGGCCTCAAAAGGTCACCAAAGGTCAAAAATGGCATTTTTGGGTTTTTGGAAGTTTTCGGCTATTTGAAGACTTTTTGGTGACCTTTTGAGGTCACAATAACTCCGGTCCCTTGTGACCCTAGGGTCACAAAAATCAATCGGTGTCGAATCAAACGGTGCTAAAAAAAGGTTTCATGTAAATCAGTCAACGCGTTCGGTTATAATCGTCCAATACTTAGACAGTCACACAGACAGACAGACAGACAGCGCTATGCATATTAAGTAGTAATTTAGTAATAAAATGAGAACTAAAAACCTGTCACTGTACAGCTTTTTGTCGAAGGCTAAAGGATGAATACAATAAATCCATAATGCTGGATGCTTACAAAATGCTGCTGGATTACTTTCACGAATAGTTTTGTCGACAAGCAGCGTGTTTCAAATGTTACGTTTGACTTGTTGTAATTACAAACAAAGGAAATAAGGGTATTAATTACGTTGCAGGTGAGTTTGCACCTGGCACGTTTATAACGTGCGTGTGTGACCTTTATTTTTATATTTTAGACCCTGTTTCCCTTGCTGCTCCAGGATTTGTAGACATAATAATATTTTTATGTAAATATCTGCTCTGCTGTGCTAAGGGAGTCCGCCGTAAGCAACATTTTTTTCAAAATTGAGTTAATGCCATATTCGGAATCGTCGTGTCGAGATCTATAACTTTCTCTTTGACAGTTTCTTAAAATAAAGCCTGTAAAGGCTTTTTTCAGTTGTGCTAAGCGCCGTAACTACAATTTATTTTTTGAGTTTCTTATAATTAAAGCCGTAAAGGAACATTATACTATCCTGTCCTAAAGTTCTATAGAAAAAACTCATGGAGTGCTTATATTAATCGCATTAAAGACTTACAGTGGCATTACACTAAGGATGCGCATTTTAATTGACAAGTACTTTCCTTACATTAAGCGTGGTAACTACCGATTACGGCGGTAAATTAGGTAACAATCACAGCCTACATTTTATGACCCTTATGATAATAGCTGGATGTGTATATACCACGCTAATAATAAGTAATGCCAATACTATTGGCACGATCAATCCTTAAAATAAGCGCCGTAATTATACATTGCGACGCTCAAGCTAAGCAGTAATACAAAAAATAATTTCTGTTCGCTCACATATTAATCCGCATCAGTCACTATACGGCTCTTATTGTAAGCAACTCGCGACTAAAGTTCGCATACGCTGTCCGTTACGTGCGGGGGTAAGAGAGAAAGAAATAAATTTATTGTGAGTCAAAGCGGCCCAAGCGTACGTATTCTGCCGTGCTAAGGGGGACAGCCGTAAGTGCATGTCTAGTAGTTTCGAGAAAATGGCGCTTAAAGTTTTCAAAATACTTTTGTCGATTACGTCTACAAAATTAACTTTTTTTTTAAACTGAAATAAATATATTGTAGACAAAATGGTGTAGTATTTATTTGTTAATAAATGAAAATTAGAATACCATAATAAGTACATTAAAACATCAAAAAAGTCGTTATGCTGAGAAAGCCTACTGTATTTTATAGACGAATACTTAAAATGAGCGTCGTAAGCATCACACATACCGCGCTTAAGTTAAGGGGCACTCATTTAAAGCGGTTTCGATAAGGAAACATAATCATTAAAATTTGTTATTATATGATTAACCGCCGTAACTGCACAGCTTACGACTGTCATGTTAAGGAATTCTTACTTAGAATTCATCTTTACCTCATGATAAAACGATATTTACGGCTCTTATTGCAAGTTAGTGTAGATGTGATTCCAATACCTTGTAAATGTTATGAGTAGCATGAAATACTATTTTTTTTAAATAAAATATGATTATATAATAATAATGGTTACCTATCCAGCCAGTATTTTAATTTAAACCTTTTTTATTTTAATAAAAACTTAGGAACATATACCTTATTTATAAAACTAATTATTATCATAAAATTACAGTCAATCAGATTTTTACTTATAGTGGCAATTTTGTGATCACTTATTTCTCAAAACAAGCCTTATTAATTTCTTAATCAGTCGTATAGAATATTAATTAAAATAACTAATTGTAGTACGTATCATATACATATATGTAAGTAGAGATAAGTTCATACATAATCATACTAATTGAGTTAGTCTCAAAATAATAAAACATAAACCTTCTTAAAAAATTCAGAATAATTTTCTTCTAACAGATTTATTGCAGGCTCTGTTTCTGTGGTAGACAAATTAAGACAGAAGGTTTTTCGTCCTTGGGGCACCAAAGGAAACAGTTTTTCTATAATGGTTGATTTTATTTGTTGTGTTATGCCTCTAGGAATTGTTTTTTGCTGCATAGCTAAAAATTTTTCAGATTTTGCTATTTTGACCTGCAGAAAATCCAGGGCCTCTGGCTTAAATTCCTCACTGTGAAGAAATTTATATTTCAGTTTGTACAAGCCTCGCTCTACTGATCTCTGAGAGACATAATATTGCTTAAATAAACTCTAGGTTCATTTTTACGAAGCCTGTGTTGCGAATGCAAATCGTCATAAGAAATGAAGTCGGATATGTCCATGATCTTTACTATGTTCTTTTTTCTCTGTCTCTGGACCGAGTCTACAAAATCATTAAAATCCTAGACCTTTTCTTTGCAATGTTAGTTCCACCTGGTGGTGAAAACTATCCTCCGACATGAACGTATTGGTTCGAAAAATTTAAGTGGGATCGGGCTCGTCCCCTGCCGGATCGCTAGCAGGACGTCGTGCAGGATCTGCAGTGCTGCGTCTGATAGCTCCAATTACGTGGGCCTGGTTGTGCTGAATGGTAGTCGGTGTGATGGTGGTGGTTGCAGGGTGCGGTAGGTCCGGTGTGGATTGCTGGGTCGTCATGGTGGTTGTCTGTACTGCGGCGGATCACGGCTGGTCCATTGCTTGTGTCGTGGGCCGGCGCGTTCACTTGGGACGGGAGTCCATTTCAGTGTCGGAAGGTAAGGCCAGACTTACCTTCTTTCTCCTGCTCTTCGGGCAGTCGCATGCCTAGTGCAATCCTCCCCAACGGACGCCGGCGAGAGGGCGGTGGCAGTGGTGGCTGGAGTGACGAAACCCTCGACAACGGTGGCACTGCGCAGGGCCCTGCTTACCTTTCCAGCTTTCCTTTTTTATCCCCGGCATCAGTAGCACCTCCGTGACCGCGTAGATCGCGGGCAGGAGGTTCGGGGTCGGCTTAAAAATGCCGAGGAATATGCAGCCGGGACGTCCCTTGCTCGCTAACGCTTCAAATGGAATTAATGAGCTCGGCCTTGGTCCTTGCCCTTGGTCTGGAGATCTTGCGCTATATCCGCTGTTGGCGTGTCGACTGGGATAACACGAATGGCAACTTTTACCTGGCGCTCCTCGGGCTGGGCGTAAGAGAACCAGCTAAATGGCTCATCCAACTCCATGTGGTATTTCTGGATGGCGCTGTATTCGTCAGCCGACTCCGGGGTGAAATCAACGCCCTTGCCTGGCGTTGGTGGTGTGGCCTAGTATGCCCTTGATGGTCTTGAAATGCCGTAGCCAGCTCGGCATCTGTTCCACGACAATGGGTAGGAAGCGGGTCTTCTTTGCAGCTTGAGCTGGCTCGTCAGACAAACTTATGCGGGATGGTCCTGGGCGCACAGCCTCAGAAGGGCGGTCCGTGGTTCCCTGTTGGGGCGACTGTGGTGGGCGAGCGGGTGGATATAATCATAAACAGTACCGCCGCGTGGCTGCCAGGGTCGCGTACGTCGTCGACCTCGTCGAGGAAGGTGATGGACGAGTCGACGTCGCCTTCTCTTCGGCTCGGTCTTGGTCCTGATCTTGCGGTCGATTGCCCGCTTTTTTCGCTCTTCAGGTGAGGGTTCTTCGCGCTTTCGACGCTGGCCGGGTGTTGAAGGCAGTGGAGCATCCGACGACTCCATGGGCAGAGGCAGGGGCACGGGCGCGGGCACGGGTGTGCCGCGCAGTAGCCTCTCTTGCTCTTGGAGTTATGTCCTCAGCACTTCCGCTATGCTTGGGCTGAGCATCCCCTGTTTCCTAAGCTGCGCATAGACGTTAAGATCAACGTCGTGTTCAGCCTTAGGAGAACTTGGACGTCCTGGGAGTTGGCAGATCTTTCGCTGTCTGAGCTCGTGGGGTCGTTACGGGTAGCTCGTCCCTCAAGGTCGAGTAGGCTCGAACGACTGTCGCGGTCCGACATTTTCAGTCGCCGCTGAGTCTTGGGTGGTTCAAGCAAGTAGCCGGGGGTCGTACTCCAAACGCGCGAACTTTTGGCAGACGGGCGGGGTTCGGGGGATCTCGTCTTCTGCCAACGTTCTCCTACTCCACAGCACACCACACAACACTCGGTCGCGTTTGGCGAAGGGCTGAACTCGACAGACGTATTCTATGAATACGCTGCCTAGATCAAAAAAGGTTTTAAAAGTTCCGTGCGCGCGCGTTAGCTAACAGGTAGCGAGGTCAATACGTGCGCTTAGGCCGCTTTGACTCACAATAAATGTATTTCTTTCTCTCTCACCCCGGAACGTAACGGACAGCGTATGAGAACTTTAGTTGCGAGTTGCTTACAATAAGAGCCGTATAGTGACTCATGCGGATTAATATGTAAGCAAACAAAAACTATTTTTTGTATTACTGCTTAGCTTGAGCGTCGCAATGTATAATTACGGCGCTTATTTTAAGGATAGATCGTGCCGATAGTATTGGTATTACTTATTATTAGCGTGGTATATACACATCCAGCTATTATCATAAGGGTCACAAAATGTAGGCTGTGATTGTTACCTAATTTACCGTCGTAATTGGTAGTTACCACGCTTAATGTAAGGAAAGTACTTGTCAATTAAAATGCGCATCCTTAGTGTAATGCCACTATAAGTCTTTAATGCGATTAATATAAGCACTCCATGAGTTTTTTCTATAGAACTATAGGACAGGATAGTATATGTTCCTTTACGGCTTTAATTATAAGAAACTCAAAAAATAAATTGTAGTTACGGCGCTTAGCACAACTGAAAAAAGCCTTTACAAGCTTTATTTTGAGAAACTGTCAAAGAGAAAGTTATAGATCTCGACACGACGATTCCGAATATGGCACTAACTCAATTTTGAAAAAAATGTTGCTTACGGCGGACTCCCTTAGCACGGCAGTATTGGCCTCGCTACCCGTTAGCTAACGCGCGCGCACGGAACTTTTAAAACCTCCTTCGATCTCGGCAGCGTATTCTTAGAATACGTCTGTCGAGTTCAGCCCTTCGCCGAACGCGACCGAGTGTTGTGTGGTATGCTGTGGAGCAGGAGGACGTTAGCAAAAGACGGGATCCCCCGAACCCCGCCCGTCTGCCAAGACTCACTGGTGGAATGGTGAACCACCCAAGACTCAGCGGCGACAATGAAAATGTAATGAAAATGTCGGACCGCAACAGTCGTTCGAGCCTACTCGACCTTGAGGGACGAGCTACCCGTAACGACCCCACAAGTTCAGACAACGAAAGATCTGCCAACTCCCAGGACGTTCAAGGTCTCCTAAGGCTGCACACGACGTTGATCTTAACATCTATGCGCCGCTTAGGAAACAGGGGATGCTCAGCCCAAGCATAGCGGAAGTGTTGAGGACATAACTCTAGGAGCAGGAGAGGCTACTGCGCGGCACACCCGTGTCCGCGCCCTTGCCCCTGCCTCTGCCCATGGAGTCGTCGGATGCCCCGCTGCCTTCAACACCCGGCCAGCGTCGAAAGCGTTAAGAACCCTCACCTGAAGAGCGGAAAAAGCGTGCAATCGACCGCCAAACGCATAATCAGAACCAAGACCGAGCCGAAGAGAAGGCAACGTCGACTTTTCCATCACCTTCCTCGACGAGGTCGACGTACGCGTCCCTGGCGGCCACGCGGCGGTACTGTTTATGATTATATCCACCTGCTCGCCCACCACAGTCGCCCCAATAGGGAACCACGGACCGCCCTTCTGAGGCTGTGCGCCCAGGACCATCCCGCACAAGTTTGTCTGACGAGCCAGCTCAACCTGCAAAGAAGACCCGCTTCTTACCCATTGTCGTGAAACAGATGCCAAGCTGGCCACGGCATTTCAAGACCATCAAGGGCATACTAGGCCACACCACAAACGCTAGGCCATACGTAAAGGGCGTTCATTTTACCCCGGAGTCGGCTGACGAATACCGCGCCATCCAGAAATACCTCATGGAATTGGATGTGCCATATAGCTGGTTCTCCTACGCCCAGCCCGAGGAGCACCAGGTAAGATTAGCCATTCCTGGAATCTCAGCCGACACGCCACCAGCGGAAATAGCGCAAGATCTCCAGACTAAGGGCTTCGAGGCGGAGCTCATTAATCCCATTTGAAGCGTTAGCGAGCAAGAGACGTCCCGGCTGCATATTCCTCGGCATTTTTAAGCCGACCCCGAACCTCCTGCCCGAGATCTACGCGATCATGGAGGTGCTAATGATGCCGGGGATAAAAGTGGAAAGCTGGAAAGGTAAGCCTGCGCAGTGCACCGTTGTTGAGAGTTCCGTGACTCCAGCCACCACTGCCACCGCCCCCTCGCCAGCGTCCGTTGGGGAGGACCGCACTAGGCATGCGACTGCCCGAAGAGCAGGAGAAAGAAGGTAAGTCTGGCCTTACCTTCCGACACCGAAACGGACTCCCGTCCCAAGTGAACGCGCCGGCCCACGACACCAGCAATGGACCAGCCGTGATCCGCCGCAGTACAAACAACCACCATGACGACCCAGCAATCCACACCGGACCAACCGCACCCCGCAACCACCACCATCACACCTACTAACCTCCAGCACAACCAGCCCCACGAAATTGGAGGTATTGGACGTAGATAGATAGATAAATTAGATAGATAAATTATTTATTCACTGACAGCACACAATTACAAAAGAGGATTATACAATAGCAACTACATGAAGATAAAAACTAAACAAATAAGTAAATGGTTGAGACACTTAATAAGGAATAACAAACAAAAAATATAAAAAATTAAAAATTACAATTAAAATTTAAGAAAGAAAGTGATATTAAAACAATCGAAAACTGCGCGTGTTGTGTGCTATAACAGCGAAAAGGTCTCGACTGAGCATGATGTCAACTGAGCTAAGCCGTCAGTTAACGCTGATATTCCGATATTCTGCGTAGCACTGCAGATCCTGCACGACGTCCTGCTAGCGATCCGGCAGGGGACGAGCCCGATCCCACTTCAACCAGGGCATACGTTCATGTCGGCAGATAGTTTTCACCACCAGGTGGAACTAACATTGCAAAGAAAAGGAAAGGTCTATGATTTTAATGATTTTGTAGACTCGGTCCAGAGACAGAGAAAAAAGAACATTGTGAAGATCATGGACATATCCGACTTCATTTCTTATGACGATTGTCTTCGCAACACAAGCTTCGTAAAAAATAACCTAGAGTTTATCTAAGCAATATTATGTCTGTGAGGGTAGAGCGAGGCTTGTACAAACTGAAATATAAATTTCTTCACAGTAAGGAATTTAAGCCAGAGGCCCTGGATTTTCTGCAGGTCAAAATAGCAAAATCTGAAAAATTTCTAGCTATGCAGCAAAAAACAGTTCCTAGAGGCATAACACAACAAATAAAATCAACCATTAGAGAAAAACTGTTTCCTTTGATGCACCAAGGACGAAAAACCTTCTGGCTTAATTTGCCTACCACAGAAACAGAGCCTGCAATAAATCTGTTAGAAGAAAATTAATCTGAATTATAAAAAACATAGTTCCTAAGTAATTCAAGAATGTTTTTTTTGTTATTGAACTTTGTTTAGAATGTGTTTGATTTTTAAAGAAGGTTTATGTTTTATTATTTTGAGACTTGCTCAATTACTATGATTATGTATGAACTTATCTCTACTTATATGTTTATGGAACGTGCTACAATTAGTTATTTTAATTAATATTAAGAAATAAGTGATCACAAAATTGCCACTATAAGTAAAAATCTGATTGACTGTGATTTTATGATTATAATTAGTTTATAAATAAGGTATATGTTCCTAAGTTTTTATTAAAATAAAAAAAGGTTTAAATTAAAATATTGGCTGGATAGATAACCATTATTATCATATAATCATATTTTATTAAAGAAAATAGTACTTCATGCTACTCATAGCATTTAACAGGTATTGGAATCACACCTACACTAACTTGCAATAAGAGCCATAAATATCGTTTTATCATGAGGTAAAGATGAATTTTAAATAAGTATTCCTTAACATGACAGTCGTAAGCTGTGCAGTTACGGCGGTTAATCATATAATAACAAATTTTAATGATTATGTTTCCTTATCAAAACCGCTTTAAATGAGTGCCCCTTAACTTAAGCGCGATATGTGTGTTGCTTACGACGCTCATTTTAAGTATTCGTCTATAAAATACAATAGGCTTTCTCAGCATAACGACTTTTTTGATGTTTTAATATACTAATTATGGTATTCTAATTTTCAATTATCAATATATAAATAATACACCATTTTGTCTACAATATATTTTTTTCAGTTTTTTAAAAAAGTTAATTTTGTAGACGTAATCGACAAAAATATTTAGAAAACTTTAAGCGCCATTTTCTCGAAACTAGTAGACATGCACATACGGCTGTCCCCCTTAGCACGGCAGTGCTGTTGTCTATTGATTTATTCAGTCAACTAGTGAGTAGTCAGGCTTCGCAAAAATAATGTTGGTAGTATATATATTAATTTCTACACTTTGTAACATAGCATCTTTTTTCGGTTAAAAATGAAGGTTTATCCCCTTAAAAACGTCGACTCGCTAGACTAGATCTTTGAAAAAACAAGCCGCCCTCACGCCACCCTCTAGAACTACGCATACCACGCACAGTTTGTATCTATACAATTCTACTCAAACATGACTCCGCCTCTGTCTGCTTATAAAGGAAACCTCACAACTTAAACTGAACCTTAGCGCTATCTCTATACGACTGAAACTTGTAAATTTCACCGATCCAGGGGGCGGGTCATGTTATCGTGGACATTATACATCAGTAGCGGCCCGGCATCGAGCTGAGGCGCACAGCTTTGTTTTATTCTAGAATAGTCATTCAGACAATCTGGAATAATCACAATGGCGTTAACAATGGATCAGATGTTATCGCTCGAGTTGATTTTACCAGAAATCAAACCAGAGATGTCGAAAATGATGGAAAATAACATTGATGCGCAACCTAGCAGTTCAACGGACCCAGTAACTAATGAACAAGTCAGTGATTCTCAACCTGTAAAAACATCCAAACATGAGAAAACCAGAAAAAAAGTTATGGGAAGCCAGGTAATATAACCATATTTCTTGCGTGAATTTTACTAGCATTTTTATGGTTACCAAAACTAAACAAAAAGGTTATTGTTTCAGGCAAGGGAGCTGATAGCTTTAGTATATGAGTTCATGAAGAACGAAGCGAAGGAAGGCGTTATGAACGTGACAGACGCTAGATGGAGGACATCACAGGCCACAGGAGTCAGTGAGAAGACCGTGTCCAGAATTCTCAAAGAGAAAAGGAAAGCAGATGAAACCGGTTCTCCCATGCGCTCGCCACACAGGAACAAGAAACCGCGCAAATGTATGAAACGAGACATGGCTGAGAACGACAAAGAGTTAATAAGATACACAGTCAACAACTTCCAGAGGGATTATAACAAGGCTCCAACGTTAAATGGTCTTAAAGAAGTCCTGAAAGAAAGGATTAACTTCACCGGATGCATCGAGACATTACGACGGGTACTTCTCGAGATAGGATATGAATTCAAATCAACTAAGAATCATAGTGCACGGCACAAGAAACTTGTTGAAAAGGAAAGAAAAGATGATTCTAAAGCAGCGACCGATAACATGACATTTCTATCCAATTACCAAGATTTAAAGCCAGAAGGCTCGTCCCATTGATGAATTCAATTTCAAGAGATATCTGTCGCGTACTACTGCTTCCGTGGCCCAGTTTGCCTCATAGCCGGCTGAAACGCAGAAGGTTGCAGGTTCGATCCTCGCCGACGGACAAATTTTTGCAAGGAATGCATAGTTTCCAAAGCGGTTTCTACGAAGAATTACAAGAGTATATTATTTGTCCAGACATGGCGTTTATTACCTACTTAATATGCAAGTAAAATGTATACTTATTGAATACAGATTCGGGTATGTTATAGGAAAATACTTTTGTTGTCATGTTTTTTTATTATATTGATTCTTAAATGAACTGTCAAATACAATGGACAATAATACTGCATTTAGCGCATCCTCTAAGGATGCTAGCTTTTTGTAAGTAACAAATTAGTATATTAGCTCGGCTGAATAAAATTATTACTTAGTATCTAACTCTGTATGTTTTAATTCATTTTCTTACTCTTAAATGGACCTTAGGCCATCCTAAGTTTTGATTATGTTTTTATCTGAAGCTTTAAATCGTAGTAGTATTTAATGAAGTAGATTATACCTGTAGGTATGCTCCACTTCATTAAGTCATACTTTCCGAATGCAAAAGCTTGAAGATAAAAAAAGCTATTGGTATGCTTATAATAATTGAAGAGTGCCTTCGATTCCTCATGGATCTCATCATTAAAACTGGGTTTTGAATGGGAAATTGGCACCAATCTGGATGTCTATCCAAAAATAATTCCAAATAGGTTCATTACGACGGAGTTCTGACATATCAAAGAGAAAAAAACAGACTAATCAACTAGACTAGGTAATCAAAAGGAGGATTCTTAATCCTCCTATTTGTCAAGTATTTTAAAAATACACACGAATTGAGAACCTTCTCTTTTTAGGGTTCCGGACCAAAATGGTAAAAAGGAACCCTTATAGAATCACTCTGTCTGTCTGTCACAACTGGATATCTCGAGAACTACTGATGCTATCGACTTGAAATTTTAAATGGTAAAAGACAACACTTTTTTTCTAACATAGCATATATAAAAATGTTAATAAATATCCTTATTTTGACTGCAGGGGGGCGGATAGGGGATCTCAAAATTTTTAAGTGAAGTTACTAGGCCGTGTGGGGTATCATATGAAAGGTATTCATTTGCACATTATTAAACAGTTTTTGTTTATTCTTTAACCCGAACCGTTTTTGAGTTATTTACAAAAATGTTGAAAAAACGACCGTTCCCCCCCCCCTTATCTCCGAAGATTGCAGAGATAAACCCGTGATACTTTTAAAGCTAATAGAAGTGTATGTAAACTTTATAGGAAAATTATAGCAAACTCTCTAATTTGCATAGTTTTTTAGACAAGGGGGGTGGAAGGGGGGTTTTCAAAAATTTTTTGAAGTTAATAGGTGATGTGGGGTATCATATGAAAGGTATTCATTTGCATAATAATAAACGGTTTTTAGTTTTCCTTTAAGCCGTATTGTTTTTGAGTTATTTACAAAAATGTCGAAAAAACGACCGTTCCCCCCCCCTTATCTCCGAAGTTTGCAGAGATAAACCCGTGATACTTTTATAGCTAATAGAAGTGTATGTAAACTTTAAAGGAAAATTGTAGCGACTCTCTAATTTGCATAGTTTTTTAGACAAGGGGGGTTGAAGGGGGGTTTTTAAAATTTTTGTAAAGTAAATAGGTGATGTGGGGTATCATATGAAAGGTATTCATTTGCACATTAATAAACAGTTTTTAGTTTTCCTTTAAGCCGTATTGTTTTTGAGTTATTTACAAAAATGTTGAAAAAACGACCATTCCCCCCCCCCCCCTTATCTCCGAAGATTGCAGAGATAAACCCGTGATACTTTTATAGCTAATAGAAGTGTATGTAAACTTTATAGGAAAATTATAGCGAACTCTCTAATTTGCATAGTTTTTTAGACAATGGGGGTGGAAGGGGCGTTTTCAAAATTTTTGGAAAGTTCCTAGGTGATGTGGGGTATCATATGAAAGGTATTCTTTAGCACATTAATAAACAGTTTTTAGTTTTTCTTTAAGTCGTATAGTTTTTGAGTTATTTATAAAAATGTTGAAAAAAATAGCGTTCCCCCCCCCTTATCTCCGAAGTTTGCGGAGATAAACCTCTGAAACTTTTATTGCTATTAGAAGTGTATGTAAAGATTAGAGGAAATTTATTACAATCTCTCTACATAGCATACTTTTTTAGAAATCATCGAAAGTGTAAAAAATCTACATAAGTTCCGCTATTAGACAAGAGATGGCGCTGTCAAGGTTCTCCAACAAATATAAAACCGCCTTTGTCATATATTATATTGTATGATGGCACGGAACCCTCGGTGCGCGAGTCCGACTCGCTCTTGCCCGGTTTTATTTGAAGTGGGTTAAAAATGCATCTTTTGCTTAGAATTCTCACGTGATGCATTTATGTAAGTATTGCTCTTTTGTTTCAGAAAATGGTTATGTCCCACGCGTCATCGTGAGAAACTAGTAACTAACAACCTACATACTCAAAGGTAATGCTGCACTGGTTGACTTATACCTACATCATGGGTAGGAATTACGGTTATTGAACTATTTGAGTTACTTGTCCTCTACTTTATTTGCAATGCTTTGTGTTTGAAGCTAGTCTTAGGTATACATGTTCGACGATAAACTTATGTAAATATAGAACGGTTTAACTAAAATACAATACTAAATTAATTGTGTCGATATGTTTTTCTTATTTTTATTACTTATGTGAAGTTCATCGTATTTACTCATAATGTCCTTTACGTATAAGGTTAACGCAATAGAGTGAAAATCTAGTCATACCGTTATTGGTACTTACCTAGATTACCTATATATCAAAAGCAATACATTCAAGAAAATCTTTTGCTTTTAAATAATTACTTATGGCATGATTCCAGTTTAATAATATTGATAAACATTGTAAAACAAAAGAAACAAGGTAAATCAAGTAACGTGACAAATGCCCGTTGATAGTGTTTGAGACAAAAGAATCAAAACAAATAAAGCCTATAAAACTTTATGCTTAATAGTAAGTAGGTAAGTACAGCCGATACCAACTGCCAACAAACATATTACGATAAACCTATTTTGAATGCACATTGCTACCAGCTGCTGTCCTATGCTATCGACTATACTGCGACCGACGACCGATCTCAGACAGGGGTGACGTCACACAATGGCCGACATGCTGACGCCATCTTGTTTTTCCACCATTCTATGTTTGAAATCAAACCTTAATGTTCAAGCATTACGGCAGCATGTCGATAAAACGTTTCACAATGCCGTTGTTACACAAACATGTTTCTGACTCAACGACATTGCTGTTCGATATTACTCACGTTTCTACTCATGTTTTAACTTGTATCATTTATTCTCAGAATGGTTGTTTTAGATAAACACAAGCGAAGTATAGCTATGGGACTCAGAATACGGCTGTGTTACGAGAAGTTATTGGGAATGTCCTATTTTAGCCATCTATGTACCTAAATACTTATCAATGTTTAATGTTTTATGCAATCCTGGATAATGCTGTCTATCTGATGTATTCTGCTTGCATTATAAATAACGGTAAACGCACAATCAATATAGAGGAAAATACATATGTCCGGTAGTAGGTATAGGTACTATAGTCGAGGACTGAAATAAAGACTCCTTATTTTTATTACAGACTTTTAGAACCTTGTACACTGATCCAACAAATTTTCATGCTGGACCCATTGTTATCAAAATTATAGTTTTTAGAGGCTTTTGGTATAGGGCCTGTACCTTAAGGTACTAAGTATAATTATTGTATCTAAAGGTAACATTTTTTCTCAGTTGATGGCCGCATTTTAATTAGAAAGGAATCTTTGTCACTTAAACTTCCAAAGCAAGCCTGGTTTATTTATTTATTTATTAGAGCCACCAGAAGATACACAAAGAAAAATTGCAAAAGTAAAAACAATAAAAAGCATGGGCTAGTGTTCTCCCAATTACAGACGTCTAGGTTACGAATTATAGGTTCTTAAGTTAACATAGCAAAAGTTAACATTTATAAGCAGTTATTTGAGTATAGGTAATAATAACATAAACCCAAACTAACAACATACTAGGTATATTTAATATTAAATAAATAAATAATGCTGGACAATACACACAGCATCATCTAGCCCCAAGCTAAGCAGAGCTTGTGTTATGGGTACTAGATGACTGACATACTTAATACATTATAACTACTACATAGATAGATTTTTTTTAATTATATTGTAAGTACCTACTTATAGAAAAAAAACCCAGAACACTGAACAAATCTCCCTATCATAATCATCCGGAAAAATATCTGTAGATCATACAGACATTTGTTCCGAAGCGGGAATCGAACCCGCAACCTCTTGCGTCGCAGGCGGACCTTCGCCCGCTGCGCCACAGAGGTCGTCAATTAATGACCTTGCATGCCCTCAAATGTCGTCTGAGAACCCTTCGAAGTCTCCCTTGAGAAGCTAACCCTAAGTTCCCACGACCGACCCGAGGCAGACCCAATAAACCATTTTTACGTTCCTTTTTGAACGTGGCCCTTGATAAATGTAAGAATGTTCCGCCATGAGCAAAACCGTTACTTTACCTGCGTGACTGGTATTCTTACCTGCGTAATAGCTCTTTCAAAAAATATATCTAAAATGTTACTACAGCGTAAAATCTGACGTAAATACCTCTGTTTATCTGCTAGTTATTCACAGAATGAGATAAGATAAGCGTTTATAACTGCGTAGTAGGTAATACCACAAAATCAGTATTGTTCTGTTTTGTGGTAAAAATTAGGATACTCGTAAACATCTATAACGTCATTATGTTTTTTTCCAGAAGATGGGTAGCTATTACTGATTAATGATTATTAATGCATGTCCTCAAATTGAATGCCTAACTGGTTAATGTCTCTTTGACTTCTAATAACTCATTTCATTATCATTATTCAAATCTATCAACTCATTATCATTAAAGGTACTACATAGATATTTAGAGCATTATCATCTCTTTTTAACTCTTAAACTTGATGTAGAGTAAGTATAAAGAAACCTATCTGTTATTATCAATATTGTAATTACTAATCTATGTCCGCAAATTAGTGTGACTATTAGGTTAATGTCCCTTTGACTTCTTATTATTCATTTAGATCAATGAACTTATCATCTCGTCTTACATCTAAATTGAGCGTAAAGACTCTTGAAATCATTTAGCTCAATAAACTTCTACTTATCTAAAACAGAAAATTCCACCAGCCATACGTAAATGGAATTCACAAGGCGCGGTCCTTCCAACGATCAATACCCTGTCGCATCTCCCCTCCCCACTTCACCCCTCGTTCGTCCGTCCGCCCCCGCACCATCTCTCCTTCGACCTTTGCAATTTTGCGAACAAAGAAACTAATGTACTTGTATGGCTGTAGACTGGTTATTTTTTGTTCAACCTATATAGTCCCACTGCAAACAGAAATCCTTCCACTGGTAGTCTAGTTATTGGTGAAAAATGTTCCGATACATTTCTAGGCTACACGCCATTATTGTAGGTACCTATTCATTACGTTACGCAGTCGAGTCTCGTTAAATATTTTTTTAGTTTAGTAAGTATTTCTTAGAAGTTCAATTTAAAAACGAAATATTACTTTCACGCAGCAGTAAACCCACATAGGTGTTTTAAAATAACCAAAAGCAAGGGGCCGCCTATGGTATATTCGTGTCTCGTTTATACTACTCTAGCCCCATATCAGGGGAACAAGAACAGGCGACGCCAAAAGAGTTAGCAATGTTTTTAAACAGCTTCAGAGCCACATTTCTTTTTTTTTTACGCTTTCACAGAATAACATATCTTGTTGATGAATGATGTCAAGAAAATAAATAATTGTTTTTGCATGAGTACTAATCGATAAGTTTTACATGGCTTTTACAGATATGTTTTTCATTTGTGTATGTGTATCTATTTTATGATATCAATGAATGATCTTACATACACAATGATCGACACGGCCATGTTTGCGAGTTTTTGCATTATTTATTTAGTTACAGAAATAGAAAAATAATTTTTGAAAGTTGTACATTAAAGGTCTTAAATTACTCATAACAATTTGTCCTTAAAGACACGTCATTACACACACACCACAAATAAGATACAACCGGCAGTTAAATAATAATCGTTACAAAGTATGGATGAGTGAAACAGACGCTGAGAATATATGTACCTATGACTGTAAGTTAATTCTGCCAATATAAAAATATTTTAGATTTTAGACAAAATAATAAATAAACAAATACAACATTTCTAAGACTCAAGACAAATCGTATATAGAAATCATGTATAGAAAGTTGCCACCACAGAACAGATAAACCTCTTATCTGTTCTGTGGTTGCCACTGTTCTTTGGCATGGTTATAGTAGGAATCTTGGAATATGAAATATTTATTGAACCTTTAATCCGAGTGGATCGCATGCGGAGTCGCGGGCAGCTGACTAATTATTGGATGCAGAAATAATAATTGCATTGTCTCCTGAGTATTTTAATAGGTATTAGACGACCACTTTTGGGGATATGTTGCATAACCTAAAAGACGAGTAGGATATAAAAAAATACTAATAGAATTATTTCATTTTGGTATACCTACAGCTCCTTGTTACATGCATAGCTTTTGGCGCACTTTCAACTTTACCTTATTATGTCCTTACCTACAAAAAACAAACGAGTTTAAAAATGAGATTTAGAAACACTTTAATGTTATAACTTTTGGTGATGATATTACCAGTATGCGGAACAAAGTATTGATCCATTACTTCGTTTATTTTCGGAATGCTTCGGCTTAGTCGACCAATGAGATGCCGACGGTTATCCGCCATTTTGAGGAAAATGACGCAGTTGCGCGCGCCCCGCGGCCCTCGCTAGCGTTGGGTATAAATAGGGGCCCATGACGTCATGTGCCCTCATTACCCGCTCGACCTGCCTACAACGTGAACGTGACTGTGTGTGAAGTGCTACAGACAAAAGTGATTGTGCCTGGTTGGATACAGGTGTGTAACTACGCAGTATATTTTCTGTTTTGCCCTATAATAATTAACCATGGGCTACAGTAATAAACAGAAATCCATCGTTGATTTTTGCGAAAGTAAAACCGAATCCCTCTCTAACTGGGTTCGCCAAGTAAAAACTAAATCAATAAGCGTCAAGACAAAGAGAAAACGTGATTTGAGAATCATCGCCATTTTGAGTAACTCTCTTACCCGTGCGGAGAGTGAACTAGTTACGAAACAAAGAGAACGTGCCAGAAGGTGGGCGCAAATGCAAGCAGATCTTGGACTAAGCAATAAAGAAGAAGAAATCGCCAGACAGCAACGGGAAAAAGTAGATAATATATGGAAGAATGATCTCAGCGGTTTAGATAGTTTTTTCAAAGAATTAGACAATGTAAAGCCAATGCAAGTAGTCCACTAATAGAAGGCTAGGTATGTGAACTGTTTTTGTATCTGTGATATATGTAGGATGTTTTTAAATTACAGTCCCATTGCGTTTCGCGTGGGTCTGCCATCCGACGGCCGCCATCTTGGTCGCCGCGGCGTCGCGCAGCTCGCTACACATGGGTTTGTAACGGTATCGTGCATTTTTAGTTTATTTAGTTAAATTTTAGCGTAAGTAAAGTAATGTATTTCAATTGATCCTATCTTTATAGTTAAATTGGAAATTTTGTTTTATTCATATTGAATAAGAAAATTGTAACATATGTTTAAGTATGGAAATAAAAGAATATTATTAAAAAACTTATCTTGTCGCCCCTAATTTACTTTGAAATATCTTCACCACAAACCTAAATGTATTATTCCATGAGTCATCGCATCATCGACACATCGCGGCGGACAAAGGAGCTAACTGCGCAGCTGGTTGGAGGTTTCGAGAATAATGTGTCACCCCGAGCGGAGCTGCGTCATTCGCTGCGCATGCCACCGCGCATCCGCCCCGCCCGCCTTGAACGTCTTAACGGTGCTCTCACGTGATCCGAGGTTCGATCGTCAGCCCACTAGGTAAACGTTAGGTGATTGCGCCATGATTTCAATTACTAGCTACAACTATATAGTAACTTGTTTGGCTCCTCTATATAGGGGCCTTTTCGTGTAACAATGCCTTTAGCCCAGAGTTTTCCTGTGCCACACCCTAAGCCAGGAGGCACTCAGCCCGCCGGCGGTGGCTGTTTGGCTTCGCTGTCGTCTACCAGATCGCATCCGCCCGCACCCTGCTGCCCTGCAGCGCTGAATGGTACCGAACGTAAGAAGTTAGTCCAAAGTATGAATTCGGTGAGTCATTTGTTTGAGTGACAATGAACATCAGTATATTATGCTCATATAACTTACGAACTTTGTTAAGAATATTCGTCTTAACATAACATTAACTAGGGAGCTATTGTCTTAACATTTCCTCCAGACAGGCAAATACGTAGGTTGGAAATTATGTGATGGCGATCTGGTCAGTCGAAGGCGGAGCCAGCGAACCGCATATTGACTGACGCGAGCAGCGCGCGCCGTCGCGCCGCTCGGCCGATGGAACCGACCGACGCCTTGCGGCGCGACGCACCGACACTTTCACTTTTAGGTAACAGTCAGGTCATTGTAATATTTCATTTCACAATTTACTTGGAACGTATAAAGGCTACGAACACGAAGGCAACCGTCACACGGAGAAACGCATCGAATGCGACAACTCGAACGAACAATTGAAATCCTTGAAGCAGCAATCATGAGCGAGGAAATGTGGGCTGATGAATCTTCCGCGATTGAAACCTAAACGAGATAAATAAACTGAACATGAGCTAAACTAAACTGAACTTGAAGATAATAGGCATTGATATGATATACAATAGGGACTGGCGTGCAACGGACAGTTGTTACGGTGAGTTGGTTTTGTTTTTATAACATTAGTCGAAACTGACTCTTAATTTTACAGAAAACATCGAAGGAAATTGGTGTTTCTATCAAACGAATCAATCACTATATCCTTAATTGGAAACAATTCAACTTTATTTCTTGAGCATAGACTATAAGTTACTATTTTAGGAGATTGCGCAAGATTGTTCAGCATATTCTGAATCTTTTGAAAACCTTACAGTTGCCTATGGAGCGGAACGAGGTGTCATGATCAAGCTTCATGCTTATGAACTATGAAAGCAAGGTGATCCTTCCCTGCGGTGAAGGCTAACCGGTTCCCGTTGACTGAAAACACCCTCGCACCCTAATCTCAGCTAAGTTCCACGGTATCTGAACTATAACTGACTCAAATTATTCTACTATGAAACTACTTTTGTTGGATGTATTATGAAGCTGATTGCCTGTGTTTCTAAATTCATGTTGAGGGATAGAGGTAAGTGAGTGAATATCTAAAGGAAACTCACTTTAGGCACTGAATTAGGCAGAATGTTTGGTCACACAGTGCTCTCAGATTAATATTACATCTGACGTTTATTTAACCTTATATATTACATAAAACATATATTCGTTCGCATCTAAAGATGCGCTGATTTCTCTACATTCCCGTCGCAAGACGGCTAGGGACCGCTAACTTTCTTTTGATTACAGATTTATGTCCGTTTATATGCACATAAATTAAAGCACGCAGTTATAAAATAAAAATAAATTCAAGTACGCCCAGTGCACAAATATAAAATACAATCTACGAAAAGTATTATACCAGAATGAAGAATATACTTCCGCAAAATATATTTATTTATCTACAGTGAAATAAGCATACTTATCAGACTATCTTCCCAACGTTTAAAATGTCATAAGTCACATATTTAATAAGGATCATCGTGTCATATCACACAAAATACCCATGAATCATAATAAAACAAAAACCTGTGAAAGGAAACAAACAAGGAACCAATAATTTCGCAAGCTCCAGAATACAACAGAAATTAACCCATCTAAAATAAATCTGCCACACACATAAAAAAGGTATGTGGAACATCGACCGACTGTAAATATATTGGCCACCATAAAGTTTCCTATTTAGGAAACGTATTTTTTTGTTAAGCTTTTGCTCAGCAGGTGTTTAGAGGTCGCAGTAGCAGCTATCCAACCTTGCATCTGGCCTTTGGTTCGACACTCAATGAAATGCCCTTGAAAGCACGCAACGGCAGAAACTATCCAACAACTGCTAATCTAATAAATGGTATTCAATATTGGTTCTCCTAACATGTGCACGGGCTCTTGCCCCTTTTTGCTCTAACCATTGTTTATTCAGGTAGAATGGAACAGCATAGCTACCTGGAGCCAGAATGCCACTGCTTCCGATAATAATATTAAATAGAAGAATCAGTAGCACTCCCGATCCTTTAGCACACTGGAAAAGTTCGAGGAGTTTTATAGGTTATGACTTATGACTCCCCAAGGATTTGAATATCAGTCACGATGAGGTATGATCTATGGAGATTATTTTTTAATAGGATTGCATGCTCTTATTGTGACTAGCTTGAACACGGGGCGAGGTGAATGAATATCCAATTTTATTGTAAACTAGTTTGATATAGCTAAAATGGAGTTTTTTTCGTTATAAATGATGACGGATCGGATGACGAGCACAAAGTCCGTGAGAATAAATAACCAGGATAATTGCTGAAATTAATAAGCTACCACCTTCAAGTATCTTCAGTGTGATTGGACAAGCTGTGACCATTACAAATCTACAAATAAGACAGACTTTTAGCACTTCGAAACTCAACTTCATCATTGGGCGTCTCTGTTGTACCAAGTATGTATTTTAAATAGTTGTTGCCTGTGAGGCGTGACACGATTTATCATGATACTATTTTTGGTATCATTCTTGCATTTTGATTTTGAAAAATGAGATAACTCAAGTCCAGTCAAAATATACATTTACAATAATACGGCATACCTACAGCTGAAATTTGGTAAAAATACTTTCTACACTAATATAAATAAAATGCCAAAGTTGATATCGCTCCCACTTGTGCAATAAAAGTAATTCGAGGTCAAATGTCTCAACAAACGTTTTTTACGCCATTTTTGTAGCAATCTAAGTTTTATTTCCAACATTGTTTATGCATCCTCAATTTTGCTCATGTAAAAGACGAATCGCGAGTTTAAGAAATTTTGATTATTAGGGAAAAAAATTATAGATTTACAATTTTGCCAATATCTTACTTTTTTCATTTAACGTTTACGTACGAGAAAAAATCAGAATTTGATATGATTTTATAGTCTTCTAGCACATGTGGGATCAATAAGGAATTTTGACATTTGTTTTGGACTAATGTATCTAAACATCTTTACACATTTTCAGCCATATTATGCTAATTATCGTAAGCCTTAGTTTTTTTTTGACCGGACTTTTTATGGGATGTAATTTATAAGTTTTTTCTAATACTTTCTAAGTAATTTATTTTTGTCTTTGCGTGTTCTGTTTGCTCAGTTCGATGGTCATAGACTAGCTGCATTTATTGGAACTCGTATACCGTATTGCTGCTTTCGCTCGTTAATACTTCTACTGAAGTCTTCAAGTAAGGCATCATTGCCTAATGGAGTCAATCTTCAAACCAATATAAAGAACTCTGGATCCATTTCTAAAACAAATTATCCCAATCAGGAATTTAAAATTCCAAACTGGCTAGGAAAAGTATGAAATGAAAAGGGATGTTGTAGAAAGGAATTTAAAGGTAACATATTTTTATATATTTTCTGTTTTTTAAGCATTTAACCGTATTTCATATATTTAAAAGAGTTTGTTTCTTATTGTCTAGGAGCAGTTGAATCTTTAAAAATATCGTAGAATGAATCAGTCTTATATTACTACTGATATCAAAGCATGCAGACAGTTATTAATGAGAAAGTTTAAAAGTTTTTAATCACTATCATTATCATAAACAGCTTTCCTTTACATTTATACCCAACTATTTATAACCACAAGTATTAAACATAATGGAGAACATAATGGAAAATGCTGCTACTGAGTTATACAAATAGGCTCTAGAAAGAGAGTAAGAATGCATTTGGAACGACGCATGTTCATGATGATGCTCAACATGCTGGTTGGTAATGGTTATATTTTTTTATAACTTTTGATGTTATAATGAATGCTCAAGTAGTATTTGATTAATTATTGGTATTACTTGCATTAGATTTTTGCTTGATAAGTTAACATAACGTACGTTGTTTTCCTCTCATTTTCAGTTAGGTTAGATACAATATAAATACAAATACTATAATAGGCGAACATGGCTAGTCAAAGAAACTTTGCCTATTGGAGGGTAAAACAGCTGACCAATTTCTTACTGCCGAACCCTGAGACACATATCCCTGCTGCCTCGTCACAGTGGATTCGACATCTGAATGTTGCCGCTGCAACATTGCATCTCGGCGCATGATGTACCTACCTACCTCTACTGTCTCGCAACTCAGTGCTTGGCCTCCGCTGCTGCCTCGCCAGAGCTCAGCGTTTGGCCTTCGCCCCTGGTGCCTCGCACAGTGGGACGGACACTGCTGCTGCCTCGCCAGAGCTCAGCGTCAGGCCTTCGCCCCAGCTGCCTTACATAGCGGGTTCGACGTACATCGCTGCTGCCTCGCCAGAGCTCAGCGTCAGGCCTTCACCGCTGCTGCCTCGCACATTGGTCTCAATGTACACTGCTGCTGCCTCGCCATAGTTCAGCGTGTCTCCGGGCTGCCTCAGTGGACCATACAATACATAAGTACCTATACATATAGTTTGTGTAAGTATTTTACGAGATGTTCTAACGAGAATATAAGATATAATCCTCTATACCGTACGGTGCCTAACGAATCAGGTTAAATTTCCCCGTAGTGTCATTTGCACCATTGGCCAGCACCATTAATTGGGCAAACGACACTGTCATGTACCGTTTACACCATTGATGGGGCAAATGGTGCAAACGACACTGTCATGTACCGTTTACACCATTGATGGGGCAAATGGTGCAAATGACACTATTAAAAAATATATTTATTTTGCCTCAAGGCTTTCCTCGAGCTATCGCTCTGTTTACTGGCCATCCGCCCCGCCCCGAGACCCTCAGGGAAGAGATGGATCAGAATTTTTCTCCCCATGAACAAATACTGTATCCCCTAAAACTTTACTAATGATAATGGAAGAATGAATAGCTTATTAATAATATAAAATATTTTTATTATTAATAACAAAGAATCAATGACAGCTAATCAATGACAAATAATGCTTAATTATTTTATCTTAATTTTTCCAAGAATAGTGGAATATCTATTTCACTATTAATTAATTGCATCTGTACGTACTGTATATAATTATTCCGATCCCTAACCTCCTTTGATCGCTTTTTGTACGGGTCTTGTGTAAGAGCATTGACTGCATGAAATGCAGCGTCCTCCTTAAGCACTTTTAAGCAGTGACTCACTGTCGCGGGTCTTCTTTTAAAGCAGTTATTAATATGTCCATTCCATCCTTCACATACATTATTTGTTCTATGCCTCTCACCAAAACAACACCACAGTTTTTTTTTCGGCATCCAAAATCTAGCCACATAATTAATAAATTGCTGCAAATTTTTATTACTTCCGTTAGCATCACTCTCTGCTATGATGTATCTGAATCCATCTTCAATTTTTGATTCTGGCAGAAGAGGTAAGATGGTGCAAAGAGAAACAATTTTTGTAGCGTTAGTCTTTTTTAAATTGAGACTTTTAGCTTTTCTCCGCAATTGGTTTTGAAAATGGTAAAAACAACCGTGATGTTCAACCATAGGAAACACTACTTTGACTGCACTAATGAAAGATTGTTCAAAATCAGATATAATTTTCGAAGGACCCCATTCTGGGATTTGAGATTTGATGAGATTCATCATGAGAATATATGTTTCTTTTTTTTTATTGGTCAAAAGCACATATACAACAGGGACAACAAAGTTTTTGTCATCAGTGCTTCCTAAGTCACAGAAAAATACGTAGAGCTGAGTAAATGGCTTCGGACATTTCTTGAAAGTGCCGTCGCAAAAAAAGATTTTACCAATTTTCAGCAGTTCTCTTGCTTCTTCCGATGCAAAGACTAAAATTCTTTCGTCTTCATGACTATAATCAGCTAAACAAAAATCCTTATGGTCAAGAGGAATTTCAAGTTCTGTAACATCTTTATATGCCATTTTTTTAACAGAATTAATTTTTCTTATTCTTCTGTATGCCACAGATTTGAATTTTTCATAAGATGGTATTTTTTGAACAATGTTAAGTCCTTTATTTTTGATTGAGGCTACAGTCTTTTTATAAACGGCTGGAACTGTTTCTTCTGAAGTAGTAGCCTTTTCTATGAAGGACCCTATTATTTCACAAACCGTGTTTTTATTTTCATCTGGCTTGCAGTTATCAGAATGCTTAATTTTTTTAACCACCTTTGATTCATCCTAAAAAAGAAACAAAACATAAGATACGAACTTTAAAAATATTTATACTATATATACTTATACACAATATACAGCTAAATAAATGGAAAAATAAATAGCATCAGCTAGTGGCACTGCGGGCAAAAAGACAGTTACACATACCTGTGATATAGTAATCGTCCCCTTACATTTTGTTTTCTTGTAATAGCGGCACCTCCATACTCTGTTTAAATTTTTATACTTTGTGTGAAAATGGTATTGATACCCATTGTGTAATAAAAGTCGGCCCCGGCTCTGTTTCAGAAAAATTAAATCGGATTCGCACATTTTTCTGCTTTTTATGACAATCAAATCATATGAACGACACAAGAAACAAACGCAATGAATGTCAGTCATTAGAATGAATTTTCAAATAGTTTCTAACACTTCAAGAAAGGAGAATATATATTAATATACTTATATTGTTCAAGTGCTTTTAACTCTCTTAAGTAGTTGAAAACTTGACTCTGTTATTAATAATAAATATAAGTGCCATTTGCACCATTGGATATGTTTGCCCCATCAATAATGGTAGCAATGGAGCAATGGTGCAAACGGTACATCATAGTATCATTTGCACCATCAATAATGATAGCAATGGAGCAATGGTGCAAACGGTACATCATAGTATCATTTGCACCATCAATGGTACTGGTCAATGGTGCAAATGACACTACGGGTAAATTTCTTATTGATTGATTACATTTGATAACGCGGTATAGTTCCGCATAATGAACTTGTACATTCTCAGTTAACGTTACGATCATCGTGCACTATAAAATCAACGCCTCAACGGCCATCTCTGCTACCTGACCGTTGAACGAGGATGAACTGATGTCGCTGCTGCCTCACCGGAGCTAGACGTGTCTCTACATTATTCACCTCTTTTCTCCTTCACAGTGGATCTGCTAGATATATATGCGTACCAGCGTGACGGGGGCCGATGTAAACCGCAGCTTTACATTAGGTACTTAGATTCGTAGATAGAACGATAATAACCTGATTCGCAGGCACAAACACGATGTCTTATCCTATTTCCTCCTTCAGAATACGATCTGTTCTACCTAGTACCCTACGACTACCTACCAAATGATCTGCACTTCTGCTGGAGTCAGCGAGCCTGTGAGAAGCAGTCATATGTATATATATTACATAATAATATAATCACCTCTTGTAATAATCACCCTAGCAGCAATTGCAAATTAAAAGCGTCACAGCAGCCAGAGTTTACCGACGCCTTCTTCACTCACGGCGTGGGGCGTGTGGATCATAAAATGATAACTTAATTATGATTAGTTTATACTACTAACCCATTAACCCGCAGCCTGAGCCCGACTTAGCAAATATGCATCATGCTGAACATTAAAGAGAAATACGTTCGTGTCGCGACTAGCTTCCTAACATCGAGTGCACTGCGTGAGCTCGATAAACTTTTCTGTCTTTACAGCCTTATTTTGACTTCGATGAGAGGAGTTAGCGTGAGATAATACGGGTCGAACAAGCTTCATATCTGATGATGCCCTTCAAAAGCAAGTCAACCTTCGAAGTCAATGAAACTATATAGAAATCATACGCCAGGTAAATGCGCGATTGATCCTGTTGTTTAATGCGCTGCGCAAACTGGTTGTTTTCGTGCTTTTGGAACTGTATATTTTCAGGATATGTTCATCAAACATCAGCCTTTGCTATTTGTCTAATCGGTGTCTCAAGGTCCAGTGCTATGCGGCCATCACTAACCCAAGCCATAGTACAGTTGACTGCCTGAATCCGACAATCTTGAATTTCGAGGATGTCGTAAAGGTTCATCAGCACGAGCCAATGCCTGACACGTTCGAGCCTGCGCTTTGCCTGACAGTCCTGTTATTTGGAAATCAGTCCGAAACCTCGAGCTTATTACCTCTGGGTAGCTTCAACCAGTTTGGGATCCGAAAGTGACTGTTCTGTGGGCAGCAACCCAAACTCTGATCCAGTCTTCGAGCCTGCGCTAACCAGAGTGGCGTGTGAGGTGCTTGCTCAGCGAGCATCAGCTCGAGGCCAGGTCCAGCGCTCCGTCCTGCGCCCGAACCTTCGAGCCACGGTCAGTCTACCGAGACTGCGTTTTCCAGCCAGCTTGGAGTCCGATGGAGCCTGTACTGCGGGCATCAGCCCATTCACCGGTCCTGCCGTCTGCCACGGTCAGCCTGGCGAGCCTTCGCCTCTTCAGCCAGCTTGGAGTCCAAGATGGAGCCTGTACTGCGGGTGTCAGCCCATGGCCTGGTCCTGCTTTCGAGCCACGGTCAGTCTACCGAGCCTGCGCCTCACCACCAGCTTGGAGTCCGATGGTGTCCGTAACTGTGGGCATCAGCCCATGCCCTGGTCCTGCCTTCGAGCCTTCGACTCTTCAGCCAGCTCGGAGTCCGAGATGAAGTCTGTACTGCAGGCGTCAGCCCCTGGTCCAGCCTTCGAGCCACGGTCAGCATACAGAGCCTGCGCCCCTCCAGCCAGCTTGGAGTCCAAAGAAGCCTGCACTGCGGGCATCAGCCCATTCCCCGGTCCTACCGTCTGCCACGGTCAGCCTGCCGAGCCTTCGCCTCTTCAGCCAGCTTTGGAGTCCGAGATGAAGCCTGTACTGCGGGCGTCAGCCCATGCCCTAGTCCTGCTTTCAAGCCACGGTCAGTTTACCGCGCCTGCGCCTCACCAGCCAGCTTGGAGTCCGATGGTGTCCGTACCTGTGGGCATCAGCCCATGCCCTGGTCCTGCCTTCGAGCATTCGCCTCTTCAGCCAGCTCGGAGTCCGAGATGAAGTCTGTACCGCGGGCGTCAGCCCATCCCCTGGTCCAGCCTTCGAGCCACGGTCAGTCTACCGAGCCTGCGCCTCACCACCAGCTTGGAGTCCGATGGTGTCCGTAACTGTAGGCATCAGCCCATGCCCTGGTCCTGCCTTCGAGCCTTAGCCTCTTCAGCCAGCTCGGAGTCCGAGATAAAGTCTGTACTGCAGGCGTCAGCCCATCCTCTGGTCCAGCCTTCGAGCCACGGTCAGCATACAGAGCCTGCGCCCCTCCAGCCAGCTTGGAGCCCAAAGAAGCCTGCACTGCGGGCATCAGCCCATTCCCCGGTCCTACCGTCTGCCACGGTCAGCCTGCCGAGCCTTCGCCTCTTCAGCCAGCTTGGAGTCCGAGATGAAGCCTGTACTGCGGGCGTCAGCCCATGCCCTAGTCCTGCTTTCAAGCCACGGTCAGTTTACCGAGCCTGCGCCTCACCAGCCAGCTTGGAGTCCGATGGTGTCCGTACCTGTGGGCATCAGCCCATGCCCTGGTCCTGCCTTCGAGCATTCGCCTCTTCAGCCAGCTCGGAGTCCGAGATGAAGTCTGTACTGTGGGCGTCAGCCCATCCCCTGGTCCAGCCTTCGAGCCACGGTCAGCCTACAGAGCCTGCGCCCCTCCAGCCAGCTTGGAGTCCAAAGAAACCTGCACTGCGGGCATCAGCCCATTCCCCGGTCCTGCCGTCTGCCACGGTCAGCCTGCCGAGCCTTCGCCTCTTCAGCCAGCTTGGAGTCCGAGATGAAGCCTGTACTGTGGGCGTCCGCCCATGCCCTAGTCCTGCTTTCAAGCCACGGTCAGTTTACCGAGCCTGCGCCTCACCAGCCAGCTTGGAGTCCGATGGTGACCGTACCTGTGGGCATCAGGCCAGGCCCTGGTCCTGCCTTCGAGCCTTCGTCTCTTCAGCCAGCTTGGAGACTGAGATGGAGCCTGTACTGCGGGCGTCAGCCCATGCCCTGGTCCTGCTTTCGAGCCACGGTCAATCTACCGAGCCTGCGCCTCACCAGCTAGCTTGGAGTTCGATGGTGTCCGTACTGCGGGCATCAGCCCATGCCCTGGTCCCGCCTTCGAGCCGTCGCCTCTCCAGCCAGCTTGGAGTCCGATGGAGCCTGTACTGCGGGCATCAGCCCATCCCCTGGTCCAGCCTTCGAGCCACAGTCAGCCTACAGAGCCAGCGCACCTCCAGCCAGCTTGGAGTCCGATGGAGCCTGTACTGCGGGCATCAGCCCATTCCCCGGTCCCGCCGTCTGCCACGGTCAGCCTGCCGAGCCTTCGCCTCTTCAGCCAGCTTGGAGTCCGAGATGGAGCCTGTACAGCGGGCGTCATCAGCCCATGCCCTAGTCCTGCTTTCGAGCCACGGTCAGTCTACCGAGCCTGCGCCTCACCAGCCAGCTTGGAGTCTGATGGTGTCCGTACCTGTGAGCATCAGCCCATGCTCTGGTCCTGCCTTCGAGCCTTCGCGCCTCTTCAGCCAGCTTGGAGTCTGAGATGGAACCTGCACTGCGGGCGTCAGCCCATGCCCTGGTCCTGCTTTCGAGCCACGGTCAGTCTACCGAGCCTGCGCCTCACCAGCCAGCTTGGAGTCCGATGGTGTCCGTACTGCGGGCATCAGCCCATGCCCTGGTCCCGCCTTCGAGCCTTCGCCTCTCCAGCCAGCTTGGAGTCCGATGGAGCCTATACTGCGGGCATCAGCCCATTCCTTGGTCCTGCCTTCGAGCCACGGTCAGCTTACCGAGCCTTCGCCTCTTCAGCCAGCTTGGATACCGAGATGGAGTCGGTACTGCAGGCGTCAGCCCATGCCCTGGTCCAGCCTTCGAGCCACAGTCAGCCTACAGAGCCAGCGCCCCTCCAGCCAGCTTGGAGTCCGATGGAGCCTGTACTGCGGGCATCAGCCTATTCCCCGGTCCCGCCGTCTGCCACGGTCAGCCTGCCGAGCCTTCGCCTCTTCAGCCAGCTTGGAGTCCGAGATGGAGCCTGTACTGCGGGCGTCGTCAGCCCATGCCCTAGTCCTGCTTTCGAGCCACGGTCAGTCTACCGAGCCTGCGCCTCACCAGCCAGCTTGGAGTCTGATGGTGTCCGTACCTGTGAGCATCAGCCCATGCCCTGGTCCTGCCTTCGAGCTATCGCGCCTCTTCAGCCAGCTTGGAGTCTGAGATGGAGCCTGCACTGCGGGCGTCAGCCCATGCCCTGGTCCTGCTTTCGAGCCACGGTCAGTCTACCGAGCCTGCGCCTCACCAGCCAGTTTGGAGTCCGCTGGTGTCCGTACTGCGGGCATCAGCCCATGCCCTGGTCCCGCCTTCGAGCCTTCGCCTCTCCAGCCAGCTTGTACTCCGATGGAGCATGTACTGCGGGCATCAGCCCATTCCACGGTCCTATCGTCTGCCACGGTCAGCCTGCCGAGCCTTCGCCTCTTCAGCCCGCTTGGAGTCCGAGATGGAGCCTGTACTGCGGGCGTCAGCCCATGCCCTGGTGCTGCCTTCGAGCCTTCGCCTCTCCAGCCAGCTTGGAATCCGATGGAGCCTGTACTGCGGGCACCAGCCCATTCCCAGGTCCTGCCTTCGAGCCACGGTCAGCTTACCGAGCCTTCGCCTCATCGGCCAGCTTGGAGTCTGATATGGAGCCTGTACTGCGGGCATCAGCCCATTCCCCGGTCCTGCCGTCTGCCACGGTCAGTCTACCGAGCCTGCGCCTCACCAGCCAGTTTGGAGTCCGCTGGTGTCCGTACTGCGGGCATCAGCCCATGCCCTAGTCCTGCCTTCGAGCCTTCGCCTCTCCAGCCAGCTTGGAGTCCGATGGAGCATGTACTGCGGGCATCAGCCCATTCCCCGGTCCTGCCGTCTGCCACGGTCAGCCTGCCGAGCCTTCGCCTCTTCAGCCAGCTTGGAGTCCGAGATGGAGCCTGTACTGCGGGCGGCAGCCCATGCCCTGGTCCTGCCTTCGAGCCTTCGCCTCTCCAGCGAGCTTGAAGTCCGATGGAGACTGTACTGCGGGTATCGGCCATCGGTCCGAGCCCAGGTCCAGCCTTCGCGCCTGCATCTCTTCAGCCAGCTTGGGTTCTGATGATGCCTGTTCTGCGGGCATCTGCCCGAGCCTAAGTGCCTCCAGCAAGCTCCCGTCTCTGCGGGCATCAGAACCCTGGTCCAACTGAGCCTGCCTTGCCAACTTGAAGCAGCCTACGTCCGGCCAGCAGTACAAAAATTATAGTAAGACTTGTGTTTTCTTATTTTTACTTCTTGATGTGTATAGAAGTTATGGTTGCATAATTATTTCTCCTTAGGTTCATCAAAGTTATTTTTCTTTAGGTTCACGTAATTTCTGCACATGCTCGTGTTCTGCTAGCTACGTGTCTTAACATCCGCTGCGCAAGTGTCGAGTCATGCTTGCAAATCCTGTCTTCATCCGTGCCGCACTGCTCAGCTGTCATTCAGTTCGCGCCGTGGTCTGCATGTCTGCGCCGCTGCACAGGCGTACCATAGCTTGTCTGACAAGCTGCGCCACCATCATCTAGGCCGCACCATGACCCTACTCTGCACAGCTTTACGGGAATCTCAAATCGCATCGCGCTATCAGCCTGCACTACAAGATCTTCCGAATCCCACCGTGCCTCTGCTAGTTTGCATCCGAGTCAGGTCGCAGACTGCCTAGCAAGATCTGCCAGCCGGGATAAAGGTTCGACTAATTCGTTGTTTGCAGAACATTTACATTTTTCCTTCAACGTGCTTGTTTTTCCACACAATTCAAAAATAAAGTCAAGACCAAGAAAGAAGCTTTCCGGAGGTAAGAAGCCGCTGGTATTTTTTCATGTGTTCTGTGCAAGTCTGCCTGACTAACAATGTTCGAAGGAATAAGCGAAAACACATGCTAACCGAGAATTTGGATGATGGAATGATATTAATGTAAGGCATAATTTGATGATGGCGAATATGATTTTTATCTCTTCAGACAAAGGTATACTAGTGAGTATTATATAATGTTCTATGCAATTTTTTTATTTGTCGAATTTTACCTTTTGTACCTAAACATTTTTGTCATTTGTTGTATGTATATTTGTTTTTCTTCGATGGTGTCGAATCTTAGAATGATGTTAATTATGCAACAGTTTGTAATACCTGTATCTTGTTATGACAGCATTATTGTGCACCATGTTTGCATGTGTTATGTAAATTGAGTAATCATTAAGATTCTAAGCACTTTAGTTTGTTCTTTTTTCATTTTAGCTTGTCTTGATCATTAAAAAAAATATAACAGTGGTATGTTTTATGTTTATGTGGTTGTTTGGTGGTGTATAAGTGCATTATTATACTCGTATCATAATTCTTAATTTATAGGCGTTCCTTATATAAAGTGCAATTTTACAGATGCAAGGAAAAGAGGTAAAAATAACTAACAGTTTATTTTAGAACTTTCGTGATGTAAGGTAATACGAGTACTTGTCTCGAAACCAAACACGCACAATTAATTTAAGCAGGTCATTAATAAATTATTTTCAGATAAACACGGAGGACGGAATGTGCTTGGTAACGGAATGAGGGTTTCTTAGTATTTTAACTAAAAGCATTTGTTGCATGTTTGCATGCTGTGTGTTTAATAAAACTTTTCAGAAGTTTTAAATCATTAAGGCAAATTAAATTGGAGATGATTGGGATAAGATCAAAACGACAGAAGCACATATAAAGAAAATTATTTAAAGGACGTTACCATCCCGAGTAAGTGCTTTAGTTTTTAGGAAAAAATAAATTACTGAAGACTAAGAAAACATTGGAATCTGAAGTACCAAAAAACAATTATGTAGAGAGAAAATAGTGCATTTGAAGTATTTGTGCCAATCCTACAGAAAAAAAAAATTCTGCGTTTTACAAAACCGATTTCGTTGCGTACTGTCCTGCAAATCAGGGAATTTTTCCCCGCCGACTCCGCTACGGAACTATGTATCCGCTACGGAATGATCGGCGACGTTCTCTTTCAGAATTGCCAGGCTTGGTCCATCTCTACGAGACCCTAAACCAGCGTAGACAACAATGAAGAACAAAGTGCCTAAATCACATCATCACCATCATTAGTTTTAAGTTGACAGTGAATTTCCAGAAACAAATGATCAAGATAAGTTTAAGGAGAAACTTTGAGAAGAAAGTAGATACACATTTTTTGGAGCTATTTACAGCGATATGAGACCTTTACACAAAGTACAAAATTAAGTCTGAGAAGGTCAATAATTGTTATAAAATTGAAGTACCTTCTGCAGGAAACCTGTTAGGTAAGAAACAATAAAGATTTGTCCTCAGGTTTGTAGTTGAGATTCTAATGGTTAACTCTTCGTCAGCGATCTGAGAATCACAGAAATAACATTGTAGTATTTGGAGACTAATGGAATAATGAAAACTTAATAATGACGTCTATGTTTGGGTAAGTAACCATTATTAAAATTTGTCCCACAGAAAAGGTTTTCAAAAAAAAAGGTCCGTAAGGTAAACACGCAAAGTCGTACTACGTGAGAGAAAGGAACAAATTCAAATGAGAAAGTGCGTCTTTATATGACAGTTGAATCACGGTGATGAAATAATCAAATTAATTTAAGAATTAAAATACTGGTCAAATCTTTAGATGGATCCAAATTTAATAATAATGCCGAGCTTATACAACGAACGACAAATCACCTGAATGAAGAAGGTAAGAGACATTGTCTTCTTATGCAAAATAAATAGAGCAGCAGCGATCATCAAAAACGACAGACGAATAACAGTTGTTCACAGATCAACCATTTGGAATAAATAGGTATTATAAACAACTGAAAACAGAGAACTAAAAATCAAAACCAAGATATAGGAGTCCTCCGACATCCGGCATTTACAGCGCTGCGGCGCTTTTACAAACATCGGTAAGAACAACCGAAGCTAATATTTGTTCTCAGATAAAATGGAAGTCGACGCAGGACCAAGAACATCCGAAACATCCGAGGTAAAAAATTTACAAAAGTTGTTTACACATTAGATCTCATTTAAAAACCACAAACATAACAACGAACACATTGCCTGTAAGAGAAGGTACGAGACATTATGTTCCGTGATTAAAAATAAATAGAGCAGGAGCGATCATCAAAACGACAAACGAATAACAGTTGTTCACAGATAACCCATTGGAATACATACGCAGGTATGAAGGCTGTAAGCAGAGATCAAATAATAAGAACGAAGCTTTTGGTGTTTATCGACACTTGGCATGCTACGGACTTTTACTAACACTGGTAAGGAACAACAGAAGCTAATATTTTTCACAGATAAAGAGAAAGTCGACGCAGAACCATGAACACCCGAAACATACGAGGTAAAAGTTTAACAAAAATTGTTTACAGATGTTGTTAAAACCTTAAAAAAAAAATAAACGAAACGACAAATTAATATCCGAAAGCTGTAAGCAGAGAACGAAGTTTTAGACACTGTCTAAACATCCGAGGAGTTTAATAAATCATAAACGAAACGACAAATTATTCGTCTGCAATAGAAGGTACGCGACATTTTGTCATCTAATTAAAAATAAATGGAGCAGGTGCGATCATCAAAACCGACAACGAATTGCAGTTGTTTACAGAAAAACCTATTAGAATACATACACAGGTATGGAAGCTGTGAGTAGAGAACAAATTTGAGATGCAAGTTTTTAGTGTCCATTGGCATTTGGCACACGACGGCGCTTTTACAAACACCGGTAAGGAACAACCGAAGTTAACATTTGTTCTCAGATAAAATACTCATAGAAACCGACGACGCAGTGTCACAACTCCTGAATCAGCGAGGTAAAAGTTTTTACGCATTAGATCTCATTTAAAAACCACAAACGAAACAACGAAGGAAGGTACGAGACATTATGTTCCGTGATTAAAAATAAATAGAGCAGGAGCGATCATCAAAACGACAAACGAATAACAGTTGTTCACAGATAACCCATTGGAATACATACGCAGGTATGAAGGCTGTAAGCAGAGATCAAATAATAAGAACGAAGTTTATGGTGTTTATCGACACTTGGCAAGCTACGGACTTTTACTAACACTGGTAAGGAACAACAGAAGCTAATATTTTTCACAGATAAAGAGAAGTCGACGCAGAACCATGAACACCCGAAACATACGAGGTAAAAGTTTAACAAAGGTTGTTTACAGATGTTTGTTAAAATCTTTAAAAAAAAAAACCAAACGACAAATTATTCGTCTGCAAAAGAAGGTACGCGACATTTTGTCCTCTAATTAAAAAAAATGGAGAGGAGGTGCGGTCATCAAAAACGACAACGAATTGCAGTTGTTTACAGAAAAACCTATTAGAATACATACACAGGTATGGAAGCCGTGAGTAGAGAACAAATTTGAGAACGAAGTTTTTAGTGTCCATTGACATTTGTCACGCTACGGCGCTTTTACAAACACCGGTAAGGAACAACCGAAGTTAACATTTGTTCTCAGATAAAATACTCGTAGAAGCCGACGACGCAGTGTCACAACTCCTGAATCAGCGAGGTAAAAGTTTTTACACATTAGATCTCATTTAAAAATCACAAACGAAACAACGAACACATTGCCTGTAAGAGAAGGTACGAGACATTATGTTCCGTGATTAAAAATAAATAGAGCAGGAGCGATCATCAAAACGACAAACGAATAACAGTTGTTCACAGATAAACCCATTGAAATACATACGCAGGTATGAAGGCTGTAAGCAGAGATCAAATAATGAGAACGAAGTTTTTGGTGTTTGTCGACACTTGGCAAGCTACGGACTTTTGCTAACACTGGTAAGGAACAACAGAAGCTAATAGTTTTCACAGATAAAGAGAAAGTCGACGCAGAACCATGAACACCCGAAACATACGAGGTAAAAGTTTAACAAAAGTTGTTTACAGATGTTGTTTAAATCTTTAAAAAAAACAAATTAAACGACAAATTAATATCCGAAAGCTGTAAGCAGAGAACGAAGTTGTAGGCACTGTCTTATAAACATCCGAGGAATTTAATAAATCACAAACGAAACGACAAATTATTCGTCTGCAAAAGAAGGTACGCGACATTTTGTCCTCTAATTAAAAATAAATGGAGCAGGTGCGATCATCAAAAACGACAACGAATTGCAGTTGTTTACAAAAAAACCTATTAGAACACATACACAGGTATGGAAGCTGTGAATAGAGAACTAATTTGAGATCGAAGTTTTTAGTGTCCATTGGCATTTGGCACGCTACGGCGCTTTTACAAACACCGGTAAGAAACAACCAAAGTTAACATTTGTTCTCAGATAAAATACTCGTAGAAGCCGACGACGCAGTGTCACAACTCCTGAATCAGCGAGGTAAAAGTTTTTACACATTAGATCTCATAATTTAAAAACCACAAACGAAACAACGAACACATTGCCTGTAAGAGAAGGTACGTGACATTATGTTCCGTGATTAAAAATAAATAGAGCAGGAGCGATCATCAAAACGGCAAACGAATAACAGTTGTTCACAGATAAACCCATTGGAATACATACGCAGGTATGAAGGCTGTAAGCAGAGATCAAATAATGAGAACGAAGTTTTTGGTGTTTATCGACACTTGGCAAGCTACGGACTTTTACTAACATTGGTAAGGAACAACAGAAGCTAATATTTTTCACAGATAAAGAGAAATTCGACGCAGAACCAAGAACACCCGAAACATCCGAGGTAATAGTTTAACAAAAGTTGTTTACAGATGTTGTTGAAATCTTAAAAAAACAAACAAAACGACAAATTAATATCCGAAAGCTGTAAGCAGAGAACGAAGTTTTAGGCACTGTCTTATAAACATCCGAGGAATTTAATAAATCACAAACGAAACGACAAATAATTCGCCTGCAAAAGAAGGTACGAGTTAATTGAAAATAATTTGAGCAGGTGCGATTATGAAAAAAGACAAACGAATTACAGTTGTTCACAGTAAGACCTATTAGAATGCATACACAGGTATGGCAGCTGTGAGCAGAGAACAAATATGAGATCGAAGTTTTTGGTGTCCATTGACATTTGGCACACTACGGCGCTTTTACAAATACGGGTAAGGAACAACCGAAGTTAACATTTGTTCTCAGATAAAATACTCGTAGAAGCCGACGACGCAGTGTCACAAACTCCCGAATAAGCCGAGGTAAAAGTTTAACAAAAGTTATTTACACATTAGATCTCATTTAAAATCCACAAACGAAACGACGAATACATTGCCTGTAAGTGAAGGTACGAGACATTATGTTCCGTGATTAAAAATAAATAGAGCAAAAGTGATCATCAAAACGAGAAACAAATAACAGTTGTTCACAGATAAACCTATTGGAATACATATACAGGTATGAAGGCTGTAAGCAGAGATCAAATAATGGGAACGAAATTTTTGGTGTTTATCGACACTTGGCAAGCTACAGACTTTTACTTACACTGGTAAGGAACAACAGAAGCTAATATTTGTTCACAGCTAAAGAGGAAGTCTACGCAGACCCAAGAACTCCCGACACATCCGCGGTAAAAGTTAAACAAAACAGATTTTAAATCGTACAAGAACAATCATCAACCCAAACATTGGGTAAAAATAAGTCAAAACAAAAGTACGTTAAAACCTACTGAAAGAAGGTGAGATGCTTTTTAGTCCTAAGATGGAAAATTTATAAAATAGAAGAAGATCCAAGGTCCGAAACACCGAGGCAGCGAAGCTGAAAATACCAGATCTTGGCGTTGGTAAGTATAGCTAATACGCGTTTCTTGGCAGGTTTTCCAACAGGAAGGTTTAATAAAGTAAAAAAAAGAAAAAGCCACAGTTCAAAAAAATGTATAAAAGAGCAGATACAATTCATTAATCTAATGGCAAACATAAAAAAAACTACTGCCTAAAGAATATTAAATACGAAAACAATATGGGCAAATAAGTAAAAAAAAGAGATTACTTAAAAAGTATAAAAAAAATGGCTAAGATTATAAAAAATACCGACGAATAGACTGAAACATCGAAGAAGGAAGACACTGAAAAAAGAAGACACTGGAAAGAGAGGACACCGAAGAAAGAAGCTGCCGAGGAAAGAAGACACTAAATAAAGAAGCCGCTGAACAAAGAATACACCGAAAAAAGAATGACATCGAAGAAAGAGAACTTCGAAAAATGAAGGCATCTTCAAATTAAAAAAAAGATTTAAAAGAGACACCGGGCGATCAATTTATATCTGAAAAATGCTAATTGATGTGAGCTTACGTATATAAATCAATCATAATTTTTAATAATATTTTTTCAATAAGATAAATAACAATGTCACAATAATCTACAATAGCATTGTCGTGGGAATTAAATGATCAAAATTAAAGAAGACGTAAGCAAAACAAAATTCGCAAGTTAAAACATCGATAAAAAATTACCAAAAGGCCGAAGAAAGAAGATCATATGAAAGAAGACAGAAGAAAAAGACACCGAAGAAAGAAGACTCCAAAGAAATAATACATCGAAGAAGGAAAACAGAAAAAAAAGAATACAATACAGAAAGAAGACACCAAAGAAAGTAGACTGAAGAATGAAGACAGAAAAAATAATACAATGCAGAAAGAAGACACCGAAGAAAGTAGACTGAAGAAAGAAGATTTCGAAGAAAAAGATTTCGTAGATAAAATGCATCGAAGAAAGAATACATGAAGAAACAAGACAGAAGAAAGAATAAACCGAAAAAAGAAGTCCATGAAGAAAAATCTATCGAAAGAAGTTTCCGAAGAAAGAAGACCAAAAAAAGACATCGAAGTAGAAGCACTGAATAAAGAAGACACCGAAGAAAGAGTACAGAAGAAAGAAGACATCGAAGAAAGAATACAGACGATCTTTCTTAGTCTGGAGAAAGAAGGAAAGAATACAGAAGAAAGAAGACTGAAGAAAGAAGACATCGAAAAAAGAATACAGACGAAAGAAGACACAGAATAAGACTACTCAGAAGATGAAGACACAAAAGAAAGAAGACTCCGAAGCAAGAAGAAAGAAGACTCCGAAGAAAGAAGACTCTTAAGAACGAAGAAAGAAGACTCCGAAGAACGAAGAAAGAAGACTCCGAAGCAAGAAGAAAGAAGACTCCGAAGAAAGAAGACTCCGAAGAAAGAAGACCCCGAAAAAAGAAGACAAAAAAAAAGAATTCGTTGAAGAAGCACAGAAGAAAGAAGACACCGAAGAAAGAAGACAGCGAAGAAAGAAGACACCGAAGAAAGAAGACACCGAAGAAAGAAGACACCGAAGAAAGAAGACACCGAAGAAAGAAGACACCGAAGAAAGAAGACACCGAAGAAAGAAGACACCGAAGAAAGAAGACACCGAAGAAAGAAGACTCCGAAGAAAGAAGATATCGAAGAAGAAGCACAGAAGAAAGAAAACACCGAAGAAAGAAGACAGCGAAGAAAGAAGACAGCGAAGAAAGAAGACTCCGAAGAAAGAAGACTCCGAAGAAAGAAGACTCCGAAGAAAGAAGACTCCGAAGAAAGAAGACTCCGAAGAAAGAAGACTCCGAAGAAAGAAGACACCGAAAAAAGAAGACTCCGAAGAAATAAGACAAGAAGAAAAAGACTCCGAAGAAAGAAGAAATCGAAGAAAAAGCACAGAAGAAAGAAGACAAGAAATAAATTATTAAGACTCGGAAGATGAAGACACAGAAGAAAGAAGACACCGAAGAAAGAAGACTCCGAAGAAAGAAGACTCCGAAGAAAGAAGACTCCGAAGAAAGAAGACTCCGAAGAAAGAAGACTCCGAAGAAAGAAGACTCCGAAGAATGAAGACTCCGAAGAAAGAAGACAAAGAAGAAAGAAGCCAAAGAAGAAAGAAAACACTTATGAAAGAAGATACAGAAGAAGAAGACACTTATGAAAGAAGACAAAGAAGAAGAAGACACTTATGAAAGAAGACACAGAAGAAGAAGACACAGAAGAAAGAAGAAATAGCACAGATAAAGAAGACACAGAATAAAGAAGACGTCGAAGAAAGAAGATACTGGAGAAAGAAGACATCGAAAAAAGAAGACTCAGAAAAAAGAATACGTCGATGGAAAAAACAAAAATAAAGAAAACAGAGTAAGAAAACTATAAGTAAGAAGAGATCGCAAAAGAAGACACAGAATAAAGAAGACGTCGAAGAAAGAAGATACTGGAGAAAGAAGACATCGAAGAAAGAAGACTGAAAGAAAAAAGACTGAAAGAAAAAAGAATACGTCGATGAAGAAAACACAAATAAAGAAAACAGAGTAAGAAAACTATAAGTAAGAAGAGATCGCAGTAAGAATACACCAAAAAGACAAGAAGAAAGAGATTACCTGAGAAGAAAGACGGAAGAAGGTGAAGGTAACTTTTATTTTACCTTTTTTAAAATCCATTCTGTATATACATACATACATATGTCTAAATATTATTTACCTATAACATTGCAGGACCTAACGTATTTTTTATTATTTACAGGTCCCGTCATCCAATAATTACTAAAATCTGTGACAGCCAAGGAAGACATCTTCGGAAACAAACTGCATTATTGACTTGAAACAGTGAGCAAAGTGATGATCAAACTATGTTTATAAATATTAAACAAAATCACACACATCTCTCACGTCTTTTATTTACCTTAAACATCATCGTTGTTGCACTTATAAATTTATAATAGATATATAATTTTAAGAGAAAATTCAGCAGGAATCGAATAATACTTCCACGTCAGACGTGAACGTGGATTTGTTATGCCAGATGATAGGCGACATGCAGAAGCTGTAGGTAACGTGTCTTGTATAAATGTGGAGAATTCGGACGAGACAACGAAATATAGTATCGGTGCACATTATGTGTGGGTTTGGGCTCATGCCGACTGTACTGGATCAACTGGATGGGACTGCTTGCAATTATGTGTGCGACAGTGTTGATCACCATTGTCCTACATGCTGATCACCATTGCCAACCAATGTTGACAATCTGTACGAAGTAATTTTTTTTTAACGTCTTGTTCCAAAATCTTTAAACCAAAGTGATTAAACTTGATCTCAATTGAAAGTTAAATAAGTAGGAAGAGTTATATCGATTGAAATATTTGGGTAAAGTATTAATTATAGAATCACAATAATAAATACACGTATGGACATAATTAATGCATAATTAGAGGAACGGTACAAAAAGAGAGATCAGAGGTTAAAATGTTATTTTTGCTTACATGCTAGCATGCAAGCACTTAATTCATTTTAACATTTTTAATGAAAATAAAACTTAAGTATTTAAAAAAAAACACAAGACTAAAAATCTCAAAAATAATGTTTTGAAGAATTAACCCTTCAATCATCAATCACATTGAAAGTATCATTCTGTTATGCCATTACGGGGATTTTTCGTCGAGTTGTTTGGGCACATTCAGCATTTGGTGTTACCCCCTCTGGGTTGTCAGCATTAAGGACATTCTTTTGTTATGCAAATTATGAAATTTTTTTGGGGCAGTTAGTACACTGGTTATCTAGACAGTCAAAGTGAAAAGTGTTTTCTATGCGATAGATCAAGTATTGGTAAAAAATAACGGATTAGTGTCATAATCCCCACTAAGCTGTCCTCACCAGTGGGGATTATGACACTTCAAAAAAGTTGTGGCGTTTTCCCCACTAACATTTTTAATCCTGGTTGGTGGGGATTATGACACTAAAAATAATTTAGGTTTATTTTATACCATCACTCCATACTCGGTCCTTCTAAAATAAAACGAATAAACTTTCATTATAATCAAATTTTAATAATATTTTAACCATGAAATTGACAAACAATTTAACGTTTGTTACTTTTACAAAAAATAAGTAATAATCGACTGGATTAAATCAAACTATTTAGGTACCCTGCATTCATGGGTATGATTAACGTTGAAATAGTAAAAATAACCAACACTTTAAATTACAATTTAACTTATAAAAAAATCGACTAGTTTGATAATTAACATCACATTTTTATCCTATGCTTCTTTTTCTTAATTTTTATCCTATTCTTCTTAAATTTTTGACTAAGCTAATCTGTACATACTGTTTTTACCTACAAATGTTGTAAGTACCTACATAATATTACTGGTTGTGTTTAGCAATTTAAATACCTATAGAAGGTATTTAGAAATACTTATAACTAATTAAATTGGATTTAAATGAAAGTTTATTCGTTTTATTTTAGAAGGTTTTGGTGTCACAATGCCCACCAACCAGGATTAAAAATGTTAGTGAAAAGAAGCACAGTAGATTCGGAGCCAATACCAAAAATATTAACGGAAGAAACGATAAGAGCAATAAGTACACAAAAGAGAGACAAGACACCTGGAACTGATCAAATAACAAATGAACTACTTTTGTTTTTTATTTGTGCGCACGTTGTGGCCGCCTCTAATTGAGGGAACACTAGCCCTAAGTACCTTAGGTACTAACAATAATTGTTATAATTAAACCTCATTATTGTGTATCTCTTGTTGGTAGCCCAAATAAATAAATAAATCTACTGCACCGGTGATCGCTCCTATATTAACAGAATTATTTAACGACATTATAGAGACTGAAATATCCCTGCTGACTGGACTAAATCAATAATTGTATTGCTGCATAAGAAATAAAGGTAAAGGTGAAATACTATCGACCAATCAGCCTGATGTCCAACGTCTAAGTATTTTCTAAAATCATTTTACTTAAGCAATCGATTGGAAAAATATTCGGAAATCGTCTGGAATGTTTCTCTTGCGTGTTGACTACACAAGACAACACTACTAAAATCCGGTTTACCATTTGGTTTGCTTTATATAGATTTTTTTTTCTAATAGTCAGGGAATTATTATTACTTTCTTGTCCGTCAATACAATTTTGATTTTCCTATTTTTAAAACTATGGTATAGCTGTTGGTATTCCAAAGAAATAAATAGCATTATACCTACCTAGGTAGGTACTAAGTGCAGGATAATATTAGTACAAATAAAAAATATCAAAATTACAACACCTAAATAATAAATTATCTGAAATAGCTTTTCTACACTACTGTACAAACATTAAAAAAGCTGGTATATAAATTTAAGAAGGTAGGGTGAATGTTCAAGAGGGCCGCTTTTTAATGGCTTTTCGAACTTTGTCGGATAACTGTAAGAATTTGCATGTTTCGTTGTTTTTATTTATTAACTGTTAATTACAGGTGTAGAAAGCTGAAATTTAGTGTGCGTTTATTTAATTACGCTCTGATTTTTGGCAAATCATGTGAAGTTCTTATCTTGTTAAAACTCCCATATTTGAGACACGAAATAAGTAAACCACTTTCAGTAGGTACTCAAACTGATATAATTTCTTCAGAAATTATATATACTTAGGGTTTCACAATTTTGCCAGGAGATACATATTTCTAATAGGCATCAGAGTGCAATCGCAGAGCGCCTTTCTTAAGTAGTTCAAGAGCTAGAGGCTTTTTCGGTTTTCAGAAAAACTCGTTTATATCATACACCATGCATTTTTTTTTTAAACTACTAGGGCATCAATTGGCACATATTACAGCGCACCTGCCCACGAAAAATCATGTCTGTTTGTCCAGCCGTTCCGGAGATATGGAAATCTGCCAAACGTTACTACAGCGGCAATTGAAATTACCAAAAACCACAGGGCGCACAAATGCCGCTGGCCGGCCTAGGACGCGCATTTTATAAGCTACCTTTTAGGCTACTATAAATTTGGCTAAGGCTAATAGAAATAAAATAATGCCGCTGCAGTAACGTCTGAAAACGTTACTGCAGCGTTTATTTTTTCGAATTACTCTGAAACCTTAATAGGCACTTATTTTATTTTTAGGGCAAATTTGCAGGGTATAGCGCTCTAATTTTTCTATATATTTTCAACTTGATCCGAGTCGACATGCCGCCCCAATAACGCACACCATTAAAGCACGAATACATATGGAAAGCACTACATACGCAGGGAATACAAGAAATGTATATACAAATATTAAAGAATATATATTCGAAAAGCACAGCCCAAGTCAGACTGGAAACATGGGAGAGGAATTTTCCATCGAGAGAGGTGACCCTATTTCACCAAAGTTGTTTTCACGCCAATATGTGAAACAAACAAGTGTTATTTATAATAAAATTAACAAAATGAAAAATATTTATGTTTTATCGAACCATCAATGTAAAAAAACAATCATAGAATGGCTTCTCACACTTACTTATCAGGAAACTGAAAATCTTCTAGAGATTGTTTCGTGAACTCTTCAAAACACATCACAACACACCAACAAAAACATATAGGTACACATAGACACGTACACACACACACACACACACATGCACACATACACCTACTACACATAATTTTGTATCTACTTGAAACTTTAAAAATTGCTTACTTATAATATATTATGTAACCTATAATAATTATGGGAATTTCTCTAACTTAATTTAAAATGTAATCAGGGAAGAGCGAGATCCCCTAATACAGGTATCTTATTACTTAAAAGGGGATTTCAAATGCAATTATTTGTTAAGTATAGATTAATTGATTATTATGATTATTAATTGATTAGAAATAAACAATTTGTATTTGTACCCCACCTTCGGTTTGCCGACGATATTGTGGTCATGGCAAAGTCGATGAAGGAACTCGGCAAGATGCTCGAAGGCCTCAATCGAGCCTCCCAACGGGTAGGCCTTAAAATGAACATGGACAAGACGAAGGTTATGTCTATGTTATGGTATATGTATGTATGTAACGTGTTTTTGACTGATTCATGTGCCAATATTACTAATTTTAGTTATTTTATGAAATGTGTTAGGACAAACAAGGTAATTTGTTTAGCTGTTAGTGATATATGAGATGTAATTTTATGATTATTTTGTCTTTTAATACTCGGAAGAGGTCAATAATAACTTCCTTACAGAAATACTTAACTCTAGTTTATTCTAAACTTTTTATCGCAAGATGTCATTCATTTTGTATTTTTAGCTTTTAGAAATTGCAATGGTTGAATGTGTAGGTATTAATTTCAGTTGGGTTATAAAATAAATACGTATCACTATATACTGGCGTTTAAATTATTTTAATAACAGTCTGTCTTAGTTTTGATGAAATAGGCTGCTAAAGTCATAATAAGATAAAAACTGCTTTTGCCAAAGTTTTGGTTTATGCAGTTAATGACTTCTTGCAGTAAGCCGACGAAATGTTGTTTTGCATTATAGCTCTGTAGTTATGTACCTATATAACATTAGTCACCATTGAAATTGGAATTATCGAAATTTTTAAGTAATGTACCAACTTGACCTAATTTGAATTCGATCTTACGTGATTTATTTACTTACCTAATTCTAGACATCTATTGACATGAACACTATCATATGATTATTCTTAATTAAATTGCATGAAAACATAAATTGAACTCAAATTTGCAGCGCCCTAACAGGGTTTATGTAATTACCTATAATATGTATTGCTTAGACCTAATACAAACCTGTATATGATGCAATAAAGAAATACAAATACAAAAAGCTACTCCAACCATCCCTATCCCTTGCAATCTCCCACCAATTTCTGTCGAATGTACCTTCAATGTACCTCATAAAAATATAATCAGAAATAATATGCGGCAAGTAGTTAAGGAGAAAATCTAAAAACAAGTTCTAACGCCTACCATTTTTCCATAGCAATATTACTAATAGAATAATTAAACGTTTTTCGTAAGGCGTTGCATTGATTCCCTTTGATAAAAATTGTAATATCTCGGAATCTAGATAAATAGAATAATAACTTTATAAATAGACGAATGATTCATATTATCATCATGTAACCAAGCTGTAATAAAATTTTGATTAAATCATGGGATCGTAAAACAGTTTTTTCGCATTTCCCACAAAACAGCATTTTTGACTAAGTCACTTTAATACTAGGTGTGCGAAATGTTGCCTATATATTATCTTTGATTTATAATAATGTAAGGATACGGTAAAAAAACAATCCATATTTGAATAAGGATTGATTCTATGTAAATGAAAAGTCTGTGCTATTTTTTAATACTTTGAGTACCTATGTATTTTTTTAACTTATTTACATTCCGAGATATTACAATTTTATCAAAGGGAATCAACGCTACCGTCAAACGCCTGACGAAAAAGGGGTTCTATCTGTAATATTGCTATAGAAAAATGGTAGGCGTTAAAATTTTTTTTAGATTTTCTCCTTAACTATTGCCCGCATTTTATTTCTGATTATATTTTACTAGCTTTTGCCCGCGACTTCATCCGCGTGGAAATCCCCTTTTTCACGCAGAGCCACTTTGATTCGAAAATATAAATACCATTTATTCCCTATATCGTGGGAATTTCGAAAAATCCCTTCTTAGTGCACCTCTAGGATACTCAAGGTAAATGTGTGCCAAATTTCAAGTCTTTAAGTCCAGTGGTTTAGGCTGTGCGTTGATATATCAGTCAGTCAGTGAGTCAGTCAGGACTTTGAATTTTATATATATAGATGAGGTACATTCAAGGTACATTCTTCTGGTAACTATCAGGTAACCATGAGATATATTTAACCATCTTTATCAGAATACACCCGTGGTTCTGACCGTCAGGACCGCGGCTCATTTTATTATTTAAATTATTTTTGTGTCTTGGAACCAAACTAGGTACATTGAAATTCATCAAAGATACATTCAAATTCAAATCATTTATTGCGTTCATGTGTACATTAGGTCTTATAATTTAGCTTTTAGTCCAAACATGAGCCCAGTAAGGGCACTACAATTTAGGTGTTTGTAGGTAACATAAAAATTTTCGTACCTAACTAATTTAAAACAAATTTACTTATAGTTAGGTATTGTAAAAAATGTACTTATCATACCTTATTCTAAATTATATCAAATTATAACATCAAGATAAATGAACATACTTAATAGCTTTGTTAATTATTAGTACAATAATTACATAGGTAATCTTTTTTTTTTTTGTTACACTTTTATAAAAGGTACCTCCTTTTTATGTAACTCTATGGGTTCATATCAAAAAACTCTTGCAAGGTATAGAAACTATGTATAATTAAATATTTCCTAAGTTTATTTTTAAATGTGTGAACCTGGCTTTCATTTCGTATATTTTCAGGAATATTATTATAAATTTTTGTTGCCATGGCATGTGTACCGGAGTGAAAGATATGGAGTTTTGAGAAGGAAGTAACTAGTTTTTTGTGTGGTCTAAGATTCTGTGGACGTGAATATTCATGAAAGAGGTGAATGTGTTTTTTAATAAATACTCTAATTTCTATAATATAAATACATGTTAGAGTAAGAATATTTTCTTTTTGAAAGTAAGGTTTGCAGCTTTCTATTGTGTCTAAATTGTAAATAATTCTTATACATCGTTTTTGAAGCGTGAAGAGTTTTTAGGCGTCAGTACTATTTCCCCAGATAGTTATGCCATACTGCAGCCAAGCATGGGCATATGCATAGTAGGCACAGGTGGCAATTTTTATGTTTGTAGTCTTTTTAAGTTGATAAAGCGCATAGGTGAACCTTGATAATTTTGAAGCAATTTTTTGTATGTGGGTTTTCCAATTTATGTTGGAATCTATGTGTATTCCTAGAAGAGGATATGTATTAACAACTTCTATCGGAGTATTTTGAAAGTTGTATTGAATTTGAAGTGGTGTTTTTTGATAAGGATGGAACTGTATTAATTTAGTTTTATTGAAGTTTAATAGTAAATTGTGGTGCCCGAGCCAGTCTGTTATTTTATTAAATATGGAATCTAAATGTTCATGAAGGTTAGATCCACTTTTGCTAGGTAATACTATTGATATGTCATCTGCGAAAAGGGTACAGTGTTCATTCAAGATTTTGGGCAGGTCATTTATATAAATAAGGAACAAGATACACCCTAGAACGCTGCCTTGTGGTATTGATTGTTTAACTATGATATTTCGTGATTTAACTAAATTAATTTTTCCTGTGCAATGATTATTCAGGTACATTGCTGGTACATTCCTTATAAGTATAACAGTATCATATTCGTCACTAGGGCATGTTTGTTGTATGCACAATAGTAAATGTTTGTTGTATGCAGACGACCTTAAAATTTTCACACCCATTCTTTCTATCGAGGACTGCAATACGCTACAGCAAGATCTAATTTCTGTTATAGACTGGTGTAAAACTTATCAGTTATACCTAAATTTAAATAAATGTCAAATGACCAGTTTCACACGAGCCAAACAGCCTATCTTCTGGATGTATGAACTGGGTCAGCCCATTTCCAGATGCAGGACAATAATGGACCTTGGGGTAATATTTGACTCAATTTTAAACTTTCTCGACCACATAAGCACAACTTGTGTAGGTGCCGTATCCTACGAGAGCCCTAACTTGGTAGGCGAAGCTAGTCGGCTCTATGTACCAGAGCAGCGCGGTTTAATAGTTAAAGTTAAAAATTAATTTAATAGTCAAAACCTTTTAAGTTATTCTGAGACAATTTTGTAACCCAGTCACTAAACTCATCGGCATCGAAGTCGGTTGCATTGTTTGAATCTTCAGTAGAAAAGTCCATGGCAAAATCGTTAAATCGTTATCTACTTGTCCACATTTCGATACTTACTTTAAACGATTAAAGATCGAGTAACTAGCGAACACAATACTGCCCTCATAACGAAGAAGGGCACAACTAACAAATTGTAAAAGTCGAGATAATGGGTTTAAAGTTTTTTGATGTTTTTCTGACATAACAGTCTTTTAATAATGAATTTATAAAATATTTTAATGCAATTAGTTGCATATACATAAGATCTACCTAAACATAGTTTTATTATTTATTTATCTAATCCCATTATTTTTATAATCATGATTTTTCCTTTCAACTTAGTACAAAAAATAAAATTAAGGTATCAATTTTACATCAAAAAGTCACAACTAGCCAAATGCGACTTCTTAATGTAATACTGTTTTATATATTACAATAAAAGGTCACATTTTACGCAGTTGTGTCCTTCTTATGTAATATCATAACAGCTTATTTTGGAAATTATTGTACTTAAAGAGGTACAATTACATATTTTTATTATATTGAAAAATATTTCAACTACCTACCTAACAGGAGATTATTTTTTTATTCAAATGAAACGAAAATAATACACCTAATGAAAAAACATTTATTATATCAATCAACAAGTTTACCTCCTAATGTTTGCATATTTAAAGAGATCACATCATACCTACTAATTATTACCTAATCATCCTTCTCGCACAGTTGTAATTATTATTAATCAAGGTGAAATAGTTATATGGCACACAAAAATATTTGAGTTCACAACAAATAACTATGATAGACTATGTTATGTTTATAATAAAATTGTAACTGAAACTTTATATACCTAATTTTAGCTAGCATTCCTTTTTGATAACAAAATAACTTCCATTTGTTGAAACTTTAAGGAACTCTTATTATTACACAGTTAAAGAGATCAATTATTACACTTACATGAATAGAAGGTTCCTTATTCTATTAATTTAATAATATTAACAAATATTATTAAATTAATAGATTATAGAAACATTAATTAAATCAATTAACAAGTTAACCTTCTAACTTTTTGCATATTAAAAGAGATCACATCATCTGGCCCCTCCATTATTCTTACTTAATTATTTACCTAATCATCCTTCTCACACAGTTGTTATTATTATTTTTCATTTTTCATTTCAGCCGTAGGACGTCCACTGCTGGACATAGGCCCTCATGGATTTCCAGTTATTGCGGTTGGAAGCGATCTGCATCCACCGTCGATCTGCGGTCTTCACCAGGTCATCATCCCATCTTGTTGGTGGACGTCCTACGCTGCGCTTGCCGGTCCGTGGCCTCCACTCGAGAACTTTTCTGCCCCATCGGCCATCTTTTCTGCGAGATACATGGCCAGCCCATTGCCACTTCAACGTGCTAATCCGTTTGGCTATGTCGGCGACCCGAATTCTTCTACGTATCTCCTCATTTCTGATTCGATCGCGTAAAGAAACCTCGAGCATAGCCCTCTCCATAGCTCGTTGAGCGACTCTGAGCTTATTCATGAGGCCAATCGTGAATGACCACAGTTCGGTTCCATAATTATGTCATCACTGGTAACACACATTGATTGTAGACTTTCGTCTTAAGGCACTGAGGAATTTTGGACGAAAAGACGTTGCGTAGTTTCCTAAACGCTGCCCATCCGAGTTGGATTCGTCGATTGACCTCCTTCTCATAGTTGGACCTACCTAATTGGACAGATTGTCCTAGGTATACATACGAGTCGACAATTTCGAGAGCCGAGTTCTCAACCATAACTGGGGCAGGCACCACATGGACATTCGACATAACCTTCGTCTTGTCCATGTTCATTTTAAGGCCTACTCGTTGGGAGACTGGATTGAGGCCTTCGAGCATCGTGCCGAGTTCCTCCATCGACTCTGCCATGACCACAATATCGTCGGCAAACCGAAGGTGAGTCATGTATTTGCCGTTAATGTTGATGCCTAGTCCTTTCCATTCTAAGAAATTGAAGACATCTTCCAAAGCGGTCGTAAACAGTTTCGGAGAAATAACGCCTCCCAGTCTTACGCCTTTTTTTAAGGGAATATCCTTCGAACTCTGAACTGACTGAATGATTAATATTATTTGTATGGTTATATACCAGAGTCGTAAGGAAAAAAGTCTACTTGAACTCTATCGCAATTTTCATTAACCAAAAAATATGAGACAGTTTTTGATCGTATGTATTCTTTCCTTTCTATTTGATCATCAGTTCTCTTTTTTGGTCGAGCGGGTTTTGTTTGAGAAGTGTTGCTAAGAAAGAAGCATTTTTTTTCGGTCCATGACATTTTCAAAAAATTTCGGTTTATAACTTTACATCTTTCTTCAGAAAAATGCGTTGAGCACTTCTTTTTACAGACATTTTCACTGCATCCAACATTGAACCAGTGTTGATTCATTATTTTAAAATCTTTTTTATTTTATTTTCCGATCCTTAGCGTTTATGGTATATTTCTTTCGCTTTCTTATAGCTCCTGTCTTAGTCAACTCTATGTTATTGTCTGATAATGTTGTTTCAGCGTTAGCTTCATCTGACGAGTCCATAATTACAGTCCTCTCCAAGTTTTGCTGAGAGCATGGTATACAGTCTGATTCAGGTTCAGAATCTTCAGCTAAAATATTTGACCCACGTTTTTTTGGTGGCTCGTAATTCTTGTCAAATATTGAATCATCAGAATCAAAATCGGAGACTCTGGTGGTATCGGATTCTGAGTTTTGGTCTTGCACCAAAGCTTGCGCCGATTCATTTTGAAAGCCGCTAGTGAATGGAAGTGTTTCATCTTGAGTACTTTTTTGTAATGCAGCATGAACCAATCTTGCGCTTCGTGACTGCATAAGTAGGGTTTTCGAAAATGACCACGCAAATAAGTTTTAAAATAAATTTGACTTACCACTTTACACTAACGGCACTACTGACATCATGAAGGATCCGACCGGAGTTGACCGTTGACCCCCACCTCTCTTCCGTATAATAATATTACACAAAATAGGCCTAACTGGTTACTTGAGCATTTTATTTCTAATGCAATGATTTTTTTTTTCATTTTATTCAAAGGAATTTTAGGCGCGCAGCGACTATGCCAGTCTACAATGATTTTAATAGTAATGTTCACTTTAGATAAAAAAGGAATATCTGCCAAATCAGCCTTTTTAATGTAACACCTTTTAAATAAGCCTTTTTTTATCAAAACAAAAATAATAACATAAGATGAAAGCCATATCTATGCATTTGTGTTTTTATAACTTAATCATTGTAATATGTGCCTTTTTGAGTTAAAAAATATGAATTTGGATGTTACTTGTGCCTTTTAGGCTTATCGTAGCTCTTTGCATAATAAGGATAGATTTTTCTTTTAAATTTAGGCGCATCTGCCTGAATTTAAAAGAATTTTCCTATTTTTCCTGATTCCGAATATGTAGTAAGTATCTAACTATTTTTCGTTACAAGTGCAGAATAGTTTTTTTTATACTGTGATTTAGGCATAGTTCTATCGGTTATGATGATGATGATTGGACTGTGGAAATTACTGCGGCCAATGGCCAATCTACATATTGCAATTTTGCTGTTGATGTTTTGCTCGTGCTCAACTGATATTAGAAAGAACTGCTGTTGCTGGCATTTATTTGCACAATCAACTAACAAACAATTGACATAATCTTTTTGATATTTTAATTAGATTAAGTATTTCACATTCACACTAAACAGTAAAAAAATATCCAATATGTCCTATCAACTGTACAGAAACACAACAGTCGGGAATACCCTGCAAGAAAGCCTCGATGAACTTATCCAGGTAAGATTTTGTTACTCACAATATTTGGCTTGAGCTTTGAACTAAATCATCTGCTCTAGATTGAGTAAAACTGCAACTAAACTACCCCATTGTATTATTACAGTATGGGCAGATCACGCCAGCTTTAGCAGTCAAAGTTTTGTTACAATTTGATAAATCTATAAACATGGCCTTATCCAGTAAAGTGAAATCGAGGCTAACATTTAAAGCCGGAAAATTGAACACATACAGGTTGGTACTTTATAATATAAATACATACGTTATATTGAATATGTGGGAACATTAAAATACTCTTAAACAGTATTGAATCTGCTATTATTAAGGCATAATTATTTTTGCGTAATATTCGTGCCCCTGTAATGGCCTGTACAGAAAGTGAAGTCTTAGAAAACTAATATAAAGAACTTGAGACCACCATTGAGAAACTTAGCAGACCTACTGATTGTTTGGGTGATTTCAACACCAAAATTGGATGCAACTGAATGCGATTGAGTCACTATGTGGGAAAATTTGGGCTCAGGATACTTACAGAATGAGAGGTGAACGGCTCATTCAGTTTGAGAACAAAAATGATTTCATCATAACCTCTTGGTTATGATAACAGTCAATTCCAACATCATGCATCCGTGCAGACTATGCACCTGGACATCACCAGATGGCCTGTATCACAACCACATCAGCTAAATCTTGATCCAATCATCTATTAAAAATATGCACACACTAACTGGAGCTGACTGTGGATCGGATCACCAACTTTTAGTTTCAAAACTACAAGTCAAAGCAAGGTCACCTGCATATCCTACTGTTAGTAGGCCTGGTCCATTGAGTTTGCAGATAAGTTTGTTCACAACTATGTTCCATGGTAGTGGTGAGAGTATGCCTCCTTGTGGGCATCCTCTGACCACTATGCCTCTGGTGGTTGTGTTAATGATAACTTGTATTGCTCTGTATTTTAGCATGTTGTTTATCCATTCTGCTAGTGTCTTTTCTACTCCATATGCTGTCAGCGCTCTGCAGATACTGGCGTATGTGGTTTTGTCAGGCACCTTCAATATCTATGAAGGTGCCTAGTGTTGGCTGTTTTGTTGATAGTCCACCCCCTTTGCGTGATATCACGTTGTGTAGGGCGGATACTGTTGACTTACCTTTACTGTAGGCGTGTTGTTGCGGGTGTAGTAGTTTGTGACGAAGTGTGTTTTCTCTTATTTCTCTGTCACATAGTCTTTCCAGAGTTTTGAGAAGAAACGGTGTTAGACTGATTGGTCTAAATGATTTTGACAGTGTGTAGTCGCTTCTTTCACCACCACCTTCACTTCCCTCCATTTCCGAGGTGTGTACCTGTGGGCGATGCAGGCTTGAAATATAGCTACAAGGTGGTCGGCTAGTATTTCGCTGCACCTCCTTAACATCCCGGGAAAGATGCCGTCTAGTCCTGGGGATTTGAAGGGAAGGAAGCTGTTGATTGCCCATATTACCTTCTCTCGGTTGAAAATATTTTGGGCTGAATTCCAGTCTTCACTGGTTGACGCCCATTCTGTGTACTCCTCCCAGTCTATGGAGTCGGTAACTTTGCAACCTGGGAAATGGGTTGCTAACAGAAACTCACTGGTGTCCGCGTCTGATTTAAGAATCTTATTAAAAGTGCAGTCACAGCAACAAACTCACAAACAAAGTCTCGAAAACGGCAATACTTCATTCATTCATTCACACACAGTTGAGCAGAGAATCTATGCTCAAATTCAAACTGGATGTAGGCGAGACCCTAAAATAGGATAAGCGAAGAAGTAGAGATTCTCTTGGGGTGTTGTGATTCGCGAGACCTATATCATAAGATCTAAATATAACTCTGACATCTAAAACTTGGGCCAATGTAGATGATAATGGTGGCATAACAACAGAGCTGGAACAAATTTCTGAGATTTGGAAGACTACTGGCAGTCTTTGGCAACCCTCAGTTGCATGACAACCCCATTATAGAGCCTGACATTGATGAGTTAGAACCAGTCATTTTAAAGTCAGAAGTAAGAGTAGCCATTAAACACCTTAAAAATGGTAAAGCCACAGGCAGAGATACAACCCCTATTGAGACCATAAAAGCCATGGTAGAACTCGGAGTCAATATCTTTTACACCATCTGTAAGAAGGTTTGGAGAACAGGAGTATGGTCAACTGATTGGACTCACACAATTTTTGATTGTGACTGATTGGACTCACTGTAAACCGCCTTATTGCTTTGATCTCGCACACCATAAAAAAATTACTACATATTGTTAATGAATGTCTGAAGGCTTTCTTGTGTGGAGAAATTGCACCAGTGTAGGCAGGTTTTGTAAAGGGAAAAGGCACCCGAGAGCAAATCTTAATTGTTCGCCAGATTATTGAGAATGCACGAGAATACAACAAACCGACACATATATGCTTCGTTGATTTCTCCAAGGCGTTTGACTCGGTAAAATGGCTAAAACGGTGGAACACATTACTAGAGATGGGCACATCAAGACACCTGGTACGTCTTCAGTCCGAACAGATGACGTCTTATCCATCAATTTTCATCCCAGTACAGGCGTTCTTCAAGGCTGCTTATTATCATCGCTCTTTTTCAATGTACACTGCCGGCCAAAAGTTTGAGACCACTTGTAAAAATCTTTGTAACCACCAAAATATTTCAAAAGTACACATGATAAAGAGCTAATTTGAACACCTGCGTATTCTATTGTTATCAAAGAATTTCTGAGAGTCATTTTTATTGTATATTTTTAAGTTGTCATCCTTTAAAGGTCTATTGTTTCAAAACATAAATGAGTACCGCGCGCTTACCAGGTGATAGAGTCATTGTTATATTTTTTATGGCCTGCTCATTTCTAATTATATTGGTTTTGTTTTGCGGTAACCGTACTTCCGGATTATTTTAGCTTCCTTAAACATATTTTTTACCTGAGTTTTGATGGAGTAAATTTTTCATTATCTTAACTAGTCTGAGCTCGTCGTTGTTACAGTGAAGACATCTTAAAATGGGAAAAGTGCGCGAAATTAGCACTGAAACTCGTTCTGCCATAGTTGTTTTACACGGCGAAGGCAAATCTGAACGTGCGATTGCCTCTCAACTTAAGTTGTCGAAGACTTGTGTTCATAACGCAATAACCCGATACAAGGAGACTGGCAGTAATCAAGATCGTTCCCGATCGGGGAGACCGAGAGCTACCACTTCTAGCGAGGATAATTTCATCGTCGTTACCAGCAAGCGGAATAGACGCCTAACCGCACCAGAAATCCGCGCAGAAGTGAACAAATCCCGATCAGAACCTGTGTCATTGACTACAGTAAAAAGAAGATTGAGAGATGCTAAGTTATTTGGTCGCGTCGCCGTTCGAAAACCACTACTAAGGCCACAAAACAAAAAGAAACGGATGCAGTGGGCCCTTACCCATCGAGACTGGACTGAAGAAGACTTTAAAGAAGTTCTTTGGACAGATGAATCCAAGTTTGAAATATTTGGTTCAAAACGAAGAATTTTTGTTCGACGTACCGCCGAGGAAAAGATGATGCCAGATTGTGTGGTGCCAACAGTTAAGCATGGTGGTGGTTCCATTATGGTCTGGGGATGCTTCTCGGGCCATGGAACCGGAGATTTGGTACGAGTCGAAGGAATCATGAAAAAGGAGCATTATAAACGAATACTACAGCAAAATGCCGTTCCGTCTGGTTTAAGATTAATTGGAAATGGATTTTTTTCCAACAAGATAATGATCCTAAACATAGTTCAAAATTATGCAGGGGTTATTTAGAACATAAAGAAACAGAAAGGGTGTTAAAAAACATGGTGTGGCCCCCTCAGAGTCCGGATCTCAACCCCATTGAGCTATTGTGGGAAGAGCTTGACAGAAATGTGCGCAGTTGTTGTCCCTCCTCACAAGAAGACATGTGGAAGGCTTTACAAGAAAGCTGGAACAATATCTCACAAGATACAATTGATAAATTGATTGCTCGTATGCCGAGACTAGTGAAAAAAGTTATAAAATGCAAGGGAGGCTTTTTTGACGAAAAATCCGTTTAATGATTTTATTAAATATGAACGTCATTTTTAACGTAAATGGTTGATATTTCTTGATTTTTTTTTCTTCTTGATGAATGTGTATTAGTAAATAAGCATTTTAATTAATATCTAAACCTCTTGATTTATATTTTGAGTTTTATTTCATTTTGCTACTTAGATGTAGGTGGTCTCAAACTTTTGGCCGGCAGTGTACATACTTATATACTGAACTCATCATGCGTATGACACTGGAGGACTGGACCGACAGTGTGGCAATTGGTGCAGTGCTGGATTTACCAATAGGCTGAGTAGGCTGGAACCTGGGACGGCGGCTGTTAGGGAGCGGCATATTTAGGCCATTTCATTTTAAGTCATGGAGAAACAAAAACAATAATAAATACACAGAGAAAAACAATCTATGATTTAAAAAATATTTAGACCATTTAATCTTTAGTCATGGAGAAACAAAAACAATATTATATACCTACACAGAGAAAAACAATCTTTGATATAAAAAGAATCATAATGATACCTACTAATAACCGAAAAAAACTGAGGACAATAGAGTACCTACAAATCATAAAGTTACAGTTTCATTGTTTCCTTCCAAATTTCTTAGGTCAGTAGGGGCAGAAAAATGTAATAGCCTACGGGTGGCAAATTTCTAAATTGGCCACTGAACAGTGGCTACAAAATCTCAAACCTTTGTTACGCTGATGATACCAAACTATTTGCTACTAGCCCAAGTCATATAGATAATTTCTTTACTAAATGGAGCGTCTTGCATTTGGATTATAGATATGTTCCAGCAAAACCAAAGTGATGCATGTGGATCGCTCGAAACGCTCTGGAAATGTGGTGTTGGAGAACAATGCTTGGTGTATCGTGGAACGAATTCCGTACCAACGTATCCGTTCTCCAAGAACTCGGCATCAAGCAACTATCTGTTCAGGGCCCACACCTTCTGATACCAGCCTCATGAAACAATACTCATTCAATTCATGAATAACATTAATTTTAACTCTTAAATCCTAAAGTTACAAAGTGTTTATTTTTCGCAGGTTTTGTGACAATGTTTGGACGTTTATGCTGAATGATGTGGAGTTCAGAGATGTCCAAGAGCTTGCCAAAGTAGACAAAGTTAAAATTGTAGCATGTGATGGAAAAAGTTAGTATACCGCAGCTAAACAAAAAATATTTTTTATTAGTACAATATAGTTAAAATAATGTTGGACATTACACAGCTTGTTAGCCTCCCCCCCCCCAAAGTAAGCAGTATTTTGAGTTACAATAATTTGACTATTAATCTTTTGGCAATAAGAGCAATATAATTGGGAAACAATTGTATTGATTTGTTCAAATCAAAGTTGTTTTATGTGTAGGTGTTATAATGCTGGGGTAACCAGATTACTGAGAGATAAAATAATTAAATGCATGTAAAGTGACCATAACACTGAATACTTCCTAATGAAATAGTTTGAGAGAGACCTTTGCTCAGCTGTGGGATGAAATTATTTTTTTTTAATTACCCTATTTTGTCTCACTGCTGGCAAATTGGTTAGTACAAAAATATGTCCAACCAGCCAACCTTGTGTCCGTTAATTTACAATACAATATATTGCACACCTTAGAAAAATTAACAATTAATTAATTTTCATGAGGTTACTCAAAATTTTATTTTTCTGTTTCAGCTGTTGAAGACCGCAGATAATTTTACAAGCTCCAATCAAATGATCTGACAGAATAACTTATATCCATGTGGCTCGGAATTTAATGATTTTCATCTTGTATTTGTATTAGGTGTTAAAAATTAAATGTGATGTATGTATAAACGAATTAATTAGGTAAGTTAATTTATTTTAAGCTCCCTAAAACACAGTAGTTATACAAGTACGATTTGTTGTTACTAATACAACTTAGGTAAGCCATGTGCAAACATTTACTCAGGTGCCTCAGTTTATGTCTTATAGCAATTAAAAAGCGATTTCATTAATTCGGTAAAATACATTATTTATTGCCTTAAAGCAATATACTATACTTTTTTGGCCCAATTCATGGTTTAAGTCATTTTATATGCAGGTTTAGTATTTGAACTCTAGACCATTGCAAAAAGGTCAGTAATAAAAAAGCCAGCTTATTTTTGTTTTCATATTTATTATAATTGGATTTTATTCATAGTATTTACAAATACCTACTCCCTTAGAAACAACAGATCTAAATAGTGTGGAAATTGACAAACAAATATATACTAATAATAAAGTATAAAATAATAAACACCAAAAAAAAATGTCTTCTGAGAAACTTCTACTTTTAGGCAGATTTTATCACAAAATAAAACTATGTAGAAAACATTATTAAGACAACAAAATCACCTAATTTAAACACAAACTCAACTGGCAGGTGCAAATAGACACCATTCATTGCAGTTGTCAGGCTTAGTCTATGTATGAACACGTAAACAAAACAACATATTCCGGTTAGAAATATAATTTTTCAAGTATATGACACTAAAAACAAGAAAATGGCAATTCTAGTGTGAGCTGTATTGAAAGCGATACAATATTATGATAGCTACTAGTTAGTACTACAATGTTTTAAAGAATTATTTTTTTAAATCTGCACCATCACTCTTCATACATTTCTACTTCCATATATTCGAAACACAGTCAGTTTTTACTATATCGAATCATTGTAACCAACTTTTTACTGTGCCTCCGCACAGTAGAGTTGAGTACCTACATTTAATAATAATTAAAAAGTAACCTGCGCAGACAATTTATTGTAGAAGAGTGATCAATTATTTGTATGCAGTAAAATTGACTGTGTTTTGAGTATGAGTAAAATGAATGGAGAATGTTGGTGAGGATGGAACCTTGTCATCACATATTTCATACAACATCCATACACAACTGGTAATTAATTATTGGATCAATTATTTAATTTTATAGCACACTTACCTAATTCTTATCCATTTTACTGTTATCCCAAAATGTGTGTATGTAACAGAGTATTTTATCAATAATTAATGCAATGTCTTTCTTGATCTTCATAGAAAGTTTTGAAACCACCACCATGGGTGAAAATATGTCAATGATATGCACCATCCTCCACCATGATATATGTGGGAATATGAACCAAATACCAGGGGCTCTATTTTATGATTCTCGCATGACTTATTTGACATGGTTGAGACCACTCGTTTCCATTTTAAGCTCCCTGTGCCCCAGAACTTAATGGTATAAAAAAAACTTGAACAATATAGCTACTATTGATACTAACTGATTTTGAGCTTAGACTTGAGCTAGTTAGCGTAAACCTGTCTTTTTTGATACAGCGCTGTTGGACTTGCGCATAAGTCACATAAACTTCTAAACAAAACAGAGTGGTCGATTATTAGTTATAAAAGATTAACATTAGCCAAACTTCGTTACTTGTTTAAACCGCTCATTTCAAAATTATAATGGACAAGTTCATCTGTGTTATTGAAAGATAATTACGCCTCTATGGGTCCGACCCTTGAGGGAAACACGTCCTAGGCGCAATAAGTAGGCGGTGACGTAAGATCCGCTAGTAAATCCAATTCCTCCTCCGTGAGTCGGTCTCTGTGTTTCTGCCAATCGTCTTGGTGCGTTCGCCGGAATTCCGCTAATGACGTCCTTATGGTGGCAGGGATAGGGTCGGGCGCGTTTATGTGTCGCGACAGTTCAGCCAGGACCAGGCCCACTTGTGGTCCGATGCTGTAGGGCCGGGAACTGAGGTAGGAGCAGAGACCGAGGACCCCGTGATGCCTTTCGACCAGTTCCTTGGAGCGGCAGCTTTTGACGAGCGCGCGTAGTGTTTTGTCTTCGTCGGGCAGCGCGCGGCAGTGCATGAGGCCAGTCAGCAACTTTGCTGCTGATTGACGCACCTGGAACATGAACCGCATAAGTGGTCTTGCCGTGAGGTGCCGGTAGTAGAATGTTGCTGTGGACGCAGTAACTCTGCCAAGGGATACCTCCGGAAGATAGGCAGCAGCGTCTTCCCGTGAATCAACATCTCGTACTGCGCTCGCCAACCCGCCTGCCAAGCGTGGCGAGTATGGCAAAAACCGACGGCTGAGATGAGAAGTAGTTTTAGAAATTCCACAGACCAAGCTCAAGATAGCTAAAGATGAACTAAACAAAGCTGTTTTAAGTATTACTCCTTGCGGAGCTAAATTGGTCTGTAATTACTTTGGCATGAAAATAGTGACATAGGCTTCTTTACATCCGCATCCGCGTGAAAAGTGGCAGACAGAAGCAGGTAGTTCTTACAAAAAATCTTATCCACATTTTACTATATTTATTTATTTATTTAATACTTTGTGCACAAAAACAATGTACAGAGGAGGACTTAATGCTAATAGCATTTTCTACCAGTCAACCTGGGCGTGCAAGAAAAAATGAGAAGGCACTAACAACAATAGCAACTATAGCAATTGAAAATGATATTATTATTGGTAGACATTACCTCAATCCTAGGATCCCTCATGAGCTGTAGAGCGAGGTTCTCTGCCTTCACAGCGCGTTCCTTATTATCACAGAGGTAGGGAAGCCCGTAGAACAACAATGGTTGAGCAAAATCAAGGGAGGCTAGACGGGCCCACCACGAACGATCTGCAACAAAATAAGTGAAATAATAGTTAAAATAGTCTAGGTATTGAACTGAATTAGAAAAGGCATCCGCCCATCTGATAAAAGATGTTAAATTATTTTATATTAAATTTAGTAGAGTTCGCGCAAAACTTCTTGAGCTCTGTGAACGTTGCGGCAAATGCAAAGTTGCGCATGTTGACATGTTAATTCAATATTGCCAACTAGGTTATAAGTAATCTTGCTACACAGTAGAAATTTTATATTAAAAAATTGGCTTCTTGCGATAAGTAAAGGTGAATTTGTTCTAGCATTTAAGTTTTTATTAATCCTTAATTTAATATAATAATTGATTTTTAAATATGTTTGTTTTAAAAATTGAAAAATAAATAAATGCATAGTAAAATGTGTGCTAGATAAAACGAAAATACACCAAAACTCGCGCTGGCAACCCTAGTTTCACAGTCTGAGCCCCTCTCGCACCCCTTTTACATTCCTTCCCCTAAACGCCCTAAAAACTGTGTACTGCGCAGTGCGCAGTCACTGAAGCTAACTTCACAGAGCTCAAGAAGTTTTGCGCGAACTCTACTTATGTTTTAACATATTCTACTATTAAACAAATTAATGAAGGTCGTATCTTACTACAATTTTCATTTAATACAGCGATAATATGTGTACTAAGCCGAATAAAGCTTTTTAAGAATCCTTCCTTCGAAAGGATTCTGACCACTCCAAGGAACCACTTTTAGCCTGGTCAAATTAGCTTCTAAACTTCTTACGTTAATTCGCACAAAGCTGAAAATTGGCATGAATGTTGGGAACACTATTACAAACAATTTGTCGAAAATCCCCAATCTTTATTGCAAAACATGTTGTTGGTCTTAAAGTAAGTTAAATGTTCAACATGAACCCTGCAAGGGCACAGCAAGAGTACCTATTCTCTAGGTGGTAACTATTTAGATGCGAACTACAAACGTTTGCAACACCTTATCATAGGTATATTATAATAATATTCCTTAATAAGTAGGAAATATAATCCGTGTCGAAAAAAAATTCAAGGTCAAATAATGCAAAAATCGGTTTTATGCATTTTTCAGCTAAACGGCAAGTTTTATTATAACAATAGGTGAGATAAAAAATATTCATCATGCAATTATGTATAAAAAAAAATATACACTTTTTTCCTAAGAATCACCATTTCGGAGATAAAGCAAAAAGTTGAAAAAGTTGTGTTCTTCATAATACGTTCACGTTTCCGCGCTACCCGTGAGGTAGTGCACTTGGCGCTTTTTTTTTAACGTGGTTTCCCCGGTAGAAATATTCCACGATCTATTGTGGTCCTGTTGAGTTAAAAATATTGTATCGAATTAAAAATAGTACCATTGGAAATAATGAAAGCGGTGTAAGTCCTAATTCATCATCATTTCAGCCGTAAAACGTCCACTACTGAACTCAGACCTCCCCTCATGGATCTCCACGAGGGGTAGTTGCCATACTCACCACGCTTGGCGCAGTGAGCGCAGTACGGGATGTTGATATACGGAAAGATGCTGCTGCCCATCTTCCGGAGGTGTCCCACAGCAGGCTCTTACTGCATCCATTAAGCCATAATTAATTTGGGAAAGTTATTCGTCTGATGGATAATCATCTAATGGAACTTCAACCATGCCGTCTTATTCTTCTTACTGCTGGTTACAAATAAATTGTTCAAAGAACGACGCATCAGATGTCTCCTCGCATATATCGTAAGAATCAGATATGTATAAACAATTTTTATAGATAATTTGTATGATGAATATTTTTTAACTCACCTATCTTTATGATGAATCTTGCCGTTTAGCTGAAAAATGCATAAAACCGATTTTTGCATTATTTGACCTTGAATTTTTTTTCCACACGGATTGATGGGGATTTTTGACAAATTGTTTGTAATAGTGTTCCTAACATTCCTGTCAATTTTCAGCTTTATGCGAATTAATGTAACCTTGAATGTCTATTTTGACCGGGCTATTTAGTTTTACAACTTCTCAGGATTTGGTGATTTTTACTTAAAAAAATGACCACGAACGTTTTAACTTCAATAGCTGATTATACGATAACGTCAAACGTAAATATCAGCTATCAGCGCTGTGACCAACGGCGCCCGGCTGCGACAACTGCAGCCACTGACTGTTCTTACCTTGACCCTTGTCGCCGTAGTAGCCAGTGCCTTGTCGGCAGGCGCGTGATGGCCAGGACGGCGGCGAGAAACTCGGCAGCTGATCTAGGTAACCTCGACGACCTGGACCAGGCACAGGCCAGTTTGTAGTGGGCTGATAGGTTGCAAACACGTCTGCGCCAACAACAGCCGCCACTGACAAGAGATTCTGTTCCTAGTTTGTGCCCTCGCCTATTTAAAGGAGTTAGGCTGGCTTGGGTCGGTTAGTATCACGGAGGACAATGACCCCAACGCGGGACGTCAGTGCAGATTTAGTACATCAGAATTAGAATTCTTCTACTAGCATAGTGACGAGCCGCCCCGGCTGCGCCAAACACGGCTGCGCCAACTACAGCTGCCACTGATACGTCGCCGTAGTGGCCCGCGTGTTGTCAGTGGCAGCCTTATGGCTAAACACTCCCTCACCATGTAAATATCGTGCGTCGCCGTAGTAGTGAGCGTAGCACGATTACCACTGACAAAATACTGCTCTTTGTGTCTTCGTCGCTGTAGTGGTAAGCGTAACTGCACGTTGCAGTGGCGGCCTTACGGCTAAGCACACGCTAAGGAATCTCCTTTTATTGAAGGACTAGGGCTGGCTTGGGTCTGGGTAGTATCACGGGGGACAGTTGCCAGTTCTTACCTTGTGCCCTCGTCGCCGTAGTAGCCAGCGCCTTGTCGAAGGCGGCGGGCGCGTGGTGCCCCAGGGCGGCGGCCGCGAGGAACCCGGCGGCCGACCGGGGCAGCTCCTCGACGACCGCGCCGCGCCCCGCCACGGCGCACGCGGTGCCCGCCAGCGAGTACTGCGCCGACAGGTTGCAGTTCATCGCACGGACTGTGATACCCATGCAGGTCCGCAGCACTGAAATAACAGTAGATAAATAAATAAATAAATAATGCTGGAAATTTCATACAGAACCATTAGCCACTAAGCCCAGGGATTTTAACGAGCTCTGTGGCGCAGCGGGCGAAGGTCCGCCTGCGACGCAAGGGGTTGCGGGTTCGATTCCCGCCTCGGGACAAATGTCTGTACGATCTGCAGATATTTTGTTCAGGGTTGTTCTAGGTGTTTTTCTACATACAGGGTGAATTTTTGAGACGGGACAGTAAGGGCAGGTACCATAACCGTTATAGTTACAGGAAAACGTTTTTAGAAGACTATCCATAAATTTTTAAGTTATTCTGAACTGCATTTATAGATTTTGGAAAAAAAGTACAGTCAGCAAGAAAATGGCCATTTTACACAAAAACTTTTTTTGATGCCAATCGATCCTCTTTCTGATTAGGATCAAAAGTCTCTACTGGACCGACTGAGGTTCAAGTACTAGAAATGCCAGAAATTGCGAAAAACTTTTCCAATACTTACATTTGTACGGATATACAGGGGGTATAATTACAGTTTTTGTCAAGCTGGCCTCGTGACCTAAGTAGAAAATCATCATAGGTACATTGATAATCCTCTGTATTAGAACTAAAAGAAACGATAACAAAATAAATCATTTTAATGTGTATTTTAGACACAGACAAAAATAACTTACATTAATATGATCTACTCAGTAAATGGCTCAAAATGACCGCCGTTTTCACGAATACATAAGTTCACTCAAAAGGTTTTTAATTACCTTTCCTGATGGTACTTGTCGCAATGGGTACTAATTCGTGTACCACACCAATGCAGATTACGTGTTCCTATTATTTACAAAATACGTTTCAATTAAGTCCAAACATTTGCGATTTATAGACATTTTTTAACAAGAAGTTTAATCTAGAATTTACTCAGCACAAACATAAGAATGATCTGCAATAACCCAAGAATTCGAATCGAATTCTAAGTTTGAAATTTAAAACTTTTTTTTAATTAAGTACCTACTTTCTTCAGCCAGTCTTAATAGCGGATTATAGCGGATCTACCCATAACAAAAAGTATGGCTAATTTAGAAGTTTGACTCTTTTACCGAAATGTATGGAAAAAGTTTTTCGCAATTTCTGACATTTCTAGTACTCAAACCTCAGTCAGTCCAGTAGAGACTTTTGATCCCAATAAGAAAGAGGATCGATTGGCATCAAAAAAAGTTTTTGTGTAAAATAACCATTTTCTTGCTGACTGTACATTTTTTCCAAAATCTGTAAATGCAGTTCAAAATATCTTAAAATTTTATGGATAGTCTTCTATAAACGTTTTCCTGTAACTATAACGGTTAAGGTACCTGCCCTTACTGCCCCGTCTCAAAAATTCACCCTGTATATATAATAAAAATAATAAATAATCTATGTAATATAATGTATTAAGTATATCAGTCATCTAGTACCCATAACACAAGCTCTGCTTAGCTTGGGGCTAGATGATGCTGTGTGATCTGTCCAGCGTTATTTATTTATTTCCAAAACTGGGGGCCGTAAGACAGTTTTGCGGGGCGCCAGCCGACCGCGCATATACACCGTCCCCACTAGGCTAGGGGACCAGCTCGCCCTCAGCTACTAACACTTGTTACAAAATTGTTTAACCCCTAGCCCTATAGAAAGAGCATGTCATTGGTACCAGATGGCTGCTAAAATACTTTTACTATAGTTATGATTGTAATTTTTCTACTATTCTTGCCGTGGGGTATCGTAGTAGAATGTTGCCCCTTCTCTATTGTCTGTGGATGCAGTAAGAGGCTGCTAAGGGATACCTCCTAAAGATGGGCTGCAGCGTCTTTCCATGTATCAAAAACTCTTACTGCGTTCGCCAACTCGGCTGCCAAACGAGACGAGTATAGCATTAAACCCCTTACGATCAGTACCTAGTGATCGTAGTACGTAGTGAAGGGAGGTCTTTGTCCAGCAGTGGACGCCCTGCAGCAGAGATGATGATGATAATGATTATCTACTATACTAATCACGATATATATTCACCTGTAGTGAGTAAGTTGGCGGCGGTGGCGTGGTCGCCGGCAGATGGCGCGACGCCTCCCAGTCTAAGCTCTAAAACGTCCTGCGCCCGCGCCGGCTCCGGAGGGTCGTAGGTGAATGTGCATTCTGTGTCTGAAGATGAGTCCGTGCCTTCACATTCGCCGGCCTGAAAGGGAACAAGCTATTAATATTGAGAACAAGCAGGTTTTCGTAAACTTTCGCGATCACAATTCATTATAATATAATACAATGGGCAGGCCATATAGCGCGCAGAACAGATGGCCGATGGGGCCGCAAAGTTCTCGAATGGAGGCCACGGATCGGCAAGCGCAGCGTAGGACGTCCACCTACAAGATGGGCAGACGACTTGGTGAGAACTGCTGGTCGGCGGTGGATGCAGACGGCTTCCAACCGCAGTACTTGGAGATCAATGAGGGAGGCCTTTGTCCAGCAGTGGACGTCCTACGGCTGAAATGATGATGTTATTATATTATAACAAGCTGGCTGTTACGCAGGAGTTCGATTCTCGCCAGGAGACAAATGTGTAGAGTTAAACATTTACCTGAGTAGTGGTCCTGGCAACTACTTCCGCTATGCCGCCGACTGCCCCGCTTTTTTTACGGTAGACGATTATGATCTAACTTCCCATTCCAACCTCCTTCGGGTAGTTGAAAAAGCGAATACAGAGTCTATTAGCTGAGTCGTCGAATTAGACAGACACATTATTAAACTTAACACCTACATACGTTTGCCTTGGGGGTTAAAAACTAAAATGAGTAGCTCCTGTCCAGTAGGTCCTGGCCATTTCCACCGCTGTGCCACTGACTGGCCCCGCTATAGGCGACGCTATTTCAACGGTAGACGATTATGACTTAGCTTCTCATTTCAACCGGCCTTGGGTAGTTGACAGAACGAGTCTATTAGCTGTGTCGTCGAATTACACAGACACATTAAACTTAACATCTACGTTTACTTCGGGGTTATAAACTGACCTGAGTGGCAGCCTCTATGGCCAGGTCGTCGGAAGACATCCTGGCCACTTCCACCGTTATGCCGCCGACTGGCCCCGCTATCGGCGACGCTATTTCAACGGTGGACGCGTTGGGGCGGCTTCCGCTGCTGCCTTCGACGGCCATTGACGTCGCTGGCTTTATTACTGTTAAAATATAGAAATATTATCACTTTTGATACTATCATGCTAGTGAACATTTTACACCTTTCGCAGTTTCACACGTTTATCCGTGATCATGACGTGTAAAACTGCGTCGAAATATCGGGAAACTAAAAAAGACTCAAATCATGGTAAATATTCCGTTTAATATTGCATATATTTTAAATGTGTTTCACTGCTCAAAGGGTTTGTGGAAGTTATTCATTAACCATATTTGTCAAGTAAATAAGTACATGATCCGCCGTCTTCTTGCGTCGGCCATTTTGAAAGTGTTGACTTTTGCATTTGTACCTCTATTATCACCAGAACTGAAGGCTTTTCAAACTTGATTGCCCGGAAGTCGTTCTAATACAGCTTCCAAGATTTGAACCGAAACGACACAAAAACAAGGCTAGTTGGTAACATAAAGCGGCTTAGTCAGCTTCAGACGTATTAACCTGTTTGTTCCTCTAACTTATAGTTGGCTGAGCTGATAGGATGGTATAGTGGTTTAACAATGTCCCAGGCACTGCAGCGTCCCGTACAGCATGAATACAAGTTGCTGACGCTTTATAAATCTACCTAACATGCAAGAGCAGTTTAGATTATAATGGATGTAAACATATATCTCCATTCTCGGCATCAACGTTTCTTTCTTCAGGAACTCATTAAGACACAACAGGTCGCGCATATCCTGGTCGCTTCCAGGAATTTAAGCTCCGTGTTAAATATAGTCACTAGCATACTGCAAAAGTAACAATAAATACTAACCTATATCTCCGTTCTCGTCGTACAGCGCAGCGAGCCGCGGAATCACCGACTTCAGGAAGTCATCGAGACACGGCAGGTCGCGCATATCCTGGTCGCTTCCAGGGAACGTGAGTTCCGTGTCGAAAATCGTCACTAGCAAGCTGGAACAATACACAGTGGGGTTAAAAATCTAGACTGTAGACTAATGTACACTGAAAATTATTGTAATTGTTCTGAAGATATTTGTTTCTGGTTTGGGTGTGTCTCTATATATGATATTTATTTATTTACGATAAAAAGAAACTATAGTAGGTAACTTTCGTGACTTATTACATTCATATTAAATAGAAGGAATGTTAACGTACTTGCTATTGTACACGTAATAGTATTGAGAGAGCGATAACGTATCTACCCTTTGTAAAGGGGTTAACAGATAAAATCGGACATCTACTGCAGCGTAAATACAGCATTAAGACGGTATTCCGACCCCTGACACAACTGCGGCAACATATACCCTCATCCAAAGACAGTGAACCGTTGGGAGCCCCCGGCGTTTATGCTGCCCCCTGCGATTGTGGCAAATGTTATGTAAGCGATACCAAGAGAAACGTTTCCATTACACGCTATGAAGAATCTGGATACAACTGGAACAATTCCGCAGTGGCGGAGCACGCTTTGGTTTGGACTCTGGGTCGAGCCATTACATCCGCTTCGACAAAGGCCGGGTTTTGTCAAAGGTATTTCGTTTCTCGTAAGATCCGTGAAGCGATCGAAATTAGTCGGCTACCTAATTTCAACAGAGACAGAGGTTGGGTTCTGCCACCGGCTTGGAAACCGTGTTTTCAAAAAAGTCACAGCGCTACCATTGAACCTAGTGAAGACGTAGTGAGTGCTGCCTGTTTGGCGGCTTCTATGTCGCTTCAAGGCGGCGAGGAAGCTAGCAGCAACGACGAGGAAGCACCACCTGAAGACACCCCGTCCACACCGCGACCACCCACACGCCCCCCACCCCCCGCCTGCCCCGTCCGAAGACGCGCCCTGAGAGAGCCTTGGCGCGCAGTGCACGACGGGTCGCGGAGGTGGCGGGTCGCGAGCCGAGTTCACCCTGATGAAGGCCCTCGATGAGGGTCGAAACAGTTGGTGCCTCCACCAACAATAACAAGTACGTGAACATTCCCGCTATTTAATATGAAAAAAAACTTTTTAAGTATTCTATTAATCTTTTCGTGTCCATAGTACCTACGTATAGATATTAAGTTATGAGGGCCCGAATACGCTTAGAACAAAAGGGTTTTTTGACTGTTGTTTTTAGTTTAAGAACTATTGCAATTTTTTGAAGAACTAGTAAAAAAATAAAAAAAGTTTGAGAAGCAGATGCGCAGCATTATTTATTTAATTGATTGATAGTATAGAATCAAGCAAAATATTATTGTTTGGCTTGTTGCATTGGAACAACCCAAACAATTATTATGGTACGCAAAAATGGAATAGTCTATGAATAGTACATAGATAAATATTTTTTATTATACATAGAAAAACATCCAAACACCCTGAACAATGTCTCTGCAGATTGTTGTACAATTTGTTCCAAGGCGGGAATCGAATCCGTAACCTTTTGCGTCGCAGGCGGACCTTCGCCCGGTGCGCCACAGAAGTCGTCAATGACCGTCGTACCTAAACCAGAACGCTTATCAAATATTAACTGAAAAGAATCTAACTTGCAGACCGTAACACAGGTTAGACCTAGCACGTCTGCAAAAGAAAATAGATTGTTATTTTGCACCCCTAAATAATTACCTATAGACATGGTATTTAGTACCTATCTATATAATTTCCTTAAATTTTGTTTCTGTATTGAATTAAATAAATTAAAATCACGGTAGCACTTACCTTCCGACAGATTCTCTGACGATCTGGAAAGGGTGCTGAATGAAGTTGGCCGCGTCAAGCCTCTGCAGCACAAACTTGGCTAGCTTTGCCGTGCGCCACTTTAGCGTGCCCAGTGCCCCCTGGTAACAAAGAAATCATTACATTAATAAGGCTCCTTTTCGGTGCTTTAGTGCGTAGCCAGCTGGAGACCAGTTCTTTATGGAGTCAGCATGAGAAAAAAATATGACCTGGTTTTAGAAAAGGTTCAGAAGGCATTTCTTAGATAACTATATACGAGGGGCGGCTGATAAGTCCGCCTAAGGTACTAAAAAAACGAAAAGTCAAGTTTTATATTTTTTATTTCTCAATATAATCTCTCTCAAGGGATATGCACTTCTCACATCGGGAGTATAATGCTTTTAAACCACCAAAAAAATATTCTTTGTCTTTGTCTTCAAAATGTGTATTTACGGCGGCTATCATTTCATTGTCATCTGAAAATCTCAGGCCCCGTAAGTCCTTTTTCAAATTGGAAAAAAGCAAAAAGGCGCTAGGAGCCAGGTCTGGACTGTAGGGAGGATGGTCTATTTCAGAAAAGCCGGTGTCTCGTAGGGCCTGCCTCGCAACGCGCGCCGTGTGAACAGGCGCGTTGTCCTGCAAAAAGAGCACTCCAAGCGCTAACTTCCCGCGTCTTTTCTCAAGAATAGCGTGACGAGCCTGAACCAATAAATTTGCATAATACTGACCATTCATCGTAGTTCCCTTAGGTAGGTAATCAATTAGTAAAATGCCTTCGCTATCCCAGAAAACAGTCGCCATAAGCTTTGAGGCTGACTTTTCCACCTTAAATTTCTTCGGCGCCCTTTCTCCTTTTTTCATCCATTGCATGGATTCTTATATTCTTATTTCTCATACTGGCGAACCCATGTTTCATCAACGGTCACGATGCGATCGCAAATTGCGTCCGAGTGCGAAATTTTCGCCGGCTAACTCCAAAAAATCCATGCAAGTCTGTAGTCGTCGATCTTCGTCGAGTGGCGTAAGCATTTTTGGTACCCAACGCGCACAATTTTTTTTCATTTTCAAATGTTGATGTACAATTTCTCCAACCCTCTCTTTGCTGATCTGCAACTCTTCTGCTATTTGCCACAATTTAACTCTTCGATCGGCCAATACCAATTTTTCGACTTTTTTAACATTTTCTTCAGTCACTGCCGTTATTGGACGTCCCGGGCGGGGGTCGTCTTCGCAGCTTTCTCGTCCTTGTTGAAATAAATGTACCCATTTTTTAACCATCGTGTATGAAGGTCCAGAATCCTGAAGAACAGATGACATCTCTTCAAAAATGTCTTTCGACGTTTTTCCCTTTTTTACAAGGTACTTTATTACAGCACGGTGTTCAAAATTGCGAGATATTCGTAGATTCGGCTGACATGATGTTGTTCGTGGTTCCACAAAATATTGAGTTATGATTTAAAAAAATAAAATGAGTGTAGATTTATATACCACTGAACCTCGCAATAAGTGATATCAGTAATGAGACGGTAGGTAATTTTTAAGTACCTTAGGTCGCGAACTTATCAGCCGCCCCTCGTAAGCGCGTGGCAGGATATCACCCTTTTATGTATCCCACGCCATTTCTGCAAGGCTTCTGGGTTATCACTCAAAACCAGACGAGCGTGTGATCAAATGTCTACTATCCTTAAAATATTAATGAATATTACTGACGGCCCAGATCTTCATAACGAGTTACTTTGTCTATATGTGCCTAGCGATTATATTCGCGGTGGACAACACAAGTTCCTAGCTCTACCACCTTGCTGCACAGTGGGTCTGCCTCACGCTCTCGACGGGTTACTTAAGGCTTTCCGTGACTATGACATATTTGCGGACGAATGGAGGGATCTCATGTCGACTTGTCTGCTCTACTGTGAGAAAAAACATTGACATTGTTTAGTAATTTACCTCTTGACATTTATATGATACTAGCTGACCCGGCGAACTTTGTATCGCACCTATAACTACAACCACCACTTACAACTTACCCTAGAACTAACGCTGAAACATGTGTTTAATATTTTTTTCCATACAAACTTTCATCCCCTATTTTAAGCCCCTTCTGATTTAATTTACGCAACAAAAAGTAGCCTATGTCCGTCTCCATGGTCTAATCTACTCCTATACTAAAATTCATCCAAATTGTTTCAGCGGTTTTGACGTGAAAAGTGGACATACATTCATACATAGGTACATACTTACTTTCACTTTTATATAATAAAAAAATATTTTTTTTACAACCTTGATCAAATTTTGGCTACGTCTTTTGTTTGTATTGTAGTTTTTCAGTTTGTTTAATTTGTATATAAATGTAATTGTGTTAAATAACTAGTGTAATTGGTAGATTTTGCCGTTTTAATTAAATAAATAAATAAATCAAGTTTTCTACTAACGCTATTTTGTACGTTGGAAATCGATTCCTACCTCGGGAGAAAGGAACGGGCGTAAAGGGACGTAGGAATCGAACCCGCAACCTCTTGCGCCGCAGGCGGACCTTCGCCCGCTGCGCCAAAGAGGTCGTCAACATAGAGAAGGGCCAGAAAATTTTATAACAAATGCTGTTAATTTTTTTTTCAAATTAAAATAAAATAGGGAATAGCCATAATGTACCTGTAACGCAAACAGCCTCGCACAGATAATGAAGGAGGTGTTAGTATCCAGATCGTTGTCGCTGGTCGCGGGCGGGATGCATAGCTCGACCAATCCCTGGAGGAACTCTGATGCTCGCAGCGGGTCTAACTTGTCCACGCCCGTCGCGACGCACGTGCCCCAGTCGTCGAGCGTCTCCGGGGTGATTGTGGTCAGGCCTGAGGAAAGATATTGGATAAATAGTTCAGGATTTTTCATACAGTAGTCACAAACAAAGCGTATGGTGTGCAAACCAGATACTACTTTAAATTGACAAATGTTTATATAGAATTCAACACTTAAAAAGTTTGATCGGAATCGGGTCAGATGGCCATAATTTGGCTTTGAAGACATAAAATCATAAATCATTTTTTCCATCAGTGCAGTTCTCAAACCAGGCGTAAAACACAAAAAAATATTTATAACACAGAAAATAATATTTTAAAGGCAAAAAACATGCAAAAACCGAGTGTCTGTTTGTCCGCATGTTTGCGAGTCTCTTATAAAACAAGCCTACAAAACTAGTAAGTATTTTAAACCAAGCAACGTAGTCAAGACGTGTTCGTACACTATTGAACCCCGACTGCAGGACTATACGAGGGTAAGGCTATTTTTACGTGATTAAAATCGTTCTGGGGACCTATTTTACTGTTGGTTCATTTGAAACTGTCGGTCGTATTATACAATAGTCACGATATGTTACCTTCTTTGACAAGCTCTAGCACCTCGCGATAGAGCTTAGATTGGCGCGGCCGCGTCCAGTACCGCGGCGCCCGCAGCGCGGCCGAGGCGACCTCCGCCGCGAAGCGCTGCGACGTCTCTGACGTAGTCACGACGTGTTTGTTCGCGTGTTTGAGGAAAATGTCGACCACTTCTTCGCCGTAGTGGGTGAATAGGAGCTGCAAATCAGAATATTGGATCAAGGGAATAAGCTAAATTATTCTGCAGGCACGCGTGGCGATGTTCGCGGGGGAACAACACTCGCTAAATCGATTACCATCGTCAAGGAATGTACAAAGATAAAGAATAGTGCTATTTTTTAATAGTATTCAAAAAATGTTCAAAACCTACCGTCCTGTAAAAGCCAATATTAAAAAATGAGCGGTCGCGAGACGCCTTGCAAATGTGAAACATTTTCACCACAGTCACCACAGTCGCTACAGTCGCCCCAGACAACACGATACACACGATGGACGAAGGGCAGTAGCCCTAGTACTAACTCGCACATCTCCAAGCGTCACGCGTCACCTCTCGTCCGATCGGTTTTACCCCCCGCAAAAGATGTTTTACATCAAAAAATCTATAGCCATCATCATCAATTATGCATTATTTATTAGTTTTATTCATGCATAGTTTATAAGACCGTACAGTGAAAAAAGTAATAATGAAATCAGATTAATTATTACTAGGCGTCTGTCTTATATCTATCAAGTCCAAACAACTCGCACTTATTACACTCACGACATAACAATAAGGAAATTCGCACTTACCCTCATTACTGAAAACCGGAGTCCGTTAAACTTGTCTTTCCCCTTTTTCTCTTCGATCGAGAGGAATTTGACTAGCGTCGTTACATTCTCTTCGTCCGTGAAGTACGCACGAATATGGCTCTCTATTTCCGCTCCAGCTGGAGTTTCGTAGTGAAATACTTGCTCAGAAGCCGGTGCTGCCATCTGTGGAAATGAACATTAATTTAATTAGTAAAAACTATAAGTAAAAAACGTTTAAATATTTATTAGGAACCAATACAAATATTGTTACATAAACAATTTGGTACGTTTAACTATTGCGTAAATTAAGAAACAGTGATGCAGAGTCAGCGCCCACCTCCGATTTGACCAGTTCAAATTGTAGCATTCTATGGCAGTAGAAAATTACCCCTCCTCTCATGGCCACTGATACAGTAAGAGCCTGCTAAGGGATACCTCCGGAAGATGGGCAGCAGCGTCTTCCGGCATTGTCACTTTAACCTCTGGGATGACCAAGCTGCGCGCTGTGCGATACCCTTGTGTGCCCGGGTTTTTAAGGCACGCGCGGCGCGGTTCTCGATGATTTTTTATTTCAAAGTATTTCAAAATTTTGCTGTGAATGACCTTTTTATTGTTTTTGTAATAGAAAGCCAGATAACTTACGGGTATTTTATACCATTTGTTTTACTTATATTCTGTTTTGATTTTATATCACAGGGCGATGAATCCAACTTACGTGCCAATTTTCGCCTACCTAATAATATAAACGTAAATATAGGATACTTGTTTTCTTTTTTCCCAAAGAATTAATTTATTTCATACAGACAAATAAGTAAATGACATTCTAACATAAATAAAACATCTTACTTGGTGTAATAATATTTGCACATACAAGTTTAAAAATTTGGATAAGTTACACAAAATCCGCCATTCGTCCAGTTTCATCACTCAACTTTGTATCGCACTCGTAATGAAATAAGTTTGCCTACGTTGCTTCTTGTTACTTATGTTGATAGATAATATACTAAACAAGTCATAAACACTGTTATTTTACCGTTTACAATAAAGAAAATTATATTTTTACTAAAAAGAAAGCAAAATGACGTAGTAAGGACATTCATATTTGAAAACACTTGTTGGCCTAGGTTGTTGTCTTGTAAACAATGTGTTTATGCTACCAGAGAGTAAAAATATAAGGCTTTTCATTCAAATTATCCATTAGTGTATCACAGATACAAAATAAATCTACAAACGATAATCTAAATTCGTCATCAAAATCGTTTATTTGAAGCTTTAGTACGTATGTGTGCGTGTATTTTTTTGTCACTCGTGTGTCTTGTCAAGGATCCTTGTGGTCACGTGACCGCGTAGAGTGCCATTTGCGTCCATGTTTGATTACTCGTATGTCTTGTCAAGGATCCTGGTAGTCACGTGACTGCGTAAAGCGCCATCATTGGTCCAAGTCAGTGTAGTATCAACATACAGCATGTTGTTTTCCTAACATCACTCAATAGGTGGGTACAACCTCCCTACTTATCAGATTCCTAATACCTTTATTGCCTAAATTTACTATAACAAGTATGTAGCTACGTATTATTTATGTAGTAGGTATTCATCTACATAAATAGGTAGGTATGTAAGCATAGCTAAAGCCGGAGAAATTTTAAATTGGCCTTAAAAATCATACTCTTGATATCTGAAATAGCTAAGTATCTAGATACTTAGCTATTTAATATATTTAAATAAGTAGGTATAGTCTAGACTATACCTACCTATTATTTGAGTAATAGGTAATTTTGGGCGAAAATTTATTCTGTTAATTATTTCATTTCGTAGTAAAAAAAACTAAAGAAATCTATATGTAAGTAAATGTATCTACCTACCTACAATATGTAAACTTTACATTTCGTAGGGGGAGGATAAATAATATTACCATAAACATAAAAAGACAAGCAGGTAGTAGCAAGTATGATTCGATCTTATTGTTACAAAAAAGAAACACCCTGGGCAATACCGAAAATGCATGGCTGCCGTTGCGTGTACGTACACTCGCCGCGCGCAAATATTATTGCGTCTGTGTGCGTGCAATTCATAACAGTGTTTTGAAAAGTTTAGTTTTTCACAGATTTACTGAATTATTTTGCGTAACTGTATATGTTTTTAGATTCTGGATAAAATTAGCTTCAAATTGATACTAAAGTCTTTGGGTATCTTTTGGAAAATTATAGAAATACTTTGAAAGAAAAAAGTTGCGGCATCCTAACGGTCCTATTAGTAAGTTTGAAAAGTAAATTTTGGTAATTTGAACAGTATTTACGCATTATCAATAAACAATAGGTGTTCTGAATTTACTAAATAACCAGTAAAATGTATCATCACTTAACTTGATAATGGTTTTTTCTCAAATAATCGTTAAAATCTACACACTAATTCTCTAGGCTGGTGCCCAACGGACTCGAAAGTTTGAATGAGCCTGGGAGTGAACTTTTTCAGTATGGTCAATTGACCTAACCCCGTTTTATCGTTCATTAGTTCAGTAACTGTTGGCAAAAATAAACAAACAGCCCTTTTTCTTATACTTAGAGTTTATTTTTCAACAAATAGTAACGAGAGTCGTTCTAGCAAGGATCCTTGACAAGGCATACGACGGTACTGTACAGGATCCTTGACTAAACACAGCAGAGGTTAAGGGTGCCGCACCATTACATAAATAAATACAACAGCCCAGTAGTAATGAAAGCCGTCCTAACTTTAGGACGACAGCAACCGTATAGCTTATTGTCATTTTAGTCCTTTTTAAGTTAATTTAATTAGCTTTAGCTGGTTAATGCAACAACATAATCGACGCCATTATTTAGTAAAACTAGTGTTAATCAATATATAAAACTCTTCCGTTACTGACTGAGTGACTGACAGACAACGCACAGCCCAAACCACTGGACCTAGAGACTTGAAATTTGGCACACACATACCTTGAATATCCTAGAGGTGCACTAAGGAGGGATTTTTTGAAATTCCCACGGGAATGGGAACTACGCGGGTGAAACTGCGGGGTGCGGCTAGTTTATTCATATGCCTAAAAATGCTGATAGAAACGATAACTATACACACCTCAAGTTTCAAAGGCCATGCGTAGAATCCGCATTCAGCATTCCTCAGAATAGGCTTGTCCCACTCCGAATCACTTAGTGGGAGTTTGTCCTGTGACCACACAGCCCAATCCAAGTCTTTGCGGTAACCTAAAATATTAATAAATAATAGTGCAAAAATTGTTCTTTTATGAATATTCTGCCACAGTGAATATCCATTCAAGAAAATAGCAAGTTGGCTTTGCCGGTCGGATTTTCTACAAAGTTGGTTACGTTAGAATTGACGCTGTGGCAAAGCATTTAGATACATACTCAAATATTAGTTTAAAGGGATTATCGATATAACAAGACCTCTATACGAATGTTGATGCATTAATAAACCTTATAGGTAAACCAATTTTTTTTTCTTAATACTAACCAGGCTTCCCTCCAGTCGATGGAAAGGGAAGCCAAGCAGCTCAGGATCGGGATGTATGGAGGGGATTGGGGGAGGCTTTTGCCCAGCAGTGGGACCCAAATGGCTCATAAAAATAATAAATAAAACTAACCAGGCGTCGTTTTCTTCGGCCGTTCACACCCCGCAAAATCATACGGATCGACGGTTACCTTCCTGAGTTTAGGCTTGTACTGTTTCAGTATAAAATGCATTAGCCTCAAGGCAGTGCGCCTGACCACGGTGTTCTCGTGTGTCAGAAATTCTAGAGCTAGTTTGACCACTGCCACGGGATAGAAAGTTTGCAGGGACGAACATGTGGCGATCATCTGCAGTGTCAGTTCTAGGCGGCGCCACTGTCTGTGGAATGAGATGACTTTGAATTAAAATTTGAGAAGAACCTTTGTGAGAGCTTTGAAATAGAAAAAACATCTATACATGCAACAACAGCATCTTTAAGTATTAATATATCACCCATTGTTATTAAATCTAGCTTTTTCGTGCTTTCCAGTAGTATTTATTTTCGTTATGCCCTGCCAGGTTCGCGCTAAATATAAGACTTTCTTTACTTTACGTTAGATTACAGTATGTTCTGTGGACTATTACAGGAGTCTGACGACAGACCATACATGTCGACAATAAACCTTGCCTGTTAACATCATCTGCATGCGTAATCATCATCATCATCTTAGCCGTAGGACGTCCACTGCTGGACATAGATTTATCCTCATGGATCATGGGGGGATAGTTGCCATACTCACCACGCTTGGCAGGCGGGTTGGCGAGTCGCGTACGGGATGTAATACGCGGAATGACGCTGCTGCGGAGGTATCCCTTTGCATCCCTACATCCATGGGCAAGAGAGGAGGGGCAACATTTTACTGCCACGGCATGCGTAAGATATACTTACATATTACTCTGCTGACCAATGTCCACCAACTCGTGCAACAGATCCATATAATGCTTTTCCACATTTTCCCAGTACGCCTTCTCTCTCTCAGCCGCCGTCTCGTAAAGAGAGGTGAACTTCGGGTCTTTCATTTGCTCTGCGGTAAGTAAAGGCTTGCAGGCGTTAACCGCGCCCTCTGAGATGGCGAGCCTAGTGTTGATGGTCGGCAGTTGCCGGTGGATTTGATCGCCCATCAATTGTTCTAGTCTGTGGATAGAGATTATTTATGAGATAACATTTTTGTCTGTCTAGTTTAGAAATGCTCTAATCTTATATAATTAAATCATGTTTTTGTATAAGGCGCTGCCGCGGCCGTACCGTTCATCCGATGAGCTGAAAGTCCGTGCACCAGCTAACATCCGGTACATTACGTCAGCAGAGTATTAACGTGCCCTAAATGATCTCGCACTCTCATACCAAATGGTACACAAGTCACCTAAGAACACACGAATGGGTAGAAAACCAAAACTCTCTTATGAGAGAGATTATTATCCGAATTGAATACACAATCGCCACGGCCGAAATCGGCTGGGAAACATCACAGTCATCATTTCAGCCGTAAAACGTCCACAGATGAACACAGGCCTCCCTCATGGATCTCCATGAGGGGTAGTTGCCATTGTCACCACGCTTGGCAGGCGGGTTGTTGAGCGCAGTATGGGATGTTGATACACGGATAGACGCTGCTGCCCATCTTCCGGAGGTATCCCTTAGCAGGCTCTTACTGCATCCATGGGCATGAGAGGAGGGGTATCATTCTACTGCCGGCTACCCACGGCGGACACACATTCTCTTGATTACATCACAGTAATCAAGAGAAATGATCTATTCACGCTGTCATAATTATATGGGACGGAAAACGGCATGATGTTTTTTTTATATGGGTACAGTGCGTTTTATAATGTAAGTAATTTTATTTGTTGATATAACACGAGTAAATGCTATTACGGGCGCTGGTTATTAAGAGGATTAATTTCTACGAAACTTCGGCAGGGAAAAAGACGAAAATACATATATATATATCCTTATTTACCACGATCACATCCAATCTCGAATGTATGTAACATGACTTTACTGTACTAACCTGTGGATACTCTGTTTCTCACTAAGCGGCGACTTTAAAAGCGCCGGCCAAAGTTCCCACAGAGCTTCCCAATCCTGTTTATTTATAAGCGGGGAGTTTCTGGGAGCCATTAATATGAAAAGGGCCCCCTTATGCCTTTCGTGTGAATGCTCAATGTCTTCACCCTTAAGAATGGCCTTGATTTTAGGTATTAGCAACCGGTAGGAGAAAGGTACATATGTAAACATCCAAGTGAGGCGATTTTGAGCTGCAATACGAACCTGCAAAAATAACAAAATAAACACACGTCAGAAAAAATCTACCGGCTGCGCCATATATTAATACACATCTTAAATGTGAACAACGACGGCGAAACACCAATCTAGCTAAAGACCGATCTCAACCAGAAAACCTTAAGTTGGAAACCAACCTTGTATTGTTATTAACCACGAAGAGTTACGACGTTTGAGACATCTTTTTTTATACTACTAAATGACGTGACAAGCCGAAGGCCCAACTGATGTTAAGCGGTAACCTCTACCTATAACAATTGCAATGCCGCGGTGATCACGTTCACTAAGCACGTTACCAACGCTGCACTGCAATGCGCCCGTCACCCTGAGACAGAGTCGTAAGGTCTCATGTGCCCGTAATTTCATCGGCCCCCATGCTCTTCAAACAGGAACACAGCAATGAAGACATTACTGCTTGGCGGCAGAAATAGGTATGGTGGTAGTACTTCCCCAGATGAACCTTTTACAAAAAGTTCTACTACTACTGAGATATACCATAGGTACTTTTTAAATTCATAATCACAATATTTATTAAAATAAAAACAGATGAGAGTATATTGAGTATTCATAGTTTAATGAGGTAAAATTTGTAGGTAGGTAGAATTCATATTATTTACAATCCAGTGGGTGAATTGCTGGTCTCCTAGCTAGGCTATGAAATAGCCTGAGTTTAGGAGTAACAGTCCCGAACTCATACATACTAAAGTAGTACACATATAGTATATTCTGAATTGACCGAAGTACAAGGTATAATAGACAGCTCAAACAAAGCGTGCAGCACTACCAACGCTGTAACAGTGATCCCTGATTCACAAGTCATTTCCGTTCGGGACTCTCCCATGATTCTCACTGCGTCAGCTATGAGTATCCGCACGTAAGAGTTTCTGTATCAAACATAGTACATTCCCAACTTACCGAAGTATAAGTATTAATAGACAGCTCAAACAAAGCGTGCAGCACCGCCAACGCCGTATCCGTGATCCCTGATTCACAAGCCATTTCCGTTCGGGACTCGTCCATGATTCTCACTGCGTCAGCTATGAGTATCCGCACGTAAAAGTTTCTGTATCAAACATAGTACATTCCCAACTTACCGAAGTATAAGTATTAATAGACAGCTCAAACAAAGCGTGCAGCACCGCCAACGCCGTATCCGTGATCCCTGATTCACAAGCCATTTCCGTTCGGGACTCGTCCATGATTCTCACTGCGTCAGCTATGAGTATCCGCACGTAAAAGTTTCTGTATCAAACATAGTACATTCCCAACTTACCGAAGTATAAGTATTAATAGACAGCTCAAACAAAGCGTGCAGCACCGCCAACGCCGTATCCGTGATCCCTGATTCACAAGCCATTTCCGTTCGGGACTCGTCCATGATTCTCACTGCGTCAGCTATGAGTATCCGCACGTAAAAGTTTCTGTATCAAACATAGTACATTCCCAACTTACCGAAGTATAAGTATTAATAGACAGCTCAAACAAAGCGTGCAGCACCGCCAACGCCGTATCCGTGATCCCTGATTCACAAGCCATTTCCGTTCGGGACTCGTCCATGATTCTCACTGCGTCAGCTATGAGTATTCGCACGTAAGAGTTTCTGTATCCCTGGTTCGGGTCGTTGCCTTTGCCGTCCATTGTGCGTTCTAAGGCGCTGAATGTACGGAGTTTAGCTTCGTAGGCTGCCACGCGAGTACCTCTCCCGATTAGGATACGATCCCAAATCTGTTGGGAATAAGGTTTATTAGCGAACATAAAGTCACTGACGTCGCAAGGGTGACCAGAATTTTATATATGTATGTATATATATAACCTGTATTTATTATATGTTAAAGGACTGTAATATATGGCTCAACCATAGGGTGGTTAAGAAACCTTGGTCTTTGAAAAGGCCTTTTCAGCATTCTGGTACGTTTGCAAAAAGGCTTAAAAATGCCTTTCATCATTTCAGCCGTAAAACGTTCACTACTGAACTAAGGCCTCCCTCATGGATCTCCATGAGGGTCAGTTGCCATACTCACCACGCTTGGCAGCCGGGTTGGTGAGCGCAGTATGGGATGTTGATATACGGAAAGACGCTGCTGCCCATCTTCCGGTGGTGTCCCTTAGCAGGGTCATACTGCATCCACGGGTAGGAGAGGAGGGGTAACATTCTACTGCCGGCACCCCACGGCTGATAAAAATGCCTTTACTCGCTTGAAAATGTTCGCTCATTATCATCATACACAGCCTTTTCATACAAACACTTTTTGTAGTTACGGCATTCTTTCTTAATCGAGTCTAGCTACTAATTACCTGTATAAGAGCCTCAAAGCATTTTGTGTCATCCGACTTGTCGGCCAACATGCGCGCTTGCACAGCGGTCATCAGACGCACTAGAACGCATCTCACGTTCTCACCGTCGATGGTAACCACGTGATTCACCCCCGTGCTAAACGGCAGCGTGGTCGCTGGAACTAGGGAATCTATGCTGAAAGTATACAAACAATTTTATTTACGTATTTACAGGTTTACATCTTGGCTTTAAGAATTTATGCTACTGTTTGTGTGATCTCGATTAGAGAAGAGGAAACCGAGGTATAAGGGTTACAAGGGTCGATAAAGCGAAAACTATACCGAAAAAGCCAAGTGATGGAGAAAGAATTTCAATAATTAGTAACAAGAAGTTTGTTAACCCTTAATTTCATTTTTCAGACGTTTATCTGATCGACCTCTTTGGCCGGGAAACAACTAATATCCGTGTGTATTAAAGCCCTAAACTAAGTGTGTACCAGAAGAGTTTGTTGGGTTGCGAGAACTAGTGACCAGTGGCAGTGGAAATGTTTGCTAAGAACATTATTATTATATTAATAACTAAATGTACTTACAGCGAGTTAGGTTTTTCCTTTGCAATCGGGAAGAAGAGCGTGCAAGACAAAGACGCGTTTATTATACTCAAAGTCCGCAACATTTCCTGGTGGTCCAGTGTGATTTCACCTTTCGACCATTTGTTTAGTTTCTCTATAGCCGGCTTGAGGTATCTGTCCGTTAGCATTTGCACGCATTGCGCCTCTTCCGCGCTAGGTATATGCCATTTTAATTTAGCATCTTTCAAACGGGACCCTTTTCCCCAATCTCGGATCGGAAGCCATTTCTCCGGAGCCTCGTCGTAGTCATTAGGCGAGCTCCTCCAATCTTTGACATCTATAAGCGAGAAGAACTGCAGTATGTTCGCCAAAATTTCACAGGCTCTAGTCTGTTCCGTTTTATTGCTCAGTTTCAAAGCTTTGTCTAGAACAGGAAGAACATGAGGTATGTACTTGAGTAATACGGCGCCGTCACATTCCACAACGTAACCGAGCAGGACGAGCCTGTATAGTATGTATCGTGAAGGATTGTCATCTTTCAACGCTTCTTCTGTTAGAAGCTCTTGCAATTCCTCGCAAAGTTGCGGCAGGAAGGCAGCTAAAGTCGCTTCCGCATCGACTCTCGCGAACACTTTCAGTAGCACACCCACCATACTCCCCGACACGTTAGTTTCGAACGTAGATTCAGTAGCGAAAGCCTTGAACTTCCTTAACGCTTGTTTAAAAATCTTTGGCGATGATTGCATCAATATCGCCGTGGAGGCAGACGAAACAGCTGTTTCTATTATAGCGTCGGTTTTGCTACGGAATACTTCTAGGTCTTTCGTATCCAGCCTTACATTTTCCAAAACGCTAGATTCGACTATAACGAACAGCCTATCTAGATAGACGAGAACGAAGTCTTCGAATTGAGCGGTGGATTCGCATGTCAGCCGCTCTTCTTCCGTCAGGTCACTCCAGTGCTCAGACGCGGAGCTACAGTCCACGAAAGGAACCATCCACGCAAATATCAGGATGAAGTGAAGGCTGATTAGTGTCTTTTTTAAATCATTCGGATCCAGACCAGGTAAGACGGCCATGAGAAGCGGTACTACGTGCGTTGGGCCCTCGGGGTACCCAGCATCAGCTCCCCTGAGCAAAGCTCTCCCGACGGATGCCACGGCAGCCATTCCAACTGTAACCTTGTGTGGTTCTGTTAATGACGTGAGGGCGTCTCTCAGCCTATCTATCAAAGGTGGTATGACGATAGCTGGCCTCAGTGTAGCTAGGTTCTGCAGTGCGATAGACACGTCCGATCCGGAACGATTGTAGACAGCTTGTAATGTTGGGCTTAGAACCATCTCGACGAACTTATCAATGTCTTCGTCGCGCAGTTTGTATGAGTCGGGTATTTTGTTTTCCCAGTTGGCTTTGCATCTTACTTTACGTTCGCTTACAACCCTGTAAAATAATTGGACTGGATAAATTTGCATACGCGTGTTTTGTGACCTGTGTAATTAGGCACGTTGGATACTCCATATGACATAACTTCTTCATCTTCTTTTAACTTTCTTGTACTTTTATAATCTTAACCGTGTAGACCGGAGGTCTCCAAACTTTGAAGCCTTGGGGCCATAATATTTTTTTCGGTATGTTGCAAGGGCCATAACAATTTGTAATTTTTCTGCCCACCTAAGCAAGCATAGGCTTTTATTGCATTTCAATTACTATTGATTGTGTATTGTGACACGTAACGGGCCGGATTGATGGCAGTGGCGGGCCGGATTTGGCCCGCAGGCCGTAGTTTGGAGACCTCTGGTGTAGACTGTTACGATTATAAAAGTAAAAGTTGTAAACGACGGAGATCACCCCTAATGTCTTCCACCTATCCCGGTATTTAGTCCCCCTCCTCTCATGAAACGGATGCAGCGTCCTTCGGTTGTATCAACATCCCGTACTGCGCTCGCCAACCCGCCTGCCAAGCGTGGTGAGTATTGCAACTACCCCTCGTGGAGATCCATGAAGGAGGCCTGCGTTCAGTAGAAGTTTACCGGCTGATGACTCTGTAATATTAAAATAATCACCTGTTCAAGAATTCCCTCGAGATCCTCCTCAAAAACTCTCTCAGCCTGAACGACCAGCGTCCCGCGTTGGCGCTGTGAAGGTAGCTCTCGATCGCGTCTAGGAAGCATTGCAGGTGCCTCAGTACCACTCCGTCGGGATTGATCGACCAGACTATCCATGTCGCTAGGTATTTTACATCTAAATGGACAAAATAAAATAGGTTAACCATTTTTTCTAAGTTTATGCGCTTTTATTAGATACTGTCCTGCGCAACCTCGCTACAACAAGAGAGATCGGGTGTAGGCACCTATAATACAATTGGAAAGGAGCTGAAACTTTATTTGTTGTATCCACGAACCGCTTCAGAACCATTGAACCAAAATTGTTATATTTTTTTACTATTAACAATCGTGCAAACATTTTAAGTACCTACTCGTTTGTCTATAACGGGTAATAAAATGTATTCGTTAATTTGAACAAGCATTGGTACGGGGGTACCAGAAAAAGGCGCGAAGGCCTCAAAAGGTCACCAAAGGTCAAAAATGTAATTTTTGGGTTTTTGGACGTTTTCGGCCATTTGAAGACTTTTATTTTTTTGGTGACCTTTTGAGATCACAATAACTCCGGTCCCTGTGACCTAGGGTCACCAAAATCAATCAGTCCCCTTCTCTCAATAACACGGTGCTAACAAAAAAGGTTTCATGTAAATCGGTCACCGCGTTCGGTTGTAATCGTCAAATACACAGACGGACAGACAGACAGACAGCGCTATGCATATTAGGGGGCTTCGCCCCCTAAATATTCATGACCGCGCACGTTATTGCGTATTATAAAACTGCGAGCGCGGTGTAAAGAACAATTTTGTTCAAAATTTAAAACTCGTGATTAATAACGTTTCTTTTGCATACTATATTTATTAAAGCACCTTCGCAAATAATGCATTAATTTAGACCAAATTGTCATCATCACTTCTGGACTAAGGCCTCTCTCATGGCCGAGCACTGATCATGAGCGGTCATTGCCATACTCACCACGCTTGGTAGGCGGGTTGGCGAGCGCAGTACGGGATGCTAGTATACCGGGTGTTAGTGTAAACAGTCTTATCCTTGAAACCACAGACTAGGTATCAGGAACAGAGTCCAAAACCGATGAAAAAATAATAATTTATTTTTACATAATTTTTGCAAAGAAAATCCTCACAGATCATGAATGCGTTTCACCCTACACACACTACGATTTCTGAGGCTACGAAACACGTGCGTAGGTGCAATGCGCCATCTCTTTCTCTCAAACGAGCCGCTCGCCGCCTTTCGGCAACTCGCCGTTTCTTTGAAGCGCCGACAAAAACACCCGCCAAGGTCCCGCGGCCAGACCCACGCGAGCGCCCGCGCCGCCTCTTTCGCCAGTCGCGTGCAATCTCGTGAGGTCGGTACATCGCGACCCTTATGTGTGCCGATTCGCGGTAAAATGTAAACTAACTGTGTAACTTATCTGTGCTGTGACAATGTCGTACACGAGCGAACAGTGGACTGAAAAGGTGCGGCTTTATGCCATAGCTGGTGGGTGACCTTGGCACGTAGGATGTACACAGAGCGGTTTCCAGGACATTGTGTGCCAAGCCGGGAAACTATCCTAGCGGCTACACAAAGGCTACGTATGTAAATAAGACTTGTTTGTTATTGAACTTTTTAAATAACCGAAAATAACTACCTACTTTAGCCTTATAGCTTTTTTGATTCATTTTAATAATTTTACTTGTCTTGAAATAACTTAATAATGTAACGTGCTAGAGTAATTATTTTTGCCTGTCCTAAGGCAGGAAAAGTATGAAGGGAAAGTTCTATGCAAGCAACCATTCGTTTTGATACGTACCTACACCAGCCCGAGCCCAGCGACATTTGCGGGCGACGTACGACTGTAATTAGGGTGTCCAAAAAATCACGTTCCTTAGATTAGAAATGAATTATCAAAATGTAACGAAACTAATTGACTATTATTTTGAATTATTACTTGTATCAATTCATTTTAGGGTTATACATTCGTGGTTTAAGTGATAAGTGTGTTCACACTAACACACTGTATGTAATCAAGGAACCGTAGGGGCGTACTTAAACGATAACTGTTCATTGAAATAAGGAGCATTTGAAGTTCAAACTTACCAAGGCCACTGTGTTTAGTATGAACCTGCATGTCTTTGTAGCTGACCGGCAGATGTAGTGAGCTCAGAAACTTGGAGAACATTTTGGGCGCATGCGGACTCCAGTCTATCGCACCAGGGTTGCGTTTCGCTAGACTAGCCAGGATTATTATGAGGTCCTGTAACAAAGCATGAAGAAAATACATTTAAATGCTTGAGTGAGCTTATTGTAAGATTATGGTGTCTTGTAACCTACTAAATTGTAAATTACCTTAGGTTACAATTTAGTAGGTATACAAAGTGTATTATTACAATAATAATAATAATAATAATGCTGGACAATTCACACAGCATCACTGTACGGGACCGGACTATAAACGGTTCGGTCGGCTCAGCACCTATTCAGTGGACTGTAACTGTTGGGTGTGCTGATGAGCCTTCCGATTCCGAGTATAGTAGACCGTCGTCCTGTGTGTACGTTGAGTGCTGGGGTTCTATGGAGGACTGAGATTGAAACAATAGCGTGAATTCAGGTACAACGGCGGCGGGTGCGGGTTGCGGGCGGCGAGAGTGAGCGAGAGGTCCGTTCCTTGCTTCCTTTTGTTAGCGCGTGGGTGTTGTTCCGAGGCTGGCGACTTGTGGACTGAGCACATGCAGTGAACGGTTCTCGTCTATATTTATATTTTTTCCTGTTCCCTCACTCTGCCGCGCGCAGCGAGCGACTATTGCCGGTTGCGTTTATTGGTGTAGGTACATTGTTTACTGTTTCTATCTGTATCTGTGTTAATATCTTACAATATCTTACATTATTTGCTCTATCTATGCATTTATAAAACAGCCTATCTCTATATTATTGTAGCCCGTTGCCGGTGCCTACAAGTACTATTAATATTTTATTTATAATATTTATCTATGCTATGGCTATCTATACTATGACTATCTATGCTAGGTCTTAGAGCTACATGGTGGTAGGTGTTTTATTTTCATTTAAGTCTAATCTATTAATTTAATTGCTATGACCGTCCGGAACATTCTCCCGCCGTCCAGTGACTCCGCTGTTGTCGCTGGAACCTTCCGTCGTGGAGGACGGCTCATCTCTCGGCAGGATGATCACCTTCTTGGTCGGTCTTCTCAGCACGCCCCCTTTGGTTTGCACGTCGATGGCTCGTACGACTCCGTCCGCTCCGGGGTAGACTGTGACTATGACCCCCCTGGGCCATGTGTTGCGAGGCAGGTTGGAGTCTGCGATGAGCACCAGGTCGCCCACCTGGGCGGCGGGGCCGTCGCCGTGAGGGTGGCGGCGGCGTTGTAGCTCGGGGAGATACTCTTTGAGCCAGCGGGCCCAGAAGGTATCGGCCAGGCGTTGAGAGGCCCGCCAGTGCGACCTGCCTATCAGGTCGCCGTCGGTGAAGGGGCCGAGCGCAGGGGTGCGCCCCGGCTGCAGCAGCAGGAAGTGATTCGGGGTGAGGGCCTCCGGGTCCTCGGGATCCACTGAGACGTGCGTTAGTGGACGGCTGTTGACGGTGTACTCGACCTCAGCGAGCAGGGTGAGGAGGACTTCCTCACGCGGTTGGCGCTCGCACAGGGTTGCTGCGAGCGCGGTTTTGACGCTTCGGACTAGGCGCTCCCAGGCCCCGCCCATGAATGGGGCCCCAGGAGGTATGAAGCGCCAGGTGATGCCTCTGGATGAGGCCTCGCAGGCGGTCGCGCTGTCCAGCGCGGCGCGAAGCTCCTTGTCGGCACCACGTAGGTTGGTCCCGTTGTCGGACCAGATCTCGGTGGGGCAGCCTCGGCGTGCGATCATGCGCCGTAGGGCCATGACCGCGGCCCTCGTCGACAGGTCGGAAGCGAGCTCAAGGTGGACTGCCCGAGTGGTCAGGCAGGTGAAGAGCGCCACATAGCGCTTCGCTGTTGCCCGCCCGATTCTTACGGCCAGCGGGCCGAAGTAGTCGAGGCCTGTGTGCGTGAACGGCCTGCAGCTGAGCGCCAGCCTCGCCGGCGGGTGATTTCCTGTCGCCGGCTGCGGGGCGGGCGCCTTCCTCAGATGGCACGGCAGGCAGCGGTGGATCACCATACGTGCTGTCGTCCGCAGGCGCAGGATCCAGAAGTGTTGACGGCATTCGTTTATTGTTGCTTCAACACCGGCGTGCATCATCTGTCTGTGGATACTTTCAATATACAGTTTAGTCACCCTATCGTTTCCATCTAGAATGGGAGGTGATTTTGTTCGTTCACCTATGTCTATAGTTAGGCCGATTCTACTTTTGATTACTATGACGCCGTCCTTCATTTCTATGGCTAGCTTGCTCAAGCGGCTGTTTTTCTGTAAAGCTTTCCCTGCCTTCAGGGCTTTTAATTCTTCGGGAAAGCTATATTCCTGTCTTGCCATGACGATGTTGAGCTCGGCGCGTCTTAATAAGTCACCTTCTATAGGTAGGTACTTATCGGTGGTGGGGCGAATCTCCCGCCGCTGTTTCTGTGCCTTTCTCTTTTCCGTGCGCCAGTCGGGATCGCTCTCGGTGTTCTTAACTGTTCTTTTGAACTCTACCCTTTCTACTCTGCGTCGGAGGATGTCTATGAACTGTAAGATCCGCGCTGTTGTTCGAACGAGTCTTTTGTATTGGGAAAACCTGCCTGGATCGGGAAGTGCTGTAGCTATCGTGGGCGACTTCTTTCTTGGCTCCGTATCGAGGGCGAGCGTGCGCTCCTCACCTGTTTCCTGGATCGAGGCGGGTTCTTCCGTAGGCCAAGTAGCGGGATCTGTTTTCAGGAAATCTGGGCCGACGTACCATCTATGTTGTTCGTTGAAATTTGTCGGTATTTCCCTGGTGGCGTCGTCCGCGACGTTGAGTTTGGTGGGTATCCAGCGCCATTCTGTCTGTTCACTAAGTTCTTCAATTGCTGCGATCCTGTGCGCTACAAAGGGCTTATACGACCGTGCTCCTGTTCTTAGCCACGTAAGTACTGTCTTGCTGTCTGTCCAAAAGTACCTTTGGTCGGGTTTTCTATCATGTTCCGCTACTACTGCTTCCGCCATTCTGGTTCCTGTTACCGCTGCTTGCAGTTCTAGGCGGGGCACGGATAATAGCTTTAGTGGGGCAACTCTAGCCTTTGCTGTTATGAGGGATACCTCGATACCTGTGGCGGTCACTGCTCTCCAGTACAGTACCGCTGCGTATGCCGCTTCTGACGCGTCCACGAAGGTGTGAAGTTCTAGTCTCGTAGCTTCGCTGTAGCCTCTATAACTTCTAGGTATGCTTACCCTTTTTAGGTTTCTTAGTTCAGTCAGCCACTCTTCCCATGGCTGTGCTAGGTCCTCAGGGATGGGCTCATCCCATCCTGTTCCTCTGCGCCATATCTCCTGTAGGAACTGTTTGGCTCGTGTGGTGACTGGTGAAGCAAAACCTAGAGGATCAAAAACGGACATCATAATCTTCAGCATCTCTCTCTTTGTCGGCAGCTTCTTAGTTGCTATGTTCTGTGGCAGGCGCGTCATGTCAAGGTTGAATGCTATTCTGTCTGTAGCCGGATTCCACATTATGCCCAGGGTACGCTCGGCTCTAGTGCCGTCGTCCAGTGGGCGCGGCGTCTGTAGCTGTCCGGGCTCGAGCGTTCTCAGGACCTCCGTACTGTTCGATGTCCATTGTCTTAGGTTGAATCGGGCTTTTGACTGTATATGTTTCACTTGACTTGCTACAAGTATCGCTTCGTCTGTAGTCGGGAAGCTCTGCAGGTAGTCATCCATATAGTGGTTTCTTACTATGGCTTTAGCAGCGGCCGGATACTCCGCACTATGCTTTTCTGCGTTGAGATCCTTTACAAATATCGCCGCGGCTGGTGGAGATGTTGCTCCGAATATCAGGGAGGTCATTCTATATTCTTCGGGAGGTGCGTCACCCCTCTTGTGGTCCCTCCACAAATATCGGAGCGCATCCCGATCGGCTTCCTTTATTTTAACTTGCATGAACATCTCGGCGATGTCCGCTGAAACCGCTATTTTGTGTTGGCGGAAACGCATCAATACCCCGGGTAGTGACTGGAGTAAGTCGGGTCCTGTTAGAAGTTTATCGTTCAATGATGTTCCCGCTGTCTTTGCTGCTGCGTCCAGCACTACTCTGAGCTTGTCCGGTTTCATTGCGTTGATCACTGCGAAGTGAGGCAAGTACCATTTCTTCTTTGAATCAGTCGGCTGGGGTGCACGTTCTGCGTAGCCTTTAACTATTAGGTTCGTCATCTGTGCTTCATACTTTCTTCTTATATCGCTATCTTTATCTATCTTCTTCTCTGTGCTGTACATTCTTCGTAACGTGTTATCTCTATTGTTCGGCATGACGACATCTCCCTCTTTCCACAGTAGCGCCGTCTCGTAATGTCCGTCCGGTCTTTGAGTAGTGTTTTCTCGAAGTATTTTCAGTGCTCGTTGCTCGGGATCGTTGATCGGACATTTCGGCGTTATCATTAACGATTCTATAGCGAAATGGTGGCGTAGCTCGTTGTTCATGTCGTCTTCGATAGATAGATGATTTATGTACTGAACGCGCTGTCCGAGAGACCGAGTTCGGGATCCGTGAAGTACCCAGCCGAGCGGGGTCAGGGAGGCCACTGGTTGAGAGATGTGACCTGTCTTCATGTTGCTAGTGACCAGCAGGTGCCAATTGTCTTGGCCTATAAGGATCCTCGGTTTGGCGTTTCCATGTAGTACATAATTCTTGATGCTTTTCAGATGTTCCACGTACTGTACGTCGTTGTGTGTGATAGATTGTGGAGAAAGTTTTAAGCTTTTGACGGTTCTGGCCTGTATTTCGTGCGTTCCATCGGCGCCTGTTAAGCTGAATGTTATGCGCCTCGACTTCATTTCTTTGACCGTTGCGTTCGCTATGGATTCTATCCGCAGCGGATCATTGGGCCCAGGGGCCCCTATTGTGTCTGCGATGTCCTCGTCCACCAACGTAACCGTTGATCCATCATCGAGCAGGGCGTATGTCTTCACTTCGCCGCTGGGGCCCGAAGCTGTGACCGGTACTATCTTCAGAAACGTCCTGCTCTCTGCTATGGTTCTTGATGATGCGACCTTCTCGGTTTCTTCCTCTTGGACTCGTTGGAAATGGAGAAGTGGGTGATGCCATTTCGGACATCCGTCGGTAGCGCAAGCCTTCTTGGGGCATCTGTGATTTTGCGTTCTGAGCTTGAGGCATCGGAAGCAGAGTTTAAACCTTTTGGCTATGTCCCATCTTTCATCGGTGGAGGCTTCTGTTAGTTTTTCGCATTTCACGATGTTGTGATTCTGTTGACAAACCAGGCACTTGGGCTTCTTGTCTTCTTGACTACTATTTACGGCATAGGCCCTGCCTTGTTTTTTGTTCGCTGCGGCAGGCGCTTCTGTCTCGGGCTGCGCGTATGGGCCGCATCTCTCGGCTTCTCTGTTGAGGAATCTCGCTAGTTTGAGAAGATCAGGTTCGTCGGTAGCTTGTTCTGTAGCGAAGTCGTACCATCTGTATTTGAGCGTCGGCGAGAGCTTTTCTATTGTGATCTTTGTTAGCTCTGGGTTATAGAGGTAGTAGACTCGTTGTAAGGCCTGTAATGTAGCAACGACGTTTGCTACCCGACTTGCGAACACACATAAGTCTTTAGGCGAATCTGTAGGTCGGGCTAGAGAACGTAATCTATCTAATTCGGCTAGGGCTATTGCGTCTGGTCTGCCGAATCTAGCTTCAAGCGATTTCATGACCGTATCTGGCTGGACGTTGTAGATTAACAAGCTTTCTACAGATTCTCTAGCGCGACCTTTCAAGCATTTCCTTAATCTACCTACATTCTCAGTTTCTGTGTAGGAATAGGCGGATTCCTCATATGCTGCCTTGAATGCTAGCCATTCTTGATAGGCACCGCTATATATTGGCAGTTCCGAGAACCGGCGGGCAGTCGACTGTGTTCCCGATCGTATAGCTTGCGCTATAGCAGAGGCCAGCTCTCCCATTTCAGTACGGGGCGGTCCTGCTATGACTCCCGCCGGTGCGGAAGCTCCCGGCCTCACAATATCCCTGTCATTAAAGTTGTGTACATACCGGTTTGCTCCCTGGAACTCACTGTATCCATTATTCGCACTGTCTCTATTCACGTTTGCCCCGCGGGCGTTGTTAACTATACTGTCACTGTTCACTATGTTATACTGTTCTGTTGCACTATAAAACTGTCCTTGGTGTAGCGGGGCTGGCTGTGCACCCGCTGCGTGCCGGTGCTCCGGCGTCTCCGTGTGGGGCGCGGCCCTCGGCGTCCCCAGCGGCGGCTGTGTGTTGGGGGCGTCGGCCGTCGTCCCCGGCGGCGTTTGCTGTATGATGGTGGGGGCGGCCTGTACTGCGCCGTCCGTCATCTTCTGTGTGGCGGGACTGTTATTCCCGACCTGAAGGCGTCCGGGGGGGTTCCTCGTTCCGCCCGGCTCCTGTGCGGCGAGACTGTTATTCTCGCCCGGTTGTGCTAGGGGAATCTTCCTTCCGCCCGGCTCCTGTGCGGCGAGACTGTTATTCTCGCCCGGTTGTGCGAGGGGAATCTTCCTTCCGCCCGGCACCTGTGCGGCGAGACTGTTATTCTCGCCCGGTTGTGCGAGGGGAATCTTCCTTCCGCCCGGCACCTGTGCGGCGAGACTGTTATTCTCGCCGTGTGGTTGATCTGTTATCGCCAGCAGGGTGGTGTTCTGTACCCAGTGCTCTACCCGTCCGGTATTTTCTCGCTCAGTGACTTCGGACCTCGCGTCACTTTCTGAGTCCTCCTCTTCTTCGTAGAGTTGTTCCAGCTCCGCTTCGGCGATCTGAGCCTGTATACGCAACAGCTCCAATTTTGCTTGCGCTATTCTGCTCTTCTTAGATCGTCTTGTTGATTTCCTTGACGCCGCGGTCTTCTGTGTTCTCTCCGTGCGGGGCTCTGTGTCTTCTGTGTCCTCCACGGGGCTCCCGCCGGTGTTTCCTGTGGCTGTGGCCAAGGTGTCCGTCGACGTCGGCTGCGTACTTCCTGTGCAGGTCGCGGACGAGTTGGAGGTGAGGATGTTTGATCCGAGGCTGGTCGATGCTGTCGGCTCCATACCGGGAGCTCCGGACGCGTGTGGTTGCTCGGGCACTGTTTTGCGCGGCACCGACTGCTGTGACGGGGGTTGCGGCCGCTCCTCCGTCACCGCGGTAGCAGTCGGCGTAGGTGCCGGACCTGGCTCTTCGCAACGAGACCCGCAGTTTGACCTTGTCACCACCATTGCTCAATCTCAATCCAAATAGATCCGACTCGCGAGGACCAATGTACGGGACCGGACTATAAACGGTTCGGTCGGCTCAGCACCTATTCAGTGGACTGTAACTGTTGGGTGTGCTGATGAGCCTTCCGATTCCGAGTATAGTAGACCGTCGTCCTGTGTGTACGTTGAGTGCTGGGGTTCTATGGAGGACTGAGATTGAAACAATAGCGTGAATTCAGGTACAACGGCGGCGGGTGCGGGTTGCGGGCGGCGAGAGTGAGCGAGAGGTCCGTTCCTTGCTTCCTTTTGTTAGCGCGTGGGTGTTGTTCCGAGGCTGGCGACTTGTGGACTGAGCACATGCAGTGAACGGTTCTCGTCTATATTTATATTTTTTCCTGTTCCCTCACTCTGCCGCGCGCAGCGAGCGACTATTGCCGGTTGCGTTTATTGGTGTAGGTACATTGTTTACTGTTTCTATCTGTATCTGTGTTAATATCTTACAATATCTTACATTATTTGCTCTATCTATGCATTTATAAAACAGCCTATCTCTATATTATTGTAGCCCGTTGCCGGTGCCTACAAGTACTATTAATATTTTATTTATAATATTTATCTATGCTATGGCTATCTATACTATGACTATCTATGCTAGGTCTTAGAGCTACATGGTGGTAGGTGTTTTATTTTCATTTAAGTCTAATCTATTAATTTAATTGCTATGACCGTCCGGAACAATCACCTAGCCCCAAGCTAAGCAGAGCTTGTGTTATGGGTACTAGATGACTGATATACTTAATACAATATACTACATAGATAGATATTTTTTATTATATATAGAAAACATCCAGAACACCCTGAACAAATATCTGCAGGTCATACAGACATTTGTTCCGAGGCGGGATTCGAACCCGCAACCTCTTGCGTAGCAGGCGGACCTTCGCCCGCTGCGCCACAGAGGTCGTCAATAATTTGTTACTTTGTAAGGGAATTTTCAATTTGAAAGACAGTAAACTGTTTTTAGTTAAGTGTAATTGGCACCATGAATCTACACAAACCCAAAAAGGCCCATGAAAATAAAGTCGTTTTAGAGGAAATAAATCAATATTTATTTTTGTTTTTTTTAACATAATTGTGTTCTTTTTTTAGGGATTCGTAGGCAAACAACAAACCGCTTTGTCTGTCCGTCCGTCACTGACTTTGCGAAGTCATAGAATACTTTTTTGCATGGACATATAAAATAAAAATGCCGAGAAAACGATACCAAAAAATGGTAAAAAAATATTAATTTGAGTTACACACAAGACGGGGATGAAGTTTTTTCTTGATTTTCCCATCGTGTAGGGTATCGTTGAATAGGTACTTTAATATCATTTAGGGGTTGCGAAGACAACTTGTTGATTTAGGGTTCCGTTTGCATAATATTAAAGTTTTAAACTTTTCTTGAGCGTTCCCCCCTTCTAAAATCTAAGCAGCTAACTTTACAAATCTAAAAAAATCAAGAATGAAACTATAAGGGTTTCTTGATTTACTACGACATTCTAAAAATGGGTGTCCCTATTAATTTTTAATTAAAGAATCAACTTACGTTAGCGCCACACGGGGCGGCGTAGCAAGTTTCCCACAGGTTCATGATGTCATCGAACCACAGCTTGTGGCCGTGCGCGGCGTGCTCCGCGGGCAGAGCCACGGGCAGGAACATAGTCAGCTGGCCGATCATGTAAACCTCCGCGGACCATGGGTTGATTTGCGGCATTATTTCCGCTATGATCTCTTTTGTTGCTGACAGTTCGAAAAATCTAAAAAATAATATTTTTAATCCACGAACCACGAGCGAACAATATAACTTGCACATGAGTCGCTTAATGCATTTACCGGCTAATAAACATTTTTAATACTAGTAATCCTTTATTCAGTGCGACCGCACAGTCCTCTTAGAAAAGTAGAACAACACTTTACGGCTTGAAACTTCGTTATTGCCAAATGCATTCGCGTGCAAGTCGGCCGATTTTGTCGTAGCTCCAAAACAGATAACTCGATCTTGATTCAATTATTTATTTTAATTGAAAGACGACTTGATAGCTGTTTCATTTTACAGTCATAGCTTTAATACAAGATCGTTTCATTCGGGGATAGTAAAAGACAATTTTGGCGTTCCATCACCGTTTGGAACAAAAAGCTTAATTTCAACTAAAACAATAAGGTTATTGTAGATTTCTACTTACGGCCGTGCGCATTTCACAATAGACACGAACGAACACTCCAGAGATCTGAAATTTAAAAGAACGGATAAGTTTACCTGTATATTCAGATTGACAACATGCACAATCCTGTCACCTGAGAACCATGATATGAAGCAAATGAAGAAATACAAAATGCATTTAAACACCGATCTATGTGAGCTAAGCCAGCTACCGTTGGTGAGCCAACCAAATTAACTTAAACTCTAGCCAAAATCCTATCTTTTAAGATAAAATGTGTTAGTTTTTTTATGTAAGGTTTTGTTATAAATAAGGATTAACAATGAAATTGAATATTTAGAACTGCCCACGGAACACGCCACGCACGGTCAGAAGCTGTGGTTCGATAACATCATGAACCTGTGGGAAACTTGCTATTTATTTTGCCCTGTTTTCAATATAGTCTATTTTTACGCATTTTTTATATTATAAGGATAGCAAATTAATTTCTAGAAACATTATTTGCTATATTTATGGACTATTTCAACAAGTTTTTAACTGTTTTCTTAACTCTTGGAATGACGTAGTAGCGTCACTTTGCTATGAAATTGCAACAAATTAAATGCGGCTACATGCAAAAGTGCCGCTGCTCAGGCATTCGTGGCTGTTATCGAGTAAAGACCTAGTTGTAAAGTTAAATAAATGGAATGCTATGACTAAGGACTTCGAAAATAAATGTGTTTAAAATTACTATACGTGTTATTTTCCCATGAATTCTTGTAATTAAGTGCACTCTTAGAAATGTTAATAATCATTCTATCTGGATTTTGGCTTGAGTTTATAGCTATGTTTAAAATATGTGGATTCACACAGGATAACTCCAGTTAAGAAAGCTTCATAAGCTCTCTTCCTTTAGTACCTTAGCTCTGAACCACTGACTACGAACCAGACTAGCATCGCTGACCAACTTTGTATTGCGTCCAGCGCTTTAGAAATATAGTATTACCATAGATTGACAGTTCTCTACCTTAGATAAACAATTTCGTACATTCTTATATTCGTTATTTACATTTTGGTTAAATTAATTAATTGACTTGGAGCCCTTGACAGTGACGTTAAAACAGAGCATAGTACTTATTTTAGAAGGGAGTGTGAACCAACTAAGCGAGACAGCCGTAATTGAAAACATATCAAGTATATACTTTTAAACACAGACGAACACTGGTCTAGGCACCAGTGTTCGTCTTATAACTTATTTACAAAATACAAGATTATTTTTGATGTGTTGACTTAAAATTGGACCCAAAACCCTAACAACGTGTGCATCTCCGCCTTTGTTCATCATCATCATTTGCCCGTTGGAACCTGATGTAGGCCTCGTCAGGTGGACGATGATGTCGATGACAGCGCACTTGTAAGTGAATTGTCCGTTACAAGAATGAACTACACTCGAGAGCATAGAAATCGCACATCCCATACATTTTCTTTTTGACCCTTATTTTTTTTAAATTAAAGTTTGTTTGCAATTATAACTTAAATTAAATTAAAGTACACACTGATAGCTTCCTAAAAACCCATAATGTCTAGTCTTGACCTTCGAAATCATAACAATGGCAACTTAACAACAGAATGTCCTAAATTAGCTCGTTTCAGGTAGCTCGGTTTGTGGGACATTGAGCAGGTATAAATGGATAAGGGATGATTGAAATGACATCATTTGCATACCAACTCTTTCTATTAAACGATTATTCGAGATATTCAACGATTTCTATGCTCTCGAGTTTAGAATTATTTACAGAATCGCTGTGACTAATTTTCATGTGACGACATGAATGATTTAAGGATGGATAAATGTACAACTGAATCAGCATCCAACGACTGTCTCGCATTATCTCGGCTCAGCCTATATCCAGATGATGAATGAACCCAATCCATCTGCCACCTGGGAACTAATTCTCGAGAAGATAATAAAATATCACAATAGATAAATATCATACCACCAACTGTCAAAAATGTATAGGATCCAACGTTATTTTGACAGTTAATATGATATCTAACTATTGTCCTAATTGATAATCTTGAGAATTAGGCCATTGTGCAAACAAAGCATAACCCGAGAATATTTCTTTTTTACGTGGGTGTTTTATCTTCCTCAGCGAAGCCAAAATAGCTTAGGGCGTCATCGAGCCCCGTTCCAGATAGGAATTTGCGAATCATTTGGAGTATATCGACGTCTTGTTGACCTTCCTTTGGCCTGAATACAGAATTACTGAATAATTGACATGTTATTATTCAAATAAGGGTCTATTATATTCGAGTAGGTTTTATATAATGGGAATTCATGTGATTAGTACAGTACTTTTGTATCGTGAAATGTGCCGGAAAGGAGATATTATTCAAAAAACTGCATTTAGGCGCCATTTGGCAGCGCGAGAGGCAAAGATACGAGGTGGGAGAGTTGAAATTCGGAAAGAGCACATCGAAATCTATATCATTACGCATAATCAAAACACCCGGGAACTTTCCAGGTAAAAGTACCAAATGGCATACTAGATTGTCAGTCCAAGCTTTGTTTAAGCTAGGTAATATCTATGACAAGACCGAATCATGCTTTCAGGCAAGAAGCCAACTAAAATCTGTCTAATAGATAACAATTGTGCAGCCAATTACAATTGAAAAATTAAATGATGTAGTTGGCCTTGGCATTAACACGTATCGTATAAATATCCGCCGTTGTTTCGCGTACAGTGGACACCTTCAGCATGAGAGGGATAGCAAAAGCTTATATCAATTTATTATATTATGAAGCTAGTTTAAGTAAACAGACTGATTGGACCCGTGAATAATTTGCATGCCTTAAATTGGGAAAACATGTTTGGAACCTGTGTATTTTCTCAATATCTTTTTGAACCGTGTTTGCGAATAAATGATTTATGGTTTAAACTCACACTAACACAAACCTACACTTGTGCCATATTTGTAATATTTTCGGCGTAGACAAAACAGTTGGTAAATAACAAAGTCGGTAAATAATATTATACTTACGAAAGGTAGTGATACATTCCAATATCAGTAGCATTGTTTTTGAACAATTTTTTGCCCAAATCGAAGAGCGGGCGCCACGGTAGTGTCAGTTCCTCGGGAGAAACTAAATATCGCTTCCTGTAAATAAAATGTTGAAAACTTAAACAATTAACAAAATGAGATGATAAAGGTTGAAGAGTAACACAGGCAAAAAAAATCAGCTATGGAAGTATAAATAAATAAGTAAAATGGCTTTTCACATCTATATACATAGATGATTTATCAAGCATCAGCTACTGTATTTTCACACATTTTTAAAGGCTAAGCTGAGAGAATGGTTGCTTGTCCAGCACCTTAACTATCCTCCAGCTTAGTCAGCCATAAGCATACAGTGGAAAAAACATGTCAATATATTTTAAGTTGACTAAACAGGTTCTCTCATGATGTTTTCGTTCCCATTAAAGCTTAACTTAACACTACACACATACATATCATGATATCATTATTTTATAAGGGATTTTACTGTATACTTTTTTATTATTTTCCAGGTGTTTCAAAGATATTACAGCATCTTTGGTTAGTCCTTCCGTGATAATAAAAAAGGTAAACAATAAAATCATTAGTTGTAGTAGAACTTTTTGTGAAAGGTTCATCTGGGGAAGTACTACCGCCATACCTATTTCTGCCGCCAAGCAGTAATGTCTTCATTGCTGTGTTCCGGTTTGAAGGGCAAGGGGGCCGGTGAAATTACGGGCACATTAAACACGGGACCTTACAACTCTGTCTCAGGGTGACGGGCGCAATGAAATGCAGAGTTGGTCACGTGCTTAGTGAACATGATTCAGGTGGACCTTCAGCTTGTCTCGTCATTTAGTAGTATAAAAAAAATCTTATGTTAAGGATTATATCTTCTTTCCCTCACTTGGAAAAAAAAGTTTTCCGAAGCGAACAAATTCAATTATGTGCTTTATTCAATTTAAATGTGTTTTGTTCTTAAAACTGACTATTCTAGGTAGCGTTTTGCTCTATTGAATAAACACTTATTGATTTTGATTTTAGTTTTTATTTAAATAACTAACTGTCCCGTGCAACTTTGTCTGCGTCACATAAGAGAAATATATAGAAGGCCGCAGGCACCTAAAATAAAGAAGCTAAAACTTTCTTTCTTGTTTTTTTTAACCCACGAACCACTTGAGAACTACTATTAAAAAAGTTACAAATTTATTGATAATTTAAAGATTCATGACCACACATTCCGCATAATTTAAATACGAGCGCGGCAAACCTGAGACATTTTCTAGGATATTCCTTGATATAAATGGTGTAATAGGCTGTTTAAAATTTCATACTGATGATGGATATCGTTATTATTTGAATAAGCATCAATATTATGTTTATAAAAACACATTTGCGGATAATGCATTCTTTTAGAATAAACAAAAAAAGTTACGCAGCGCACGCAAGCTCTCAATAGTAATACATTTTATCTGTTTGTGCAACATTTTTCAATGATGCTTCGCTCCTATTGGTCATAGCGTGATGTTATAATAGCCTATAACTTTCCTCGATAGTTGGGCTATCCAACAAAAAAAGAACTTTTCAATTCGAACCAGTAGTTCCTGAAATCACTTGCGCCCAACAAACCAACCAACCAAACAAACCAACAAACAAACTCTTCAGCTTTATAATAATAAGTATAGATACTGGACATCTCGCACAGCCCCAGCAGAGAGAGCAGAGCTTTTGTTATGGTTGATAGAATAAATAAATACTTTCCTTTCTGTAAATACATAACTAATTATCATAATTAAAAAAATCCCAGACCCGAGAATTGAACCTGCAACCTCCAGTGTCTCAGTTGGCTATAAAACCAAATGCACCATGGAGGTCATCAGATAATTACTATGTTAACAAACTGCTCATTTTTGCTAAAGTTAGTGTTGTGGGGTGCCGGCAGTAGAATGTTGCCTTTCCTTTCTTGCCCGTGGATGCAGTAAGAATCTGCCAAGGGATACCTCCAGATGATGGGCAGCAGCGTCTTTCCGTGTATCAACATCCCTGAACTTGTCAACCTGCCCGCCAAGCGTGATAATTATGGTAACAACCCTCTCATTATCTTGGAGATCCATGAGGGACTCCTATGTCCAACAGCTGATGTGGATAGCAGTCCAATGGCTGAGATGATAAAGAAAAATATTGCTAAAATTACTTACTTTGACAGCATAACAAACATTGTGCCAAACTTGTGTATCTTTGTTGGTTCCAGATCAGGTATGAGAATCAGCTCATAGGCCAGTTTTATGAATGTTATGTGATCTTCCTTGCTGAACTTCAGACCATACAGTCTGATATACCTGTGAATTTTATGTGAAATATAAGTTAACATGTACTTTGCGGTGGGGTGCCGGCAGTAGAATGTTGCCCCTTCTATCTTGCCCATGGATGCAGTAAGAGCCTGCTAAGAGCTACCTCCGGAAGATGGGCAGCAGCGTCATTCCGTGTATCAACATCCCGTACTGCGCTCGCCAACCCGCCTGCCAAGTGTGGTGAGTATGGCAACTGCTCCTTATGGAGATCCATGAGGGAGGCCTGCGTTCAGTAGTGGACGTTTTATGGCTGAAATGATGATGTACTTAATTCTGGTGGGGAATTGCACAGACATTCCTCATTGGGGTATAATACAAACTCATAATCCCCCCATGGCATTACCCTAGCCTATGTTACTCTTATGTCCAATAAAACAGTAGTTCAGTAACTACATGTATTGTGCTAGGTAGCAAGTTACAGACTGGCAATCACAAAAAGTGTACAACTACCCTCACTTAGTCAATCTTATTCTCAGAATAAAGCAGGCAAATATGAGCAGGATTCATACATAACAGTTACCAAGTACATAGTATAAATGGCTTTTGCTATTTCAACAATCTGTTTTGTTATTCTATATCTTTTGAACTAGCCAAGCAAGTTGACTTGTCTACAGATTGCTAAAGTTTTACAACATGTTTTACATTTACTTATTTTATGTATATGTTATCTTTCTCTTGTTATTTTTATATTTAAGGTGTGCAATAAAGCATTTTCTATCTATCTATCTATCTACATTGAGTAATGTACTGTTTTTGTTTCTAGTTTGATAATTTCCTATCATTAAAGTTATTTGCTAATGTGTTATAACATTTAAATACTTTTATTGGTGCAATCAGTATAACAGAGGCCAATTAGTAAAATAAATAAACTAGGATTCATTCGCCTATTAAGGAAAGTGTATTGGGTAATAGAGATTTGGTGATTCAGAATGAATATCAAAATTTTATGAAACATGGTGACAATGCATTTATATTGTGTAACATTTACACAGGCAGTTACAAAGGAAAAGAGATATTAATAATAAATAAATATAACTTTTTCATCAACCAGTTTGATGATCAGTCAAGAATCAAGAATCAAAAAATACTTTATTCAGTGCGGCCGCATGGACCTTATTGATGCGTCACAAATTACAAAATAAAACAACACAAATAAATAGAATAAAGCACATAATTGAATCTGTTCACTTCAGATGACACGCGAGTTAGGAAAAGAAGTGAACAGAAGAACCTAACTCGGTCGTTATAGTCATCATTTAACAATTTTATTTTGTAGCGAGTTTATTCTTATTTCTTGTATTTACATTGTGATTGTCGCTGTTTTTCTTAAACGAAGCAATATTTTTATGGGTGTACAACAGGTTCTCATAAATATATTGACAAGCTACTGTCATTATATTTATTAGTTATTTAGTGTAGAACTAAGCATTTCCCTAAGTGTTAACTAAAATAGGTACCTTTTTTACCCATATTTTATAAATAATTAAATACAAGTGAAATATTTATTATTATTATCTCTCTTTTACTTCTATAGCAAAAGCAATTTTATTTTATTTCACAGGTCTTCATAATGCAAATATACTGTAAGGCCAGATGCAGTTAGGAAGTCCTGGGAACCAGCCAGCACATTTAAAACATGTATGCAGCTGCCAAAGGTTGAAGATGAACTGTAACAGTGTGTAGAGTATTAATCTATTAATAAATTAAGGAAGTTAGTGAAATATACTTGACTAGGAACTTAGAAGAAAATGAATAATCTATAATAAGTTTGCAGAAAGTGGATAGCTCAATCACTTGGGAATACTTAACATACCTACATGTTTTTTGTAGACAAATTAGATACCTTCATCTAGGGAAGTGATTAGGGTTTTCCAGGTTTTTACTGTATATGTGATGTATACCTTCCAAGGTCTAAGGAGATATTGTGCAACTAATACATCACATATTATACAGTAAAAACCTGGAAAACCCTAATCATTTGTAATTGCACAATATCTTAGACCTTGGAAGGTCTAAAGAGATATTGTGCAATTACATACATATAGCTCTAAAGCAGACCAAAAATTTAATATGCAACTATTATATATACTGTTGGCATTCCTTTTTATAAATAAATTATTCTAAAAGCTTACTGTAACTGCCCACTATGGACTGTAGTAAGTAAATGTAGAAACCGAGACCGCTTCAAGTATTCACTGTCTGTACAGTGGTAGGTACCTGAATACCTACATACTTTGAATAGTGTCTAATGCATATTATGTATAAACTCACCTCATAAGCCTGGAGGACCAAACACCACAGCCAGGTTTCATTTCACGGAACATGACAGACTGGGCAAGGTTCGTCTTTACCTCCTGCAGGAATCTATTGGATTCAGCGTCCAACTCAGCAGCATATGGCAGCAGATGATTCATGACAAGCTCGCTTTGAGGCTTGAACCCCAGAGCAGCTATACGCTCTGGGGTCATCATCTCCTCCTCATATTCATCGTCCAGCAACATTTTGAGCGTTATTTGCTCTTTTTCACTTGAATTTCAGTCTTCTATCCTGGCGGCCTCATCAGAGCGGCCTATCTCTTGTTTGTAAGTAGTACTTAGTAGATACCTCTTGTAAGCGGTAAAACTATGTATTGTAGTAACGAAATTTTAATGTATAATTGCTACAAATCAATTCAACATTGAATTTTCACAAGTCATCGATGTAGGTACGCAATGAAAAACTAGAATCAAAAATTATCAACATCATTCCAAATTACTTTTCAATTTGACATTGACAATGGCACATCTTTTTCTTAATGTCTGCGTCATCTGTACAAAATGATGAACAATAGATGTCAATGCCAGGCAGGCCGTCAAGCATTAAATTGTCAAGCAAGCAAATTAACGCCATCTAGTGGTGAATAGCAAAGCAGACAATGAGGCGTTTTCCTTCGTCAAAAATAGTTCTGCAGAACCTAATAGATGGCGTCACTGATAGTTTACAATAAAATTATTTCACTGATACCTCCCTCCGCATTTTTCTGTGTACCTCCGCTCGCTAGCTCCTGATAATAAGTAGGTTAGGCAGGACAGGAAAACCTTTTTTTCTGAAAACGGCTTCATTTAGAGAAATGAAAAGGATCATAGGTAAGGAGAATTATGATTATTCTCTTTGGCTAAGATCAGTCTTACATGGTCTTACTCAATTATTATAAGTACCTACATGATTTATGTACCTACTTACAGCGTAAGCAGCAGGTAGGTACCTAACTGGTTTTAGTCAAAGATTAAATCGTCGGTTTTAATAGGTAGTAGGTAGTAGAACGTAGAACTTTTTGCTGTTCATCCGGGGAAGTACTACCGCTATATCTATTTCTGCCACCAAGCAGTAATGTCTGCATTGCTGTGTTCCGGTTTGAAGGATAGAGGGGCCGGTGAAACGACCTGTGACTTGATAGGATCTTTGGCCAACGCGCGACGCTGCGGTACCTGATTAATTTATCATTGACAGGTTCTACTAGAACCATCTGAACCTAAAAAATTAAACAGGCGCTGTGGTAGCTGAAAAGATTCAGGTAAGTAGGTAGGTACTTAAGAGTAGTGATTATTTAGACTTTTATAGATTATAGCGTCTAAGAATGTTTTATCCGTTAATGTTATATATCTAGGTACCTAATGTGAAAAGTAAATAAAATATTAAAAAATAAAAATATTTAACTCAACATGATTTATAAACTTTGGCAGGCGCTGCTAATGCCATAGCCGAACAATTTTTACAACTGATTTTGACAGACGCTGCCTGTGGATTTGTAGCTAGGAACCGTGACAGACTTTGTCGTCTTTTGTCTCTACTTAACGAACTTGGACAAATGCTGGGGTAACGAAAATGTTAACGTTACAGCATTGCTTACCGAAACAGTAAAAATAAGTTTTTCAAAACTTAGACAAATTCATTTCGATTTCATAAATTTTGTTTAAGAAATTGGTTCACTTTTTTTTTGGGTCGTTGATGCCAAAAAATCCAAGAACCTATTGGTTTATTTTTGAAAACCTAAAAGTTTTCAGTTGGCGATCAGATTTTGTTTTGGAGTTAGATATTTGACTGGGTTTCAATTAAATTTTGTCAATATTGATTGATTGGTGTAAGTGGTGTAAGCCGTTCTAATCAAATGTATAAAATAAATAAATAAAAACCTCCAGTTTTAACATTTTGTGTGCAAAATTTAACAAACCTTCAAACACTACTCAAATACCTTACAATTTTCAGTCGGTTAGATCCCGCCATGTTAATTTTTTTTTTATAATTAATAGTTAGAACGTTTCTTTTGAACGTGTTTATTTAGTTGAACAAAATATTTACACACAATTTTTAAAAGGCGTCACTCGTAAAATAGAAGTATAATCATCGCATTGCCTTAAAAATGGCGAATATTATTAAATATAACCGAGTTCAAATGATAATATCCTTGACTTGTTACTGAGAACACCCAAACCGCTATATGTACGCCTATTACGAGTATATTTGAGTATTTACCTCAATAATTGAGGTAAATACTCAAATATACTCGTAATAGGCGTACATATAGCGGTTTGGGTGTTCTCAGTAACAAGTCAAGGATATTATCATTTGAACTCGGTTCTATTCATCATGGATCCAATTTTAAAAACTGGGCGCAAAACAAGCAAATATTATAAAGTGAAACAACAAAACAAATCCAACCGCAAGGTTAAATTTCGAACATTAAACTATACCTACCTTGATTTATTGTAAGGGGGCGCCCCTTACAATAATTAATTCCTCATGGATCCTATCATCAGAATCGAATTTTGAATAATCCCCTGAAACATGACCGACGAGCTACGAGTCGAAAAAGTGTTGTTTAAAGTGAGTCGAAAATAATCATGAAAATCCATTCAAAATTGGCGGAGTAACCGCATATCAAACATTAAAATAAATTCAGCCAGGTGAGTGTCGGGCCACGCGCTATGTAGCGTTTCGTAGTCATCTGTAACCTGTTGTTAGAAGTTGGTGTTTTTTTACTATTAACAAAACATATTCATCATCATTTCAGCCATAAAACGTCCACTGATGAACACAGGCCTCCTTCATGGATCTCCATGAGGGGTAGTTGCCATTCTCACCACGCTTGGCAGGCGGGTTGGTGAGCGCAGTGTGGGATGTTGATACACGGATAGGCGCTGCTGCCCATCTTCCGGAGGTGTCCCTTAGCAGGCTCTTACTGCATCCACGGGTAGGAGAGGAGGGGTAACATTCTACTGCCGGCACCCCACGGCAACTGCCGGCACCCCACGACAAAACATATTAACAGGAATTAATTGATTAATTAATTCGGTTTAAAGTTTTCCGGTATATTTGGGAAAATGCATAAATATCTTTTTTAGCGACTATTTCTTCGAAACTAATAAAGCTGGTTTAACCCTTATGGTTTTCATGGTTAAAACTACATTCATTATTTTTTTCAGATTTGTAGCTCCGTTCAGGTTTGTAGCAGACGTTCGGAAACAAGTTTAAAACTTTAATATTTCACAAACCCTAAATCTAAAAATGTCTTCGCAACCCCTAAATGATTAAACAATCGATGGGAAAATCAAGAAAAAAAAGTTCATCCGTGTATGGAACCCCAAATTAATTATTTTTCAGCAATTTTTTGTACGTTTATCTCGGCGTTGTTTATTATATGTCCATGCAAAATAACATCTTCCAGGACTAATAGTCTCTTCGCAAAGTCGATGACGGACGGACAGACGGGCAGGCAAAGCGAAACCCTAAAAACATACAGTTGAGAACCTTCTTGTTTTTGAAGTCGCTTAATAATACGGAGCATCAGGTTTTGCAAACCTTAATTCCTAAATTCAAACCAAAACCTTTAAAGGATAAATTAATAAAAAAAAACTTTTTAAACGTGTATTTTTATTAATTCTTAATTTACTAATAATGGCTTCAGTCTGAAATAATGAAAAAAAATCTTAAAAGACTGAACACCCTATTCCACCAGATTAGGAATTTTGAAACTTTCCTTCTTACTGTGGGTTTTAATAATACAGCTTGCTATATCAGCTTTCTATCTTCAGTAGTTTGTTTGGGCTATGCGTTGGTCTCTCAAGGATCGACATGATTAGCAAAGCTTCGATTCCGCAGGAATCGAACACATAAGAAAAAGATAAGCAATAAATGTTTCCCTAAATCTAAATTTCATGCTATTATTTATCAGGTCATAATTTTAAATGTAAAATTTATTAATTTTCTCTGATCATTTTATAATTTTAATTAGATTTAAAATTATAAAATGATCAATAAGTAAGTACTAGAAATAACGTAATTAATAATCAGATCAAAATAATTAAATAAAGTACACACAAATATTGATGTAGGTAAATATTTTTAAAAGAACCATCAGAACTGGGTTTAAATAATAAAATATCTATAATATAGTATCACAACTATTAAACATTTGGAAGATTGAGGTAAAACTGTAGTAAGTAAAACAATAAGTCTGCAATAAAGATACCACCTTCGTATATTTTATCCCATTAAAATGGTACAAACAAAGTGATCAAAGTCGAGGGCGGAAGCTAGCAAATTATATTATAGGATGTGCTAACGTGTGCATAAATGAGTCAGTGAGCCTTAACGGCCAAGGCCGTCCTTTACAAGATCCCTTCTACACACACAGCCCTCCACAACTTGATCTTACTCCGTTGATTCCACTTCACCGCTCTGAGCCGGCCGCTCACGCGTATTAGTTTAAAAATAAACAACTTAATGACATTTGATTCGAAAATTAAATATAAATAAAAATGGCAAACCGGTTGTGGTCGGGGGTGCTGGTTATTTGCTTGGTGAATTTAATTTTGGAAGCCACTGATGGACTCTCTTTGGTGAGTTTTTTCGTAAACTTATTTTGTTTTAAAACAGCCTAGTGCAAGGGTTGTTGGAAATGTCGACTATAATTATTGTAAAACTGTCTCAACATCATATGTAACTTTTTAGTTTAATTTTAAAAACCATTTCTGTGTATAACTAGTTTAGATTTTTGAACTTATATGTAGTTAATAAGTAGGTATGATTATAAATAAGCTCTTGCTGCTATTATGTTTATTTGTTATGGACGTCGTAATATTTAGAGATCTTATTATAGCTATACCTAGGTGCTTACCAAATTCTTGGAAGTATGCCTTAAGTACAAACTTAAAAATATAAACTAAATAAATACTAGGTTATTCGGTTTAAATACTTTAGAAAAAGTCGTACCTACACTTTTTATGGGTAAATGTAAAGAATGTCCAATTCAGAGAATTAAGGAAAAGCTAATAACAGATACTTCTATTATTTTCGTAGGTACTCCTCACCTCGCGTGGATGACATCTTTTAATCTGCCTCATGTCGAGTTTCGTTAAACATTTATTATTTTTATAATGTCCTAGCTTGTGCCCGCCGCTTCGCATGCGTTGTACCCGGATAACAAAAAAGCCTATGTGTTAATCCTAGTCAACATCTATACGTTTGCAAAATTTCAGCTCGATACGTATGCTAGTTTTTGGGTGAAGAGGTAACAAACCTCCATAAAAACAAACTTTCGGCTTTATAATATTAGTGGGATAAATATTTTTTGCTTTCAACCGAATACTTTTTCATAAATAAGTGCTTATTTAGTAAAAGTATTTTAAGAAGCCATTTCTTTGCGACAAAATTAAAAAAATATATATGATAAGGAATTTTAGGTAGTGGTCTCATTATGTGCAGTGACTTCTAATTCTGACGAAGTATAAAAAAAAAACTTACCAAACCTATATAAGTTTTTTTTTAATTTTCGCAATCACAAGAAATTATACGTAGGTACATATATTGTACATGATAAGTACATTTTTAAAATACCTAACTCTAAGTAAAGTTGTTATAAATTCGGTAATTACGAAGATTGTTATGTAGGTAAATTGTAGTGCATACTGGGCTCATGTTTGGACTGAAAGCTAAATTTTAAGACCTATTGTATTGTTGTATTGATTTGGTCTTCCTGGTTTTAAATTCTTTTTATTTGGTACCTACAACCACTCAGATGTTATTTACAAATTAGATGAGAAAAATACATGTTTGATTTTTATGCGCCTTAGAAAATATCTGCAATTAGGCACAGACTGTACACCATACGATAATCAATTATTTATATAGAAACAAGAATAATGCAATTGGTCTATATCGTTCAAAATAGTAATTACAGACACTACAGTTTATATATGGTAGTTGCCATACTCACCACGCTTGGCAGGTGGGTTGCCAAGCGCATTAGGGGATGTTGGTACACGGAAAGACTCATCTTCTGGAGGTATCCTTTAGCAGGCTCTTACTGCATCCACGGGCATGAGGACCACATGAGATGAGGGGTAACATTCTACTGCCGGCAGCCCACGGCAATAAATAAATAATGCTGGACAATTCACACAGCATCATCTAGCCCTAAGCTAAGCAGAGCGTGTGTTATGGCTATTGATATATTTCATACATTATATTACATAGATAGATATTTTTATTATATAATATTATAGACAAACACCCAGAACATCCTGAACAAATATCTGCAGAAGACACAGACATTTGTCCCGGGGAGGGGGGGGGGGGGGGGGGGGGATTCGAACTCGTAATCTCTTGCGTTGCAGGCGACTTTCGCCCGCTGCCCCACAGAGGTCATAAAAAGTCTATTATTTTTTTTTGTTGACTCTTTCTTGATTATAACTGCCAAATGTCCTATACACAAACAAACAAACAATCAAATCTTTCCTCTTTATAATATTAGTAGACTAAAGCAATTATTATTAACACTCCTATATCTAAGATTATCTAACCGAGTAGGTACCTATTACGAGTACATTGTTTTACTGTATTTTCTTTAATACCGTAATTATAAAATTACTTGCGCATTCCGCGTCATTATAGCAATGATTGTCTTCGTGCGTTCGGGCAGATTTGAAGTGCGGAACTCATTAAAACATGTAGGTACAGTCGAATGTAGAGCTAAGTTACTTAAATCATATCACAAAATTCCTACTAATATATAAAAGAAAAAGTTTGTATGTTGCATTTATGTCTGTTCCGTTCTCACATCAAAACCAATGTTGATGAATAAAAATTGTTTGTTAGACCTTATAGATGGACATAGGCTACTTTTAGTTGAAAAACATTTAGTTGAAATATTGAAATATGCTCTATATATATAGCTTATGCAATTTACTACGGGAAACGTATAATTAATATTTGTTATGAAGTTCGTTAAATTTGGTTCTTTAAATATAAATGAGTTCTTAGAATTGATGTAAAAATTATCACTTAAAAAGGAATTTAAACGTAATTCTGACACATAAATTAATATTGCGGGTATCTAGTGTTAGATATGAATCAAACAAACATAAGGTTTGTTAGTTACCACTTTAAACGAAAACTATATTACAGATCAAGTTGAGTTTGTTGTTGTATACAGATGTTGACTTGGAATGACAGAGGCTACTTTTCTCTGAGTTCAATTAATGCAAAACTGTGGACAGACAGACAAGAGCTAGTAATTACAGTTTAACCCAATGTTACCACTAAACGGCGAAACTGCTGACCTGCCGTAGTTTCGCTATCGTCACTTTCAGCTCTAGAATAGTTAATGCGTTGAAACTTGGCAGGCAGATGTGTGAAGTATTACCTAGAATAAAGATAATTACATGACGTAACCAGTAAGTATTAGGGTGATTCTAAGGAAAAATAATCTACAGCTCGTAATCCTCACACCATCTCTGTACCTCACACAGATAGAGAGCAATGTTTCGTCTTCTATTTAAGTTAAGTAACTTAGAAGACGAAACAACAACAAGAATGTATATTTCCCTTCTTCCTAGTATTTATACATGTTTGTACTGAATTATTTGTGTACAATAAAGTGTGCATTCAGTAATTCTAGATTGTAGTGTTTGATTCAGATGATTCTCTGTTTGAGCTCGGTCGTACAAGAGGAAGATATCTAAAATGTATGCGTAAAAACATGCAAATATAAAAAACAAGAACGAAGAGGTTCTCAACATTTTTAAAAATATTTATCCCCGGACCACGCATTGGTATAGTGCACAAAACGACAATGTTTTCAAGCCGAGTGTACTGTGACACAGAGTACACCATACTACCTAGGTAGATATGAAAACGGGAAGTTTCACAACCGGCTGGCCCGCATAATGTCTCGGTGATTCGTATATAGGTTGTGCTTTTTCCTTTGCTTGCGTAATTTGCGAAAGTACCTAGAGTGTTTTATTTCGGTTAAGTTAAAGTTGTTTTACCTTACTCTTTGTTTTGATTTTTGTTTTTGCGTAGATTGGAACAAGACTTTATGTTCCCATCTACCTATATGTGAAAACATTTCATAATATTTTTTTTTCCTCTTTTATTAAATTCCATTCCTGTTTTTATTGTTTTCGGCTTCCTTCTATCTGACTTCTTAACTGATACAAACAAATTATTATTCACATCACTCTTTGCTTAAGCTGAACATTTGGTAGTTATAATCAAGAATGAGACAACAAATAAAAAATAATAGACATTTTTATATATAATAGACCACTGTGGCGCAACGGGCGAAGAAGGTCCGCCTGTAACGCAAGAGGTTACGAGTTCGATTCTCCTCTTGGGACAAAATGTCTGTGTCTTCTGCAGATTTGTTCAGGGTGTTCTGGATGTTTTTCTATTATATAGTAAAAATATCTATCTATGTAGTACATATATATGAAGTATATCAGTAACCATAACACAAGCTCTGCTTAGCGTAGGGCTAGATGATGCTGTGTGAATTTTTCAGCAATATTTATTTATTGCCGGCAGTAGAATGCTCCTCTCATCCCCGTGGATGCAGTAAGAGCTTGCTATGGGATACATCTAGAAGATGGGCAGCAGCGTCTTCTCGTGTATCAACATCCCGTACTGCGCTCGCCAACCCGCCTGCCAAGCATGGTGATTACGGCAACTACCCTTCATGGCCTGTGTTCAGTAGTGGACGTTGATAATGATTTTGTTTAATTAAACATTTGGTTAACACAAATGTAAAATATACCCGTTTTTAAAATAAACAACCTTTTATTCAAAGCCAATTTTATTTGCATAACTTTTTATAAACGTACCTTTTTATGATTTACTCTATGGAAACATGCTTTTGCGTCTTAATTCCGGTTCATTGTGCAGGTACCTCTATGTTGGGTATTTTATTAATTATTTATATTAGTTGGTAGGTGTTTTTATTTTAGAAGGGCGTAGAGATGGTGATGATATTAAGTTGGTAGGTAAATCCTTTAAAACAATATTTCATCTGCGTTATAGTAACTTATATGGTAAATCTGTTTATATCTATTCTTCTATACTAATATTATACAGTGTGTTTTTTTAACTGGGACAGTACGGGGGCACCCATAACCAGAAGAGATACAGGTGCAGTTTCTTCAGTGTATTTAATAGATGGATTATGCTTGCCCAGCACCTATACCATCCTCTTAGCTTAGTCAGCTATTAGTCAGAGGAAAGAACAGGCCAATACGTTTGAAGCTTACTAAGCCGCGGGTTTCCTTACGATGTTTCCTTCTCGTCATATCTTAAACATATCTATGTATATACTCGTATATCTATATAGTAGCAGTGAACGTGGACCCCTTCTCAGCTGAGATTATGATGATGATGATGATTATAAATTCTAGTTTTAAGCGGTTTATAAAAAGGTTAATGCGTTCATTGATTCGAATTGTAATTTTCCGAATAAAATTGCAATTTCGGAATATTTAAGTAAAAGATTTCAACGCGCTCGCGGAAACCGGCTCAGAATTTTATGTTTTATAACTTTAGCAAGAATTGAGTAATAGTTCAGAAACAAGTTTTGTATTTGAATGATCTAAATTTCTTTATTGTGTCTTCCTAACTGATTTCGGCTATGGCTACCTTTTATCTGCTTAGGAGTGTTGATGGACTGGAAGTGGCAGTGCGATCACGGCTCTGGTACCCTTGACGTGATGCAGGGATCCAAAATTGTACTCAGTTTCCCAGTACAAAAAATGAGTTTGCGCATTTCTAGCACAAGAGAACCACAAACTGTAATCGAATACCCTTTTTAGGGTTCCACAACAAGGAACCTTATACTTTCGCTTTGTCTGTCTGTGTGTCCGTCTGTCTGCGTTATTTTCTTGGTTTTTTCATCGTGTAGGATATCGTTTAATAGGTATTTTAAAACTATTTAGGGGTTGCAAAGGCAATTTCTCGATTTTGCTAGCTTTACAAATCTAAAAATCATAAATGTAGTTTTAAACTTGAAATTTCTAGGGAAACTATAACGGCTAAGCTAGTTTTTTATAGAAATTGTCGCGAAAATAGTGATAAGTTTCGAGTAGCAGTATCAAACACGATTGACAAAACATACCGGAATATATTAAACCGAAAACTCAATTAAAAGCTGTTAGTATGTTTGGGCAGATGGGCAGACCTGGTGAGAATCGCTGGTCGGTAGTGGATACAGACGGCTTCCAAAGGCAGTATTTGGAGATTAATGAGGGAGGCCTTTGCCCAACAGTGGATGTCCTGATGATTTGATGATGATGATGTTTTGGTAAATGTAAAAAATCATATGCACACTAACAGCAGGTCTACACACCTACACCTGCCGTACGTAATCTAGAAATTCTACAGCTTCTGGGAGAATGACACCACCCACGATGCGACCGGATATTGACCATAAAGGCTGTGCGATTACTGGTCTGGAAATCCTTGACGTGCTGGGATCCAAACCCGTCCGATTCTAGGTCAAGGCTTCTGGATTTTATGCGCTAACCGTTATTGGGCCTGTAATAACAAGATCTAAAAAAAATTTTTTTTTAAATAAGCTTCTATTAGGTACTTGTTCATAAACCGAACTAAAAAGTTTAACATCTCCATCATCAGACCCTGGTCTCTAGCAATAATACGCATCAAGACGAATCAAACGAGTCCAAACTAGATGGGTTTGTGTCGTTTAACTACCCAGTTCCTATGGCCACCTACCGGTTCTATCATCAGATCAGCTCCATGTCATAATAATTTTGCATTGCCATCCTCTTTACATATGAATGCAAAATTTCAGCTCAATCGGTAATCTTGCAAGTAAAATTTGATCCACTTCCCGGATAAAATTTAACTTGCAAGATTTGATTGCAGACAGACATCGGGACACGTGAAACTAAATAAAAGCTTGTAAAATAGGGCAGGTTTGGATCTCTGCAGCAATAAATATTGCATGCAACTAGTGAGTGAGTTTATCTGACTAAAAAAACTTTCTCATTTAGACGACTTTATGGGAAATTTCTAAAAATGGGACTACAGGAGCTCAGGAAGCTGTGCCCTTCTTCCACAACATCTGAATGTCCTTCGGGGATGCTCATGGAATGCTGCCGGCGGTTCCGAGTCCTTCTCCGATGCTTCAAGGAGTTGGGTTCGCTTGGGTCGTGGTAGTGTCACGGGGGACAATGCACAATACACTCCAATGCAGGACGTCAGTGCAGATCTGGTAACCCCCAGAATTAGAATCAGACGCTTTTATCGTGTTTTATTTTTTGGATCCTAAACAAGACAATAGTGACCATAATTTGCTATGCGATTACTGGCCTGGTAATCCTTGACATGAAGAAAATTACATTGCATTTTGTATTGTTGTCCGCTTGTAGGTGAAGGCTTTGGGATCATATGTGATAACCATAGGGCAGCCAGAAATAAATGCAGTAAAATATGTTGAAACAACTATTCATCATCATCATCATCTCAGCCGTAGGACGTCCGATCCCCAAGCACCGATCATGACGAGTTGTTGCCATATTTACTTATTTTATTTCGGAAAGCCATCAGCTATGAAACACAATTTACATAAAAGCTAAACTAGAAACAGTAAGCTAATAACAGGCCTTCACTTGTGGATACAGGATAATAAATAGAGTGAGAACACACCAAAATAATAGATACTTATTATAATTCATAATGAACACACAAACAAAAGAATATCTGTCATTGCCTTCGCTGCAATACAAATATTATTATTGTTGTATATAAAAAAAAATATTACCTACATGTAAACACAAAATAAAAAAAGAAAGAGAAAAACAGAACAATTATTATGACAAACTAACGAAGTTAAGAGTCATGCATCGCCTTACCTTGGTAACGGTGGTTTGAAAAGGATCAATGTCCAACAACTTGCTATACTTGCCCCGCTTGGCAAGCGGGTTGGCGAACGCAATAAGGGATGTTGATACAAGGAAAGACGCTCCTGCCCATCTTCTGGAGTTATCCCTTAGCAGAATCTTGCTGCATCCACGGGCAAGGGAGATGGGGCAACATTCTACTACCAGAACTACACAGCTAGAATAGTTCTGGCAGTAGAATATTTATTAATTTTTCAACAATAAAAACCGGCAGGGTGATTACGTATCTCGCGACAGGTTTTGCAACAGGCATTTAACAGCAACGATTACAGTCAAATGTCAATTTCTAATAAGAGAACAGCAAGGAATTGACATTTGACAGCAATTGTTGCTGTCAAATGCCTGTTGCAAAACCTGTCGGGAAATACGTAATCACCCTGCGGGCCGTGGGGTGCCGGCAGTAGAATGTTCCTCTCATGCCCTTGTATGCAGTAAGAGCCTGCTAAGGGATACCTATGGAAGATGGGCAGCAGCACATACCTGCATAATAATTATGTTCTGTGGGCAGCAGCGTCTTTCAGCATATCAACATCCTGCACTGCGCTCGCCAACCCGCCTGCCAAGCGTGGTGATCACCACGCTTGGCCTTTGTCTAGCAGTGGACTACCTACGGCTGGAAGAGAATATCAAAGGAAATTCGGGCTCTAAATATTTTAATTTTTTATTCTACAAACTTTTTATTGACGGATAGTGACCATAATTGGCTATGTGATCACGGGTCTGGTAATTCTTGACGTGATGAAAATTACAATGTGTCTTGTATTGTTGTCCACTTGTAGGTCAAGGCTCTGGGATCATTATGCGTTGTTGGGCCATCATTTGTTGAAAAAAATGCGGGTTTTGATTCCTGCATTTAATAAAACTGGCCAAGAGCGAGTGGAACTTGCGCACAGAGGGTTCCGTGCCATCATACATTACAATATATGATAAGGCGGTTTATATTTGTTGGAGTTTTATGAAGTTGATTTGATATTTGATTTGGAGAACCTTGACAGCGCCATCTCTTGTCTGATTACGGGACTTATGTAGATTTTGTACACTTTCGATAATTTCTAAAAATCTATGCAAATAGGGGAGTTCCTTATAATTTTCCTGAAATCTTTACATAGACTGTATGTGTATGAGCTGTACTAGTTTCAGGGTTTTATCTCCACCAATTTCGGAGATAAGGGGGGCGGTATTTTTTTCAACATTTTTGTAAATAAGACGATAACTATACCGCTTAAAGGAAAACTAATGTGCAAATGAAGCCCTTTCATATGATAGCCCACTGATCTGATCTAGTAACTTAACTTAAAATGTTTCAGGCCCTTGCAATCATTTTCATATTTTTCAACATTTTTATTTAATGCTATAGCAGTGAAAAAGCGTTATATTATAGGTACCATCTCATATTTCAAGTCGATAGCATCAGTAGTTCTCAAAATATTCATCTGTGACAGACAGATAGACAAATTCGCACCAAGGGAACCTTCCTTTTTACCATTTTGGCCCGGAACTCTAAAAATATTTCAACCGGAACAACTCATCATAATCATCATATCAGGCGTAAGACTCATCAAGATCATGAGAGGGTTGCTGTATACCTACTCGCCACGCTTGGCAGGCGGGTTGGCATGCGGGTTGGCGAGCGCAGTTCGGGATGTTGATACACGGAAGGACACCGCAGCCCATCTTGCGGAGGTATCTCTTGGCAGATTCACACTGCAACATTGCAACTCGGTAAGTTTGACTGACAAACTGAAAAAGTTTTTCGTATTTTATTATTTTGTCTAAGGTAGGTTGATACGCTAAAATTCGTTATTCATTCATTCATTCATTTCGGCCGTAATACGTCCACTACTGAACACAGGCCTTCCTCATGGATCTCCATGAGGGGTATTTGTCATACTCACCACGATTGGCAGGCGGGTTGGCGAGCACAGTACGGATGTTGATACATGGGAAGACGCTGCTGCCCATCTTCCGGAGGTATCCCTTAGCAGGCTCTTACTGCATCCACGGGCATGAAAGGAGGGGTAACATTCTACTGCCGGCACCCCACGGCAGTAAATAAATAAATAAATAATAAATAAATAATGCTGGACAAATCACACAGCATCATCTAGCCCCAAGCTAAGCAGAGCTTGTGTTATGGGTACTAGATGACTGATATACTTAATACATTATACTACATAGATAGATATTTTTATTATATATAGAAAAACACCCAGAACACCCTGAACAACTATCTGCAGATCGTACAGACATTTGTCCCGAGGCGGGAATCGAACCCGCAACCCCTTGCGTCGCAGGCGGACCTTCGCCCGCTGCGCCACAGAGCTCGTCAATAAATCTCGTCAAGTAATAAGGGAATTCGTTATAACGCAGGTTAATTAATTCTTGTTAATTTCAAAGTACTTAGGTACTTACTTACAATCATGTCCCATATTACAGAGATTCAGTTGTAAGAGTCCTACAATCCATTTACAAACTCTTTTTGTCATGAACAAAATTATTTGATCATTTAATTTAGCTAAGATTATATTTTTGGTATTGTTTGCCGTATAAAGATGCATAGGTAAAATTGTAGACTTTTTTGTTATTAAGTGCAGTCACGTACCTAATCAAATTATGCACTTGCCAAAATTAATATTTACATACACCGTACGTAATATGACTAAGTAGATAAACATTGAATTGAGGTTTATTTGGCCTGCACAACGTACCGTTATGAAATAAATATCAGCTTATGTAACATAGGACTTACTTTAAACCTGCTTTTCGTGTTATCTTTGAGTCTCTGAGATGTTGCAATAACTAGAAAGCTAAGCTCAAGATTAATGGCCATTCAATTGTCTTTACCGTTTGTGGATATAATAAGTGACTGTTGATATTAAGGTACAATTACACACACAGCTGTAAATTAGAGAAAGTAAGCTTGTCAAAATCTGTATAACCGAGCGTGCCTAGTTTTGATGACAACTAGTAATGTCAATTGAGCATTTAGGGATGGGAACATACGTCGACCGACGCGTATCATCCAAAGTGATTGATCAATTCGATGAATGTTATGAGAGAATAAGGTAAAACAGTCATACAAAATAAAAGTAAACAAAATGAAGGAATTCTTTATGTTCTGTGATTACACATAATTTCAGCCGTAAAACGTTTACTGAACACAGGTATCCTGGGTCTCCATGAGGGGTGGTTGCCAAACTCACCACGCTTGGCAGGCGGGTTAGCGAGCGCAGTATTGGATGTTGATCGCAGTATGTATACACTACATACTACGTCACAGATGCACTGCTCCTCATATTATCAAAACAAATTTTATCATACACATTTATTGCTTATTGGTTTCTAGTTTTCTGGTCACTGCAGATGGTAGTACTGAAAATCAATGTTTGCTCATGTCTAATCTATAAGTGTGATGTAGTACGTAGTGTATTTAGATATTGAGTATGAAGGTGTTACTATTTAGATCGATATAAGTAAAAACCACAAAAGCTGTTCCCAGTCAAGTTGACAAAAAACAAGAGCTATAGTAAAACCTAGGCGAACTAAAGTCGGCAAACGAAGTGTTTCGGAACTCCCTCTGTTTGCCTTAGTATTAGTGAACATTTGAGACGTGATTTAAAAGTGAATATAGTCTTAAGATTGCGGATAGAGGGAGGAATGTTATTCCAATACTTCGTTGCTACGTATCGGAAACTACGCTTTGAGAGACGCTACGCGAACTTCAGTTTATAATATAATCAGGTTTTTTGTCAAAAGTAAGCCCGCCATGATGCAGTTCTCTACGCGATTCCATATTAGGCATAGACATTTTATTTAGATAAGGCTAAGGATGACGACGAGGTGGTATATTAAAAGAGAAAAGAATACATGCATTTTGTACACGTTGTCCTACTCGCTGTGTCCTGACTAGTAGTCGAGGTCCATGCTAGAAGTTGGTGTGTGTGTTTTTTATTTAACAGGTATTAATGAGTTTTCGGTTTAAAGTGTATGTTTGGCAAACCGTTCCATCATTTGTTTGATCGACAATTTCTTCAAAACTAGCTAGCTCAGCCGTTATAATTTTTCTAGAAAGTTTAAGGGTAAAACTTTATCCATGATTTTTATGAAGGTTCCTTATTTAGTACAATAGGGAACTCTTATTAATGGAATGCCCCCTTTAAATAAGTTACAAAAGACAATGCATGTCCTTCGTTTAAGTACTGGCACATCCAACTGCAAATGACCAGTAACTATGTTAATAGCTAACGACTGGTTTTGTGATAGGCAACCTAATCCACCTGTTCATTTAAATAACAAGTACTTAATAGCCTTGGAGGCTGCACCGTTCTCCCTATTAATTTCCTTGGTATTTAATGTTATTGAGGTATTAAGGTATCTATCAATAATATATCAAGAATACGCCCCAAATAAATAAGCAACAATTTACAGAATTTACAAACTTTACTTTTCAAGAGATTATTATAACTCATCATAAAATCTCAAACTATGAAAGTTTTATCTATCGACACCACAAATACCTCCAATATGTAAGAGATCAAATAATCTACCAGGCCCACGCCTGCCTAGGCTTTTTAGGTAAAACTTGATGGACGTATCGCTTATTGTTGTTTAAATGTGTGCCTGGCAGCTCAGGCAGATATTACGATGTGTTTTAACTTGACCTGCCTGGTAGTTTTTTTGTGTTGAGGTAACAAATAATCCATCCATACAATGTGCGGTTGGTGGTTACCGCAGTAATACTGCTACGCCGGTCTAAATCTTATAAATAAATAATACATTATTACGTCCAATGGATCATGAATGGTTACACCATTCGTTTCGTTATAGCTTAGAATCAAAAGTGGCAGAACCTTCCACAAGGTCAAGCAAGAACTATCATTGTTAGTAATGTATCCATTAATTCAAAAGAAGCAACTGGCGTGAGAAAGCCATGCATAGAGATTGAACTAGGTAGGTAATTAACCCATTAACCTAAAACCAATTATCTTGCTCTGCATTCAAATAATGATAAGGTAACCAAATCCTAAGCCCTGGCTGTGTATTTTCTATGATTTTGGATTGTTCCTAAATTTATTAAATTAAAATTAAATCTATAAGATGTGTAAAAGATGGTCCAGAAAGGAAGGTTACATAAAATATTTGGTCTTACCCAATTTTAGTTCTAACTATTGATATTTTTTTATAATGTTATAAAATAACATATATATCACCTCAAGAGTTCGTTTGTATTGAACACGCTAATATCAGGATAGCTGATTTATCGAGTAAGGCTTTATATTTAGGCTTTAACAAATTGTATAAGAGCAGAACACCAAAACGCGTTTGTACTTATAATATAAACAAACTCAGACTATTTATGATTAGTTAGTACGTACTTTAATTCAAACATTCACGTTCTTGTCGCCAAAATGTGTCGCTCTCTAGTTATAACTATATTTTGCCTGTTAACCCTACATTCAATTACTAAGCTAAATAATCCTAAAAAGGTACACTTAAGCAAAAAAAATTCAAAAGACACAGCTAAAATCGCTTTTGATTGACAGCCTGCATAAAACAGGGTTTGTATAATATAAAAAAAATATATTGAATGAAATCTACTGACACCAATGATAATTTACATGACTGAGCTCTAACACGTTACTACTTTCTCTTTACCTATTTAGGATATAAGAATTATTCTTCTGCACTTGATGAATACTTTATATAGACTTAAAGGATTCCGAAAAGCATCTCACTGTTGTTTTTTATTGACTATAAAGTCCATATAACCACAAGATTCAGTTATAGTTAATCGTATGCAATAAGCACATGGAACGAATAAATAGATCACTACTTTAATTACTTTTACACCGCATAGTTAAAACCACATTAAGAATTCTGTTAATACATTTTTTAATTGACCAATCAAATCAACTAAATGATCAGCTGTTCATTCATTAGTTAATTTTGTTTTAGCCAAAAAACCCTCGGACCTGCGTCATAGGCGCTGGCTACTCAGGCCTTGGCGTGGCTAGGTACCTGAAGGAGTATGGAGCTGACTTCACAGTGTTCGAGGCCACGAAGTATGTTGGGGGCACTTGGCGTTACGACCCTAACGTCGGCGTGGATGAGGACGGGCTGCCGATCTTCACTAGCCAGTATAAAAGGCTGAGGTAAGTGAAGCTAAAGTAAGGTCTTTTGCATCTATTATAGCCGTCAGCAACTAGTAATCATGCTATTCTGGACGCTGCAGTGCCTGGGACATTGTTAGATGGATTAGGCTTGCCCAGCACCTACACCATCCTCTCAGCTTAGTCAGCTGTTATTCAGAGGAAAGAACAGGTCAATATTTTGAACTAACTAAGCCGCGGGTTTCCTCACGATGTTTCCTTCACCGTTAAAGCACGTGTTAAGTGTGCACATACGTTTTCAATAAAGAAAAATCCATTGGTGCACGGCCGGTATTGAACCCACGACCTTCGGATTGAAAGTCGGGGGTACCTGCATACCACTCGGCCAACAATTTCACACAGCACCATCTAGCCCCACAGTAAGCGCAGGACGTATGTTGTTATTTTTCTAAATAACATGAAAAACCAGCGACGAATATGCAGAAAAGCAAACAGTTGTCCCCCGGCAGATATCGATCCCGCTACCTCCTGCTATGAAACCAACTGCGCCGCGAAGTCGCCACTGTTACTGGATAATTTACACTAATTCTAATTCTAGTGGGTTGGCCTGGGTCTAGGTCCTAGACCCGGGCCAACCCAACTCCCTGAAGTACGGGATAAGGACTCAGCCTGCTTCTAGACTCTAGGTAGTGTCACGGGGGGAAATGCACAATACACCACAATGCGGGATGTCAGTGCAGGTCTGGAAGTCCTCCAGAAGCCCTCCCCCAGGTCTAGGACCTAGACCCAGGCCAACCCAACTCCTTGAAGTACGGGATAAGGACTGGCCCGCTTCTGAATAGAAAATAGGAAATCGCTGAAAATGACTGAAATTTATTTGCAACACTTATAAACTTATACAGTTAAACCTTAATCTTAATACTTATGTCTAGAGACAACTAATAAGTGTCACAAAATGTACTTCTCAATGTATCGCTCTCTAGATAAAACTGTATTTTGCCAATGTATGTAACCATGTCTTGTGAATAAAAGTTCTTTATCTATCACCCTGTCCTTAACAAATAACTGGAACGTTCCAGGACAAACACTCCGAAGCAGTTTATGGAGTACTATGACTTCGCGTTCCCGGACGGAACTGCGTCTTACCCCTCCGGGGAATGCATGTACAAGTACCTGCAAGCCTTTGCCAGGAAGTACGGCTTCTTGGAGAATATTAAAGTAAGTTTTTTTATACGACTTAATAACGAGACAAGCCGATGACCCACCTGATGTAAAGCGGTTATCTCTACCTATTACAGCTGCAATACCGCACTGGTCACGAAGCATGGTGACTATGTAACTAACGCTGTATTGCATTGCGCCCGTGACCCTGAGACAGAGTTGTGAGGTCTCATGTGCCTGTAATTTCACCGGCCCCCTTACCCTTCAATCAGCAGTACTTGTCTGCACTGCTGTGTTCCTAATCACTAGAGTAACATACCATTCCGTGCTACAAGGAAATTGAAGAAGCTTACTTTAATTCATACTGTACATTTCCAACGTAAATAAACGTGCGTAGAATCTTTGTTCAAAAAAGTACTTACTTATACGAATGTAAAGCCATTTGTACTTAGTACCGTTCTGATTTCACAACGATTACGCATTGGACTTGCCTTCTCACTTTCAACGCAAATGGAGATTTAGTTGATAGGTCATTTGGTTGTGCTTAGCATAGTTACTTAATTGCCTGCCTAGTTGTTAATCGCTTTATTACCGGTTAGTATGTCATTAAACCGTGTTAAAACCTACAATCACGTGTTTTGATAGCAATTATTGTAAATGATTATGTGCGTAGGTTATCTTCACATATTGACTTATATGCATTGAAGATCGATGCCGGATTCTTGTCAATAAGGTTCGAGACTAGCATGCTTGTTCTAAATGTGGAATTGTAGAATTACTAAGCAGTAATTCCACATAGGTAATGACACTTTTAAAACTCTACATATTTAGATATAAAAAGAACACTGAGAATAACGATAAGGAAGTCCATATTAAAATGAGTTGAGCAGTTTTATGGTATAGATCGATTCAGAGAAGTAAAACTTAGACTCACAAAATGAATATTTAAATATTTTGTTACAAAATGATCATTTTCCTGGGATTCCGAATTGAATGACTTGACTTTGGCAATTTTATCGCGTTATTATTCATGATAATAGTTTTTTTAACTTGATTTTAAGAATCGCCAGATTCCAATTGGAACTGACTAATTTATAAAAATTGTTGGCAAAATATGGATATAAGTACCTAAGAACTGGATATTGGAGTGCAATCGCTGCTCGCAGGAGCACTTTGAAATGTTACTTTTTAATTCATTCATTTACGTGATTACGTACACAATTAATTTCTTCTTCCTCTTCTCAGTCGAAGGACTGCTGTCCTCGTCCACTGCTGGACATAATCCCTCATGGATATCCATAAGATCTTGAGGGGGTCTTAGCAATACTCGCCACTTGGCAGGCGGGTTGGCGTGCGCAGTAGGTACGGGATATTGATACATGGAAAGACACTGCTACACATCTCCCGGAGGTATCCCTTGGCAAATCCATATTGCATCCATGGGCAAGAGAGGAGAGGCAACATTGTTCTGCCGGCATCCCATCGCTCGTATTACTATTACTATAATAATGTTCCAGCCTCTCAATTCTAACTCTCAGCCGTGAAATCATTTCAAATCTACTATGTGGTTAATTAATGGAACTGTGGTATTTAACAACTTAAAAATATAAATACAATGTGAGTATTTATATTTTTTTATTTGTATAATTGTTATATCAGATATGTGTAGGCTGGCTAATCACGATAGGTTGTGCTGACTCGACACCTATGCTTGGAAAGCACTTAACAGTAGTTTTTTTATTGTAATCGTATAAACACTTATAGATACCAAAATGCACACACTTCGCGAAGTTCTTACTATATTTTGTTCATTTTGAAGCCATTCTAATAGCTTTATCCACCAACGACTGACATTAGACACGGACGTGCTAATAGAACGATTTTACCTAGGTTACAAAGCCGCCTATTGCGAATCTGGGCCTTATATCCTTAGCGTGTTTGTGATTAAAATACCTATAAAATGTATTTAATTACAGTTCAGAAGTCTAGTAACTGGAGTTACAAAAGTTAAGGACAAATGGAGCCTTACATATATGAAAAGTGACACCAAGGAGAACCAGACCGAGTTCTGTGATAATGTCATAGTTGCCAGTGGAGAGTATAGATCCGTGAACTGGCCGCATATACCTGGGCAGGAGTCGTTTCAAGGTATGTTTCTGACGATACATGTTTTTAACCTATAATATGTCCCACTGCTGGGCAAAGGTCTCCCCCATCTCATTTGATGAAGAAGATAGGTATATAGGTATCTAAATTATAAAAAAAAATTTTTTATAATGTTTACCGTAAGGATAAGTTTCCAAAAAACTTAACACGCAATGCGTTTTCTTGACTTCATATCAGGAAGTGGATAATGAATGCCCTGGATTGTGTATAAGGTAAATTTTCTGTGAATTGCCAGATCTAGATACTTTTTACCAAAAGGATGCTTTTTAGGGGATAAACCCAAAAAACCTGTTTTTTTTGTCTAGTGATATTGTATCCCAAGAATTTTTAGATAAAATTTGATATTATTGGAGCTATTATCTGACGCGACTTTTATCGCAATTACATCAGGACCCAAGTTTGTATGGAATGGTTCCCATCCAGGAGAGCTATGGTCATGCCTAGTGGTCTTGCCCCGGCAAACATATCACGCTAATTAAATGACATCCTCATACCATTGTAACAAAGCCTAAATATTATCCATTAGATCTTTATATTTATACAAATATTATCTTTATTCCAGGCAAAATGATACACAGTCACGACTACAGAGATACTGAACCGTACCGCAACAGAAGAGTTTTGCTCGTGGGAGCCGGTTCCTCCGGTCTCGACATATCCGTCTTCTTATCTAACATAACCTCAAAACTAATCCACAGTCACCACTTGGTGTACAACCAGCCTAACTTACCAAAAACTTATATAAAGAAACCAGATGTCACCGAGTTCACTTCGACTGGCGCAGTCTTCCAGGATGGCAGTTATGAAGAGTTTGATGACGTTATTTTTGCTACTGGTAAGAATGAAATATGGTTTTTCATTGTTTTGTTTACAGTGGTTTATTTTTTTATTGATAATCTTTCGCCCTGGAGACCTTCTGAAGGGTCTCTTCGCCTTCAGAAGGTCTCCAATTTTCAATTTTTTTATTATCGTCTCTTCTATACTGCTTTAGCCTACTAATATATAAAAGTGAAAGTAACAATGTATGTATGTTCCCTTTTCACGTCAAAACCATTGAACCGATTTGGAAGAATTTTAGTATAAGAATGAGAAGACCATGGAGACGGACATAGGCTACTTTTTGTTGCGTAAATTAAATCAGAAAGGGCTAAAATGGGGGATGAAAGTATGTATGGAAAAATCGTTATTCTTCACTTTAAAAACTTAAAATTTTGCATAGTTGTAGGGTAGTTGTAAGTAGCGATACGAAGTTCGCCGGGACAGCTAGTACGAATATACAATACAAATCCTATAAAATTATTATCCTATATAATATATAAATTTCCTATAAATAATAAAACTTACTTATTGTATAACATACAGGTTACAAACTGCAAATAACAAGTTTATATTAGGTATCAAGAACTAATCAACATTCTGTAATTTCTTACAGGCCACCAGGAAAAATAAATAAAAATATATCAACTTTAACGGTGTTGTGGGAAATTCAAATACCAAACGTTCAAATTAGTTTGTGTAAAAAATAATAGCTTCTAACAACAACAAGTCTTAATCGAATTGCTACATGGCACGCAGGTGTGCAAGGTCGTTTTTTGCCAACGGACCTGTGATTCATTTTATTATCACAGTCGTTTGAAGGACGCAAACTTCTTATGATGTCATCAAAACAAACCCGTAAGGGGCTGTTAATTAGGTATTTTGGCCAAATTTTGATCAGTCCATAAAAGTTATTTAGTTAAAGTTATTTATTTTTTTTAAACACAAGGTTCATCAGTTTTATTTGGATTCACTTTAGCTCATGTTATTTACGTATTATATTTATTTTATTCACTTTAAGTATTCGTCAACTATATTTATATATTTTATTGTTTTTGGGTATTGAATAGTTCGTTTAATTTATTGTTACTTTATTTATTTTAATCTGTATCTTATTGGTACGCCACTGTCTAATATAGTTCTCACAATCCTGTCCATCCAAAGGTTGCCTGGAAGAAATCACTTTTAGCGATAAGGCCGCCCATTGTGCATTTAGTTAAGTATCTTATCTTCTACTGTTATTTCTTTTTATTTTATGGTTTACAATAAAGTTATATTCATTCATTCAGTTATCATCACCAGATACGTAACTACCATACTACGTTTGTCTGTTATGCTTATTGAAAAAGTATATTTACCAGGATGCCAATCAAAATGTGCAAGTATTTTTTATACAACGGCTAAGAGTTATGTAAATAAAATTATTTTGGCCATCTACACATCACCGTCATAATAATTATGCATAAACTTGGCTTGTGGACATCGAGCACATTATCTAATAGAGCGGAAATAAGGTCATAAGAATTACGAAACACATTAGTGCTTTGCACTAATGCGCCAACAGCCGACCCTTGTACTTTTCCGTACAATTATGAAATATTTTTAGCGGAATTGTTGTTTAGACAAAATAAATGACATCTCTTCTCTATTGGGTATATCCTCGTTGTGGGTAACTAAATATTCCGTTAAACAAATGAATAACAGAATACTTAGTATTTATTTAATACCCGACCTGGGACAAATATCAACAGAAAAATCCCAATCATTTGTCAGGCGGCGGAAATCAAACCACTGCGCAGCGTCTCAGCCGTCTAACGAACTGAGCCACGTAAACGTCATATGTAGTTAGATTATCCTATCCTTCCAGCTATCTATAAAATCTGGTATTAACATCCAATAATTGAAAATCGGCTCCGGTTGTAAAGATTGCATGCAATCAATTTATGGAAATTATTCTTAGAAATCCACTTAGAACGCAGAAAATATACCTTATACACATACTAAATCTATCATTAAAACGATTATTGGAAGAACGTAGTACGAAATACGTTACATGGTGAGGATGTGTAGTAGACATAACATTAATTATCTGTGTTTGCCTGTAATTGGTTTTGCGAGTAGCATAAGACATTTTTAGTCTTGTGATGCTGCTGGCAGACCTTATAATATATAACAGCTAATTTTTAAGCTACCTATTTGATAAAGAAGAATACCTATACTTTCTCCAGTTTGCGCTATATTTTTCCGGCAGGGATATCATGATAGGCTGGAAGTCATAACATGTCTTGTCTTCCGGCATCTTGCATCTACCAGCTTGTTAGCTAGTTTACCATCGATTCGGCAGATACAGTGACTATTAAATGCAATGTCATAAAATCGTATGAATCGAACATTAATAAATCATTAGAATTAATTATATCATGGCTTGACAATAATAATTTAAAAATTAATCTAAATAAAACAAATATAATGCATTTCAACCAAAGAGCACAAAATCAGTATAACATTAATTTGACATTTAATAATAATTTAATACAAGAAGTTGACTCTACACGATTCTTAGGTATACAAATAGACAAAAAACTGAACTGGAAAAAACATATAGAAAATTTGACATTTAATAATAATTTAATACAAGAAGTTGACTCTACACGATTCTTAGGTATACAAATAGACAAAAAACTGAACTGGAAAAAACATATAGAACTTGTAAGTAAAAAAGTTAGCAGCTTGGCTTATGCCCTATACAAACTTACCTCAGAGGTAAGTTTGAAAACTCTTTTGATAGCATACTATGGTACTGTAGAGTCACTACTTAGATATGGGATTATATTTTGGGGTAATTCCACCGACAGAGAAACCATTTTTAAAACACAAAAGTGATGTATATGGGCAATGTTTAGAATTAACTCTGTAAAGAATGCTGTGTGCCAATTTTTAAAAAACATAGAATTCTTACACTTACCAGCCTATATATTCTTGAAATTGCCCTATTTGTAAGATCAAATCCAAATTTGTTTTTGCGTATTGGTGATGTTGTTATTAGAAATCGACGTGATAATAAAAGAATATGTATTCACGAATCAAAAACAGCATTGTTGAGGAAAAGCGTAGTGTGTATGGCGCCTATTATATATAATAAAATACCAAAGAGCTACAAGGAATTAAATACCAATATGTTTAAAATTAAATTTAAAAGGATGTTATGTGATAAATGTTATTATAATATTAATGCATTTTTAAATGATAAACTTTAATAGATTATGGTATATGTATTTCATGTTATTACATAGTTTAAATTATTATCTTTGTATTTTGAGTTTTAATTTTGTAAGTAATATGATTGTAATAAATATATAGTAGGTAGTTAAGCAAGCCATTCTCTCGACATTTTTTGCATACCAATACTGGTCGAGCATGTTGTGTCATAAATCATATATTGTCAACTTGTTTACACAAGTTTTTTGCAAATAAATTATCTTTATCTTTCTTTATCTTTATCAGTCAGCCCACTGTCACTTTAGCTTGCTAATCATATGCTATGGCCGATACCTTTGGTCTGCTGTCAGATATGGTCTTGGGTTGTATTTTTCAGAGAGCTCCGAGTATAGCATGCTCCATAGCCCGCGAGCGACCTTAGGGCTAGACTGTATTGTAATCACAGTTGTTATAATACCTACACTAGTAATGCAACTCATTAATACCGTTATATACATAAGTATATAACGGTATTAATGAGTTGCATTACTGGTAAGGATATAAATCCTTACCTATTTATGATTGTAGTATTGATATATTTATGTAGTTATAAGTATGTTTATCATTTAAGTATTTAGTTTATTATGTATGTATGTAGGTATATTTTTATCTATCTATTTATGCGTATGTATTATTCATACACCGCCGTTTTTATCATCTTATATCCTGTCCATCAAAAGGTTGTCTGGAAGAAATCGCTTTTAGCGATAAGACCGCCCATTGTATGTTATATTTGTCTGTGTTTCTCTTTATGAAATTTATGTTATATGGTGAATGTACAATAAAGAGTTTATCTATCTATCTAATACACGAGAAATGTCTCAAGGTGATGGGCGCAATGCAGTGCAGCATTGATCGCGTGCTTAGTTCACGTAACATCAGATGGGCTTTCGGCTTGTCTCGTCATTATTCGTATAAAAAAACTCAGTTTTCGTTTGAAGTTTGAATGTGTCTGCAGTCGTAAATAAACGTTTTATATATGTATATGTACATATGTCTATTTAGCCTTCATTACATAATGTATGCTTTTGCTATTCTCAGGTTACAACTTCGACCATTCCTTCCTCGACGCCACTAGCGGTGTGACGTCAACTGGAAAGTTCGTCTTACCTCTGTACAACCACGTGGTCAACATCAAGCATCCCAGCATGATGTTTATAGGCGTTTCCAAGAGGGTCATCAACAAGTGCCTTGATGCTCAGGTAAAGTTAGCAGCTATCATAATCATCCTCATCATCTTCATTTATTTAAGCACATGTACAAATTAGGCTATGTGACACTGACACATAATCCTGTCGACTCTGTAAAGAGGTGGACGTATCGCCCTTACCTTACACCCCTGATGCAGAACAGGTGACATTTATCTGAAAATATTTTCTAATTACAAAATTCTGCTACGAAATGTTGCCCCGTCTCTCTTGCCCGTGGATGCAAAAATAATCTGCCAAGGAATACCACCGGAAGATGGGCAGCAGCGTCTTTGCGTGTATCAATATCCCGTACTGCACTCGCATGCCAAGCTTGGTGAGTATGGCAATAACTTCCCCTAATGATTTTAGAAATCGATGTGCATGTTCAGCATGACGTGGATAGCGTGGACGGCAGAGATAATGATATGTCAGTGTGATATTATTCTCATCCGTTATCTTATCTTCCACAGGGTCACTACGCCGCAGCAGTGGCGTCTGGAAAGACGGAGTTACCTTCGCAGGAGGAAATGCTTAGGAGCTGGTTAGACCATGTCTACGCCTCACAGAGACGAGGCATGAAGATCGTTAACGTGAACGTAATTGGCGATGAAATGGTAAGAATAGCGATCTGCTGTAATTTCCACAGGTCATGATTATCATCAGCCTGTAATTATCCCACGCTAAGTGGGGTCGGCAGAACATGCTTGCCTGTTCCATTGTCCCCTCTCAGTCGTAGATGACATCACTCCTTTCTTTTTCATACCCTCATTCACGCAATCCATTCATAACCTCTTTGGTCTACATTAATTGCCTACATCCTTCTTGCTTTATTATATTCGTCCCTTCTCATACCATACCAACCGTATCTACTCGTGTTATTTTATTATTAAGTACTCTTAATATTTTCTACCGCTGGTCAACTGCTTTCACTTTTAAGGGTTCCGTTTGGCTAAGGCTCCGCTGCCCGTCTGCCTGCCTGTCTATCTATCCGTCTGTCTCTCCAGGCTGTATCTCATGAACCGTGATAGCTAGACAGTTGAAATTTACACAGACACAGATAATGTATTTCTGTTGCCGCTATAACAACAAATCATCATTTCAGCCATAAAACGTCCACTGATGAACACAGGCCTCCCTCATGGATCTCCATGAGAGGTAGTTGCCATACTCACCACGCTTGGCAGGCGGGTTGGTGAGCGCAGTATGGGATGTTGATACACGGATAGACGCTGCTGCCCATCTTCCGGAGGTATCCCTTAGCAGGCTCTTACTGCATCCATGGGCATGAGAGGAGGGGGTATCATTCTACTGCCGGCACCCCGCGGCGGGGTAACAACAAATACTAAACATATAATAGAAAACACCAGACGCGCGATGGGTGCCGCGTATCCAAACATTCATTAAAAATATCATAGGAAGTGTCCCAGCAGAATTGACACCATTAGCGCGTTTCTTTTTGGTAAAATACATTTTTATTTTCCAGGACCGATACTTCGGCAACCTCACCCAAGAGGCAGGAATCCCGCGCGTCCCAAAAGTCTTCATTACCATGAGGGATTTCAACGCAAAGAACAGACTAGAAGACTTCCTTAACTTCAGAGACTACGAATGGAATGTTCTAGATAATAACAGCTATGAGAGGAAGTACAATCCTAAGCAAGAGCAGGAGTTAAACTGTCCTATTGAAATTTAGGATGGATTAAGGATTTGTGGGAGGCATTTACCCAGCTGTGGGACAATATACGCTGAACAAAAAAGATTTGAGGAAATTCAAAGATAATCTGTCTCTCTTTCTTCCCAGCTATTTATCCCGGGTCAGCCTTCGTTATATTCTTCTTTATCTTCACTTTATCCATCCACACTTTGGAATCGTTGCATTCTCTTAAATGTCGATCCAACACGACTTTGTCTCCCTCTTGGTATTTTGCTATAGATGGGCAGTCCCAGTGTCCAGTTGAAATAGCTGGTCTTTAATTTAACGTTACTCCAGCATTATAGTGGTTCCTAGAGTGATATGTGAGGAACGTATGGTTAGTGCGTCATATGCTGTAAATGTGCGCCGCATATAAAAATGTGCGTCTTGTGGTTTTAGAAGAAAACTGAAAGATAATACCTGCTAGGGTAACGTTGTTCCAATTTAGGACGTCTCGCCATCTCCTTTTGGGTCTACCGCGACGTCGTTGTCCGCTTCGCACCTAATGTGTGACGATATTGGCCCACGTGACTCGATGCCCCACGTCCTGGGTGCATCGAGTCACGTGGCATGCCCAATCAGATTATATTATTGGACATAAATCGGTCGCCAACTCAGCGTACGCTCTGTTAGACACTGCACTGGTTTTCAGTAATATAAGACGGCATCAAAATTAAAAGTCAGCTAGCCTATTGACGACGATGTAATAGTCTGACAACGAGACGCTCAGTAAAGCTATGCCCGCAACTTAATTATAATTAATAAGCCTTTATTCCCAGGTCTTCACTTTCCCAATTTCTCCCCATTTTTGCCCCATTTTTCACATTTCCAGATTATCACTTTACTAGTGTCGTTTTTACTTTGAAATCTATTCTAAATTCTACAAGTGAAAGCTACTCAAGGCAAGTTATTTTTTATTTTTTTTACTTTTCTTGTAGATTTAAGTTTCTTATGCTGTTTGATTTCCCAGAATAAATAAATAAATATTCTTTTTGTACTTAGCTGTAGGTATTAAATATGTTTAAAATAGAATCGTAATTAAAATAATATAATTTTTTCTAACAACGACTGTTACCAATAATTTGTACAATTTTAATTTAAGTACGCAAATATTTTATTAAAACATTTTTACAAACTATAAATGTTTTATTTCTTACATAAGGAAAACAGGGTATTCACGTACCAACCATCACTCACCCCGATGATGACTCGCGACACCCCGATGATGACTCGCGACACCCCGATGATGACTCGCGACACCCCAATGATGACTCGCGATTTGGGTCGAAACTCGTGGTGTTTTACCAACACCAGGACATTTTTAACACGTGCACATGACGGAGAATCCCGCGGCTTTGTCATGTTCTCTCCTCTGAATATAGCCAAATAACTGAGAGGGTGTTTAGGGGGCCAAGCCCCCTATTATGCATAGTGCTGTCTGTGTGTCTGTCTGTGCATGACATACCAACCGAACGGGTTGACCAATTTACATGAAACCTTTTTTGTTAGCACTGTCTTGATGAGAGAAGGGTACTGATAGATTTCGGTGACCCTATGGTCACAGGGACCGGAGATATTGTGACCTCAAAAGGTCACCAAATGTAAAAATTGGCATTTTTCGGAAACCTTCGCCCCCCTTTTCTGGTACCCCTGTACCAATGCTTGTTATGGGTTCGGGGTAAGCTTTATCCATGTCCCAAGCACTGCAGCGTCCCGTACAACTTTAGTGTTAGTTGCTGACGCAGTATAACCTTTAATAGATGTAAAAGGTAAATTTTGTAGGCAATTTAACCTAACTTTAACCTACTTTGCCTTTATATTCCCGTTTCCTGTTAGAAATCACGCAATATGACTTTTAGAATAAGCGTGAGATGAAAATTCTGTAAAATACCGGGGAAGTTGTCGGAATAAGCTTCGACGTTATAACTACGTGAGTAATCCCTGTGTGTCTACCTTAAGTTGTTACTGTTAGATCGCTTGCCGTGACTACAGTAGTAATAGTACGCTACTATGACATCTGTCAGATTTGTAACTCATTCTTGACAAATGAAGCTTAGACTACGATTGCTGTAGTATAGTTTACTGCGTATTTCAGTAACAAACTATCCGCTAGAGGCGCTGTACAAGTTTTCATACATTTTTTCAACTACAGTTGCTGGCGAGTAGATTCTGAAAACTCATTATGAAATCACGCACGTGGTTATGGTGAGAATGGCAACAATCCTTCATGAACAGCACTAGGATCTCCAAGTCCATCAGAGAGGCCTATGTCCTGCAGTGTATGGACTCTGATGATGATGATGAAACCACGTAAGCTATGGCGCTAAGCTATTATTCACAGACGGCGCTTCCAAGGTCCTGATAAAGGTGCTATCGTCAATCACAGTGTACTCGTAGTTCCTATAAGTGTAAAGATTCTCTAATTTCGCTTCTGTGTCTACGGCGCGGATCTTGAACATCACTGGTGGTACTCGCTCTATGCCCGATTCTTCCGACAGCTCCGCGTAGTATTCGTCCTGGAATCGGAAAACACTATTGATTTGTCGCCGTAAGGTGCCGGCAGTAGAAATACCCCTCCTCTCATACCCATGGATGCAGTAAGAGCCTGCTAAGGGATACCGATGATGGGCAGCAGCGTCTTCCTGTGTATCAACATACCGTACTGCGCTCGCCAAACCGTCTGCCAAGCGTGGTGAGTATGGCAACTACCCCTCATGGAGATCCATGAGGGAGGCCTGTGTTCAGTAGTGGACGTTTCACGGCTGAACTGATGATATTGATTTGTATGTTTGATTGGAAATGTAATCAGTCGGAATGTCTCTGACATTTTATCGTGCTACGAACTCTTTTTATTAAAGCTCCACACACTGGGAGACTTTACCCGCCACTTTCTCCGTTATTCTTCTTCCCCGCTACACATACATATTTTTGTTGTTATTTTGATATTTTTGTGTTTGTATTGTTCCGCTGCCGGCAGAATAATATTGCCACTCCTCATGCAGTAAAAATCTGTTAAGGGATTTCTCCGGAAGATGGGCAGCAGCGTCTTTCAGCATTTTGTTTGAGTGTACAGCATTTTGTATTGCGCTCGCCTCGGTCTGCCAAGCGTGGTAAGTATGGCAACAACCCCCCGTGATCAGTATTTGGACACAATCCTCCGCTGGCGGTCCCTGTAGCTTCCACTAACCACAGGCAAAATGCGTATTTGTTGAGAGCGAGTTATATTGTGAATGATTTTAGTAACACTCACAAATACTGTGGCTTTCTATTAGTAAAAGAATTTTGAAAATCAGTTCAGTAGATCCAGAGATTACCCCCTACAACCTCACAAACTCACAAACATTACCTCCTTATAATATTAGTATAGATTGACCCATTTGGTAGTAGCATTGGCCCAACCCATCATTTCTTTGATAATTAGGTAGGTTGATTATATTTTTTAGTCATATAGGTTAGTAGGTATCTACGAGTAAGTGCATTTTTGTAAGTTTATAGTATTTTTAAAATAATTTAGTTATGCTTATAGTTATTCAAGTGTCCACTCTTATATCAATGAATATATACATAAAACTCTTCCATTACTGACTGAGTGACTGACAGACAACGCACAGCCTAAACCACTGGACCTAGAGACTTGAAATTTGGCACACCTTGAGTATCCTAGAGGTGCACTAAGAAGGGATTTTTAGAAATTCCCACGGGAACGGGAACTACGCGGATGAAACTGCGGGATGCGGCTAGTTGTATACTGTTTCTATCAGTGAAGACTTGTATTTGGCTTTCTGATGCTATCGACAATATTTATTGATATTTAATGATTTAGATTAAGTATCTGTTATGTTACATTTATTTTTTGAACAATAAACAAAACAATAAATTTTAGCTGTTGGTTTTCCTTATATTAAATAATTAAATAAAAAATAAATAAATCTGTGATAGAGCCCTATGTCCACCAGTGAACGTCCTACGGATGAGATGATGATTGTTTTGTGCGCGTGGCTATAAATGTTTTTCTTGACTCTTTAGGTCACTATTTCTTACCTCCTTTTCAGCTAGCACATGTAAAAAGGAGAGTGGCAGACCCCTCGACGTCACGGCATCAGCGTGTTTCTGCCAGTGTTGCATCATGTCCTCGCGAGAAGGCAGCGAGAACTTCCCGCTCACGAGCGCTGTTGCGTAGCGAGCCTGAAATCACAAACTTTTACATTTACTCGAGTCTGAAATATACTGACACTGTATTTTCATAATTAGCGTAAATAACGAATTATAAAAAAATCTTAATAAAGTACACACACACATATTTAAATTTATATACAACAGCAAGTTAAAATCACTAAAAATAAATAAGGCCAGGTGCGTGTCGAGCTACGCGCTATGTAGGTAGAGTTCCGTAGTGAACTGTAGACATGTTGTTAGAAGTTACTACGTTTACCAAAAAATATAAGAGTATTTTTAATTGAGTTTTCAGTTTAAAGTATTCCAGTATTGGTAAACCCATCACTTGAGTCATCAACTCAACCGTAATAGTTTCCCTATAAAGTCTTGGCTAAAACTGTATTCAAGATTTTTTCAAATTTCTAATTAGATTTTAAGGAAAAAAAATGTTTGAAACTTTATTTTTCGCAGACGAAACCCTACTTCGAAAAATTGTCTTCGCAACCCGTAACTTTAAAATACCTATTCTACGATACCCCAGACCATGGAAATTAAAAAATCAAGAAAAGAATCCCCACTTTATTTATTTATTTATTTATTTAACACTTTAACACATAACAATTGTGTAAGGAGGACTTAATGCTAAAGCATTCTCTACCAGTCATCCTGGGCGTGCAGAAATATGGTGTGGCGTGTTTTATTATAATAGCATCTTTTGCTAAGATTAAAGATAATAGATATATAAAGATAATAAATACAATACCTAAGGCATAAACTAATAAAATATAATTGAAAATGAATATATACTCCTATATAATATATATCCATCACTTTACGTGTATGGGAGCATTTCTTTTTTGTTATCTCAGCGTTGTTATTTTTTACGCCTATGCAAAATAACAACTTTCTAGGACTAATAGTCATCTATAAGTCTTTTAATGGACTGACAGACAGACAAACTGATAAAGCAAAAGTATAAGGGTTGCTTCTTTTGCTATGAAACCCTAAAAAGGAGAGATGAGATTCTTATTGGTGTGATCTGTGATTAAGGTGTTAATTTTGGTTTAATTAGACTACATTATTTAATTCCGAACCCCCAGCTCGTAACAATATATTACAACAAAGAAATGTCATCTTTACATTTAATTTTGTCTAATTGCCGAATTCTCAAGAACAACAGACTTACCTGAGCATCCAAAGACACGACCAAGCACGCCCTGACCACGAGGCCCATCATGATCATTGTCGGCTGGTTGATGTTCACCATGTACTTGTATAGAGGGATCACGTTCTTCGGAGTGACCGTCAAGCCACTGGTCTCGTCAAGAAACGGGTAGTCGTAGCTGAAACCTGAAGTGGATAAAAAAAAAATTAAAAAAAGGTTCCACTTAAAGGTATCACGTATATAGCACATGTATCAACTCGGAAAGGGATCGTAACTGTATCGCCTTTCGCGTCGCCATCAAACAGTCGTCAACCTAACGTAAGCACGAAACTAAAGCGGATCATAAGCTCCGATACGTCGACTCGGCTACGGCTAGGCGACGCCGCGCTTACGGCTCTCCAACCGCTGGTTGGCTTCTAGTTCAATCATTTTGAATCCGAACGTTAAGTGTGGATGAAGAGACGTAAGCTAGGGTACGGAAAACCGTAGGCTAGGGTACGGAGAGCCGTAGGCTAGGGTACGGAGAGCCGTAAGCGCGGGAACGGCAAGTCGACTACGCACCGCACCGCGGTTCGTGAGCTTGTCCCGAGGCGAGGCGATTACGTTACGATTCCGATTAGTGTGCGTTGCAGTAGGGAGTTTCATATAACTAATACTGAACGGCTCGAGTTGATACGGTGACGATCCCTTTCAGAGTTGATACGTGTGCTACCTTTAATCACCTAAGCTCACCAAGGTCGTCATTAAAAAAAAAAGTAATGTAAAATCACGTGGCACAGATGATAAAGGTCCATTGTAAAAGAAATGCAAGCACAGTAGTTGGGAGGAGTATCTGACAACGCAGCCGTGAGGTAGATGATACTCGATAAATGCTAGCGGCACATCATCATTATCATCTTCACGTAGGACTGCTCCATGTCCACCGCTGGACATAGGCCTCTCTCATGGATCATTAGGAGGTTGTTGCTATACTCGCCAAGATTGGCAGGCGGGTTGGCGAGGGCAGTATGCGATGTTGATACACGGAAAGACGCTGCTGCCCTTCTTCCGAAGGTATCTCTTGGCAGACTGCATCCACGGTTAAGGGAAGAAAGGCAACAATCTAATTCTAATTCCTTATTAGAGGCAGATAAGGTAAAACTCCTTGGTTGGTATGTATGTACCACAGAACACTACTCAGACATAATGCAGATTATTCGACATATTTCCATTAAAAACTGTCACAAGTCTACACTCAAATCAGCTGTAGGACTCTGTTGGTCACGTCCACTGCTAGACAAGGGCCGCGCTTATGGATCACTAAGATCATCAAGTTCTGAAATACTGACTTTTATTTCTATTTATCAAACATGTTCTAGTAGAACTCGTTTAAATAAGTGCATGACATCTTGCAAGATGTAATGCACTTATTTGAACGTCTAGTTTAACTTTTATTATTTTTTTGTTTATAATTAATATAATCAGGCGTTACTTTGCGGAAATCCATGACGATAAAATGCAATGAAGGCGGTGCACATGCATCTCAGCATTAGCGGAATTAAAACTAGATATTTTCATTGCATTTTATTATTTTTTTGTTATTTACAATAGTCAAAGTAAATTTTTTTCTATTCATTTGGACTCAAAGGCCTACAATAAAAATAAAAACATAAATGTCAGTTTACCAAAGAAAAACAACGCACATTAAAGTTGAAAAAAGCTCATATTCGTAATTGAATTCGTTCGTTTCAGAAACTTTTTTTTCAATTTACGGAAAGAAGCAAAAAATAAACTTCATTGATTTCTATTAATATTTTTTTTTCTTAATAGTATACCTAATTTTGTCCGCAAGAATTTTGGATATAGAAACCTTCATAGACAACTTACCTGTGCAATAAATAATATCATCAAACTCCTCATACGTTCCATCAACAAACACAGCTCCGTCTTCGACCAGTTCCTTTACATCCAACTTGCGCGTGTAGTTCGGAGACCAGACGGTTCTGAACTTGACCTTTTAATAGAATAGAGAATGATCATCAGAACCCAAAAATAAATGAAAAGAAAAAGAAAATTATATAATGTATACTTAAATATTACGAGTACGCTCGTCACAAACATACAAAACTTTATTAACACATTTAACCGGGTATTTATCGCGCTATTTACCTTTATTATTGCCGGGACCACGATGGGTGCAATCCCGTCGAAACGTCGGGTAATAATAAAGGTAAATAACGCGATAAATACCCGGTTAAATATGTGTTAAACAATGTGTCGTGATCGCGAAAGTATAAAAAAGAGATACAAAACTATTATTACGTGCCTGTATATATATTTTGATGGTGAAAAGTCAAGTTTATTTAATAGTATGTACTTTCATTACCGTGGGGTGCCGGCAGTAGAATGTTACCCCTCCTTTCCTGCCCGTGGATGCTGTAAGAGCCTGCTAAGGGATACCTCCGGAAGATGGGCAGCGGCGTCTCTCCGTGTATCAACATCCTGAACTGCGCTCGCCAACCCGCCTGCCAAGCGTGGTGAGTATGGCAATTACCCCTCATGGAGATCATGAGGGAGGCCTGTGTTCAGTAGTGGACGTCTCACGGCTGAAATGAATGTATGTACATACCTTCAAGTGATGGCTGTGTATAACACGTTTGGCGACAGCGGCTACGTCCATGGCGATGTCCATCCCCGAAGGGCCGGCGCCCACGATCAGGACGCGACGGCCCTTGTACGGGTCTGGGAGACGGTAGTCGTGGCTGTGAATTATTGACCCTGAAACACACAAGTGAACCTAAATAAATACTTGCCTAAAGGTCCTAAGTAAATAATAGTGGGATGCCGGCAGTCTGCATTACCCGTGCAGCAAGAACCTGCTTAAAGATACCTCCGGAAGATGGGCAGCAGCGCCTTTCTAAGGCCTACGGAGATTGTGATGAGATAACAAAATAGATAAGTACATATTTGTTAGTAGCACGTACTATTATGTAGTAGTAGTAGAACTTATTGTGATGAGTTCAACCGTAGAAGTAAAAAAAATAAAACCGGACAAGTGCGAGCTGAACTCGCCTAGAGGGAGGCCGAGGGTTCCGTAGGTTTTAGTAAAAGTTATAAAAATGCACAAAAAGATTCCGTCACCCATCCTATTTATGACCGCGCGTAGGGTTGCTTAACCTCGATGATCGATTTCGTACTTTTTAGGGTTCCAGACCAAAATGGTAAAAAGGAACCCTTATGGTATCACTTTGTCTGTCTGTCTGTCACAAATGGATATCTCGAGAACTACCTACTGATGCTAACGACTTGATTAATTTGCACATTAATAAACAATTTTTAGTTTTCCTATAAGCCGTATCGTTTTTGAGTTATTTACAATTTTTTGGAAAAACGACCGTTCGACCCTGTTATATCAAAAGGATGCAACCCGGGTTACAGCGTTTTGTGACAATAGAGCTTAAAATAATCTACTTTATGTAAGCAAGGTACTAACTAGATCCATAGTTTAATACATAGTTCCAATACCAAGATATTCTATGTGACATTTCACAGTAACCTGAAATTTCGATCAAATATTTTGGCAAAACGATGCAAGACACTAGATTGCAGCATTTTATCGTGACAGACGACACAAGTCGTTAGAAGCACGCGTGTGGCCGGCCGATTGAGCGTCTTTGTATTTTGGTAAAACATTGCAAGCTTAGTTTGCTGCGTTTTGTCAAAATAACGAGTGCGCCTTTTTACAAAATACTTGTGTAGCTGACTCATTTTTTCATTATTATTAATCTTGCGCTAGAGGCAGTGCACGTGTTTAGTGATTATCAAATAATTAGTTCTGTCAGAAGTCAGAAGTGATTATCAATGCCGAAATATGAACGAATTAATAGGATATGCAGTATGACACTTGAGAAGCATTCACAAAATCAGGTAAGCAGTAAATAAATAAATAAATAAGAAAGTGTACACAAATGATAACTGAAGAACAAAGAGCATCGATTCGGAATAGCTACTGGGATATGGATACACAAAGAAGAGATTATATTTCACTTAATGTGGAAAATAATAAAATAGCGGTAAGGTATTCTAAATTCACAAAAAGAAACCACACGTATACATATATATATATTACTGGAACAACGTGTATGCAAAACTATGTTCCTGAGGACTTAAGGATACACGAATGATCAAGCAGTTACTGCTGTAATGAAAGCAAATTACAAGATTCGCAAAACTACAGTTTCAGCGTCTGTATCAGCAGCACCAGATTTGAGAGGTCGACACAAGCCGAAACATGCGTATAGTGATGAATATTTAGAAGAGATCGATACGTTTATTGAACTATTCCACCCATCATCATCTCATTATAGAATAGAACATGCACCCAACCGACGATATTTACCATGTGGACTGACTCTCTCTCAAATTTTTCTTTTTCTGAGATGCAAGATAAGTGTCCAAAGTGTGAAGCTCACGATGTTGCTGACCCTAAACCTAGAATACCTCCTACGGTTGAGAGTGTCACAGTCATAGACCATTCATGCAATGAATGTAATTGCGAAGTTTGTGTTGAGTATCCGCAGCATTTAGACAATAAAAATGTTTTATTAAGAAATAGTTTTAGAATAGAAAAGAATTAAGTAATATATGATTTTTTTACTAATTATGCTCCATTTTCTTCACAGTAATATGTCTTAATAAGATATAATATTATGTAATTATTAACAAATAATATAGTACACTTTTGCTCATAAAGTAAAATCAACACATACATATGTAGATAGGTAGGTATAGAAAACATAACAAAGAACCATATGCTCATAAACAATCGTTATATGCTTCTTCACTAGTAGATTGTTATTCTGTTGGTATGAGTCCATGACGCTAAGTACATAAAACCAGTAAAAAAATAAAGTCTATCACTGCAAAATGCTGTAATCAAGGATTGCACCGTTATGTCACAACAAAGACAAATATTGCCTAGCTACATGCTGTCGTCACAAAACCTATTTCATTACATTGTGAAGTTTCTATCAATAATATATTGATATAATGTTTGTATGAAAGTAAGCTAATGCTATGATAAACAATTATAAAAAACAATTATCCCTGTATCTATTCTAGATAAAATTATAGAATGACCAAATCAATTTTATAAGGTCAAAACCTTTGGACCCGTTTTTCTCAAATCGACGTCATTTAGATTGCAGCGTTTTGACTTAACAGGGTCGCGTTCTCTCCTCTTATCTCCGAAGTTAGCAAAGATAAACCCGTGAAACTTTTACACCTAATAGAAGTGTATGTTAAGTTTATAGGAAAAATTATAGCGAACCCTCTAATTTACATAGTTTTTTAGACAAATTTGTTAATTTACTAGGTCGCGTGGGGTTTATCATATGAAAGGTATTCATTTGCACATTGATAAACAGTTTTTAGTTATTTATAAAAATGTTGAAAAAATGACCCCCTTCCCTCCCCGTTTATCTCCGAAGTTTGCAAAGATAAACCCGTGAACTTTATAGCAAATAAAAGTTTTTAGTTTTGCTTTAAGCCGCAAAAAAATTGCGTTCCCCCTTATCTCTGAACTTTGCAGAGATAAACCCCTTGATAATAGGAGTGTATGTAAAGATTAAAGGAAAATTATAATGAACCTTCTAATTTGCACAGTACCTATTTAAAAAATCATCGAAAGTGTAAAAAAAACTACATACATAAGTTCCGCTATCAGACAAGAGATGGCGCTGTCAAGGTTCTCCAACAAATTGACATTTAGCAACTCGACAGACAATTGGTCAATGCAATAAATGACAGAATTTTAAATTCTGTGATGGCAAGGGCGTGATCGTCTAAGCTTGTTGATTAGTGACTTAATATATTTGAGGAAAATTCTTTAAAATAATACTTCAGGATAAAAGACACTTTGGTATCTGGCATGTTATCTGTAATTTCGCGGATTCCCAAGGAAAGCGGAGGCGCATCACTCACCTGGGCAGTACAATACGTTGGGTGGACAATACAGGCTATTCATCCCATTCTACCTGGTTACGCGAGGCTCAATGTATTGTATGAGCCCACCTCAATAAAAATGTGGAATAAACGTTACTTCAACGCTCAGAAGTCCGGAAGGGACTAATTAAAATTATAGTCTAACGAACAGGTTAGAATGCATGATTAGCTGGTGTATGTATTTGCCTGTATTGTCCACCCAACGTAGTGTACTGCCCAGGTGAGCGATGCGCCTCCGTTTTCCTTGGGAATCCGCGAAATTACAGATAACATGCCAGATACCAAAGTGTCTCTTATCCTGAAGTATTATTTTAAAGAATTTTCCTCAAATATATTAAGTCACTAATCAACAAGCTTAGACTATCACGCCCGTGCCATCACACGCCTCTATCATATAATTATTGTATGATGGCACGGAACCCTCGGTGCGCGAGTCTGACTCACTCTTGCCTGGTTTTATTTTAACAAAGTATAAAACCAAAATGTACCTTTAAAAACATCCTTTCCTTTAACATCAGGCATATTAGGCTTGCTAAAATGTCCGTTTCCAACAACAACAAAATCATATTCCGCCTCAAATCTTTCCCGAGTTTTCACATGCTCGTGAATCACTTTCCACACGTTATTCTCTCTTCTTACTAGAATAACATTGTGAAGGAACTGGAAATAAACCAGATTATTGGGTTAAACAAAATACGCCGTGGGGTGCCGGCAATAGAATGTTGCCCCTCCTCTCATGCCCGTGGATGCAGTAAGAGCCCACTAAGGGATACCTCCGGAAGATGGGCAGCAGTGTCTATCCGTGATCAACACTTGTACTGCGCTCGCCAACCCGCCTGCCAAGCGTGGTGAGTATGGCAACTACCCCTCATGAAGATCCATGAGGGAGGCCTTTGTTCAGTAGTGGACGCTTAACGGTTGAAATGATGAATGAATGGGTTTAATAAAATAATATAATATATCCTACAGACATTCTTAAATTAAAATTGGTAGTTACAAGCTTTTATTTTAACTTGCCGTGGGCTGCCGGCAATAGAATGTTACCCCATGCCCGTGGATGCAGTAAGAGCGGATGATGGGGAGCAGCGTCTATCCGTGTATCAACATCCTGTTCTTTTTTCAAATTGTTTAATCAAAATTGTTTCATCATCATCATCATTCCAGCCGTAAAAAGTCCACTACTGAACAGGCCTCCCTCATGGATCTCCATGAGGCGTAGTTGCCATACTCACCACGCTTGGCGAGTTGGCGAGCGCAGTACGGGATTTTGATACACGGAAAGACGCTGCTCCCCATCTTCTGGAGGTATCCCTGAGCAGGCTCTTACTGCATCCACGGGCATGAGAGGAGGGGCAACATTCTACTGCCGGCACCCTATGGCTATTTAATTGTTTAAATTTGTTTAATTAACATAAACTCATTTGTATAGTGTTAACACACATTTAGGTAGAACATTTCAATGAAATTAAAAACCTCATCAAAAATTATAAAGTAAGCGATTGCAGCATTTTATCGTGACAGACGACACAAGTCGTTAGAAGCACGCGTGTGGCCGGCCGATTGAGCGTCTTTGTATTTTGGTAAAACATTGCAAGCTTAGTTTGCTGCGTTTTGTCAAAATAACGAGTGCGCCTTTTTACAAAATACTTGTGTAGCTGACTCATTTTTTCATTATTATTAATCTTGCGCTAGAGGCAGTGCACGTGTTTAGTGATTATCAAATAATTAGTTCTGTCAGAAGTCAGAAGTGATTATCAATGCCGAAATATGAACGAATTAATAGGATATGCAGTATGACACTTGAGAAGCATTCACAAAATCAGGTAAGCAGTAAATAAATAAATAAATAAGAAAGTGTACACAAATGATAACTGAAGAACAAAGAGCATCGATTCGGAATAGCTACTGGGATATGGATACACAAAGAAGAGATTATATTTCACTTAATGTGGAAAATAATAAAATAGCGGTAAGGTATTCTAAATTCACAAAAAGAAACCACACGTATACATATATATATATATTACTGGAACAACGTGTATGCAAAACTATGTTCCTGAGGACTTAAGGATACACGAATGATCAAGCAGTTACTGCTGTAATGAAAGCAAATTACAAGATTCGCAAAACTACAGTTTCAGCGTCTGTATCAGCAGCACCAGATTTGAGAGGTCGACACAAGCCGAAACATGCGTATAGTGATGAATATTTAGAAGAGATCGATACGTTTATTGAACTATTCCACCCATCATCATCTCATTATAGAATAGAACATGCACCCAACCGACGATATTTACCATGTGGACTGACTCTCTCTCAAATTTTTCTTTTTCTGAGATGCAAGATAAGTGTCCAAAGTGTGAAGCTCACGATGTTGCTGACCCTAAACCTAGAATACCTCCTACGGTTGAGAGTGTCACAGTCATAGACCATTCATGCAATGAATGTAATTGCGAAGTTTGTGTTGAGTATCCGCAGCATTTAGACAATAAAAATAAATAAAAAAGAGGAATCGGGAATAGTGATATTTACTGTTGATATGCAGAAATGTGTAACCATGCCACAATTAAACAATAAAGATTTTTTCTTTAGCCGAAAACTGAACTTATTTAATGAAACCTTTGCTGGTATAGGTAAAGGAAACAAGCCGGCGACAGCAATGTTATGGCATGAAGGCGAATCAGGTCGCAAAGCACATGATGTAGCAACAGCATATGTTCTTTTCATAAAAATATATTGTAGGGATTATAAATACGTAATTTTTTATGCAGATAATTGCAACGCGCAAAAGAACAAAAAAAGAGCTTGACATACTGACGTTAAAACTCAAGAAAGAAGTTATGAAAAGTGCACGAATAGAAGTTGATATGTTGATAAATATAGCAAAAAAACTGAACCAGAGGGTATTTACCAAAAAAAGAAAGATGAATTATTGAAATTTATGCCAAACTCCAGGCATAGGTTTTATGAAAATTTAATTGTTTATGGAAACATCACTGAAGATTTGGACGAATCTGCTCCTGAAATTCATACATAAAGTGTCTAACGCTTTTCCACAATAAAGATTACCATTTTATTACATACTACTTTGGTCTCTATTTTTGTTTTAATATTTTGCCCTACAAATACCTATTAAGAAATAGTTTTAGAATAGAAAAGAATTAAGTAATATATGATTTTTTTACTAATTATGCTCCATTTTCTTCACAGTAATATGTCTTAATAAGATATAATATTATGTAATTATTAACAAATAATATAGTACACTTTTGCTCATAAAGTAAAATCAACACATACATATGTAGATAGGTAGGTATAGAAAACATAACAAAGAACCATATGCTCATAAACAATCGTTATATGCTTCTTCACTAGTAGATTGTTATTCTGTTGGTATGAGTCCATGACGCTAAGTACATAAAACCAGTAAAAAAATAAAGTCTATCACTGCAAAATGCTGTAATCAAGGATTGCACCGTTATGTCACAACAAAGACAAATATTGCCTAGCTACATGCTGTCGTCACAAAACCTATTTCATTACATTGTGAAGTTTCTATCAATAATATATTGATATAATGTTTGTATGAAAGTAAGCTAATGCTATGATAAACAATTATAAAAAACAATTATCCCTGTATCTATTCTAGATAAAATTATAGAATGACCAAATCAATTTTATAAGGTCAAAACCTTTGGACCCGTTTTTCTCAAATCGACGTCATTTAGATTGCAGCGTTTTGACTTAACAGGGTCGCGTTCTCTCCTCTTATCTCCGAAGTTAGCAAAGATAAACCCGTGAAACTTTTACACCTAATAGAAGTGTATGTTAAGTTTATAGGAAAAATTATAGCGAACCCTCTAATTTACATAGTTTTTTAGACAAATTTGTTAATTTACTAGGTCGCGTGGGGTTTATCATATGAAAGGTATTCATTTGCACATTGATAAACAGTTTTTAGTTATTTATAAAAATGTTGAAAAAATGACCCCCTTCCCTCCCCGTTTATCTCCGAAGTTTGCAAAGATAAACCCGTGAACTTTATAGCAAATAAAAGTTTTTAGTTTTGCTTTAAGCCGCAAAAAAATTGCGTTCCCCCTTATCTCTGAACTTTGCAGAGATAAACCCCTTGATAATAGGAGTGTATGTAAAGATTAAAGGAAAATTATAATGAACCTTCTAATTTGCACAGTACCTATTTAAAAAATCATCGAAAGTGTAAAAAAAACTACATACATAAGTTCCGCTATCAGACAAGAGATGGCGCTGTCAAGGTTCTCCAACAAATTGACATTTAGCAACTCGACAGACAATTGGTCAATGCAATAAATGACAGAATTTTAAATTCTGTGATGGCAAGGGCGTGATCGTCTAAGCTTGTTGATTAGTGACTTAATATATTTGAGGAAAATTCTTTAAAATAATACTTCAGGATAAAAGACACTTTGGTATCTGGCATGTTATCTGTAATTTCGCGGATTCCCAAGGAAAGCGGAGGCGCATCACTCACCTGGGCAGTACAATACGTTGGGTGGACAATACAGGCTATTCATCCCATTCTACCTGGTTACGCGAGGCTCAATGTATTGTATGAGCCCACCTCAATAAAAATGTGGAATAAACGTTACTTCAACGCTCAGAAGTCCGGAAGGGACTAATTAAAATTATAGTCTAACGAACAGGTTAGAATGCATGATTAGCTGGTGTATGTATTTGCCTGTATTGTCCACCCAACGTAGTGTACTGCCCAGGTGAGCGATGCGCCTCCGTTTTCCTTGGGAATCCGCGAAATTACAGATAACATGCCAGATACCAAAGTGTCTCTTATCCTGAAGTATTATTTTAAAGAATTTTCCTCAAATATATTAAGTCACTAATCAACAAGCTTAGACTATCACGCCCGTGCCATCACACGCCTCTATCATATAATTATTGTATGATGGCACGGAACCCTCGGTGCGCGAGTCTGACTCACTCTTGCCTGGTTTTATTTTAACAAAGTATAAAACCAAAATGTACCTTTAAAAACATCCTTTCCTTTAACATCAGGCATATTAGGCTTGCTAAAATGTCCGTTTCCAACAACAACAAAATCATATTCCGCCTCAAATCTTTCCCGAGTTTTCACATGCTCGTGAATCACTTTCCACACGTTATTCTCTCTTCTTACTAGAATAACATTGTGAAGGAACTGGAAATAAACCAGATTATTGGGTTAAACAAAATACGCCGTGGGGTGCCGGCAATAGAATGTTGCCCCTCCTCTCATGCCCGTGGATGCAGTAAGAGCCCACTAAGGGATACCTCCGGAAGATGGGCAGCAGTGTCTATCCGTGATCAACACTTGTACTGCGCTCGCCAACCCGCCTGCCAAGCGTGGTGAGTATGGCAACTACCCCTCATGAAGATCCATGAGGGAGGCCTTTGTTCAGTAGTGGACGCTTAACGGTTGAAATGATGAATGAATGGGTTTAATAAAATAATATAATATATCCTACAGACATTCTTAAATTAAAATTGGTAGTTACAAGCTTTTATTTTAACTTGCCGTGGGCTGCCGGCAATAGAATGTTACCCCATGCCCGTGGATGCAGTAAGAGCGGATGATGGGGAGCAGCGTCTATCCGTGTATCAACATCCTGTTCTTTTTTCAAATTGTTTAATCAAAATTGTTTCATCATCATCATCATTCCAGCCGTAAAAAGTCCACTACTGAACAGGCCTCCCTCATGGATCTCCATGAGGCGTAGTTGCCATACTCACCACGCTTGGCGAGTTGGCGAGCGCAGTACGGGATTTTGATACACGGAAAGACGCTGCTCCCCATCTTCTGGAGGTATCCCTGAGCAGGCTCTTACTGCATCCACGGGCATGAGAGGAGGGGCAACATTCTACTGCCGGCACCCTATGGCTATTTAATTGTTTAAATTTGTTTAATTAACATAAACTCATTTGTATAGTGTTAACACACATTTAGGTAGAACATTTCAATGAAATTAAAAACCTCATCAAAAATTATTCTATCGAACCCACGTAAGTCTATTATAATTATCTTATCAAGAATTTTGACTAAGCCCAAAAGCACTTCTGGCTCAAGTATCAACGTTGATTATAAATAAAATTGTTAATACGGTTTTAATTTTTTTGTAATTATTTTTTTTATTCTGTATTGAGTTAATAAAAATTGTGCGATATAGTAAACCGCGCCTTTCATTTTAGTAATATCAAAAATATATGTTCACTTTCGGGTACAAGTGAAATAGTGTAGTTAACGGTCATGTCGGTCAAAAGTAATCAGATGGGGGTTGTTAGTAGGAAAATTGATTCCTACTTACAACCCCTATTTGATTACTTCAAAGTCTGGGCAATGTGCGACCACACACCTGTGGTTGCACATTGCCCAGACTGATGTTGTCATAATCTGTACTTATGATGATTAATAGCTTGCTTACTTGTACCTATGTGATGATAAATAGATTGCTTACTTGTATATGCTTTTCTAAATTGAAGTGCCTAGTGTAATTTTTCAAGTATTCGTAATAAGATTCTCCACTAGGAAAAGATGGTAATTCCTTAGGTAGGGGAAATCCTCTAAGTTCCATTGTCGGCTTTGGTAGATTCGTTCTGAAAAAGATGAAGCTATTTCATTTTTTGTTTTACTAATTTATTATAACTTTTGCTAGAATAAATAAATAAAAAAAATAAATAAACTTAATTTCAGGCAATAAACTTGGTTTAGTACAAGATGTTATAATACTTTAACTACGGCCCATATAAATAATAATACGGCACATAATGATGCTGGACGTTGTACAGTCAGTATCAATTGTATCTCAGCTTCCAAACTTACCAAAAATATCTCATTTACTAAAGTTTGTTTTTATCTACGCTATCTAGTCACCATATTGATCCCTACTCGGTTCACTAAGTGTTCAAAATATCTCAACATCAAATATTTCATATTCATTTCAGCTGTCAGTGTTTCAAAATTATGTACGGTATCTAAGTCATCAATTCACGTGATCTAGAGGTAAAGCAGGCGCCTACGTACATATGTATTTGACAAATGTCAACCTTCCAACGATAAAAAAGCGATACGTTTTCGATTCGAAATGAAGGTTCATTATTCCTTTTTACTTCTAAGCAGTTTTTCTCTTCCATGTTTCTATATCTCTTTTATTTTGTGCATAACGTCTCATACAATTGATTTTACGGTACTTACATCCTATTCATCATCATTTCAGCCAAAAAAGGTCTGCTACTGAACACAGGCCTCCCTCATGGATCTCCATGAGGGGTAGTTGCCATTCTCAACACGCTTGGCAGGCGGGTTGGCGAGCGCAGTACGGGATTTTAATACACGGAATGACGCTGCTGTCCATCTTCCTGAGGTATCCCTTAGCAAGCTCTTACTGCATCCACGGGTATGAGAGGAGGGGTTACATTCTACTGCCGGCACCCCACGGCGTCATGTTGTTGACCATTTTGAATTCCTAGATTTTGATCACTTTGATTGCTTTTATAACAATTAACGCCTTGATATTGGAGATATTTATGGCGTTATAGATATTTTGTGGTCGTTGCTTAGATCTTTTGGACACTTTGGTTTCCTAGATCAATACTGGTATGAATAGTCTGAGAGCGTATATTTTAAATGTCTGAAAGTGAGATCGTTATAGCTACCCTGCACACTGAGATACTTTTGATGCTGACTGTATACACAATTGTACTTAATATATAATTACTTTGATAAAGTTTTATACCATGAAATGATTGAATGAATGATATCATACATTTCAAGAAAATGAAAAACCTTATCAAAAATTTACGATTCCGGTGGGATTTGAACCCACGTCCGTCAAATCGATTCTTGACGCTTCCTAAAGCCGGAAGTGCTACTTGCTACTTGAAATTCTGGATAAGGTTATATCGGTTGAGGACCGATTATGATAACATACACATAGAAAACACATAGTTAACTAAATATACTATTGAACAATTTAGAACCTACTAACCTCAAGTGTTTATACATGCTGGTGTACAATGGAAGTCCATTCTCGTCACTGCCAATATGAGAGTCGTATCTCCAGGTGCCCCCAACATACTGTGTTGCTTCTAGAACTGTAAAGGTTATGCCTTCCTCCTTCAAATATCTGGCTGTCGTCAGGCCTGCTATACCCGCTCCGATGACACATACTCTTTTTGGCTGTTCCTGCAAATGAGTATTTAAGTAGAAGAAATAGTAAATTACTATTTATTTCTTTGATAATATTTCGAGAACGGATTGACTTGATTATGATATTTTTTTTTGTATTTAGTGGTTGGAGTAGTAGAATAGTACTTAGTAGTTGTAGCAGGGTATTAGTTAGTAGTAGAATTCGTAAAATGTAGTAGTTGTAGCAGAGTATTGGTTAGTAGTTGAAGTAATGGAGTAGTAAGTGGTTGATTTTGAGGTGTTAAAAAGTTCGCCGGAACAACTAGTAATATCCTAAATGTGAGTTTGTTTGTCACGCTTTTACGCCGAAACCACTTCTAAAAATAATTGTACCAATGGTAATTTTCATTATAATCGATTTTTTTAATATAAATTACATAATAAAAAATATCATTTGGTTTTTATTTGCTCTATCTATCAGGTAACCTGGAAATTTCATTTCATTACTGATAAGGCATCCTAAACATTGTAATCTAAATGTGGTAAGTGCAAAATTTAAATTTCTTAATTTAAGTGAAAATTAATTAAAACAAAGCAAAACCAATTACAAAAGTGTTCATTAATAAAATCCACAAGAAATTTTCAAAATGGCCGCCCAATGTTGCTCAATAAAATACTCATGTAATTATAAACCTGTTTTATGGAAATTATTTTTTACATAAGAATTAAAAATGTGACAAAGATCAAATGACACATGTCAAAATTTTCAAAAATGACTTTCATAGGTGAAATTCAAAAATGAAAGTGTCAAAAACTACAGTAAAAAAATATTTTGGCTATTCTCACGGACTTCGACTTGCATTACGATTTGGATGATCTGGACTCGACGACTTGGCATTATTTAACTGGACTTGAATTTGCGTAAAAGTGGACATGTTTACATCACGAGACTGCGCAGAAATGCATTACTATTACGGTTATGCCAGAGGGAATGCGGCGGAAGCTTCAATACTATACCGGGAACATGTGGAACGAAGAGGTGGACCTCAAACTGAGTGGTTTCCTGACTATCGAATGATCTTAAGAGTAATGCGTATGTGGAAGATCGCTCACCGGGTATCAGATCAGGCCATATGGTCGCTATGCGGGATCCGGATGTAGTAGATGCTGTTGTTAAAGAAGTAGAAAGAGACCCGTCGACCAGTGTAAGAATTGCGGAATGTCGTACCGGAATTTCTAAATCTCAGGTACGTCCTACTGAGCGTAGGATATAATCCGTTTCACATAAGAAAAGTGCAACAGTTGAGACCTTTAATTTTAATTAATTATTACTTCATTTTGAAATTTAAATTTTGCACGTACCACATTTAGATAATTTTTTTTAGGATGAAGCCTTATAGATAGAGCAAGTTTTTAAAAACCGAACGGTAATGTTTTGTTAAGAAATTATTTAAAAGGTCCCTAAAGTTGTGAAAATACTAGGTAATTTTATTTTTTTGTCATTAAATTTTTTTTTTCGACCCTGCTCAAAGATCTAACGATAGTAAATGTATTATTAGAGCTTAGCAGAAAAATCAAGCATCTGTCACAATAATTCATCCTGTCCTACTATCCTACTTCCTATCCTATCCTACTTCATATTTTTTAATATATAAAAGTGAAAGTAAGTATGTATGCATGTATGTTCCCTTTTCACGTCAAAACCGCTGAACCGATTTGTATGAATTTTAGTGTAGGAGTAAATGAAGCCATGGAGACGGATTTAGGCTACTTTATTATATTTTATTGGTTGCGTAAATTAAATCAGAAGGGGTTAAAATAGGGGATGAAAGTTGGTATGGAAAAATCGTTATTATTTACTTTAAAAACTTAAAATTTTGCATAGATGTAAGGTAGGTTTTAGGGTAGTAGCAGGGTAGTAGTAGGGTAGTTGTAGGGTAGTAGTAGGGTAGTTATAGGGTAGTTGTAGGTAGTGGTGTGATACGAAGTTCGCCGGGACAGCTAGTGTCACCATAAATAAAAATCTCATTGTGCTCGGCGTTATGTAAAAAAAATAAAAAAATAACTCCGAAAATACGAAAAATCGCAGAACATACATGGGAGTGATTCGGATAGCCCTCGAGGACCTCTATCTCCCAGCTTTATTATATTACTAATTAATAATTATAATTATTAATAATTATTATTATTATTTATAATTATTTTTAATGTTCTATTTTTTATGTGGTGTGCAATAAAGAGTTTTCTATTCTATTCTATTTCTTGAAATACCGTGTATAATGATTCTGACTATCCCTTTCGGGTTCCCCTTTAGTCAGTATATATAGCATAATAAAACATATAGCCACATACATCTACTAGCTAGATGATTTATACAACATCAAAACAAAAGTAAGTTAATTTATGCTTTATGCTGTAGTGCCAGAAATATTGTGAGATGGACTGCCTCGAAGTAGGCATAAGAATAAATAAATAAATAAATAATAATAAATAAATAATTCTGGACATATAACACAGCACCTTCTAGCCCCGAGCTAAGCAGAGCTTGTGTTATGGGTACTAGATGACTGATATACATACTTAATATATTATACTACATAGATAGATATTTTTATTATATATAGAAAAACACCCAGAACACCCTGAACAAATATCTGCAGATCGTACAGGCATTTGTCCCGAGGCGGGAATCGAACCTGCAACCCCTTGCAGCGCAGGCGGACCTTCGCCCGCTGCGCCACAGAGCTCGTCGCAATCATTAAATAAAACAATTATCTGCACGTTTTTTTTAAACTAATTAAATAATAAAATGCAATGAACATATCTAGTATAATATGTATGTATAGTGTAGGATCCTGGTGTGGTATGTGGAATACGCCTCTGACCTAGGCCCTACTATATAGTGTGGTTATACGATGGTGGTTATATGAGATCCTATTCTCCTGCCTAATACTGATTTACTGTCCCTAGCTAGTCCTAGAGGGTTCACTGAATTGTAATGTAAAAATAAAAGAGGCTTCTACGACTGTACAAATTTTATTAACAAAATAGTCTACTTATATTACAAATTTGGTTTTCCAGCAAACAATATTTTTGAGTAGCGACTACGTTAGTTTAAACCAATCCCAGCACTGCATTTAGCCGCGTTGAATCTTTGATTTCGTGCCGCGAGAGCGAGATAGCCATGATGCGCAAGAACGGGATAGCGCAACATAAATATAGCGGCTTGCAGAGCGCGAACATCCAGGAGTGGCTTTCGTTGTTCGTTGAGCACACACGCGCGCGCACGGATCTTTTTCTACACCCCCCCCTCGATCTCGGCAACGTATTTTTCAAATACGTTTGTCGAGTTCGGCCCCTCGGCCGATCGCGTTCGCGAATTTCTTCGCGGAAGTGTCGGTGAGGTGCGCAGACAGCCATGCAGCAGGAGGACGTTGGTGGACGACGGGATCCCCCGGACCGTCCACCAATAGATCGCGCGTCGGCATACGACCCCCGGCACCACGCCGAAGCACCGAAGGCCCAGCGGAGACACACAGCGTCTAACCGCAACAGTCGATCGCGGCTGGTCGTCCTTGGAGGTCGATCACCGCTGATCGACACCACCAGCTCGGACGGCGAACGGACGCTGTCCACCCCAAGGTCCAGGAGGACCACCCCGCGGGCGCAGACGCCTTCCGAGGCGATGCCCCCCCCCGCCGCATCCCCGCAACCCCCGCCCCCACGTTCGCTGTCTCCATTGTCTGCGCATAACGTCAATCTCGGCGTCTTTGCGCAGCTTATGGAACAGGGAATGATGAGCGAGGAACTCGCCGAGCATCTGAGAGACTTCCTGCAGGAGAAGGAGAGGCTACTGCGCGGCACGCCCGTGCCCGCGCCCGAGCCCCTTCCCCCGCCACCCCCCCAGGAAACGGAGAGGGAACACCCGCCGTCGCCACCGCCATCAGGCCATCGTCGCAAACGCGACGATTCCTCCACGCCCGAGGAGAGGAAGAAGCGGGCAACCGAGAGCGCCGTCGTCGTGGAAGAAGCGGCGCCCACAACACCAGCATCCACCACCACCACCACGAAGTCTTCAACGTCGTACGCGTCGCTGGCGGCCTCGCCGCCCGTACGCCGTACACCGCCAGCCCCACTGGACACGCCAGCCCGCCCAGCAGCAGCAGCGCGCCCGGGATCCCCCCGCGCCCCGGAACCCGCTTGCCCGAGTACTTCGGTCGAGCCAGCCCCAAAGAAGTCCCGCTATCCACCCCTTGTCGTGGAGCAGATGCCGAATTGGCCACGGCATTTCAAGGCCATCAAAGGCCTTCTAGGCCACACTCCAAACGCCCGGCCCTACGGCAAGGGCGTGCGATTCACACCGGAGTCGGCTGTGGAGTACCGCACCATCCAGCGCTACCTCACGGAGACGGAGGAACCACTCAGCTGGTTCTCGTACTCTCCGCCTGAGGAGCGCCAAATCAAGCTCGCCATCCGCGGCATCCCAGCCGACACCCCACCAGCAGAGATAGCGCAGGACTTCCTCTCCAAGGGCTTCGAGGCGGAGCTCATCAAGCCCATCCGGGCAAGCAAGGGCCGCCCAGGCTGCATATTCCTCGGCGTGTTCAAGCCGTCCCCCAACCTTCTGCCAGCCATCTATGACGTCACGGAGGTGCTCCTCATGCCGGGTGTCCGGATCGAGAGCTGGAGGGGCAAGAAAGGCCCCGCCCAGTGCCATCGATGCCAGGGATTCCGGCACTCGTCACACCACTGCCATCGCCCTCTCGCCTGCGTCCGGTGCGGAGGATCGCACCACGCAGGCGACTGCCCTAGGAGCAAGGAGGAAGCACCGACGTGCGTCAACTGCCACGGCCCCCACACTGCCAACAAGACAAGCTGCCCAACATTCAAGCGGGAGGCCCGCAACAGGAAGGCGGGTACGACCGCCTACACCACGACCCGGGACGGCCTTAACAAGCCGCCAGCCAGACCGCAACAGCCACAGCTTAACACTGTGGCTGTAACTTCACAGACGGAGCATGGTGGCTCCCTCATGGCCCCAGCAAACGGCCCCACAGCGCGGTCCAACCGCCTCCCCAGACGCCGGAAGCAGAAGGTAAGGCTGGCAACCATACCTTCTGAATCAGAGACAGACGCCCCCCGCACCGCACCAACACCCCGCAACGCGACACCAGCAGTGGAGCAGCCAACTCCCGCCATCATCACCAACATCAACACGACGACCCCGAAACCCACACCGGACCTACCGCGCCCCGCACACCCCGCAGCCACTACCACAACGAAGACCCTCCAGCACGACCAGGCCCAACTGGAGGTGTTGGATGCAGCACTGCAGATCCTGCGCGACGTCCTTATGGCGATCAGGCAGGGGACGAGCCCGATCCCGCTGATCCTCAGCGGAATAGGGACGCTCGTGCAGCTGCAGCTGCGCTAAGGAGGACCGAAGAGGACCTCCAGCCTTCACCATGCCCGCGAAGAAACGCGGGCTTCAAGCAACAGGCTCATTACGAGCCGACCTGAGGACCCCTTGGCATTAGCCAAGGGCGGACAAAATACCGCAGTCAGGGGCTCACGCCCGAAACTGCTTCCCCACGCGGACTTCGTCCGCGTGAGAAGAAAACCCGGCGGCGAACATCCAGTTGCGGCAGCGCCGGTGCGTGTTGCGGTCGCCAGTCTCAGCGAATGGATGCCGCCACAGTACCCCCCTTCAAGCGAAGCGTACGGTTTGTTTAACTCTTCTCCCGTATCTTGTAACGTATGGTTTCTCCGTTACTACAGGGGCGTTTGATGAATCGCTTACTGGAACTGGAATTGCGTCTTCGTTGCTTACATACGCCGGTTTTAGTCTATCCAATGTTACCACTGTCGTACGCTTCGGTAACTGTATTCTGAAGTACTTTTCATTTTTCTGTAGAACTGGGTAAGGTCCATCGTAAGGCGGTATGAGTGGCGCACGCACTGTATCGTTCCTTATGAAAACGTGTGTACAAGTGGCGAGGTCCTTGTGTACAAATGCTCGAGCGTTGGTTGCGATTGGCCGTTGAACCGGAGCGAATGAGGACATGGCATTAACTAGGCGGCGGACGAATTCCGCTTCTTCAAACTTTAAGCTTGCCGGCATAAAAAAATCTGAAGGAATGCGTAGTGTTGATCCGTAGGTCATCAGTGCAGGACTAACATTAGTTTCTTCGCGCAGTGCTGTCCGTAGTCCCAGCAGAATTATTGGTAGCTCTTCGCTCCACTGTGTAGTTACTCCTTTTGCCATTAATGCGGCTTTTAATGTGCGGTGAAAACGTTCAATTTTTCCGTTTGACTGTGGATGAAATGCCGTAGTTCGAATTCTTGTAATCCCCAGCCTTTTCATGAGTGCATTAAATAGTGACGATTCGAACTGCCTGCCCTGATCTGTAGATATTCGAAGCGGACAGCCAAACCTGGAGATCCATCCTTCACACAATGCTTTTGCTACGACTTCCGCTGTGATCTCTCGAACTGGGACGACTTCTGGCCATTTAGTGTAACGGTCGATCATAGTCACACAGTAGCGATAATCTCGTGATAATTGAAGTGGCCCAACGATGTCAATATGAACATGCTCGAACCGCTGAGATGCAGGAAAGCTTCGTAATGGTGTAACGCTGTGCCGATTTATTTTAGCTTTTTGACAGCCGATACAACTCTTGGCCCAATCTCCTACATCCTTGTTCATAGAGGGCCAGAAAAATTTTGTAGTGACCTGTCTTCTAGTTGTGCGAATACCGGGATGACATAGCTCGTGTTGCGCTTTAAATGCCACTTTACGATATGCGGTCGGTAGATATGGTCGTAGAGTAGCGGTGGAATGCTCGCACGTGATTGGCGTGTTGCAACCTGGTAGAGTGACGTCAACGAATTTCAAATTCGCTCGTGTCTTTAGATATTTTAGTTCTTCGTTGCTTTTCTGATCTTTCGCTAGCGTTTCAAGATTGATGAAAGACGAAATTTCTATGTCTTCGATCCGCGACAAGGCATCTGCAACTGAATTTTTTTCGCCTTCCACGTATTCGATGTTCGAACAAAATTGGCTAATGAAATGTAGTTGCCTTTCTCGCCGCGGTGTGTCGCTGCTGCTAGGTTGTCGCGTTAGGGCAAAAGAAAGTGGCTTGTGATCCGTGAAAATGCTAACAATGCATCCCTCAATAAGACGACGAAAGTGTTTGACTGCAGCATACATCGCTAGGAGCTCGCGGTCGTACGTGCTGTATCTCTTCTGTGTGTCACTCATAGTCTTCGAAAAATATGCTAAGGGCTTCCAAGTTTTTCCCACCTTTTGTTGTAAAACAGCGCCAATGCTGTGTTCGGATGCGTCTGACATAATGCCGAGTGGGGCGTTTAAGACGGGGTGCGTAAGAGTTGTTGCTTTCAAAATGCTTTTCCGGCACTTTTGAAATGCTTGAACTGCTTCCGGCGTCCACTCTATTGGTGTTTTGTCATTTTTCTTCCTGTTGTGCAAGTACTTGTTTAAATGACGCTGAACATCGGCCTGGCTTGGTAGACAGTCTCTATAAAAATTTACCATCCCCAAGAAACGTCGCAATTCTAAGACCGTCTTCGGCTGTGGATACGTAGAGATAGCTTCTGTTCGCTCTTCTGTCGGTGTAATGCCTTCTGCAGTTACTTGATATCCCAAAAAATTTATTCTTGTCTTGGCAAATTCGCATTTTTCTACGTTGAGAGTAACTCCATACTTGTTTAAGCGGTCTAAAACTTCATGAACCAGTTTCTTGTGCTTTTCTTCGTTTTCACTGCATAACAAAACGTCATCCACAAATGTGAAGCAATCGCTTATTCCGCGTAGAACTTCATGCATGAATCGCTGAAATGTTTGGCTTGAGTTACGAAGCCCAAACGTCATGGAACGAAACTCGAAGAGACCGAATGGTGTTATTATGGCACTTTTCTGAACGTCCTCTTGCGATATAGGTATCCAGTAGTAGGCCATCTTCAAATCCAGTTTGGAAAAGATTTTCTTGCCGTGTAGCTGGTAAGTAAAATCTTGAATCCTCGGTATTGGGTATCTGTCTGGTAGAGTAACGGCGTTAAGCCTTCTATAATCTCCACAACAACGTAAACTGCCATCTTTTTTCTTAACGACATGCAGAGGACTAGCCCATGGACTCTTCGAAGGCTGACAAATTCCCATTTCCATCAGGCGCTCAAATTCCTGCTTTGCAGATTTATATTTATCAGGCGGCAATGGACGAGCCCGCGCGTAGAGGGGTGCACCGGTGGTCTGGATATGATGTACCACATCATGTTTTGACGGCGTTTTCAATGACATCGGTCTTAGTACATCAGGATACTGTTTTAGAATCTCGTGGTACGTGTGGCTCTCACTTATGACGTGCACTGATCCTTGATCTGAAAATACTTCTACGGCATCGATAGATAGATCGGTGATTTTGTCAATAAGCTTTTTACGATGCAAATCTACCAACAGCTTATAATGTCGCAGGAAATCCGCTCCCAAAATAGATGTCTTCACATCTGCCACGACGAAAGTCCAACGGAAGTTGCGACGTAGCCCAAAGTCCAGTTGCATTTCTCTTTCTCCATATGTATTGATCGGCGTGCTGTTTGCGGCATATAATTTGTAGGTGCTTGATAACAGCTTATTTCGCAAGGCGGTGGAGGGAGCTAGCACCGATATATCTGCTCCTGTGTCGACGAGGAAACGCTGTGCCGTATTACGATCGTAGACACATAGGCGGTTGCTAGCAGGAACCACACCGACCTCCGCCACGGTCGGTGTATCATTTAGTTTCCCAACTTGGAATCCCTCTTCGCACACGGAGATTCACAGCGCCTTGCTCTGCTACCAAATCTGAAGTGATATTTACACAGCCACGTCCCTTCTCTTATCTTCCTTGCAGACTCCGAACGCGATCGAGGCCGCGAGTATGACGGGCGGCGGTATTGCGATCTGCCTCGCTCCTGTCGCAATTCAGCAACTTCCAATGTGAGCTTCTCTAGCTGCTTTGACAACACGTCGAGTTGAGTTGATACCATTTGCTGGTTTGCTCCGGTACCACTGACGCTTGGCTCTATTTTAGACACTGTTGCAATCGTTCCAGCTTCGGAATATTCTAACATCTTATCGGCCATAGCAGCAAGCATATCTAGGGACGAATCTGTATTCACCGATAGAATAACTCGGACTTGTTGCGGCAACTGGTTCAGCCATTCTATTTTTATTCCGTCTTCGGTGATCATGCTTCCTCCAAGCTCTCGCATGCGCCTCAATAATTGTGTAGGCTTTTGATCACCTAATTCCAGTCCACTTATAAGGTGCCTGAAGTTTTTTATCTCCGATTGCTCATAAGCCGAGAGTAGGCGTTGCTTGATAGTCTCGTACTTTCCGACAGTAGGTGGCTTCAGCAGAATGTCTGAAATGTGTTGAAGGTCTGTAGGTTGCAGTTGTCCAAGTACATAGCGGTATTTGTTCTCATCACTTGTCTTGAGAGGATCCACCAGAGCTTCAAACTGAACAAACCACAGTTTCGGGTATTCTCGCCAGAATGGTAATAATCTATTGCACCGAGACCGCCGCTAAATTGAAAGGAACATCCAAGCTTGATCCAGCTGCCTCGGCATCCGATTTGTTTTCTTCGGCATTCCTAAATGTTTCCATGTTTCCGTCGGGGTCACCAATTGTAGGATCCTGGTGTGGTATGTGGAATACGCCTCTGACCTAGGCCCTACTATATAGTGTGGTTATACGATGGTGGTTATATGAGATCCTATTCTCCTGCCTAATACTGATTTACTGTCCCTAGCTAGTCCTAGAGGGTTCACTGAATTGTAATGTAAAAATAAAAGAGGCTTCTACGACTGTACAAATTTTATTAACAAAATAGTCTACTTATATTACAAATTTGGTTTTCCAGCAAACAATATTTTTGAGTAGCGACTACGTTAGTTTAAACCAATCCCAGCACTGCATTTAGCCGCGTTGAATCTTTGATTTCGTGCCGCGAGAGCGAGATAGCCATGATGCGCAAGAACGGGATAGCGCAACATAAATATAGCGGCTTGCAGAGCGCGAACATCCAGTTGCGGCAGCGCCGGTGCGTGTTGCGGTCGCCAGTCTCAGCGAATGGATGCCGCCACAATAGCATTATAGTAAATAGCAATATAGTAAATATAGCATTTTATTGTCATAGATTTCCGCAAAGAAACGCCTGATTCCATTAATTATACCAATTAAATAGTTTAAACGTGTACAAATATTTTTATCTTTGGAAAAAAGACCCTTTACCTACTCAAAGAAAAAAAAAACAACAAATGATTAAACATGCTTCGCAAATGAAAGGGAGATAGTTTTTGAAACTGGCTTCGTAAACAAGACTTATTAAGTCATAACATTGTAATGTCAACCAGTAAACACAACAAACTATAGAAACGCAATTCGTAGGAGTTTCAGTGCCAAGTTCAAAGATAAGAAATTAATTATTAATAGCCCGATAGCAGAAATGTTGTACAAAACATGCAAAGATTCTAGAAACTAAACAATTGGACTTTTCAATCTAATTTTGTTAAATTCGTTTTACACAGATGGATGGAGCAATATCTTACCATTTCTTAAATTTTTGGCCGCTCTCAAAATAACGTTCTATTTTAGCACGTCATTTTTCACGTCACCTTTAGAAAACATACATTTATAATTTTGTTTTGAACTCAATGAATAGGTCCGACAAATTGTCGTGTGAGCTACTCGGCGCATTTACGAAGACTACTATTGTGACTATTAAAACGCTCTGTAATAATAAAGTGCCTTGTCACATTTTGACGTTATCAGAAAGTAAGTACCTACTTACAGATTGTTAAGTCACTTTTATCTTCAATTGTTTTTGCGGGAATTTATTAGTAATCGCGTTTATTTGAGTTATCTACTTGCGAAATAAAATAAATAACAGTATAGATTTACAGAACGTCTTTAAGTTAAACCAGTTTCGTGAACCTATTAAGAGTAAAAGTGAACTGCTTAAGGCGATGATATCCGAACACTTTAGGCATTTAAACGCTACTTCGCCCCGCGCGCTCGCACGCGCTACAGACAGTCGCATCTTGCGCCATAGTATAGTAATTCAGTAGCGGAATGCCAAAAATTTCAAACAGTTGTCACTAAAAAAAAATTTCGTTACTCAAAAACATAATTTTTATGATCATTAGGTATATTAGGTCGTTAAATATGAAATTGGCGTTTTGTATGAAAGGAACATAAAATCGATTTTTTTATATAAAATACTTAACTATTCAAAGTACATATGTACCACTGCTATCTATGAACTTTTGCCATCTCATAGGTAGTTCATTGATCCCTTTACTAAAAAAAACCATTTTGACGGGAATCAATAAAACCTTTGAAGGCGGTTTAGACTGCCCCATCGAAGTTGAATTTTTTCCCTAGCAAGAATCATCTCGAACCGTCTCGAACGCAGGTTTGATGACTTCCAGTCTCCCGAACAAACCGGGTTCCGAAAAGGCTACAGTACCATAGACCACATACATATGCTGCGGCAAGTTATACAAAAGACCGAAGAGTATGTCTTGCCGCTATGTCTCGCGATTGTGGACTATGAGAAAGCATTCGATTCGATCGAAACATGGGCGGTGCTCGAGTCTCTCCAACGATGCCGAATTGACTATCGGTACATCGAAGTGTTGAAGTGTTTGTATACAAACGCCACTATGTCAGTCCGAGTACAAGAACAGAGCTCGAAGGCGATTCCCTTAAAAAGAGGCGTAAGACAGGGAGACGTTATCTCTTCGAAACTGTTTACGACCGCTTTGGAAGATGCCTTCAAGCTGCTGGAAAGGAAAGGCTGGGCATCAATATTAACGGCGAATACATCACTCACCTTCTTTTTGCCGACGATATTGTGGTCATGGCAAAGTCGATGGAAGAGCTCAACACAATGCTCGAAGGCCTCAATTGAGCCTCCCAACGGGTAGGCCTTAAAATGAACATGGACAAGACAAAAATCATGTCGAAGGTCCATGTCGTGCCTGCCCCAGTTATGGTTGAGAACTCGGTGCTTGAAGTTGTCAACGCGTATGTATACCTAGGACAAACAGTCCAATTAGACAGGTCCAACTTCGAGAAAGAGGTCAATTGTCGAATCCAACTCAGATATGTTTATGTATTATTATATGTTTGGGAAACTTCGCAACGTCTTTTCGTCCAACATACCTCAGTGCCTTAATAATAATAATAATTATTTATTTTCAGACACAGATCCTTAAGATTTAAGATTAAGACGAAAGTCTACAATCTGTGTGTGTTACCAGTGATGACATATAAAACCGAGATGTGGTCCTTCCCTATTGGCCTTATTATTGGCGTTAAGCTCAGAGTAGCTTAACGAGCTATGAAGAGGGCTATGCTCGAGGTTTATCTACGGGATAGAATCAGTAATGAAGAGATACGTACAATTTTAGAACAGCACTAACCGAATAGCATTATGTAATTTTAGTCCGTTTTCCGCTAATCTGATTAGCTTTAGCTAATTAGTGTAACAACCGAATCGCCACCAATACCTATCAGATAAAATAAATAAATTAAACTAAGTAGGTAGGTACATTTATAAGTTCGTTATGTTCACGAAAGCTGCTGCTGACAAACTGTTGCACAGTTTGGCAGACAATATTTTAGGATAAATAAACATTAACGAGAAATAAATAAATAAAAAAACTCCAGTCACCGATATAGCCAAACCACAGAACAGAGAAAACATCATTTTTATCATTTTTATCTGTTCTGTGAGCCAAACGGATTAGCACGTTGAAGTGGCAATGAGCAGGCCATATAGCGCGTAGAACAGATGGCCGATGGGGCTGCAAAGTTCTTGAATGGAGGCCACGGACCGGCAAGCGCAGCGTAGGACGTCCACCAACAAGATGGGCAGACGACTTGGTGAGAAACGCTAGTCGGCAGTGGATGCAAACGGCTTCCGACCGCAGTACTTGGAGATCAATGAGGGAGGACTTTGTTCAGCAGTTAACGATGATGAGGTGTCAACCTATGTTGCTTAGTTGAAAATAGCTGCAAAAGATAAAAATAGCTAAAAATTTGTATTTACAAAAGTAAAATCGGAAAAGTGCTTTTTATCTACCCCGCGCCCCGGTGACGTGCTTGCACAGGACAAACGTCCCTAAAGTTTGTCCCCAAATGGCATCGAGCGGATATAAATAATAAAAATATTTTTTTACAATTCTCTAAATAATAATAACAGACGCCTTAGTCGCCACAGTCGCCTTAGCCGCCATTGTTATCACAATCACCTTAGTTACTACAGTCACCATAGTCACTACAGGCACCACAGTCACCACATACACCAGTCGCCCTAGTCACCAATGTCGCATCAGTAGTCCTAGTCACCACAGTCACCGCAGGAACCACAGTTACCCTAGTGCGCACTGTAGCCCTAGTCGCCACAGTCGTTTCAGCCGACACAGTTGCCACAGTCACCATATCCACCACAGTCATTACAGTTGCCTCAGTCACTCAAATCGCCACAGTCACCATAGGCGCCACCGTTGCCTCAGTCTCCACAGATGATCCTTTCAAGAGTTATCCTTGGATAAAATATCCTGTTTACCCTAAAGAACTACCACATTAATGAAAAAGCTTCTATAAAAATCAGCTCCAATTAATGTAAAGTTGTAATTTCAACGAGAGAGATCCTCAAATAAAAATTACATACATACATACATACAAACATTCAGCCGAAACTACAAATTGCCTCTAAAAACTTCATTTGCTTCGCTCACTTGTTCGAAAATATTCTAACAAAATACAACGAAAAAAAAATTGAGCTTCATAATTTGTTACCATACTGTGTCTTCGATCTATGGTGTCATTGTGCTATTTACCTACTACATGAACGTAAACAGCGGAGCGGCACAGAGCGATATAACCACTCTCTGTGATGGCTCGGCCGGTACTAATTCGTTCGGAGCACGGGCGCTGCGCCGCGAATTTCTAGGTATTTTGACATTTCTTAAAATATTTGTATGAAATTCATAAATCCTCCTTATGAAAGAAGCGAATGTTTTAGTATAATTTTTATTTGATTTCATCATGTAGTTTACTCATACCAGTTGTTTTAGATTTTATTGAGATATACTTTGGATTTTTTTTTATTGATGAAAATATCCTCAATCGCGTTTTTGTTTTACCATTCTCTAGGTAATATCCTGAATTATATTTTATTTTTTTATTTTATTTATTTATACAAAATGCACAGTGTCCCTAAACTACATTATCCTAAATTACATAGGTAATATATAATTTAATATGTATGAACCTCAGAATTGTATGTTTAATGGTTATTGAGAAACACTTGTTTTACAATGATGAAATGTGGAAGTACCCGGCCTTAAACCACTCCGTGCATCATAGAATATAATTTGTATTATTAGAGGTTTATTTTTATTGTATTCACCGGAGCATGCGCATTACGCGATAGATTTTCAACAGGCGGGCGTAAATCTCGCGATCCTCGCTGTCAAACGCCAAGCTTAATCAAAATTGACGGATTGACGTTTGACTGTTGATGATCCGCGATCAGCCTGCGGAGAACCCAATCAGCGCCATCTCTTGTCCGATAGCGGAACTAATGTAGATATTTTACGACGATATGAATAGATGTTGGTTTATTTAGTTCTATGATAGCAGCGCGGCGTCTATCGGACTTCAGTGGTGGCGTGGACTATACATAATATGTGCCAAGTCGACAAACAAAAATTCCTTCTGTGCTGTTTTCGGCGATTTGGTTTAATAATCATATTAATAATACCTAATTTTAAAATAAATATTTTTATTATGGCAAGATTGGAAGGGGCAGAATTCTGCTGCCGGCACCCCACGGCAACAGGGTACTCTTCTACTATTACTTCACTACCTTTACTCTACAATAATTACTACCTTTAACTGAAATTGATACTTAATTTAAACTACTTAATATTTAACATGTTTTGTGAGGAACTGGTGCTGGACACAGGTTTATAAAAACCTGTTTTGCAATTTAAAGTATTAATTTACCACATAGCGACGAATACGATAAAACCAAATACAAAAACTAAAGCATCACAGCTTTAGTTTTTATATTTGATTAAGGAATATGGGAAATGGCGCGCAAGTTTTTTTTAACGCGCCCAGTGCAAGGTGAGTAAACATACAGCCATCTTGAAAATTATAACTTTAAGTGATAAAATGCAAATATTTTAATATTTTGTAACATATTATTGTGAAATGAATAATTTGATAATAATAAATATTTCTTTTACTTAATTAATGACGTACACATTTTTCGTACGTACAATTGATTCATTTATACATACATGGATTTTCAGCGGCATAAAACCTCTTTGGTGTTAGTTACAAGAAAATAACTAATAACCCGGTTAAATTGAAAATGCTCTGTTGATTCGCATATATGTAACTTACAGTAGGTAAGGTACTAATTTAACTTTGTAGGAATAATTCTTTTACGCACTTTTGTGTAATATTATTGCTATTTATTACGCACGCGTGTGTTATAGCTCGGTTTATGGCTCCAAAAGCGATGTAATAAGGCTCACTTTACGAGCAAGTATGCTGAAAAAAAATTAAATCGTTTTGAAGCTCTCATATCATCTCATAACTTTTGTTTCTTCTATTGAACATGTCGGGTAGTGATCAACGTATTCCTTTTTTACTTTTTGTATAAAACGACAGTCAATTTGTATCCTCAAGTTTTAAATTTCATCAAAATCCGATCATCCGGTCAAGAGTTACCCTCGGACAAAAAAACGATTGAACCCGAAAAAGTACGCCATAAATTAAAATTCCCCTACGACAATCGATTTTTATTAAGGTGATGTCCTTAAGTTTTAAATTCACCAAAATCTGATCATCCGTTCAAGAGTTATCCTCGGACAAAAATTCCGGACATATGTAGGTACATTGAAACATTCAGCCGAAACGCCTAGTTGCCACTAAGAACTTCTTCGTTTGCTTCGTTTGCTTCGCTCACTCGTTCGATAACGAGTTTAAAGAGGAATGATTTGTATTTTGTGAGTTTGTAACGAATAAACTCAAAACCTACTCGACCGATTTCAAAAATTCATGAACCAAATCTATAACGTTGGTATTTTATGATGGCTTGAGAGGTTAATTTGATTTTTCCTCGCAAGTGCGTTGAAAAACGTCGTATGACACGCGTGCGTGAGCATTGATCATTACACTCTCGGCACTCTCGGCTCCAATACGCCCTCGCCTTCGGCTCGGGCTGCAATCTCGCCTCGACTGCTAAATTTGCATTTTCTCGTAAGAGGAATATTTTTTAGAGTTTAGCATCTCTGCCATTGGACTTCTGTCCACTTCCACTGCAGGACATAGGCCATGGATCCCTAAGATCATGAGAGGTTGTTGCCATACTCGCCACGCTTGGCAGGCGGGTTGGCGAGCGCAGTACGGAATGATGAAACACGGGAAGACGCTGCTGCGCATCTTCCGGATGTATCCCTTGGCAAATTCTTACTGCATCTACGGACAAGAGAGGAGAGGCAACATTCTACCGCCGGCGCCCCACGGCAGTTTAGAGTATAGAGTACACTTATTATTCAAATTAACAACCAATTGACAGAGTTTATGAGGTGAGCGTCTTGGGTGTCTGCCTGGACTCCAAGTTTTAATTGACGTCTATGTAGATACTATTGTTAAAAAACGTTTCGCATGCTAGGTTTTGTTTTAAGAGTAAGTCAAGATTTTAAACATACTTTAATTATTTTATACCATAGTTTTGTAAGATCGGCTCTTGAATATGTCTCTGCTGTTTGGAATCCTCAAAACATTGAACAAATTGAGAGATTGGCAAAACTAATTTTACAAACATTTAGAATATATGAAGATGTGCCATAAATAAGTTACCCTTAATATTAAAATTAGGTATTGTTATGAGTGTTTTCTCAAATAAACTTAAATAATTAATATTGTAGGATTTTGACTCTTTTTGCGCTAGCACGCAGGAAGGATGGGTCACAACACCACCATGCGATCCGTGTGCTGGGAATCCAAAATAACGATGTGGTTTTTGGCTATTTTTAGCCTGTCTATCGTTAGTCTAACAAAAACGCGGACCTGTAAACGACAACCACACCCAACTCCGTCCTGTCATATACCTACCATTAAAAGAAAATGTTGGAGTATAATTTGTTTTGTGTCCTACTGGTTGGATGAATTTGTCACAAATTCAGATCGCTACGTGAAATCAGGTTCAAATGCAATAAGACCTCATTGAAAGAAACGCTCGGTGGTTCTATGCTCGTGGCGAATTAGTATTAGTTTCGATAGATTTAGGTTACATAAAAAAGAGAATATCATGGGTAAAAAACTTACGCCAGTTCTTTGGTTTACGAGGAGCACCAAATAACTATCAATTTAGAGCAGCGGTCTCCAAAGTTAAAATTGTTAATGATAGCCAACCTTCATAAGAAGACGGCACAGTAAGAAAAAGGTGTTTGTGTCATCATAATGTTTATTCATCATCATAATTTCAGCTGTAAAACGTCCACTACTGAACACAGGCCTCCCTCATGATCACCATAAGGGGAGTTACCATACTCACCACGCTTGGCAGGCGGGTTGGCGAGCGCAGTACAGAATGTTAGTACACGGAAAGACGCTGCTGCCCATCGTGTCCCTTAGCAGGCTTTTACTGCATCCACGGGCATGAAAGGAGGGGTAATATTCTACTGCCGGTACCCCACGGCAGGATGGTTGATATATGAAGGGTCCACTGCAATAATGCTGAATGTCCAAAATTTTATTAATTCAAACCAAGTATGCCATTCGATTCCTTGATCTGCATAGTACATTTTCGCACTTTCAAACTGTTAAATAACGCAGGCAGTCCCGAGATAAATCGATTTAAAAATATAGCTACACGACTAGAACGATGGATGTCACAGGCGTTCAGAACTATAATGATAAATGTCCATTCATTTCACCTCATATTCCATGGAAATTACATATTCCATTACGATCAGCTTCCGCATGCTGCAAATGTAGCAAAACAAAGGGATTAATAGGACGTAAGATTTTGGACAACCACCGTTTTAGACCGTGTAAAAGTGTGGACATTCATCATTATAGTGCAGAATTTTTAGGACTTCAACGCTAATAATCAAAATTTCAAATAATTATAAGAACGTTTTTTTTTATAAACATTTAAAATAATACTCTGATATGTACCTATACTAAAAGTTCATAAATCCATTTTTTTATTCCTATTACTGGAGTTTTGTATTATCCAATTAAAACCTTTAAACTCAAATATCTCAAAACTAGATTGCAATGACATTCAGCATTATTGCAGTGGACCCTTCATATTATACAATAATTATGAACTAATTGTGAAGGTAAAAACAAGATTTCAAGTAAATGTCGATTATAACATGACGAAATTATAATCCAAAAAAGTTACAAACCTTTCCTGTCGAAAAGACTGCTGTTGCAGTTGCACAAATCTTAAAACACAACACAGTTATACACAAAATTTTACAAATACTATTCATATTTAATGAATCATTAATCAGTTAAATTACCGATAAAGTTGTATTTGAGGTCTGAAGTGAATTATAGAGACTATCGAACTGAGGCCCGATACTGCGAATATAATTAATATGAATAGCTTGTTATCTGTTATTGGTTATTCCTATGACATGACGGTCACTTCTGGTATTAATTTTCATGCAGATAAATTAAGATGACCCGGATTTTCCTCTGTTGTCTAATTCTTATGGAAATACCTACCCCCAACCTTGGGGGGATTCTTGTCATTAATCTGGTTATGGTCATTATTTTAAACAAACGTCGAAAATAACCTTACATAATAAATTAATAATAATAGGTACCACTCTATCGTAAACATATTTTTGACCTGATAAGTTTATGTTTGTTATGTCCACGAATGAGGTCTGTTAACAGGAGGACGCAAGGGGTTGCTTGGTCGATTTCAAGTTCCTTCATGAGCATCGTTTTATGTTAAAAAAACACTTTGTTCAAAATTTTTAAAAATATCTAGAAGAAATTTAAAACAATATATCAAAATTTTCTCTACGCAATACCAAAATTATGTAGATATACGCAATCGCTTTTGGAGATCTCTTAAAATCTTTCTATTCCACTCCCTTGCTCCAAAAGAAGGTCCCAAAGGCGCAAATTAGATTTGCTAGGGTCCGTTCACCACTCACAAATGTATTATATTTAAATTGACCATGAAAAAAATGTAGTGAGCGTTATAAAATGTTGTATTCACTAAAACAGTATATGCAAAAATAGTAGATATAACTTTATTGCATTGAAATAAAATTTATGTTAGGCATGGGAAAACTGAGGTTATTGCTTAGCAGTAAGTAAGACCTTTACATCCATTGTAGATTTATATGAACGGGTATTCATGCTGTACGAGATTAGGCTTGTCTAGCTCATATACCATCTTCCCAGCTTAGTCGGCTATTAGTCAGAGGAAAGAACAGGTCAATTACATCTGAAGCTGACTAAGCCGCGGGTTTCCACATGATAAATATTATTATTTCCTTTACCGTAGAAATATTTGTTAAATGAGAATACAAATAAAAGAAAAGAAAAATCCATTAATTAATCGAAAGTCTGGGGTATAAACCACCCTGGTCACACATCATTTATAATTAAGAAAAAAATACTGTGGGGTTTCTATTTCCACTTATCTTTATGACGTATTTTGATCATCAAAACGTCAGTCATGTGACAACCTCCTGATATCGATAATATTCTATTGAGATTAAAGAAATATATGTCTTATGTACGTATTTTACTTTAACAACTACCGCTAGTTCTTCTAGAACTCAGTAAGATGCGGGGTTACCCCCGTACGCGTATTAAAATAAAGTCATCATCTTACGAATCAGCCCTAAGAGCTGAAGTAAGGTGAGCGAAGCGAATCAATCTTATGGTATTATGTTATGTAGCTAAGTCGTCAGGGTAGTATTTCTACCGAAGACTTGTTGCTATAACCTGTATAATGACAAATAATTAAAAATACTGTTAGCAATCACTGGTATTTAATAAAACGAAACTTTCATTTATTAAATTTTATATCAAATTTAGATTCCAAACTAGCTCATTTCTATAGATACTAATAATTTATTTTTTCAGACAGATGTCCATATTACATGTTCACAATAAAAATAATCAATAAATACAGTAACAAAAAAAAACACCCTTTACTTTATATTGTGTGATTGGTCTATATTTTGACTATACTACAATTTGACCCCACGATAGATTAGCCTGACAGGGGACGGATTCGCGCCCTCCTTGTGCAATATCAAAACTTGAATGGGCATGCTGATCATGAAATTAATGAAATAATCATCTGTACATTTACTACTTCCGTGACAAATTATAGTGGATCCACACCGCAGTTACTTTTTGTTGAACAACTCTTTGCAACACCTAGTGCCGTAACTATACCAAACCTGGCAAATTCATTAGATGGATTTAATTTCAAACCGTCTTAAAAAAAAGCGGGACATCATCAAGACGTCGGTTTATAGGGTTCCTGACTGAAATGGCAAAAAGGAACCCTTATGCTGTGACTTTGTGTCTGTCTGTCTGACACAGATGGATATCTTAAGAATTACTAAATGGTATTAGATACATTAATATTGCATCTCTGTGAACGTTGCCGCAAATGCAAAGTTGCGCATGTTGACATGTTCATAATCATCATCATATCAGCCGTAGGACGTCCACTGCTGGACAAAGGCCTCCCTCATTGATCTTTAGTTACTGCGGTTGGAAGCCGTCTGCATCCAACGCCGGTCTGCGGTTCCTACTCAGTCGTCTGCACATCTTGTAGGTGGACGTCCTACGCTGCGCTTGCCGGTCCGGCCTCCATTCGAGAACTTTACGGCCCCATCGGACATCTGTTCTGCGCGCTATATGGCCTGCCCATTGCCACTAACGTGCTAATCCGTTCATAAAATTCTGCCAAATTGGTTATAAGTAAACTTGCTACATAGCAGATGATTGTATAACAAAAAACTGGCTCCCTGCGATAAATAAAAGTTAGTATGCATTTAAGTTTTCATTTAGACTTAATTATATATAATTTATATTTTTTAATAAATTAGTTTTAATATTTGAAAAATAATAAATTCATAATAAAATGTGTTCTAAATAAAACGAAAATACGCTATTTCGTTTTACCCTAACTTCACAGACTGAGCCCCTCTCGCACCCCTTTTGACTTTCCTTCCCCCAAGGCCCTAAAACGCGCTGCCGTTGAAGCTAACTTCACAGGGCTCATAAAGTTTAACGCGTAGGTACTCTCCTAGGTCATGTGGGGTATCATATGAAAGGGCTTCATTTGCACTTTATACAACAGTTTTTAGTTTCCCTTAAGCCGTATGGTTTTTGACTTATTTACAAAAATGCTGAAAAAATATTTTTATAAAATATATATTCTCCCCCCTTATCTCTGAAGTTTGCAGAGATAAACTCCTGAAACTTTTATAGCGATTAGAAGTGTGTAATAAAGATTACAGGAAAATTAAAACGAGCATTCTAAGTTTATTAGCATTGTTTTTTTAGAAATCATCGAAAGTTTAAAAAATCCACATAAAGTTCCGCTGTCAGACAACAGATGGCGCTGTCAAGGGTACCAACAAAAATATAAACCGCAGTTTATACAAATTATATGATTTGATGGCAAGGAACCCTTGGTGCGCGAGTCCGACTCGCTCTTGGCCGATTTTATTTTATATTAAAAACCATGTCGTCGAACCGTAGGGAGACCGAGGAGAGTTGAAACAATTTTTACATAACCTGGATATCTCAGCCTAGAAAAGTCTCACATCTATAAATCTTACAACTTGACGTAGCAAGTTCTGTGTTCTATGCGGGCCAAAAGTAAAAATAAGTAAAAGTAATAAAGATCCATGTCAAAATTAAGAAAAACTGAAACAACTCCCCGTGTTTCAGCTCTCCTAGAACCGAGGTAAGTTGAAACAGTGTTGAATTTGCAGATTATATGAAGGAAATTAAATTAAAACGTGCGTTTAAATGGACAAAATAGAATTTATTATCAAAACAATGTCATTAAACCGAGAATATATATATATATATATCTATTTTACACTAATGGAACTAAATCAACTTTGGTGTTAGTTAACACTGACAGAAATTAAACTTATTTTTATCAAATAGGAACATAATGTAATATTATAAATGGTGGCCTGGCGGCAGGATTCGTTTTGAGTTCTGCAACGTCTTCTTTCTCAAATATATTTGGAGTTCCGGCTCTTGCTTCTGGATGTTCTTCAATTGCAACGGCCTCGGTCTCAGTCATATCAATCTTGCTTCTTGATTTTCCATATTTTCTGCAACATGCTTGTCCAGGCAATGAATTGGTCAAAACACGATCAATGACTTGAGTAAGCAGCAAATCGTCTTCTCCAAAGATTGACTGGCCAAGTTTCTGTAGCTACGATGATATTTTAAGCGTGATCGCCACATTAAATGCAGTTTATACAATCGAAGAGTATAATAATAATAATAAAAAACAATTTCACCGCTCAGACAACACGACGAATTTTAAATTTGATTTTATCTTCTACAATAAAGCATTAAAAGGTGACACACGTTATAATTAATGGAATCAGGCATTACTTTGCGGAAATCCATGACAATAAAATGCAATGAAAATATTAAGCGGAATTAAAACTAAATATTTTCATTGCATTTTATTTTTAGTGACACACGTTGTCAACAATGAAGCGGAAAATAAATTGAAATGTAAAATTTAAATAAAACCGGGCAAGAGCGAGTCGGACTCTCGCACCGAGGGTTCCGTGCCATCATACAATATAATATATGACAAAGGCGGTTTTATATTTATTGGAGAACCTTGACAGCGCCATCTCTTGTCTGATAGCGGAACTTATGTAGATTTTTTACACTTTCGATGATTTCTGATGAGTACTAGATGACTGATATACTTAACCACTAGTTTGGTTACGCGAAAATAATTTTTCGACCCTCAAGTGGTTTGCGTTTTGGCGGGAAAAACGGCGGGCGCTCCGCGTCGGCGCTAAGTGGATACTGGCTCGGTTTTTACAATGGAGCGTATCGTGGTATTTACGCTCTGTGGAAAGGGATTGAATGAAGCTTGTCAGTACAATCATTCATAATTTAGTCTGTGTTCGGGATATATAGCGTAAAAATTATTTTCTATTAATTATTGATTTAATTTTATATAAACGCATACACACATAGATACATAGATATATATTTTTTTATTATACATATATGTATAGAAAAACATCCAGAACACCCTGAGTGAATATCTGCAGATCATGCAGACATTTGTCTCGAGGAGGGAATCGAACCCACAATCTCTTGCGCCGCAGTTGAACCTTCGCTCGCAGCGCCACAGAGGTCGTCAGTATCATAGATGAACATGACTTTCCCAGCATTTAAACGCATCCAATTATCACAGGATATTTTCTTCTGTAGAGAACCGAAAATGGCACGATCCATTACCAGCAAGTTTTAAGTGGAGTGCGTGGGGAATGTGAGCAAAATGATACTATTTTTAATGCAAAAACACTTGGGAATCATCTCGCTATCGGTCTAATGACCGAAACAACGTCAATTTCTCGGACCTAATGGTCCGAGAAATTGACGTTGTTTCAATTCTCCTATGTTTCAACTTACCTCAGTCTCCCTCTACCGGTAAAGCAATGCAATTTACCTCGAATAACTCCCATCACTTCAAATGGAATGTTCCCAAAGATGCCTGCCCTATTAAATGTTGCATTAATTGATAAATACTTGACCAGCCATGTGTGTAATCAAATGTTGGCACACGACAAACTCCCGACATTCCAACTAACACTCTATCACGAATATTTAAAGATCATTTTACCGTTCACGTGTGTATTGTTTGATGTAAAGGGCACGACGTGGTGATAATAAGTGACCGTGGCTACTATGAGGTTATGGGAATTGATGAAAAATTCGATATGAATTCTCTTTGGCATTGTTTGATAAATTAGCCTCATATTTTGGTATGTGCGGGGACCGACGCAGATAATGTTGCTATGGAACGAGATATTGTACAGAAAGATTGTACGGAAGGATTAAGTAGGTACCTTACGATCTATTGTATAATGTAATATTATGTATGCATTTAGTTGGAGAACTAGCCTTACTATAAAACAGTTTTTAACTTGCACCTACCCTGTTTTTATTAATTATTACGGTTAATGTGTTATATGATGTTACGGTTTTAATAAATAAACGATTTTCCGCATCATCCCACTAGTATAAATCCGATCTTCAGGTTTATTTTAAAGACTGCGTTGCAGAAACCATCGCTCTCCTCGGCAAAAATAAAATTACAGTGCTATGTTAAATTATTCAAAAGGTTCAGGTACCTTTTGAAGCAAAACTACCAAAAAATGTGAATTAAAGAGTAAGATGCATAATAATAATTTAACTTAGCACTGTAATTTTCTTTTCTTCAAGGAGAGCGAAAGTTTCTGCAACACAGTCTTTAAAATAAACCTGCAGATCGGATTTATACTAGTGGGATGATGCAGAAAATCGTTTATTGTGGTCTCCACAAGTCCACAAGTCCACAATCAAGTCAAGAAACCGTCTACTCCAGGAGTTTGCTTGCATGGAACTGAGACGTGGTCGTGGCCTTATGAAGAGTCTGCTATGCTCGGGGTTTTCTCTGCGGGATCATAGAAGAATTATATTATGGAGAGAAATAGAAGAACTTGGGTTGCCGACATAGCCAAATAGATCGTTCAGGGTATTCCCTGTATATTCCATGTAGCATGCAAAACAAATTGCCGATGATGGGGCTGAAAATTCTAATTTGTTCAAATATTTGTATTGCCTATGTCAAATAAATATAATGTTTAAAATATGAACTTACGGAAGGATAATAAGTACAAACATAATGGTAAATGGCATCAAATCTATTTTGTAATTCAAAAGATATAAATAAATAAATATATAATGCTGGACACGACACACAGCGCGCCGCCAAGTCTGGACTAAGCAAAGTTTTTACATGGAAACCAGACTATAACTCTTTTTTATACTTGCCCTAAAAACTCAAGTTTAAGACAAATATCCACAGATAAGCAAACATTTTGTCCCACGGCGGGGAGCGCACCCGCCACCCTCCCACGTCTCAGCTGACTATTAACTCAGTCCCACACAGAGGCTATAATTACAAGGCAAGGCCTTTCATCAACTGGTATTCTTGCTGTAAGGCATGCTGAGCAGTGTCTGGGACATTGTTAGATGGATTCTGCTTGCCCAGCAACTATTTATTAATTTATTGAACACCAACACAGTATACACTATCATAAGCTTTATGTAATACATATGTATATAAAATAGAGAGCAAGTGCTGCTATAATTAAAAGTGAAGATTACATGCTGTATCTATAACATATAGGGGAATAAAGTCACATAAAAACATTGAATAATAATAATAATGTAGGTACTTTGTAGAGATACAAAAGTATATTTGATAAATGTATCCTTGAAAGGTTATCGCAGATTGCTCTCTTAGTAAGTAAATATCAGAAAACATGCGAGACTAAGAATGAGATAATTTAATACCTATGTGTACAGACTGATAAAGAGTTGATAAATATTTATTGATAGATCTTCGATTGTTTGGCTGTACGACGCATTACTTACCTACTTTATTAACGAAGATAATAATGGTTTGTGAAAACCCGATGCTATGAATTATCTAAAATAGGAGTGATCATAAATATTATTACAATTTAAATTTATTATTCACTATCTAAGATATTATGATATATTAGATTTATTCACTTGTTGGATTTTATGATTGTGCTGTAGTTATAGCGTATAACGTTTATACCTTTGCAACTCAAAATCCCACTAATAATACGAGTATAAAGCCGGAAGTTTGTTAGTATATGTATATGGATGTTCGTTACCTCTTCACGCAAAAACTACTCTACGGTGTGAGCTGAAATTGTGCACATGTATTGATATAGGCCAGGATTAACAATTAGTCTTTTTTTTATTTGGGTACAACGGCAGCATGCGCAGCGGTGGGGAAAAGCTACTAGCTTGTGCCGCCGCCGCTTTGCATGCGTCGTACCCGGATAAAAAGTAGCCTACGTGTTAATTCTAGTCAACATCTATACGTGTGCAAAATTTAAGCTCACACCGTAGAGTAGTTTTTGCGTGAAGAGGTAACAAACCTCTATACAAACAAACATTCGGCATTATAATATTAGTGAGATAAGTTATCTTTTACGTCCGCTATTGTGGCACGTGTCGCACTGCTATTTTTTGTAATGTTATAATGTACATTTTGTCGTGTTGCAGAAAACCAGCGCAAGAAGCGCCATGACTACTGTGCACATGTTGAGCGATTTCCTTTTTAGTTTCCACGTCTGTTTTTTTTTACATTAGTTGTATTATTTGTAATGTGTGAAACAAACTAAGCGTTTGTTTTTATTTTACCTTTATCTTTACATAGAACTGGTTATTATCAACGTAGGCAGTATATGTAGTGTACCGGTTTAATAATACGAATTAAAATTGTTGAACGAAACCAAAAATAACTACTCTCGAATGTAGAGAAAATTATATTAAAAACTAGACACATCTATTACAATACTGCTACCATAAGATACATAGAGTATACCTAATTGTACGCAGAAAATACAAACAGAGAAATTAACAAAAAATACAAAAATAATGAAACACATAATTTGACTTAGGTACTTAGGTTCTAGGTACACCTAGGTAACTAAAGTATTTTAATTATACGAAGAGTACAAATGTGTTTTTTTTTAAACTTTCGCGATCACAACACATTATTAACATACATATAACCGGGTATTTATCGCGTAAATTACCTTTATTATTTCCCGACGTTTCGCTTGGATTGCACCAAGCATGGTCCCGGGAAGACTGATGTGATGGAGGTACCGCAGCAAAGCGAAGGCGTTGAACTACCCTCACTTGATCTTCATAAAAATTATTAGGGCCGGTTCCCACTGGGACAGCACACTACACTGACTGTATCCACATACTGAGTTGATTTTTCACGCCGAGTACACTTTGCTATCACTGGATTCCATGAGGCAGAGAGTCTGAAACCTCACTCTCTGCCTCATGGAATCCAGTGATAACAAAGTGTATGTCCATGTACCTATTAAATAATGTGCAAATTCTCAAAAAATTAACTGATAAAAAAATGTTTCCAGTGAAAATGGGTGCGAAACTTATGGTTGGCGACTCCTTCAACACTTAATCGATTTTATTATTTTACGTACAAAACCGCGCGGGCAAGAAGTTATTCGACTAGCATCAATTAAAATGATGACACTCAAGCATGCGAGTGCAAAATTGTGAGACAACCACATCGTTATCCTTGTACGCTGACCGCATGGGACAAAGGAAAAGTCTTGCCCGGAAAATGGGCGAGTCAAAGGAAAACTGAACAGGAGTTGGAGCGTAAATGTGCAATAATGTGCATGGTAATGATTTGGTTTGAAACGGACCCTTGTTTCAGTTCGTGTGTTTACGATAGGTTATTTTATTTGACAAAGTCTCTTTCAGATTTAAATGTTTTTTGTTATTTGTTAAAAAAAAACTAAAACTTTCGCGATCTGTTTACATATTAAACCTCCTGCCTACCAGATATGTTTTTTTAGATATCTAGATGTCTTTAAGGGTAGGTTCTAATAGGCATTACAATAGGTACTTAATGAAAATTGTGATTTTGCAAAAAGTGACAGTCGGCAACCGTCCGACAACCATGCACAAATATATGTAATTCATTCACCTTGTGGGGTTGGCAAAGCAAAAAGTTAGAAGTAAGTTAAAGTTGCCGTGGGGTGCCGGCAGTAAAATGATACCCCTCATCTCATGCCCATGGATGCAGTAAGAGTCCGCTAAGGGATACCTCCGGAAGATGGGCAGCCGCGTCTATCCGTGTATCAACATCCCATACAGCGCTCACCAACCCGCCAAGCGTGGTGAGTATGGCAACCACCCCTCATGGAGATTCATGAGGGAGGCCTGTGTTCATCAGTGGACGTTTTATGGCTGAAATGATGAAGTTAAAGTAATACACAGTAATACACAGTACGTGGAATGGGGTTTATTAGTTTTAAAGACCGGATTTTATAGCGATTCGTAGCTTTATTTCAATTTATTGTTTTCATCGTTTCGAACACGTTACAGACTTGACTGACTTAGTCCTCCCCTTAACTTAGTCCCCCGTGACCATGAACGCGTTCGAAACGTCGGGAAACAGTAAGCGATAAAATTCCGTATTTAAAACTAATTATGTATTACAAGTTATTTGTTTAATACGCTACTACACAGTTCTATATCGTTAATACCAACAATTATTCGGTAATTGTATTACTACACGACACGCGTCTGATGACTTTTTTGTACAAAGATTTATTTTATTAATTTCAAAAGTATTTATTAAACACTATATTATAATAGGTGTCTCCGTGATGTACGTAGTGATGTAGTTAGTTTAAATACCCGCATGATACGAAGTAGCGGTTTCGATTCCCGCCGAAGTACATGTTTTCTTTATCTGCAGTGATTTGTCTCGGGTCTGAGTGTTAGGTATGCTAAGTATTTATTTACAAAAATATATATTTAAGTATTCTATCGCAACCAACTGGTACCCATATCACAATCTCTTCTTACTTTACGGCTAGATGGTGCCTGATTTGTCCAGCATTACATATTACTTGTTAATTTGAAGACTTTTTAAACCAGCTAATAAATTTTCCATCAAACATAAACTACTACTCCATAGCTCCCAAGAGCACGCTGATAAATAATAAATTGCTCGACCAAGCACGCAATTTTCCAAGGTAATGGAAAAATTCCATGGAAACGTCTTCTCTCTCTTGAAATAGGTAGCTTATAGATTTTTCATGCATAGCAGTATATTGTTGATCAAGTTTCAGTAACTATGTCATAAGACTGTGAGATTATGAGAGGAAAAAGTGCAAGTTATAATGAACCTGGACTTTGTTTTAAGATTACATTCTAATAATACCTTGAATAGATAATAATAACCAAAATCAATTGTCTTTTTTAAACTTTCGCGATCACAACACATTATTAACATACATATAACCGGGTATTTATCGCGTAAATTACCTTTATTATTTCCCGACGTTTCGCTTGGATTGCACCAAGCATGGTCCCGGGAAGACTGATGTGATGGAGGTACCGCAGCAAAGCGAAGGCGTTTGTTGAACTACCCTCACTTGATCTTCATAAAAATGCCGAGTATCAACGCGATAAATACCCGGTTATATGTATGTTAATAACCAAAATCAATACAAGTATTACACTAAAACGGCTTTTTGTCAGAGGAAAGAACAAGTCAATACGTCTTTAGTTAATTAAGCTGCGAGTTTCATCATGGTGCTTCCTTAACCGATAAAGCTCGTGTTATTATGTGATTATATTTTCTTCCAGAAAGAAAATCCATTGATACACGGCTAGGTACTATTTATGGAGACAATACAGGATAAGATCGTAATTTCCCCAGCCCTGGAACTCAGCAATGTAGACATTACCGCTTGGCGGCAGACTAGGGATACAATCCGCTATCTTACCAAAACTACGGTCAAATATAAAGGTCCGAGTAGGTACGTAGCGCATAAAATACTCGACAATATAACTAACGGAATCAATATAAGTATTCCCGACTTTCCCTCACAATTCCTCACATTGACAACAAAAGTTAAGCCTTAAATACTGAACAAATCCTGCCTTTGTCCATCTAAGACTTTCATTCGACCGTCGGATTCGGCTTAACTGGCTTTGTATGGGCATCTTAATAGTATTGGCGATGTAATTTTTAGGGTGATCTTGAGATATAGGCTACGGATTCTCTCATCAATATGGTTTCGCTTGCTGGTAATTGCTTTTCTTAGAATAAGTTACTTTAAACTGAACAAAGTAATAAAAAAATCTGAACAAGAGCAAGTCGGACTCGCGCACCGAGGGTTCTGTGACATAAAATATAACCTTGGCAGCGCCATCTCTGACTAAAGACTAGTAAATAAATAAATGGTTATGCTATATTATATTATATTATAATATGTTTAAATAGGTACAGTTAAAGTTAGTTGTAAGCCTATTTTGTAAGTTGATTTTTTTCTTTTTCTCTTTAATTGTTTGACCCCAACCTCTGCTTCGGAGAGGGGCGCTGATGACTGCGACACAGTTTTTTTTATAAACTACTGCAGTCATCTTCGTTTCTATTATTGCACTATGTATATTTTATTTTTGTTCCTAAATAAATATATTTGATTTTTTTTTGATTTGATAAAAGTTTCAGAGGTTTATCTCTGCAAACATCGAAGATAAGGAGAGAACGCTATTTTTTTCAACGTTTTTGTAAATAATTCGAAAACTATACGGTTTAAAGCAAAGCTAAAAACTGTTTATTAATGTACAAATGAATACCTTCAATCCAATACTATTTTAAGTTAAACTTTAATATTTCGCAAACGGAACCCTACCTCAAAAAACTGTCTATGCAACCCCTATATTTAATATACCTATTCAACGATTTCCTAAACGATTCCAAAATCAAAAAAAAAGTTTATTTCCATCTTTCGTATATAATTGAATAATTTTCAGCATTTATTTGTACCTAGACGTCATCCTAGGCGTTATCTAGACGTCATTATTATATCCATGCAAAATTACAGCTTTCTTAGACTAATTAATAGTCTCTTTGTTAAGCTGAAGACAAAGCGAAACTATAAGGGTTTATTGCTGTGCTACGGAACCCTAAAAAGGAAAATTCTAGAACCATGTCGCTTTAAAGTTTGCTCATTTGGCATCCACACACAGATTGTCCGTATGCTACATAGTTCTAGAGAGTTCTGTCTGTACCTTCGTACATGTAGGTAATATAATTTTGACATTTCATGTCACTAGTAGGTACATACTTGTGTGTACATAAATTTTATTCAGTAAATAATTGAGGGGCAAGATATTTGAATTTATTCAAAATATAATTACGTTCTTATACAAATTAATAGTTTGTGTCCTTCTGAAAATTAGTAGAATTAAGTACTCTATGAATGTTTATAACTTCTACGGTTTCTATGAATGTTTATATTTTTGTAAAATAAATACTGCAGAATTCAGTTTATTGTTCATCAGCTGCAGATAATCTCCTGTAATTCTTAATAGAATCATACAGGTGGTCGCACAAACATCTTTTGATATTCTGATGTGCAGTGGATCTGAAAGTTTTCTCTTATTGAATGTAAAAAAAATGCAAAAATAAGGAAAACCTAAGCCTACAGGAACATAACTACCTCTACGCCGTAGAGGCTCTACGATATACATATTTTTAATTATATTGGACGAGAATCGCAAGGGACCGTAAATAATGGCGCATTAAAGAGGCCTCCTCTTATACTTATACTCAGCAGTGGGTGCAAACGCGCTGAAATGATGAATTATTTTGATTTACAATAATCATTTTAATAATCATAATAATTATTTACATTGTGGAATTCAAAATGAGAAATCATAAACAATTATTTTAATTTTCAATTATCATCATCATCATGATAATTTCTCATTTTGAATTGCCCAATGTTAATTCATGCTACTCTTAGCCTACGTTCGTTGTTACGTGATGTTGCACTTTTTAGTTAAATAATAGAATATCTTGCCGTGGGGTGCCGGCAGTAGAATGTTACCCCTCCTCTCATGCCCATGGATGCAGTAAGAGCTACTTGTGTGAGATACTTGTGTGTACATAAATTTTATTCAGTAAATAATTGAGGGGCAAGATATTTGAATTTATTCAAAATATAATTACGTTCTTATACAAATTAATAGTTTGTGTCCTTCTGAAAATTAGTAGAATTAAGTACTCTATGAATGTTTATAACTTCTACGGTTTCTATGAATGTTTATATTTTTGTAAAATAAATACTGCAGAATTCAGTTTATTGTTCATCAGCTGCAGATAATCTCCTGTAATTCTTAATAGAATCATACAGGTGGTCGCACAAACATCTTTTGATATTCTGATGTGCAGTGGATCTGAAAGTTTTCTCTTATTGAATGTAAAAAAAATGCAAAAATAAGGAAAACCTAAGCCTACAGGAACATAACTACCTCTACGCCGTAGAAGCTCTACGATATACATATTTTTAATTATATTGGGCGAGAATCGCAAGGGACCGTAAACAATGGCGCATTAAAGAGGCCTCCTCTTATACTTATACTCAGCAGTGGGTGCAAACGCGCTGAAATGATGAATTATTTTGATTTACAATAATCATTTTAATAATCATAATAATTATTTACATTGTGGAATTCAAAATGAGAAATCATAAACAATTATTTTAATTTTCAATTATCATCATCATCATGATAATTTCTCATTTTGAATTGCCCAATGTTAATTCATGCTACTCTTAGCCTTCGTTCGTTGTTACGTGATGTTGCACTTTTTAGTTAAATAATAGAATATCTTGCCGTGGGGTGCCGGCAGTAGAATGTTACCCCTCCTCTCATGCCCATGGATGCAGTAAGAGCCTGTGCTAAGGGATACCTCCGGAAGATGGGCAGCAGCATCTTTCCGTGTATCAACATCCCGTACTACGCTCGCCAACCCGCCTGCCAAGCGTGGTGAGTATGGCAACTACCCCTCATGGAGATCCATGAGGGAGGCCTGTTCAGTAGTGGACTTTTTACGGCTGGAATGATAAATAGAATATCTGTAAAAATATTTCCTACGTACTTACGTAAACTTTCTTTATCGAAAACATCGTGATGAAACGCCTGGTTTAGTCAGCTTCAGACGTATTGACCTGTTCTTTCATCTGACCAATAGTTGACTAAACTGAGAGGATGGTATATAGGTGATGGGCTAAGCCATCGAACGATTTCCCAGGCACTACGGCGTCCCATACAGCATGAATACCAGTTGCTGATGCTGTATAAGTCATCTAAATATAGGGCATATCATACTACAAAAACAAAACAAACTTTTAAAAGTTTGAGCACCACGCCCGTGTGTAATCGTCTAATACAGTCTATTATGATCGGCAGATCACAGACTCGTAATACGAGACCGATCGCATTATTCGCTAATACGTAATGCCTCAGAAGGGCGGTGAATAGGGCTTATGGAATCTAATAAAGTGGAACATTCTTCGAACCCGAGCTAATTTTCTATTGATAAGAATTTTCTTTTTGATCTTTTTATTTCGTTTATTGAGTTTTTTTATTTTTTTATCGGAAAAACATGGTATGAATAAAACTTATTAGAAAAAGGACCTTTTGGTTACTAAAGGAGAACATTTGAGAATGATGTATCAAATTATGGTTGTTACCTAATATACCTAAAAAAATAAAATTAGTTTTACGTTAATGTCCATAAAAATGTTAAACTTGTATTAATATCCTATTTTTCAAACAACATCTCACTAATATTATAAAGCCGAAAGTTTGTTTGTATGGATGTATGGATGTTTGTTACTTTTTCACGCAAAAACTTGCCAACGGATTGATCTGAATCTTCGCACATGTATAGATGTTGACCAGGATTAACACATATTAGGCTACTCTTTATGCGGGTACAACGCATGCGAAGCGGCGGGCAGAAGCGAGTAGCTTATATACTACAATAATGTTTATGTTACAAGTTTGCTTGTAAATATACGTACAGAAACTTAGCATAACTCCATCCATGCATCGTCAGCATTACCGCAGCCACAAAGGGAGTGGCACCATTTAGCAAAGCCGCAATACTCTTTGCGGCCTGCGACTTGAGCACACATCAAATATGCATGTACCACTCAGGCACATACGGGGAGTATTTCTCCCCTGACAGGCTCGACTATAGTTAGTAAGGGACTTGAAACAGTAGTATGAGATGCAAAGAACAACGAATGATGGTAGAAATTAATTGATTTAGGCGAGACTGCGGAAATCCATTGTAATATCTAAATTAACAACAAATATCTAGTAACAAATTTGCCAACCTATATTTAAGGAGCGCCCGAAAAAAGCTTATAAAATTCTTAATAATTCTGTATATACCTACTTATATTTTTTTTCAACAAAGGATTTTTTACAAGCTTTTATTTAACTTGTAGTTATCTAGCTTTAGTTGTATGCATAACTCAAAAAATGAAACGACGTCACTCTGAATCCAACATGGCGGAACACCCAAGATGGCGGACTACTTACTTTTAATGTACTCCTATAATATGGGTATCAAATGAAAGGGCTTGCTGATAACTCAAAAAATAAAATGACGTCACTCTGAATCCAACATGGCGGAACACCCAGGACTGGACTGGACTGGACTGGCCTGGACTGGCCTGGACTGAATTGTACTGTCATGTACAGTCCTGTACTGTCCTGGCGAACTACTTATTTTTTTAATGAACTCGTATAATATGGGTAGGTATCAAATGAAAAGGCTTGCTGAGAATAACTCAACATATGAAATGACGTCACTCTGAATCCAAAATGGCGTAACACCCCGGACTGGACTGGACTGGACTGGACTGAACTGGATTGGACTGGACTGAACTGGATTGGACTGGACTGTACTGTCATGTACTGTCCTATACTGTCCTGGCGAACTACTTATTTTTTTAATGTACTCCTATAATATGGGTATCAAATGAAAGGGCACGGGGATACAATACCGCTTTTAACGTCATTACATTTCGATCGTGGCGAGTATGGCAACAATTCTCTCATGATTTTGGAGATGTATGAGGGAGGCTTATGTCCAGCCGTGGACGTGGACCGCAGTCCTACTGTAATGATGATGATATTTCGATCAATGCTACGTGTTTCGAAAATGTTTATTTATCTATTTTTTATTTAAATAAGGTTTATAAAGAAGAACCTAAAAGAAAATAAAAATAATCAATAGCGCCTGCTAATAAAGCCGAGCAAGCATCGTGTAACTTTAAATAGGTACTCGCCTGCAGTTACGTTCTTTGCCTTGAGGTGCCGGTAGTAGAATGTTGCCTCCTCTCTCTTGCCCGTGGATGCAGTAAGAATCTGCTAAGGGATACCTCCGGAAGATGGGCAGCAGCGTCTTTCCATGTATCAACAGCCCGTAATGCGCTCGTCAATCCGCCTTTCAAGCGTGGCGAGTATGGCAACAACCTTCTTGGAGATCTATGAAGGAGGCCTATGTCCAGCTATGGACGAGGACTGCACTCCTACGGCTGATATGACGAGTTATTTTCATATTGGGTATGTTAATAATAAAATTTAAAAAAAAATTACTAATATTTTTTTTTAACGAGAATTTCTGTTTTAGCGCTTACGCTGAGCTAGCTTTTCGCGTCAGTTTGTATGCCCCTCAGTTCGCGTTTTACCGTTGTAATTTGAACAATTACATTACAATAATTGTTTATCAATGCGTCGCCCTAATTGCAAAAAACACATTTTCATTATTCCCAACAACTGACGCCATTTCCCGGAAGAATGAGCCGTTTTCAGTAAAAAATAAAAACGTGTTTTCTACTAAACCAAACAGATGGAGCTGGTAAACGGAGAAAACAAGTATGTGATTGATTACAAATGCTGTCATTGTCAAATTGTGTTTCCTTCCATTTAATGAAAACTAACGCCATCTATAAGGTTTGAGGGAACTATTTTTGAAATTTTTACTTTTTAATGAAAACGCCTCATTGCCAGTCCAAACTCAGACCATAGATAACATTATGTTTTGCATTGTCATGAAAGAGACTACGTTCCACCTAACATTCTACCAAACATTATCCTTTTTCATTATTTTCACTTAGGCTATTTAACTAGAGTCACAGTGAAAAATCATTGACTAGATATTTATTTATCACATTTTCAAGGGATTGGGACAAATCCTACTTTATACTTGGTGTGTTATTAATATGTGCACTAATTTTTAAACAAACACAAGGAGCACCAGGCTATTAATATTTATTACCTTAGTATTATGTGCATTATGTGTAACCCTGTGTTGGATGTCCTATTTAAATAAATAAATAAAAACACCCAGTTTTATAAATCTGAAAATTTGTTTGTATGATAGATCAAGTTGAAACTTGCACTTGCATAAAAACTGAACAGGATTAACATAGGCCATTATCCGGGTTCAACGAGTGCAAAGCTACAGGCAGAAACAAACAGTAAGTAGTCAAATATTTTTCACGTTTATGCATGCACAATATTAATTAGGTTTTGGCTTACGTCAAACATGTATGTACATAAATAGGTAGGTAAGTTAAGCGGCTTGTGGTAATGGGCGGGGCGGATTTTGTACGATCCTCCACTCAGGGATTACGTGGGCGTATTGTGAATACTTTATCAGCCGCCGTTTGTCCCTCTTTGTTCCACTAATGGAGTTGGAGAGGAATTTTGGTAAGTCGATGCGTGTAAGCTGAAATCCATTGCAAATGGACGGCATATTTTAGTATGTTGTTTTACATGTATGTATTTTGCATTCTGTCATTGGCGTGGGGTGCCGGCATTAGAATGGTGCTCCTCCTCTCTAGCCCGTGGATGCAATAAGAGCCTGCGGAGGCATCCCTTGCCTCCGGAGGATGAGCAGCGTCATTTTGTGTATCAACAACCTGTACTGTGATCGCCAAACGGCCTGACAAGCGTGGTGAGTATGGCAACAACCCCTCATGGAGATCCATGAGGGCAGCATGTGTAGTAGTAATAGATTTCCTACGTCTGAGATCATTAATTATCTCAGCTAGTTGTACTAATTGGTAGATACAAATGACTTTGAGAAAACCAAATAATGATATTTATGATGCTGGACCCAATATAATCTAGTATATAATCTGGTCCAAACTAAGCAAAGTTTGTACTATGGAAACCAGATGATTGACTGACTGATTGACATCATCATACATGTATTTATATGTAAGTATAGTGCCGTAGGGTGCCGGCAGTAGATTGTTACCCCTCCTATCATTCCCGTGGATGCCGTAAGAGCCTGCTGAGGGATAAATCCGGAAGATGGGCAGCAGCGTCTTTCCGTGTATCAACATCCCGTACTGCGCTCGCCAACCCGCCTGCCAAAGGTAAGGGCGTATCTAACGATTTAAATATTTTGATAGAACACAGTAGGTAACAAAGATACAGTCGAATTGAGATCCTCCTTTTTTTGAAGTCGGTTAAAAAGACCACCAACTTTTAACAACAAGTCTACGGGTACCTAACCACGGAACCTTACACGGTACGTGGCCTTATTATAAAGAACACTTAGGTAATTGATTTAGTGTTAATTATTTTTGAACAATTCCGATAAGTCTCTGTTTTAGTAATATTACTTTTTGTTTTTAATAGCACCGTATTAACAATTCTGATATATTTATTTTTTACTTTACTAATTTAGTAAAATGGTCCCTCTATAATATTTACATAATTAAAAAAGTTACTTTGTCTTGTCTCGGAGGTTACTTTGTTTTATAATGTGTAGGTACACTAAGCATTTATCTGACACCAAATTTGGAAACATTCGTTTATTCATTTTGGGGAAATATTTTTTCAATCTTCATAACATGTAACCCACTCGAAAAGGAAAGCTACTTCTTATCTAAGTATAAACCCTGCCACGGTAACCCCATGAAACTTAATCAACCAGTAAACATATGAGCAAACATTATAGTTGGAAAAACAACTGGAGCCCACCCCCATTAGAATTTGCATAACAAGCGGCCGTCAAGAACAGCTTTAAAATAAAAACACCATAATGGCTTTATAAATACATTTCGAAGAGTATTTTCTATTAAATAAACTTCCATTTCAAGTACAGGTTCGCTCCTAACCCAACTGCAAAGAGATAATCTTCTGTACTAATATTATAAAGCTGAAGAGTTTATTTGTTTGAACGCGCTAATCACAGGAACTACAGGTTCTAATTTTAAAATTATTGAAGTGTTTGATAGCTGATCAAGGTTATATAACATCGCTACGACTAATTGCGTCTTTTATTAGATTATTGTTACGGCGCTACGAGAACTCTTCCGCATTTATGTCCACAGCCCTTGTAGACGATTACGCATTACTTTATTTTGATGTGAAACATCTATAGCTGCACGTAAAACCGATTTCTGGCGTGGCACCGCATGCCTTAGTTCATCGTAGGTAATCTGTTCTTTTCTGAATATTACTTTTACAATTCATCATCATCATCATTCCAGCCGTAAAAAGTCCACTACTGAACAGGCCTCCCTCATGGATCTCCATGAGGGGTAGTTGCCATTCTAACCACGCTTGGCAGGCGGGTTGGCAAGCGCAGTACGGGATGTTGATACACGGAAAGACGATGCTGCCCATCTTCCGGAGGTATCCCTTAGCAGGCTGTTACTGCATCCACGGGCATGAGAGGAGGGGTAACATTCTACTGCCGGCACCCCACGGCTCAAGCAGAGACTTGAGATTAAATTTGTGGCTAATTCATAAAACACTTATACAGAATCTGAATATTCGGAATTTAGATTCTACAAAGAATTATTTTTTTATTTCAAGTGTTTGTTCAACAATGAACATGTCAAACTTACGAAGAGTTGCTATCCCAAAAAACCGTACGGTGAGGAATACACCAACGGCGCCGGAGCGAACTCTGTGTTCGTATGAATAAATCATATCAAATAACTATCAGGGGAGAGGCATTCTTTCCCGTTTACATCAACATTTTCGTTCAGGGTTAAGATGGCCTATTTGTGCGACGCTCAGATTTTGTATATGATTTTTTAATGATCATCCGCTACTTTTGTCTTCTGCCTACGTTCTCTTTTAAACTAAAAACATAACCCTCCTACTTGCACGGGGGTAAACATTCGGTTTTTTGAGTTTTTAATAAAACTTTTGTGTTTCTCAGTAACGTTTTATTTCTAAGTAAGTATACTTAGAAATTTTATTTTCATTTTATTTTATTTGTGGAAAAAACAGTACTTTATACTTAAAAAATAACCATGAAATAAACAGAAACCAGCAAAGTTTCCTCTGTTAGGAAAAAAGAGTTGTTGCTCCCAATTTTACTTAACATTTTTCATCACCGTACGAATACAGCGTCAACACTGATTCAATTTCCCCGCGTGTTTCAAAACAAACAATATCTTCTTTGGAATTCTCTCAAAAGTCATTTCACGAAGTATTTCGAACATTGAATTTTTCAAACAGGTGCGAAAGGAAGGAATCCCTGAGGATGTGTCGGCGCCTAGAGTTAAGCCTCTCAGCGTACACGGTCACGTGATTGAATAGACTAGAGATGGCGTGGCGGCATTGACGGGACTATTCTGGAAGGTATCATGAAAGTATCACACTTCTTTTTCCAAGTACACTTTTGACAAGTCTATAAATACGCACGCAACCACAATTTAAACCGAGAGCTAACTATTACATCCTAGCGGAGGTAACATCTAGAGAAAGATGTGAAATTTGTATTGCTTGTATTACCACGAACCACACACTTTGATACTACGCTGTGGTAAGTACCGTTCTGCCGCAGCCTATGCTGAATAGTTACCATTTTTGACACTTTTTTTAGCGTAATTAAAAATAATAATAATGTATCTTTAACTTAAGCTGTTTCTTACATTAAATGTACGTATATAGGTTAACGTATTATTCGTTATTTATCTGTTAGTTAGTTAGTTTCCCAGGAATACATGAATGTACAACATGAAAACCAGGTGATGACGCTGCATAAATCATCTACAATGAATGTCAAAAGCTTTACGTCATATAAATCTCTATTATTTCTGTACCAGAATATGGAATGCAGCTTGGAGACTTCCGAAAGAGATTTCAAAATCCCACGTGAAATAAGAAATTACCTGCTACGAGCTCTGTATTGAATCTTTTCACATCTAGGCTACGTTGGTACTTAAGGCTAGTTCGCATTAGGCTAGTATTTGAGTCTAGAAGAGTATAATTTAGTAACTAAACGCGGCCGAATAATGAAAATTTAGTCGAGCAGTCCTAAACTGCTAATATTATATATACATATATAATTTAGTTTATATAATTTTATTTATATAATTTACTCGAGTCAATCCATTTTCTATTTTCAACGGGCGAGTAGCACCCCCCAACATGCGTTCGTGCTTAATGGTTCACGGAATAAACAAGTCCTAACCTGTCAAAATAGTCGACTTCATTATTTGCCGCAAAAATGTCGTTTCTCTGGAGCGAAAAACCACTTTAAAATTTGTTTCCAGATATGTAGAGCACGAATGAAGCTCATTATTTCAGAAGACAAATAGCAGCTCCTATTTTATCTCTTCTATCGATCCGTTTTCAAACCCATAGCTTCCTTTTATTAATCACACAAATTTTCTCATCCACCTCTTCTAAAATAGCCGTTACGATTAGCTTAATTAGTTTATTTATTTTATTGCATTGTATCTTGCAAAACACAACTCAGTTGTAAACTGTACTCGAAAAAAGTGTGAATAGTGACAGTGACAGAATATTATGACAGAACCGAGTATTTTAGTTACTAAATTACTCGCTTCTAGACGAAAATACAAGCCTAATGCGAACTAGCCTTCAGGTATTATTAAATATACATATACAATTCTCGTATTTTATATATGTCAGTAGCTGACATGAATGAAGTTTAATCCGGATGGATTTCTATTACCATTATAATTAAATCTGCGTAGTTAAAATGAATTATTTTATTTAAGGTTTCTAGTATTTATTTATTATAGTTTTTCAAGCAACTGTATTGAGTTTTCACATAAAGTCTTGGTAAAATTTTATATTTTATATGTTATCCGCGGCAAAGTAGGATTCATTCCATTGAGGAAACAAATGTTACATTGATTATTTTTTATAAAAAGATGTTAAAAAATCAAATCACAGCAAAGTAGCATTCATTCGATTGAAGAAGTAAAATATGGTAAAACGTACTTTTGATGATTTTTTTATATTCTAAATTTAAAGTGAAATGTCAAAACATTATAACAAGTCAATGGTGTCGATTCTCACTTCCTAAAACTAATTTTTATTAGAGATCTGACGTTTCTAAATTTAGAGCTCATAAAATGAGTAAAAATGGGGTGTATTCGTTCCGTTTTAATTTAAGAACGGCACTAACCGAATAGCTTTATGTCATTTTCGTCTCTTAGTAGTTAGTGCTAAAACAAAATCGCCACCATTGTCTAATCTTTGGACCACCCGAGGCAAAAGTAGGATTCATTAGATTGTGGAAGCAAAACGTACGCTTGATGATTTTTTATACTCAATTCAAAGTGAAATGTCAAAACATCAAAACATGCAGTCAATGTCTAATCTCTGTAATCATTACCACGTCGGTTTGGTCGGCAGTCTGGTTGTGACGCGGCACCGCCATTGTTGCCATCTCACACCGACTCTCTAATTATGCACTTGTTTGTGACATCTCCCCGATATTTTAAAGCTTAAAGTTTTACTTTTAAAAGGGATATTATTATTTATATGGATCGAGCGATTAAAAGTTAATTGGCGACGGATGGGGCAATACTAAACTGAGGGCATTAAATTGTGTTTGCAAAAAAAATATTCGTTGCCTACAGTTTATCGTTCTGTTTCTGTACTTTTTTATGGATTTTTTTACACCTCATATCTGAATGGATAGTCACTTGTTTTAATCATTATCATCTCAGCCACTGCTGGACATAGGCCTCCCTCATGGAACCCCAAAAGATCTGATCATGAGTGCTTGTTGCCATACTCACCACGCTTGGCAGGGTAGTTGGCGAGCGCACGGATGTTGATACACGAAAAGACGCTGCTGCCCATCCTCCGGATGTATCATTTGGCAGATTCTTACTAATTGCAACATTCTACTGCCGGCACCCCATGGTTATTCTCTGATTTGCAATTTAAAACTGGTGAAAAATACTACGGGAAAATGTTGTACTTTCAATAAACTCTCAACAAAAAACTAAATTAATTAAAATAAAATTTGAAAATATACTGTCTCTCATTAATTATTATCTAGTCTAAATAAATAAATTAAAAAAGCAATATATAGCATATGTGTAGTTCTAATATATTGTCTACATGCTCGTTATGCATGACGTAAATAGAACGACATCTTAGCGTTATTAAACAAATTAAAGAAAACTTATACTAATATAGGATTTGCATACGGTCGCGCGGTCATTCGAAGCATTGTTGGCTATTCGTTTCAGCCGTAAAACGTCCACTACTGAACACAGGCCTCGCTCATGGATCTCCATGAGGGGTAGTTGCCATACTCACCACGCTTGGCAGGCGGGTTGGCGAGCGCAGTACGGGATGTTGGTACACGGAAAGACGCTGCTGCCCATCTTCCGGAAGTATCCCTTAGCAGGCTCTTACTGCATCCATGGGAATGAGAGGAGGGGTAACATTCTACTGCCGGCACCCAACGGCGTATTGTTGGCTATACCGTGGTGAAAATTGTTAAAAAATTATGATTTTTCTATTGATTTTTCATGCAAATTCTTTATAAACATTGTCGTAACGTAATTAAAGTAATCGGTTCATAATCCAATCAATCTTTTAATGATGCCAACAGACACTTATCAAATACATTGAACCGAATAAGATCAGTTAAGTCACTGAATTACTAAGCAAGTTATAAGAAAGGGGAGGCTCTTCAGACGTAGGGGAAGTGTTCATGAATAATTTAAGAAAATAGCATCTTTTCATATTTTGCACGTCAATGACTTGGAAGAGAATTATTTAAGAGAAAATTTGTACCTGCATTATAATTTTTTTTGCAATTGATTAAAACAAAAGGATTGGTAATGGTTGAGAATATTATTTCCTGCCTTTCATATGGAAATGATCATTTGATGATTAAAAGCACTCAGGAATGTTTTATGATCATCATCATTTCAGCTTCAGGACAGCTGTCCACTGCTAGACTTAGGCCTCCCCCATGGATCTCGTACTGATCATGAGGGGGTTGTTGCCATACTCACCACGCCTGGCAGGCGTAGTATAGGATGTTGATTCACGGAAAGACGCTGCTGCCCATCTTCCGGAGGTATCTCTTGGCAGATTCTTACAGAAAAGAGAGGACGGGGCAATATTCTACTGCCGGTACCTCACGGCAAGAATGGTTTAACTGGCACGGGAAAGAGAGGACAGAGAAATATTCTACTGCCGGCACCCCACGGCAAGAATGGTTTAACTAGCCGCTTTAGCGTATGTTTCAAGGTGTATCTTGGCCTCTGACACCAGAGAACACCAGTTGTCTTCATCCACCACCTTCAATATGTAATCAAAATAAGTTTACAAGGTAAGTTTACAAAATAAATTTTTTAAAAAATAATTCACACTCCAGTTATACTGCCTAATTATCGCATGTTCAAATCTCAAGCAATTGACATCCCCAATCTGTGCTGCATTCATTCGTGACCACTGCGAGGCAAATTGAAAAACGTCCCCCACACTTACTTCTCTACGGCTAATTTGTACACGAATGCCACCCCTGCTCCTTTCAAAATAAGGTTGATATCTGTTTATTTGGTAGTATAGAAAGGGTAGTTCAAAAGTCACTCGATTTGTAGCATTTCTGTGACCGCCTCGGGCACATCCTAATCTAGTTGTCGCCCTGCTACGTTTAAAATCGCAAGGCTAATAAAATATTTTGACCCCTTTATGAGATGAATACGCCCACTTTGCTGTACAGTCGTGAGGAAAAGAATGATAGACTAACTTTGTTCATTGTAGATTTTAGTACTTATAATGTAAAGTTTCGTTATTTGTCGTCTTTCCGTGTATCAACATCCCATACTGCGCTCGCCAATCCGCCTGCCAAATGTGTTGAGTATGGCAACTACCCTTCATGGAGACCCATGAGGGAGGCCTGTGTTCAGTAGTGGACGTTTTACGGCTGAAATTAAATGAATGGTGATGTTCCTTAAAATATTATTATTGTTTGGTAAAAACGAGCTCGGTGTGTCTACCATGACTTGTCACTATTAGATCGCCTACCGTTACTACAGTAGTAATAGTACGTTACTATGACATCTGTCAGATTCGTAACTCATTGTACCAAATTCTAAGCAAATGAAGCCCAAACTACAGTCGTTGTGGTATAGTTTACTGCGTATTTTATGTACCAAACTATCCGCTAGAGGCGCTGTACAATTTTTTTTTTTTAACTACAGTGGCTAGCACGTTTATATTGTGAAAACTCATGGTAGACCTACAGGTTAGAACGCTAACATTAGAAGTCCTAGGTAGCCTTCTAATGTGCTATTTCATGTATGGTAACGAATTCTGAGTATATCCGACCTATATTATCCATCTAACAATGTTCCAGGCACTGCAGCGTCCTGTACCTTACCCTACTTTAAGTATTTTTTTTAACTTTTCTACGTGAATGTACATCGGGACCCCTACAGAACTATTCGGATGCGTCAATAATTGAAATTTGTGCCCGGAGGCATTCAGGGCAAATAACTTTATTCAGCGTTTAGCTTCCAATTTTAGGTTTGCTCCGCTGGCGGAAGCATTCAGATTGACAAGATGTAGGCTTGTACGTTACATAAGGGCTGTTATTCGTCTCATCGCTTTTTACCGAGACCCAATGAGAAAAGCGAACAGCGTTAACATTCGTAAGGATCCAACAAAAAAAATCGAGAATGTTATGAACACTGGGGTTTTTTTTATTTTAAGACTTTACAGTTTTAATATCTATATCCTATGTAACCCGGACCATACAAGAAAAATTTATTGGATCATCATCAAAATCGGAAACGTAGGTTGAGCTCTACCTACTTTGGAACATTCGAAAATACAAACATCCAACAACACGAGTGAAACCGCGGGCCAAAATTACACATAATGAAGCTAAAGGTTTATTTCACACGTAGGTTCCGCGACCACACCTTAAATGTGGCTTTTAAAGGAAAATTGAAAACTGTAAATAATGTGCAAATGAATATCTTTCATATGATACACATGACCTAGTAACTTCACAAACATTTTGAAAACCCCCATTCCTCCCCCCTTGTCTAAAAACTATACAAATTAGAGAGTTCGCAATAATTTTCCTATAAACTTTACATACACTTCTATTAGTTATAAAAGTTTCACGGGCTTATCTCTGCAAACTTCAGATATAAGGGATAGTTTTTACAACATTTTTGTGAATAACTCGGAAACGATACGGCTTAAAGGAAAAATAAAAACTGCTTATTAATGTGCAAATAAATATATTTTATATAATACCCCACACGACCTTGTAACTTCAATTAAATTTTTTGAGATCCCCTATCCGCCCCCCTGCATTCATAATAAGAATATTTTTTAACATTATTAAATTTGCTATATTAGTAAAAAAGTGTTATCATTAAACATTTCAAATTTCAAGTCGATAGCATCAGTAGTTCTTGAGATATCCATTTGTGACGGACAGACAGAAAAAGTGATACCATAAGGGTTCCTTTTTACCATTTTTGTCCGGAACCCTAAAAATATATGCGTCGACTTAATAACTGCCTCCGTTTTTTCACCGGTTAATAATTTCTACAAGACTTAACACTGTTATTCTGTGTCACTACGTATAAAACATTACAGTAATTAATTTTAGACGACCTCTGTGGCGCAGCGGGCGAAGGTCCGCCTGCGACGCAAGAGGTTGCGGGTTCGATTCCCGCCTCGGGACAAATGTCTGTACGATCTGCAGATATTTGTTCAGGGTGTTCTGGGTGTTTTTCTATATATAATAAAAATATCTATCTACCTCATGTAGTATAATGTATTAAGTATATCAGTCATCTAGCCCATAACACAAGCTCTGCTTAGCTTGGGGCTAGATGATGCAGTGTGATTTGTCGAGCATTATTTATTATTATAATTTTGACTGAAGCCATTCGTGCTAGTTCCTAGTTTTAAATGTCGTGCCTGCAGTTATTTTAATAAGCAAACAATATTTCGTTTGAGTATTAAAATTCTACAAGTGCACGTATCATGCATGTGTAAGTAATCTGTAGGTCTACCATGAGTTTTCACAATCTGTACTCGCGACTGCAGTTAAAATAAAACCGGGCAAGAGCGAGTCGGACTAGCGCACCGAGGGTTCCGTGCCATCATACAATATAATATATGATAACGGCAGTTTATATTTGTTGGAGAACCTTGACAACGCCATCTCTTGTCTGATAGCGGAAGTTATGTGGATTTTTTACACCTTCGTTGATTTCTATAAAACTATGCCAATAAGAGGGTTCGTTATAATTTTCCTGTAATCTTTACATACACTCCTATTAGCATTAAAAGTTTCAGGGGGTGCTTTTTTAATTATTTCCACATTTTTGTAAATATGTCGAAAACTATAGGGCTTAAAGCAAAACTAAAAACTGTTTAAAAATTTGTAAATTAATACCTTTCCCCAAATAACCTAGCAACTTTACAATTTTTTTAAACCTTTTTTTTAAACCTTTTTGTCTAAAAAACTATGCAAACTAAAGAGTTCGCTATAATTTTCCTATATACTTTATATTACACTCCTATTAGCTATAAAAGTTTCACAAGTCTCTGCAAACTTGAGAGATAAGGGGGGGGGGGTGACTTATGAATGTCGTTGAGGTCAAGATACAGCAAGACGATATCCCTGCGGAGTATGCCAAGCTCTTGCATCATATCCTCTCCACTAACTTTTTGTATACACAGGGCAATACTACCTCCAAATAGATGGAGTTGCTATGGGTAGTCCAGTCGCGCCCGTGGTGGCCAACATTTGGATGGAGTACTTCGAGAACGTGGCCATCTCATCTTACCCTCTAGAAGTGAACTTCTTTTGGCACACTTAAATGGAGTACACAATAAGATCCAGTTTACTAACGAGATGGAAAAGGATCGTAATTCGGCGTTTTTGGACGTGCTGGTGCAGGTACGAGATGATGGAAGTATAGGCCACTCAGTCACAGAAAACCCACACACACGGACCGGTACCTTCATGCTAATTAACATCATGACCCTCAGCTTACTTCATTGACAAATCGCGCATATGACCTGTGCGACAAGGAAAGCCCAAAGAGTGAATTAGCTCATGTTCGGAATGTTATAAGGCTACAAACTACGTTCATTACCATCTCGTACCAGGCCCAAGACTCACAAATGCACGGTGGAACGAAAACCGGCTTTTCTACCCTATATAAAAAGAGCACCTGATAAAATTGCTAAAATCTTGCAAAAATCGTCCATCAAGACAATCTTCACATCACTCAAAAAGCTACAACAGTACCTGCGTTAGTCTTTTTTATACTTTCGCGATCACAACACATTATTAAAATATGGGATTATCGGGTAATTACCTTTATTTTATTCCCAGGGAATAAAATAAAGGTAATTTTTTTTTTTTTTTTTTTAAACATTAATAATAATTTTTATTCAAAAGAGGTTTACAGACTTACTTAGCCTAACTTATATAAAAAGAACTAAATAAAACTAAACACTTAATACGAAAAACCTATATCTAGGTTATCACTATAGAGTCTTTTTATACTATGCAAGCTATAAACATTACTTTTGCGCTAGGCAAGCAAGTAGTAAAATACAGGACCGTTGATTAGTCAGGTCGACTTCCCTCCGTACTAGTTTTCACTGTATGACGGCAGGGGCGTCTTGCTCTACCACTCAAGGTTTGTATATACCAAGACTTACGTACCTAATTAATTATAACTTGTGATAACTGAAACCCTAAAATATAACAATTTATCAATACAAATACATTTAGTTTCCTTTTAATTCGGCAATAAAAAATAATAAAAGTATATGCAGGATGGTTAATATATGTATAAATAGTAAAACAAATAAAATTAAGTAAAAATATATACATTTTTTACCAATAGATACATATACAGATTAAAATATGGATATACATATAAGATTTAATGAGCCCTAATTTATGACATAGTTGCTAGAAGATCTTCAGTTTCTGTGTACTCCAGTTGCTTAAGATAATTTGCCAGCTTATTTTTACATGCGTATGCAGTCTCATGCGCAATGTTTATTTGCCTGTTGACTTTGTTGTAGATGCGGGGTCCAAGATATTGGGAGAATCTATGGGAAAATTGTGTACGATATTTAGGAGTTTTGTAAATAATGTCATATCTTCTTTTGGAAATTCTGTTAGCATCTGATATTATTTTATGTTGTTTTATTAAGATTTGATGGATGAAAGTTTGGCGGACTGAAAGCACTTGGGCATCTTTGTATGAATTGGTAGTGGGGTACAGGTATGGTTTTGATAGCATCACTTTCAAGACGGCTCTTTGAGCTCTCTCAAGATCAAGCAAACGTGATTTTACAGCTCCACCCCATACCTGTATGCCGTAAGAAATGACGGAGTGACATAGTGCATAGTATACGTTTTTAATTACAGTAACATCACCAATGTGTCGTAGGTTTTTGAAAATGAACATTAATTTACGAACGCGTCCGGACAGCAGGGTAATTTGTTCGTCCCATTTTAAATTTTGATCGACAACTATACCTAAGTATTTGATGTTAGCGACCTTTTCTAAACTATCACAGGAGCATGTGCTAACGTCATGGCAAAGATGCGTTCTAATTTTGAAAGAGCCAGTGCTTGGTTGATCATTGTTTTTAATTGTAAATGTGATATATTTGGTTTTATTTAAGTTTAATGTTAGCAGATTGTGATCTAACCATTTTCTTATTTCTGATAGTCCGTCTTCAGCAAGTGTTTGCGTTTCATTCCAAGATTTACCATTAAATATTATTGCTGTGTCATCTGCGAAAGTTAAAAGCCTGGCATTTTTCAGCTGTAATCTGCAAAGGCTATCAATATAAATGAGGAACAGTGTTGGGCCCAGGACACTGCCTTGGGGCACGCCATAAGACACTGGTTGAATATTGCTCACGTCCGAGTCAATTTTGACACATTGATGTCTTCCTTCTAAGTAACTCTTGAAGAGATTAAGTGGTATACCTCTTATGCCTATAAGTTCCATTTTCTTTACAAGCAAGGGAATAGAGACGGTATCAAAGTAAATTACGCGATAAATACCCGATAATCCCAGTACCTGCGTTAGTTCGCATTCGCCTGAAGTTAGTTTTCCATTAGAAAAACAAGGGGTGTTTAAGATTGATTGCAGCTGTGGGAGCTCTTACATAGCCCAAGCATATTATCTGTGGCCAAACTATGCGGACGATTGCTTGTCGGGTAAAAGTGCACATACGGGCAGTAAAAAATGCGGATACCCAAAAATCAGCTACCGCAGAGCATCTTTTGGAGTCCGGCTGAAATCACTGGATCGAGCTACATAATCCACAAGTAATCTCAACTGAGCGACATTACATACCAAGAATGGTTCAGGAAGCCATTGAGATTACCAAGCACAGGAACTTCAACCGAGAAGATGGTTTTCAATTATCTGGAGCCTGGAATCCGGTTGTGAAGAAATGTAGCAACCGAAAAAGTGCAGTATTAGCCCCGCGTAGTGATAGGTACCGTTAGTGTTGTGTGAAAAAGACTCAAACCTTGTTATATATCCTGTAAATATTGCATATAAAGGGTCCTTTTTTCAACATTTTTGTAAATAACTCGGAAATGATACGCTTGAAGGTAAAAATAAAAACTGCTATATTAGTAAAAAAGTGTTATCTTTAACCATTTCAAATTTCAAGTCAGTAGTTCTCGAGATATCCATTAGTGACAGACAGACAGACAAAGTGATACCATATGGGTTCCATTTTACCATTTTGGTCCGGAACCCTAAACATGTATGGAAACTTATACTGCGCCTCTAGCGGATAGTTTGGTACTAAAATAAACAGTAATCTATACTACAGCTACTGAGCTGTACAGTAAACCTTGAAGTTTTTAAAGTGAACGTGTTTATGAAAATTGCTGGCGAAACTAATGTTAGCGTGGGTCGACCGACTGGAAACTTCCACCCGGCTAGGTTACACTGTTCGTATTAACTTTCTTCGTGTCTTACCTCACATGCCTAGCAAATTTGCTGTTTATTGTTTAATGATGTACTACCCTACCATACTAAGTTAAAGGATTCAGGTACATCTTCTTTTGGTACTTTATGATTTTGCGAAATGTTTTTCTGCTCCATTTTTGTGGATTATTTTGATATTTTTGGGCTTCACCAACCCGCCTGCCAAGCGTGCTGAGAATGGCAACTACCCCTCATGGAGATCCATGAGGGAGGCCTATGTTCATCAGTGGACGTTTTATGGCTGAAATGATGAATGATGATGGGCTGCATTTGCTTAGAATTGATGGCCATGAGTTACGAATCTGGCAGATGTCATAGTAACGTACTAGTACTACTATAGTAACGGCAGGCGATCTAACAGTGACAACTCATGGTAGAGACAGTATTTTATGGAACATATTATACTTATAATTCTATTTTATTTTATTTATAAGCCTGATGTTTCCCACTGCAGGGAAAAGGCCTCCCTTCCCTCCTTCCACTTATTACTGTCTTGAGCTTGTTGAAGCCAGTCCATACTAAAGGAGTCAATCTTATACTTATAATTTTATTATAATGTTATATAATGTTTTAATCTAATATATAATATTATAATAAAATATTTGCTGGTTTACCGTAATTTATAATTCCAGTGGTCTCAATCGTTCGTCTTTACCACTTTACAATGTTCTGCAAGAATAATTATCATTCTTCCAAAACATTGTAAATTAGTAAAGTCTTCATTATAGATCAATTATGGACAGTAGAGTGATAAAAAATAATATATAAATAAATAATCTTGGACACTACCACACAACACCATCCAGACCAAGTTGGAATTATTAATAGCACTTTAAGTTGCCCTGCTTCAAGGGAAACTGAATTCCTAATTAAGTTAGCAGACCTAGGATTAGCTAAGAATTAATATGTTTTTTGTGTTTATATTGTTACTGTTGTGTTGATTTTGATTTTGTTGCCTTGTCAGGACGATGTGGTCGCCCAGCGACAAAGTCCTTTTTTCTTAAAATAAAAAAAAAAAAAAAAAGACCCAAAACTGAGCAAAGCTTGTACTATGGAAACTAGATGATAGAATACTTAAATACATTTTCTTTTGTAAACCCGGGACAAATATCTGCAGAACAACAAATATTTGTTCCGTGGCGGGAATCGGACTATTGAAATCTATTGGTTAAATAGAAGAAGTGCATTAAATCTTACCATCTACATATGTAGAATCACTATTTGAAACAAATTATAAAATAATAACAGAGTCGTACAATTTCACAACTAACATTTTTTTAAGAATAATATTGAGTTTAATTACCTAGTGCTATTGGGTTCAAGACATACATTTATTGTCATCTTTTCGGTCCAAAGACATTCTTCATTTTAAAATTTATTTACTCAAAATAAATACAAAAATGCTAAGGTATAATCTATTGGCCTCTGGGGCAGTATATGATAAGTAGGTATAATATATACTGTTTGAAAAACTTTATATATAAAAGTTAAGCATTTGCATCTTTTGTAATGATTTATACAGCGTTAACAACTGGCATTCATGCTATATGGGACGCTGCAGTGCCTGAGACATTGTTAGATAGATTGGGCTGCTTATACAAGTAGAACACAATACAGTGCAAGCAAAATAAAGAAAGGTACGTTGTATATTGTGATATTGTGAAGGTTTTTACATCAATTCCGTACAGTAGCTCCTACTACAAAGGTTGTTCAAGTTTCAATTGAAGCAGTTTAAGTAATTAGATAAAGAATTTTTCATTTAAAACGATGTTGTTTATTGCTTCGTGTTATAATTGACTCGATTATGAACTCTTGAGTCCGTACGGACGCTCAGTAATTACTCCCTCTAAACTTCGACATTATCACCTCTTGGCTAGGGAAGGGAAAGTATCGATAACTTTTTCAACTTGTAGTATCGATATTACTTGTAAAAAAAAGATAGAGAAACTTTTATTGTTCAATAGTATCAATTTTACATGTAGGCAACTACGAGGTCTTAAATAAAAATTATGTCTTAAGAAATAAATCCTATTTGGACATACAATAATAATTTGAAATCAGAAAAGATAATTCAAATAATAGGTACTATTCAAATAATGTAGGTACATTACGTTTTTAAACAGTTTTAATGCGTTTCACAATTTCAATCATCAAAAACTACGAACAGGGTGGTTTTTTATGGTAAAAAAAGCTACAAAAAAGTTAATCTAATAACAGCTAATGAAATCGGAAAGGATCTCACAACTTAAGTTCGTATTTAAAATTTCCTTGCAACCTGTTAAAAAGTACTTAAGCGTATGTATAAGCGTATGCGTCGTGCATTGGCGATATGGGCATCAGTGATTTCACCTTTTTTAAGCAATTACAAAACATTCGAAATTGATATTTTATGTTTTGAACTTTACATATTATTTATTTTAAATTGGTAGTTTACACGATTTTGTTAACTATTACAAAAGAAAAAACTCAAAAAGCCCCAAAAACTGCTCCATAAAAACATAGATTTTTACTTTACAGGTAAACTAAACCGATTTATGCCTTGAAATTTTATTACATATAAATCTATACACCCTTTTGTAAATGGTGTTTGGATTTTACATATACTTACCAAATAGTTTTTATTTTAAATGAGAATTACTGTTTAAGCGCGACTTTTCATTTAAAGCTAGCATTTCACGTCAGCTTGTATGCAGGCGGTTCCCCTCAGTCCACGTTTTCCGTTGTAATTTAAACAATTACATTCAAATAGTTGTTTAACAATGCGCCACCTTAACCACACTTATAAATTTGTAGTGTTTTAAAAATACTTTTTTAAATATTGTGCCATCACTACGTTCATTTCTTTAGCCGGGAAGAGCCCTTACATTATCCAAGAACCGGCGTCAAAGAAACAGGCTTAATTTAATTATCTACAACTTTTAATAAACCCGGCCTTTGCAGACAAATAACAATTAACCTATTTGAATAACAATTTTATTTTCTTGTTTGTTGGATTGAATGAAAATTGTTGGAGCAAAATTGTGGTTCGTCTTGTATTTTTTGGTAAAGTACCTGCATTATATAGTTACCTACCTTACACTGAGTAAATGTATACGTATTTAATTAAAATAATTTTCATTTAATACGTATACATATAATACTGCCGTGGGGTGCGGGCAGTAGAATGTTGCCCCTTATCTCGTTCCCGTGGCCGCAATAGTAGTTTGCCAAGGGATACCTTTGGAGAATTGGAAGCAGCGACTTTTCCTGTAGCAACATCTCGTACTGCTCTTGCCACGCCCCGCTAAGCGTGGCGTGGCAAGGTGAGTATGTCAACAACACTCTCATGAGTACTTGGAAATTCATGAGGGAGGCCTATGACCAGCAGTGAACGTCTCATAGCTGAGTTGATAATGATGATGATAATCAATATATAGTAAGCGGTTTCTATAAAAATAACTTTAAAAAAATATAAACTTCCAACAACACGATTTAATAATTTCAAAATTACATCATAAATTACTTACAAATCAGTCTTACACAAATCAATGATAATTTAAACAAAGTAACGTTACAGACAGACAATTTTAAGGTGTTACCAGTACGAAGGCTCGAACAAAAGTGAACCCGAGACAGGCGAGCGTACTGCTTTTATAGGACCGCGACCGTTGCAGATTTAAAAACGATTCTTCCGCTGATTCGGCTTCTCCTGACAAGTGGTCGTCCACGACCACATTACAGTTCTGGCATACTCCTTTCTTCAAAAGGGTCTAGGTTAAATCCTTCTTCGGCAAGTGGACTCGGGGAGAGCTCAGGCACGTCTCGTGGTGCAGTGGTGGTATCTCCGTCGAGTGGACCCTGGAACCCGTCGTCTCGCGTGCCCGGAGCTACTTGAGACGGTCCCGCAGCGATGTCTCCAACTTGTGTACTCAGGACAGGCTGGGACGGACCCGCTAGGGCGTCATCATCAACTGAAAATAATGCAAAAGAAAACACATGTTAGCATTATTTCTTGTAAGCGTAGATATACACAAAGTCTGTATATCCATGAAACTAGACAGTGGCTCCCAGCTGCATGTCTAAGCAGAGCACGGCTCAATGCTACAATGTACACAAACCATCACAGAGGCACCAAGTTTGCATGTGAAAGCAGAGCACTGCTCAATGCTACCATGTACACACACCATCACAGAGGCACCAAGTTTGCATGTGAAAGCAGAGCACTGCTCAATGCTACCATGTACACACATCATCACAGAGGCACCAAGTTTGCATGTGAAAGCAGAGCACTGCTCAATGCTACCATGTACACACATCATCACAGAGGCACCAAGTTTGCATGTGAAAGCAGAGCACTGCTCAATGCTACCCGTATGTACACACACCATGACAGAGGCACCAAGTTTGCTTGTCAAAGCAGAGCACTGCTCAATGCTACCCGTATGTACACACGCACACACCATTACAGAGGCACCAAGTTTGCATGTAAATATGATACAACGGGACTCAAACCCGTGACTTGTATCGCACCGCACCTCTCACATGGCTAGACCGGGATGCCATGGGACTCGAACCCGCATCTTGCATCTTTTCTTAGCCATGACATTAGTAAATACAATTTACTTATTTTCAAAAAATGAGGCACACGACTCAGGGGTCCACTCTCCTCGCCAAGCCACCATGTGCTCAGCGGCAGCGCTAGTCGTTTTTCCATACGAACCACCAACCAACTGCAGTTCGTATCTACCATGAGGCAGAACTTTATTTACACGATAGGGCCCTCGCATCCCCGAGTCCAGCTTGCCTGTAATTTGAGAAGTCTTTATTACAAAAACCATTTCGTTAAGAGAGAAAGTTTTGGCTACTTTTCTGTTTTTGTTAACATACTCGTCTTGTTTCTGCCTTTGTTGGTCAAGCAACCGACTGGTTCGTTGACGACAAATTTCTCTAATACCTTCTCGATTTTCACCAGAATCTTCTATAGCTACATCGCGAACAAGTGACCTTATTACCGGTGTTGTTGCCTCAATGCCGATGAGCAGCTGTAGCGGAGAAGTTTGAGTTGTCCTTTGTTTAGTGCAGTTGATAACTAGCTGCATTCTTCACAGGGACTCTGACCAAGTGTTACCTGGTTTCTTTGCCTCAATCCGCAGCATATTGAGTAAAGTCCTGCAGTAACGCTCTACCTGCCCGTTTTCATTATGCATCTGAGGTGTTATAAAGTGAATCTGGCTACCTACATCACTAGCCCAACTCTGAAAACTCACACTCTCAAACATCCGTGCACGATCACAAACAATAAGTTGAGGGACCCCAAATAAGGACACAGCGTTACACGCTAATATTTTCAGTTCATCAGAGTCTTGCTTTTTCATAGCATAAAATAAACAATACTTTGAGTAGGCATCGACAATAAGCAAAACATACTTATGTTCGTTCGAGGTAGGTAAGGGACCAAGTACATCCATGTGAATGGTACTAAACGGAATTTCAGGCTTGTGCCAGGACGCAATCGGCTGGTGAGGAGCCCGGGGGACTTTCTTTGACGAGAGGCAAACCAAACAGTGGGCTATGTATTTTTTTACAAAACTACTAAGACCCGGAAACCAAAAATGCCTCAAAATCAATTCAATTGTTTTGTCAGCACAGATATGTTCATGTTGATCATGAAATATCCTTAATAAACTCAGACGGTGTCCTTTAGGGACGAAACATAAGAGTTTTGCCTCCCCACCTGTATAGGTATGCTTGTAGTAAAGCAAATCGTTGCTCGTCGTACCTCGATGTGTCTAGTTCGTTGTTATTAACTTTGTCAATCAACGTACGAGTTTCATCGTCCGCAGATTGAGCAATCTGTGCCCAGTTTTTAGGCTTAGTGATATGTAACACATCTACAGGGTTTCGACTTAGATAGTCTGCATGTTGCATCATTGCACCCTTTCTGTAATCTATACTAAAGTTGAAATCCTGCATATACATCCACCAACGCGCTACGCGTGGTAGAAGGTCTTTCTTACTTTTAGTTAACCGCAAAGCATTGCAATCAGTGACAATCTTGAAAGTTATACCTAACAGGTAGTGGCGGAAGTGCTCGAGAGCCCTGACGACGGCTAGCGTCTCTAACTCGTAAGAGTGATACCGCGGCTCTGCACCTTGCGTTGTCTTACTGTAATACGCTACTACTCGCCTTTTATTACTCTCGTGTACCTGGAGTAATACTGCGCCATAACCGATGGAACTGGCATCCGTGTGCAGCTCTGTAGGCAGCTGAGGATCAAAGATCGCGAGCACTGGCTCACTCGTAAGGCACTTGACTAGGTACTTACGAGCGTTTTCTTGCAACTCACCCCAGTGAAACTCCACGTTACTGCGCGTTAGGTTGGCTATAGGGGCGGTTTTCGACGCGTAATCGGGTATGTACCTACGAAAATAACCTGCAAGACCTAGTAATTGCCGGACTTGTTTTACATTCGTGGGCACAGGAGAGTCGGTTAAAACTTTGATTTTAAGTTCGCTCGGTCTAACCTGACCTTGCGTTATAGTACGACCCAAGTACTCGACTTCTGTGGCCACAAAGGCACTCTTTTTAAGGTTTATCGAAAAACCAGAACGTGTTAGTGTAAGCAAAACTTCACGTAAGTTTTGAATAGCTTCGTCAATGTTTGAGGCCAAAATCAACACATCGTCAATATACACCAAGGCCTTACCAGACTCAATTTCCGATCTCAGGGTGTTTGTGATGATCCGCTGGTAGACCACGGGTGCGTTTGCTAGACCAAAGCTTACCTTTAAGTACTCATAATGAGCTTCTGGGGTAACAAAAGCAGTCTTCGGGATGGACTCGCTGTCCAAGGGAATCTGGTGGAACCCGGTTGCCATGTCTAAACACGTAAAATATTTACTCTTACCAAGGCGGTCTATATGGTCTTCAATAAGAGGCAACGGAAACCGGTCCTTCACTGTGATAGCATTAAGTGCCCGGTAGTCGACGCACATACGATCCTTACCATCCTTCTTTTTTACAAGAATGATCGGGCTCGCATATGGTGACTCCGACTCGCGAATAATACCTTTGTCCAGCAAATCGCGGCATATCTCGCGTACCTTCAACTTTTCGTCGTAGGACAGCCTGTAAGGTCTATAGTAAACAGGCGTATCGCTAGTAAGCGTTATATGCATTTCACCGGTCGATACCGTGGTATGAGCAGTACCTACAATAAATGAGTCCTTAAACTCGTTTAATACAGACATCAACTTAACGCGATCATTACCTTGTAAAGGAGTCTTTATTTCCGGTTCGCTACTCGAGTCGATGTGCATCACCTGCTGCTGGTCACTGCTAGAACTAGAGACACGAGTGATTCGCTGTTCGTTGTTCGTACGAATGTATGTTACGCCGTCACGGTTTAAGACATCAGTACCTATGAGCACCGGCACTGTCATGCATTTTTGAGGAACGACAAACAAATCGACCTCGAGAGAAATATCACTAAATTCAATTACCATAGTGACATAACCTTTACATAATTATGATGTTTTGATCACCTATTCCTCGTAATACCTGGTGAGCTGGCTGTTGCGGACACCTAAAATGTTTCGACACTAGTTCCGAGATAAGCGAAATGCGCGACCCGCTGTCAATTAATACGTCCGTAGGTATACCTTGTATAACCGCGGTCGTGACGTCACTATCCGTCGAATCGCCTTTCAACTCACGACAAAAATTAACATTACTTTCGTTACGTTTTTCTGATCGTTGTTTTGCAAAACAAAAAGTGACATCATGGCCTGGTTTTTTACAAAACGAGCACGGTCCCTTTTTCTTGCTACCCGCATTTTGACTAACGGAGGTATTACTGGTATCTGTCTCCGATTGTTCTTCCGACTTCACTTTCTTGGGACACAAACGCTTTGGGTGACCAAGTTCTCCACAAGAAAAGCATTTTAGATTTAAATTCTTAATATTACTCATTCGTTTACGATTATCCGGTTTACCTTGGGATGTCTTTGTAGAAGCAGTCGACTCGGGTTGTGTCTTAGGCTTTGTATAAATAGACAGAAACTCGACAAGATCTTTGGGCAGCAAATGGGCATTCATGGCAGCAGCACGTACCTGCCCGTCAGCTATTCCACGTAAAACAATGGCAACAATAAGCTCTTCGCTTAAACCTTTCACTATATTAAGGCGCAAAACAGAACGCCTGGCGTATTCTGCATACGTGGAGTAACTGTTGGAGTCGGTACACATAACTTCGAACAGTATATTAGCGACATCGATTCTTCGCGCGCACAAAGGTTTAAATTCGGCTTTGAAGTTAGACCACGTGCGGTCGTTAGTTACCCAATCGTTGAGCCAACTACGAGCATCACCCTTCAAGCAGTTAGCTATCCGAGATAAACACTCATTGTCGTCCCAACAATTCAAACTACGCGCTCTCTCCACTTCCTCGCACCAAGAATCGATATCATGCAAATTAGGATCGAAATTCGAAATATAATAATGGTTCGATCTAACCTTGCTCAACGCACTCAATGCTCCGATTAGGCGCTCGGTAACGTCCGGTGAGGACGACATGTTTGCCGTGGAGTCGCCAATAGTGCTGGCATTGGATGCTGGCACCGAGACCTCAGTCCCTAATGTAGGCAGCACGTGCCCGGGCGCCGGCACAGCGGAAGGCGCTGCGGACTGCGAGCGCGGCGAACACGTGGCGATAGGACTGGGCGGCGCCATGGCGCGCTCATCCCGTGCCATCAGCTGCGATGACGTGGCGCTGGTCGAGGGTAGACCAACATGTTCTAACGCGTTCAGACGCGCCAGAATTGTACCTAAAGTCTCACGAAGTTCATTACTTTCAATATTTGTTTCACGCCTAGTTCTACCTCGACCACGAGATGTAGAACCTTCGGCCATGGTGAATACAAATTTTAGCTATAGGCCAGAGCGGAAAAGGGACTATGGAGTCCTATCCCACTTCTGAAGTAAGCGGTTTCTATAAAAATAACTTTAAAAAAATATAAACTTCCAACAACACGATTTAATAATTTCAAAATTACATCATAAATTACTTACAAATCAGTCTTACACAAATCAATGATAATTTAAACAAAGTAACGTTACAGACAGACAATTTTAAGGTGTTACCAGTACGAAGGCTCGAACAAAAGTGAACCCGAGACAGGCGAGCGTACTGCTTTTATAGGACCGCGACCGTTGCAGATTTAAAAACGATTCTTCCGCTGATTATATATAAAACTCTTCCGTTACTGACTGAGTGACTGACAGACAACGCACAGCCTAAAGCACTGGACCTAGAGACTTGAAATTTGGCGCACATATACCTTGAGTATCCTAGAGGTGCACTAAGGAAGGATTTTTCGAAATTCCCACGGGAACGGGAACTACGTGGGTGAAACTGCGGGGTGCGGCTAGTTTATTATATTACAAGACGTATGTTTTGGAAATAAAATACATCCACAAGGTTTAATTATTTGGTTTGGGTTCGGTTCTCCCACGGAAGAAATTCACAAAATTTGCATTTGATACTTTGCGCAAAATAAAAATTTTAATATTTAAAAAAAACATCCTTGCCTCTTGATCGGGGTTTGCCTTAGATTGTACGACCTCGGCTCTCCAAATAAATAATCAGCACTGAGGCCTGTTCAGGAGTGGACGTGGGCATCATGTCTTACGGCTGAGATGATGAGTCAATAGATATAGATATAGCCTCCTCGATATCTCCTAAAGTTACCAAATCTATTTCCACTGCACGTGTTTCATTTTCAAACTTGGCTTAGCACAAATTATTAATACAATGCCCTGTAGTAATATTGTGCATATTGCAGCGTGTTCATGTAACATAACACCATAATGCTAGCCGGAGGCAGCCTCAGTAGCTGCCCCAATATTAAAAGTAACTGACCCTGTTGATCTATCAAATGTATTATTTTGATCCAAATTCGATATTGCAGAAGTTGGATTGTGATGTATTTGTGATGTAGCTTTTTAGTATTAAAGATATTTTTTTATGTGTGTAAGGTATATCTTGTACACTAAACTAAGTTTACTGTCTGATATAAAGTTTATATTATATTTGTATATTGTGTATTATATCAAAATTTTTGAGTTTACTTTGTTTAGTTTAAAAATGATTACAAACTATAAAAGTGCTTTCATGTACACACGGCATGGCTAGTTTTATGATTTTGGACTTTATTAACGACTATTTAAAGTACAAATTCCAAGTACGTAGACACGATACCGTATTATTACTTTACTTCTTTCTAGGCAGAACTCCTAACACAAAATTTCAACTTATTTTTATTCTAAAGGATTCCAAAGTAATGTCTTGTCTTGTCTTTTTATTTTATGGCTTTTTGTGTTTGGTTTTACACAATTCCGCCAGTGTCAAGTTAATTTATAAATTCTTGTTATTTTCAAATGTACCTGGTAAGAATATGTTTTGAATTTCGTGTATCAAAGACGACATACCTTTCAGGAAGCAATGATGCGTGTGTTGGATTTAGTATTAATCCCTAGGTATATTCCTAGAGTTTCCTAAATTAATAAGTAAATATATCTATATGATATCTACCAATACCTATACTCAGCCAGGCAGCAATCTGTTTAGTCAAAACTATTTAGCCTACAACAGGGAATGAGGGTGGATTTAATAATGTAAAACACATGCCAGAAAGGTTTAAGTACCAAGGCTATATTAATTCTACACATACATCTCATGGTACAGACAAGCAAAAGTTACTAACACTATTTTAATCAATATACGTTATTGCAAGTAGGCAGAGTACAATCTTTCAATAAACCTGGGGTTATGTTATGTAAAACATATTCTAAAGGAAGGTAATAAGCACATACAATATGAATTTATAAAAGAACATAAGGTATATAGTAGCTTGGACTCTTCCACTAATAGTCGGACATAAAGGATTCTAAAGTTCCACAGGACACAAGGATAGTTATAAAGTACTTACAAGAGAAAATAATAACAAGTTCACTTAACTTTGTTCTGCGACTGAGTTCCACCAATGATATCCGTGTCTCTCTAGTCATTTTTACCTTTTATACAATGATCATAACAACTTTATTCGACCAATCACAACAGAATAGAAAATATATTTTGCATATAACTATTTTAACATCATATAATATACTAGACTTATGTTGAAACTTATTCTAAGATCATTCTTATTTATAAAAACATAAATATTGTTCATTTCAAGCCAATATTTAACAATATCTGATCCTTAGTAAACACACGTGGTACAAAAGTATTCTTAAAACTAAATTTAACACAATGGGGTCATTTCTAAATTCAAATATTGATTTACAACTTATCTAATGAACAGATTAACAAGCTGTACATTTAAACAATAACGAAATGTTTAGTTTACTCATAGTGGTTTATATAATATCAAGATAAGCGACCTCTGTTACATAGTGGATGAACTAAGTTGTATGTTTGCTAATAACGTTTCAATCTCTTGTCACAAGATAGCGCCTATCAGAACCATTCCTTATTTACATAAAATCTATAAATATTCGATAATTAGTGTTTATAGTTAATTATTTTAAACCTAAGTTATTATAGATCTTAATTTCTATATTGATTTTATTTGATTTCAATTTATGTTATTGATCAGAAACAACTAATCTGTCACGGCCATTCTGAAACAAACTTCGTCCCGGAGTTTTTATTTTTTTATTTTTATTTTATTTATATGCTATTATTGTTATTATTTTATAGTTCTATCCACAGCCCTATCCGCATCCCTATCCACAGCCCTATCCCTATATCCACCAGCGTTAACCGCATTAACCGCTGTTTTTCAGTTATTTGTTACGTTACGTTGTTATCTACAGTTATTTGTTTTATTTTTAATAATATATTTTTTTATAGCCCTATCCACAGCATCAACCGCTGTTATTCATAGCTTAATCCACAAAGCTATCTTCAACGTTATCTACAATGATTTGTAGCCCCATCCACAGCATCAACCGCTGTTATTCATAGCTTTATCCACAAAGCTTCAACGTTATCTACAACATTTGCTTTGTTTTTTTTTTTTTTAATTTTATTTATTTTTATTTAATCCGCAAATTCTCCAGGCCATAATCTTTGTTTGTCTTTTGCAACAGTTATATTTCTTAAGTTTTCAGTACCTTTTAATAAATATCGATCATGAGAAATAATTGAACTTATTTCATAAGGTCCTTTGAATCGAGGACTCAGTTTATCATGTCGTCGATGATCCTGATTAACATAGACAATATTTCAAATCTCAAAATGTTTGTTATTTCGTCTAGTATCGTCAAATCGCTTTTTAAATTTATCTGCTTCTAGACATAAACGCTGGCGAGCGGTGTCACGATCTGCGGTAACATCGATATTAGGCTCTGTAATATCTACCTCATTGAGACGGGATTGAATACACGGAATATTTGCATTACAGCCAATTAGTAAGCGAATGGGAGTAAAACCTGTAGATTTCTGAATTGTTGTGTTAATAGTTTGTTTTACTTTCCATAAACCGCTTGGCCAATCTGACGACCCATTGCAAGAAGTATTTAACATATCAATAACAGTAGTGACCTGTCCATTTCCTCTTGGTGTACCCGTCGACACCATGTGGTGTTCGACATGTAATTCTTTAAAAAAGTTTTTAACAGAATTTGAATTGAAATTACTTCCTCTGTCAGTTATTACTACGGATGGGGAACCAAATATGGTTATGGTATCACGCAGAAGTGGCACAAGTTCAAGTGCATTTAACGATTTAAGAGGTTTTAATAGACAAAATTTAGTGAATCCATCGACCATGAGTAATATGTACTTATACCCTTCGTTTGTAACGGAAAATGAACCTGTACAATCTAGGTGTAATGTGTGAAAAGGAACCGGAGTTTTATCTATAGGATGCAAAAATCCCTGTTTAGGTCCAGAGTGGCTTTTTCGTTCAATACACGTTAAACAATGACTTAAATACTTTTTTACAAATATGGCCATTTTAGGAAACCAGAAATGTTCACTTAGCTTAGAAATAGTCTTTTCAAAGCCTACGTGACAGTTTTTGTCATGAAAAAGTTTTAAAAGGTCTATTCTAGATCCTTTTGGTACATACAGTTTAGGTTTGTTGCAAACTTTGTAAAATAATAAGTTGTTTTCTACATAGTATTGATTAACGTCAAGTTCTCCGGCTGAAATTTTGTCCATTAAATTTTGAGTTTCTAAATCATTATGCTGGGCTATTTCTAACCAGGATGAATTTTCATCAATAAAATTAATAATATTTGAAACTGAAGCCGTGAAGCGGGATTCACTAGCTGTCGTAACAAAACCTATGTATGATTTTACAGGATTCCGACTAAGAAAATCAACATGTCCTATGTATTTTCCCTTCTTATATGTAACTTCAAAATCAAAATCCTGCATATATGCCCACCAACGGGCTACGCGGGGAGATAAGTCCTTCTTATTTACTGTAGATTTTATAGAATTACAATCTGTTATAATCTGAAATTTAATACCTAATAGATAAACTCTAAATTGTTTTAAGGCATTGTAAATCGCTAAAGTCTCTAAATCATATGAACAATATTTTGCTTCTGCAGGAGAAGTCCTTCTACTGAAATACGCTACAACTTTTTTTATGTTATTGTCTCTTTGTATAAGGATAGCCCCGTAACCCAGTCCACTTGCGTCTGTGTAAAGTTCGGTAGGCCTGGATGGATCAAAAACCGTGAGCAACGGCTTAGATGACAAATGTTTGATGACATAATCCCTAGCTGTATCCTGCTCCTCACCCCATTCCCATTTTTGGTTATTTTTCGTAAGTTTTGATACGCCAACAGTTTTACTTGCAAAATTTGGAATAAACTTGCGAAAATAGCTTGCAAGACCCATAAACTGTCGAACCTGCTTAACATTACTAGGCACAGGAGAATTAACTAACGCAGCAACTTTTGCCTCGCTAGGCTGAATGCCAGCTTGAGATATGTGTCTACCTAGATATTCTATTTTATCTACAAAAAATTTACATTTCGCAAGATTAATGGAAAAACCTGCAACGGATAATGCTTGTACTGTTTCTTCTAAATAACGTAATCCCTCTTCTATTGTTGAGAAAGGTATAAGAATGTCATCTATATATATCAAAAGGAATTTCAGATGTTGTACAGCTTTTGTTATAGCTCTCTGAAAGGCGGGGGGTCCGTTACAAATACCAAATGGCATTTTCAAAAATTCATAGTGTCCACTAGTGGTTACAAAAGCAGTGTATTTAATTGATTCTTTGCCTATCGGAATTTGATAAAAACCATTCTTCATATCAATTGATATAAAAAAACTGAGCATTTCCTAATCTGTCAATTTGGTCTTCAATTAGGGGAAGAGGGTACCTATCTTTTTCTAAAATTTTATTGAATGCCCGGTAATCAATGCACATTCTATCACTACCATCCTTCTTTTTCACTAATATTACTGGGCTAGCTTATGGGGAGCTACTTTCTCGTATTATTTGTTTATCCAATAGTTCTTGTATCATCATGTCAATTTTTTTCTTTTTCTATTTGAGCCAATCTATATGGTCGATAGTGAATAATGTCATTTTTTCGCAATCGTAAATTTAACTCGCCAGTGTTAACGGTACTATTGCTATTTAGGATTGAAGGAAATTTTCTGAAAATGCTTATAATGTTTTCTTGTAAATGTATATCTAAATGTGCCAGTTTGGGTGTTAATTCAGACAAATCAAAGTAAGAAAAAATCGCATTGATTGACAATTCACACTCAATAGGTTTTCGAATAAGGCGACTGCCAGACATATTTGTAACGATTTCGATATCCGGATATCGCACTGCATTTCTCCCTATCAAGAGATCAAACTGAAAGTTTTTGTCTCTCGTGACGTGTAAATCTAATTCTAATGAAATACCTTCAAATTTAACGATTGCTGTAATAATGGTAAAAACGTGAACATAATTCCGTCCAATTCCCTGTAAGTACATAGAAGTAGGCGTAATTTTGCAACCTAATTTTTTTGCTATCGATTCTTTAATCAAACTACAACTGGCAAAAAGTATTATTATTGCTTTGGGCCTCAGTCGTTGAAGGTACCGAAGCAGATTTGGCCATGTCAGCGCGAATTTTATAGAAACATATTGATTCAGAGTGACCAATTTTTTTGCAAATTGAGCATTTTTTAATTTGTGATTCGGATAATTTAGCAACCTGAGGTACCGGTTGAGCCTGTTTCTTTGGGCAATGTGGTTGGATATGACCAATTTCTTTACAATAAAAACATGTCCTATCCTGAGAAGGCCTAGACCGTTTGGTTACTACGGGGCCATCACTATTTTCTGCTGGCTTCCTCTTTGTTTTAACGTTCGTTGAAAGCAAAGAAATCAGACCAGAAATTGTTGTTACACCGTTATTTAAGGTCGCCATGCGAACATCAACATTAGATATACCCCCGCAAATCAATTCAATTAATTCTAAATCAGTAAAGGAAATTCTTGTAGCTTTGTACAATCTTATTTTCTCCCTCACATATTTGCCATAAGATTCCGCAGGTTCCGATACATATAATACAGCTTTTCTAAGCCTTTCGGCTAAATTCTTCTTATCAGGATAAGTAGTGATAATGTTGGCACACAAAGTCTCCCAAGATCTACCCTCAGTAGGCATCCATCCCTCGAACCAGGTTAAAGCAGAGCCCTTGAGAGCCTCGCCGGCTTTTGCTGCTGTCTTGATACTGCTCCACTTAAACTCTTTGGCTATAACGTCTATGCTATTACACCAACCTGCTGCACCGCAGTCACTCTTCTCAGGATCGAAGACAGGAAGTGCGATGTCACCGTCTCTGTGTGGCGTAGCGGAAACCGCATCACGAATCGCCATGAGCAGACTGTTGATTGTTGGTGGATCCATTCTGAAATACACAACATATTAATAAAGATAGTCAGGAAGTATCCCACTTCTGATGTTGGATTTAGTATTAATCCCTAGGTATATTCCTAGAGTTTCCTAAATTAATAAGTAAATATATCTATATGATATCTACCAATACCTATACTCAGCCAGGCAGCAATCTGTTTAGTCAAAACTATTTAGCCTACAACAGGGAATGAGGGTGGATTTAATAATGTAAAACACATGCCAGAAAGGTTTAAGTACCAAGGCTATATTAATTCTACACATACATCTCATGGTACAGACAAGCAAAAGTTACTAACACTATTTTAATCAATATACGTTATTGCAAGTAGGCAGAGTACAATCTTTCAATAAACCTGGGGTTATGTTATGTAAAACATATTCTAAAGGAAGGTAATAAGCACAATATACAATATGAATTTATAAAAGAACATAAGGTATATAGTAGCTTGGACTCTTCCACTAATAGTCGGACATAAAGGATTCTAAAGTTCCACAGGACACAAGGATAGTTATAAAGTACTTACAAGAGAAAATAATAACAAGTTCACTTAACTTTGTTCTGCGACTGAGTTCCACCAATGATATCCGTGTCTCTCTAGTCATTTTTACCTTTTATACAATGATCATAACAACTTTATTCGACCAATCACAACAGAATAGAAAATATATTTTGCATATAACTATTTTAACATCATATAATATACTAGACTTATGTTGAAACTTATTCTAAGATCATTCTTATTTATAAAAACATAAATATTGTTCATTTCAAGCCAATATTTAACAATATCTGATCCTTAGTAAACACACGTGGTACAAAAGTATTCTTAAAACTAAATTTAACACAATGGGGTCATTTCTAAATTCAAATATTGATTTACAACTTATCTAATGAACAGATTAACAAGCTGTACATTTAAACAATAACGAAATGTTTAGTTTACTCATAGTGGTTTATATAATATCAAGATAAGCGACCTCTGTTACATAGTGGATGAACTAAGTTGTATGTTTGCTAATAACGTTTCAATCTCTTGTCACAAGATAGCGCCTATCAGAACCATTCCTTATTTACATAAAATCTATAAATATTCGATAATTAGTGTTTATAGTTAATTATTTTAAACCTAAGTTATTATAGATCTTAATTTCTATATTGATTTTATTTGATTTCAATTTATGTTATTGATCAGAAACAACTAATCTGTCACGTGCAAACGAAACCAAAAACGGTAACGGAACTTTCAATCTACTGACATCTTTGACAACCCCAGCCTCAACATTTCCAGGCTCTATGCCATTGTAATAGAGTTCACTTTTCAGCCTGGATAATAGTTTGTTTGGATATTATCCATGTTGGTACGATATGGTATGAATATGGGGGTGGCCACTTTGCAGCTTGCTTTGCTTCCGGCGTGAACTGTCACCTTGCGGTACCCTGTTTCTATGGAGATCAACGGTCTTTAAAAACCTAGCATCTAGTAAACAGTTAGATCTATAGAAATAAGGTTCAAATTACTTTGAGATTAAAGATGATACATGCTTTTTTCGGTTATCAAGGAGATTAACTTAGCTTAGAAATAACTTTGTAGATAATCTATATACTCATAATATAATGTTTGCCGAGTTAATCATACACTTGATAATAAAACACATATCAAAAGAAATCAAGTCATAATTGATAAATATTTGTCTGAATTCATGCTCTTATGAAACCGGACCACCTGTGGTCAGGGGTATACCATTTTGTCATAGAGTAACCATATTGTTTCTGACTTCTAAAACGACGGATTTTCTCCTATCCTCAATCCTTTTATTTTTTCACTGTATGTCACTTATGAATTTATTTCTCTTGACCACAAGAAAAGGTGATTAATTAAATATTTGTGCGTAGGAATAATGGGTTGCTGACGATTCGGACAAAATTTATTAGGAGACAATGTCCCAACTGACACTTCTGATTTTAATATTTTTTTTACTGTCGATTCGGACACTAATACCTACTAGTAACATTTGATACCAAATTTAAATAATTATTCTACTGCTTTTATATCGACGACATATTTATAGAATTGTATTCTAATTGAATAAATAGTTTATTACCATTATGACTAGAAATTAGCTTTTGAATGTATTGGGTTGTTAAGTCTGTAAGTTGAATTGTTTTTATTTAATAAAAAAAACCTTCTATTCTAATCATCACCGTGCCAACCGTATATCTAGGTACATATTAAATGAAATTATCCAAACTTAAAAAGGTTAACTTGTCAAAGTTACAGAAAACGATTAATAAGTCATTAATAAAACTGATTATCACCATAATCACCTAATTGTTTGTGTTTTTTTTATTTTATTTATTTTTTCGGGAAACAAACAGAACCACGAAGCTTAAAAACTAAAGAAATTACAGAGTTACACTTAATCCAAAAAAGTTTTCACTATTAAGTCACGCTTATAATGTGACGTGAATGAACAAATTAAACAAAACAAAAGAAACTATGTACTTATTAAAAAATAAAACAAAAAATGGTTAGTAAATACTTAGACACTACTTCATCATCATCATCGTTTCAGCCGTTAAACGTCCACTACTGAACACAGGCCGCCCTCATGGATCTTCATGAGGGGTAGTTGCCATACTCACCACGCTTGGCAGGTGGGTTGGCGAGCACAGTTCTGGATGTTGATACATATATAGGAAGACGCTGCTGCCCATCTGATACCACACACACACTGATACCTTTATAGCTTTCCTCGATACAGGCCTCGCCTAGTGAGGAGTGTCAGTTAGGTGACAGATATTTCGTCTAAGTAAGGCCTTTGTATCTATTATAGATGATTTATACAGCGTCAGCAACTGGTAATCATTTTGTATGAGACGCTGCAGTGCTTGGGACATTGTTAGATGGATTAGGATTGTCCAGCATGTATACCATCCTCTCAGCTTAGTCAGCTATTATTCAGACGAACAGGTCATTACGTCTGAAGCTAACTAAGCCGCGGAGCTCACGATTTTTCTTCACCGTTAAAGCAAGTTTGCTTCAAGAAAGAAAAATCCATTAGTGCACGACCGGTATCGAACCCACGACGTCTATGTATTCTCAGTGTTATCAGTGTTTAGCTTTAAGAAATGTGTATGTAATGATCCTGTTTCACCGAATAAAATTATCTTATATTTTCGTCGACTTTTAATAAACTAATTTGATTGTTATGCATAAATTAACTTCGTGCTTATGTTTTATGTTGTATTTTATTTTGGCTTGAAGTTAACAAAATATTGTTGTATAGAATAAGCTGACTCGATAGAAGTTTCTCATGTTTCTTTTCTCTCGTCTTTACTCCAAAACAGGTGAATTAAAGCTTTGCGGGTGAAATCTATCAAACAGCACAGCCATGGGCCCCCTAAACTATAACTCACTGGGGACACAGGACTAATGGCTTTCGCAGCCATCCAACTAACCTGGTATTGACCATGCAATATCAACTCAGACAAGAACAAAATCAAAATCACTATCGGGGGAAGTACATTTTGCTCTTGACATGTCGTTTCTTTGAGAATATTTGTCTTTGATCTAAGATGAGTAGTCTGGCTCACAGCTCCAAAGTGAGTAATCTTGTGTTGTGGGTACCAGATGGTTAATAAAATACTTTTTACTTGTCTCGTAGAAAAAAAATATATATTATAAATAAATATATTATAGAAAAATTCACCTGGGAAAGATATCTGCATACCTACAACTTATATTTGTCCCGCGACAAGTATCGAACCTGCTGCCTTCTGTCTCAGCCTGCTATGAAACCACATGCGCCAACGTAACTGTGTTCGTCACTTAGACGATCCAGGTTAAAAAGTAATTATACATACCCAAGTGGGGTAGCAAATGAAAGGGCGTGATGAGTAGATATACATAGATGTAGATGTAAGTACGTGAGGGTATACATAACAAAAAATTTTGTTAACTCAGAGACTTAAGTAGTGAGAGGGTCTCACTTGGAGAATGAATGCCTCAACCGATTTCTATGAAAATTTCAGTTTTGCATTCATTGCATCATTTACTTTCAATCTGACTGGGTATATTTGGAAACATTCGATTATTCATCCCCTCATTCATACAAAATATACATACAAAATATGGGGAATATTTTGTAAACTTCTTAGACGATTTTGATAGAAGCACAGCCGGAAATACTGCTTTTAAATTAAAAAAAAACTGCATGCAAATCGGTCCACTCGTTTAAGTGCTACGGTGCCACAGACAGACACGTCTGTGTGTCTGGCGGTCAAACTTATAACACCCCTCTTTTTTGTCGGGGGTTAAATAAAATTAGGCCAGGTCTGCGTGCCACGCATTGTGTAAGGTTCCGTAGTTAACGGTAGACCTGTTGGTCGAAATTTGTGTATGTTTTTTTTACGTTTACTAAATTATTAATTATAGTTTTCGGTTTAAAGCTAGGCTTCACCGTTATAGTTTTTTCAAGAAATTTCATGCGTAAAACTACATTCGTATCTTCTTCAGGTTTTTGGTTCGAAAAAAGTTTAATAATAATAATAATAAATAATGCTGGACAAATCACACAACATATTCTAGCCCCAAGCTAAGCAGAGCTTGTGTTATGGGTACTAGATGACTGATATACTTAATACATTATACTACATAGATAAATATTTTTATTATATATAGAAAAACACACTTAATGCTTTCATATTTTTCAAATCGAAAACGCAACCCCTAATAGTTTTATAATACCTATTTAACGATAACCCACACAACGAAAAAATTAGGAAAAAAACGTTCATACGCATATTGTATACATCATTTCATCATTTCAGCCGTAAAACGTCCACTACTGAACTAAGGCCTCCCTCATGGATCTCCATGAGGGGTAGTTGCCATACTCACCACGCTTGGCAAGCGGGTTGGTGAGCGCAGTATGGGATGTTGATACACGGATAGACGCTGCTGCCCATCTTCCGGAGGTATCCCTTAGCAGGCTCTTACTGCATCCATGGGCATGAGAGGAGGGGTATCATTCTACTGCCGGCACCCCACGGCGTTAATAACGTTTGCTTGCTTATAAACCCAGTTCTGATGATGGTATCCATGATAAATCAAGGGATATATTTAAATGCAATAAGCATACATATCGCCGTTCGGATATTTTCTGCAACATTTTAGATTTTCTCATACAAATCGTTTTTTTTTGCTGACAAATTAAATAATCATACCTCATAATTATGACGTTCAAAAATGTGTAATAGTTAACGCCAGACTACTGGTATTTGCGAATTTGATAGAGATGTTCATTTTGGTGAATTAGAACAGAGTAGGTATGTTAATTAAACATTATTACGGAGGTATTCGTGTTCACATTACAAAGCTAACGATGCGTGTAAAGATACACGTCCATTATATTCACCCTGTGTTCCAAATGTTCATTATTATCTACCATATTTTATTGATAACCGACAAAAATAAGACTTCAAAAAAGGAGCTGGTTATTTATTAGTTCAGGCGCGACTTTGCGGAAATCCATTACTATTTTTACAAGAAAGATGAAAATGATAATGAACAACAACATAATATAGCAACGAATACGCTAACCTCATCATTTCATCCACAGGCCTCAGGCATGGAGATCCAAGAGGGGATAGTTGCCATACTCACCACGCTTGGCAGGCGGGTTGGCGAACGCAGTACGGGATATTGATACACGGAAAGACGCTGCTGCTCATATTCCGGAGGTATCCCCTAGGCTCTTACTGCATCCACGGGCATGAGAGGAGGGGTAACATTCTGCTGCCGGCACCCCACGCTAACCTAATACATAATAACTAGTAATGAGTGCTTAAAAAACTCGTGTCGGATTAAAAAAAAAAGTTAGACGATTAAATATTATATTCTTGCAGTTTTGTCTCCACTAGATTATCTTCTTTGCTTTGAAAATCTTTATTAATGATAAACAGAAAATATTATAATATATATTATTATACTCTAGAAATTTTATATTTGATATTATTGTACGCCACCGTAATAAAGAATATTTTGTCATTTCCTGTTCTTAAGGCTGCCTGGAAGATTGAAAATAAAATGCAATAAGCGGAATTGCATAAGCGGAATTAAAACTAATTATTTATATTTTCATTGCATTTTATTGTCATGGATTTCCGCAAAGTAACGCCTGGTTCCATTAATTATGGAAGATTGATTTTAGCGATAAGGCCGTCCATCGTACATTATTTGAGTGGTATTTTCTATATATTTGTGTTATTTTTATATTGGTGTAGTAGTAGTAAGGCCTTTTTTGCATCTATTATAGATGATTTATACAGCGACAGCAACTGGTAATCATGCTGTACGGGACGCTGCAGTGCCTGCGACATTGTTAGATGGATTAGCTTGCCCAGCACCTATACCATCCTCTCAGCTTATATATTGCTTATATATTGGTGTGCAACAAAGTTATTTTCATTACAATTACAATTACAATTAGCCATAAGTGTCCCACTGCTGGGCAAAGGCCTCCCCTCCAACTCTCCATGAATCCCGATCCGCCGTCAATTCGACCCATGCGCTGTTATGCCGGTCTAACTCGTCACGCCATCGCTTCTTCGGTCTGCCGCGGCGCCTCACCGTGTTGGGGCTCCACTGAGTGGTGATCTTTGCCCACAGGTCTTCGGGCATTCGGCAAACATGACCAGCCCAGCTCCATTTAAGTTTTGCAACTTTTTGAGCTACGTCGATAATTTGAGTTTTAGAGCGCAGTGATGTATTACGAATACGGTCTATGCGTTTTACTCCGAGTATACTGCGCTCCATTGCCCGTTGGCAAACCTCGAGTTTGGACCTTTGTGTGTTGGTGAGTGACCAAGTCTGCGCGCCGTAAGTGAGTATGGGGAGGATACACATGTCCATAAGCTTCTTTTTCAATTTTCATACATTTGTAATTTTTTTTAGTAGTAAATATAAAAGGTTAAGCTTATATTTAGCTGTGGGGTGCCGACTGTAGAATGTTGTCCCTCCTCTTTGACCGTAGATGCAGTAAGAATCTGCTAAAGGATACCTCCGGTAGATGGCAGCGCCTTTCTGTGTCACAACAACCCGTACTACGCTCGCCAACCCGCCTGCCAAGCGTGGCGAGCATGGAAACAACCCCTCATGATCAGTACGCAGTGATCCTTGGCCTTTGTCCAGCAGTGGATGATGATGATGATATTTAGCTTGGACGGCTTTCGTTTCGCCAAAAATTACAGATCTATATCATATTTTGCCAACAGTTTAATTACAAATAGAGCACAATAATTATTGATTGGAATGTAACGTACAATTAGCACACGTGCGACATTCGACTAAAATGTCGGCACAAATGCCAGCTTTAATTCACCCCCAGACATTATGAACAACCATTTTGCGTGATTGAAAGCACGTAATTGACCCTTTGTAGTACAGTTTTGTTATTAATTTTGGATATGCAGGGAACATTGTTGTAGATAATAGGAATAGGAAATATTCATGTTATTATTTTTCGCAAATGTACAAAAAAATTGCATAAAACATAAGTTTCTAAATAATAAAACTATTATTTCCTATTAAGACACTAAGTAAAAGATAAATAGAAAGGCAACTAGGTATATAATATATCTGTTAAGACTTTTCTGTTTCACCTAAGTTTATATAGCGTCGGGGCGGCACAGAAAAACGAGCATTCCCTAAAGAAAATATTAAAGGTTGCTATTTCCATTTTACGCAGTTTATGGCGAAAAGCCGATCAATTGGGTATAAAAAAAATCTAACTTAAATATTAAATTAGAAAAGAAACACATAAAAAGATGTACTGTTTTAGCTCTTTTGCCAAGAGAAGTAGTAGACGATGCCTGGCTGTATAATATTATGTCCCAATGTCCCATAAATGGAAAACTTATAAAATTAAATGATTATTTTGTTAACACTTGGTTATAACGAGACTTCCTGGTTTTACAATATATGGAACATATTCGATACCCCGCACCGTACCACAAATATGAATCTTGGCATTCCGTAATTATTAACACATATTTAAACGGGTATTTATCGCGCTATTTAGCAGCGGTGAAAAATCGACAAGTGACCAGGTCTGCTATAGCTGAGCATGTAGTGGACTCAAGACCCAATCACTGGATTGAACTCCACAATCCCAAAGTTATAGCCAACGAGAGGCATTATTACAAGAGAATGGTTCGGGAAGCAATTGAAATTAAAAAGTATCCTAATTTCAATCGTGAAGACGGCTTCAGACTCTCTGCCTCATGGAATCCAGTGATAGCCAAGTGTACTCGACGTGTGAATCAACCTAAGTGTGCTGATACAGTTAGTGTAGTGTGCTGTCCCAGTGTGAAACAGCCTTAATCTCAAGTTTTTATATTTATGAAGACCAAGTGAGGGTAGTCTGAAAAGACGCATTCGCTTTGCTGCGGTCACCTCTAACATGTCAGTCTTCCCAGGACCACGATGGGTGCAATCCTGTCGAAACGTCGGGCAATAATAAAGGTAAATAGCGCGATAAATACCCGGTTTAATATGTGTTAATAATGTGTCGTGATCACGAAAGTTTAAAAAAGACTATTCCGTAATTAATAAATAGAAGGACTTGTAGGAAATCGAATAACATTGCCCAATTTTTTAATTTTTAGAAGACAAATATCAACAGGTTTTATATCTGGGTGGCTCTAATATACACAAAAAATCAAAACCCACAATTGATATTAATGAACACCTCAATATTACTATGACTGAATTTGAACGAGGACAAATAAATATTGAATTGTGCATAGAACGCCTTCATAAGTAATAGAAGCGAAGAAATAAAAATGTTTTAAGATTTAAGAAAATCTTTAGTTAACATTTTTAATGTTCTTTTTATTTCGTTGATTTTTAAATGTTTAATGGGTTAAATTTGTGCCAAATGCTGTGTAAAATACTGTGATTATTTTGGGTTAAGTATTTTTGCCGTGGGGTGCTGGCAGTAGAATGTTACCCCTCCTCTCATACCCGTGGATCCAGTAAGAGCCTGCTAAGGGATACCTCCGGAAGATGGGCAGCAGCGTCTGTCTGTGTATCAACATCCCGTACTGCGCTCGCCAACCCGCTTGCCAAGCGTGGTGAGTATGGCAACTACCTCCCATGGAGATCCATGAGGGAGGCCTGTGTTCAGTAGTGGACGTTTTACGGCTGAAATGATGATGATGATGATTCTAACCACGCTTATCTATCCCCTGATAGATTCATCATGCACGAAAGGGGAAGAGAGGAGGAGTAAAGAGAAACATTATACAGCCAGCACCTACGGCAACGTTTTTATTTATAAACAAATAAGTTTAAGTGGCGGCAAATTTCTCGAGTGGAGGCCACGGACCGGCAAGCGCAGCGTAGGACGTCCACCTACAAGATGGGCAGACGACTTGGTGAGAACCGCTGGTCAGCGGTGGATGCAGACGGCTTCCAAACGCAGTACTTGGAGATCAATGAGGGACGCCTTTGTCCAGCAGTGGACGTCCTACGGCTAATATGATGATGATGATGAAGTTTAAGTTGATACCTTCAACCGTTTCGGAGGAAAATGGTTTGGACAGACAGACATACAGACGAGTGATCATTTAAAGGGACCGTTGTTTCCTACACCAGAAAGCCGTGTTGGCTAATTGGTATGTACCCCCAAATCCCTAACTGAAGGTCATGAGTTCGATATCGGCCGTGCACCAATAAATTTGTTTTCTTGAAAAACGAATGTGAACATTAAACACGTGCTTTTACGGTGAAGGAAAACATCGTGAGGAAACCCGCGGCTTAGTTAGACCAAACTGAGAGGATCGCATCGATGCTGGAAAAGCCCAATCAATCTAACAATGTTCCAGCACTGCAGCGTCCTGTACTGCATGCATGGCTGTATATAAATAATGCTGGACAACTCACACAGCATCATCTAGCCAAAAACTAAGCAGAGCTTGAGCTTGTGTTATGGGTACTAGATGACTACAATACTTAATACATTATACAACATAGATTAATATTTTATAATATTATATAGAAAAACATCCAGAACACTGAATAAATATCTGCAGATCGTACAGACATTTGTTCCGAGGCGGGAATCAAACCTGCAACCTCTTGCGTCGCAGGCGGACCTTCGTCCGCTGCCGAAGTAGTCATATCATCTATAATAGATGTGAAAGGCCTTACTTAGTCATGAACATGACATTAGCGCGACAACATAAGGCGGTGTCCACGCGAGCGGAGCGACACGCGCGCGCGCAGATTTATCAGAGTTAATTAAAAGGCGGCGCATTAGCGTATGAATGTGGCGGGTGCGTGCCGGCACTGCAGCTGTCGTGTGCGGGGATTGTGTGTCTTGATACTTTCATATGCTATGAATATACTATGAACTAAACTATGAACTATGCAACTTCAAGAACCTATTGGAAACTTATATTTATGTGGATTTTTTGTGTCCACTGGTAATATCGTAATATCTTATAAGTAGCCGCACTCCGCAGTTTCACCCGCGTAGTTCCCGTTCCCACGGGAATACGGGGATAAAATATAACCCATGTTACTTAGGGATAATGTAGCATTCTAATGATGAATGAATTTGAAAATCCCGGTCGTGTAGCTTTTGAGTTTATTCGTTACAAACATAGTGAATGAATAATATCAATATGGACTCATCCATCTTCATCAATTTCACTTCACCAAATCATACTTTTTAATGCAAATGCTTGACGATTTTCGCATATTTAGCTTAAACTAAATATTATGTTAAAACCGCTATACAGGGTGTAGCATAACCCAAATCATAATATGTATACAAACCCGAAAGAGGGTAATGCTTGGCACTTGCAGATGCATTAGATTTATGTATGACTTTCGGTAATTTTCGTTAAAACAAAGACCACGAAATTTTTGCTGACGATAACGACAACTTAACGCCAGCTGATTCTTGATAGGGTCATTGACCTCCGTACTTTGTACCAAAACTCGAGGTCTGAAGAGTTACACAGTTTTGAACTCCGGATCGTCTTCACACCACATCAATTTATTAAAATTGTAAATAATAATAAAAGAGTTACTCATTTTTTCCCCTCCAAAATTACTTGATGGCTGTTCACACATAATCCATTCTTGATTCTTCATGAATCCCGTCATCAGAGCTGAGTTAAATAAATTAGGCCAGGTGCGTGTCAGGCCACTCGTAATGTAGGTTTCCGCAGTTAACCGTAGACCTGTTGGTAGAAGTTGGTAGATGTTTTTTTTTACGTTTACCAAAACATATCAATAGTAATTAATTGAGTTTTCGGTTTAAAGTAACCGGTTTGTTGGGGAAATCGCATCATTTATTTGAGCTACTATTTCTCCGATGATGAAATGGTTTTAAAATATCTATTCAACGATACCCCACACAATAGGATAATCAATAATAAATAAGTTTATCCACACCATACGTGTATAGAAGGTACCACAAATTTATTATTTTTTCAGCATTTTTTTATAGCATAACGCTACAAAAAAAGCGTGTGCGTCACGGGACGCACGACAGAAGTGATAATTTAAAGTAATCTAAGTTGTACTATTTATTTATAATCACTCTCAAAAACGGTGATAGATTTAGGTTATATGCTGTCAACAGTATAATATGTCTAACGCAGACTCAACACTGAGTAGAGACGGGAAAGCGTCTGTCCGAAATACGGCTAGCGCTGCGAGTTAGAGTGAGAGAGGAGGAGCCTGCCTAACGCTGCCGTATGCGTGAGAGGAAGGGAAGTCAGACAGACTGGCGCCGTAACGCGTTACGTAACGAAGCGGTTTACCCTCCCATAAGAAGTTATCACTTCAAAAAATACTGAGCGTTGTTATTTCATAAGTCCATGCAAAATAACAGCTTTCTAGGAATCTATGCAAAATAGTCTCTATGCGAAACCGGTGACTGACGGACAGACAGACAGACAAAGCGAAACTATAAGAGTTCCTTGTTTTACTACGAAACCCTAAAAAGGGGAACAAAATGAAAGTGTATTCGACCCCAGAAAAATCCAAATCAAACCAAAAACAAAAACAGGCCTTAAACTTTTACACACAAATATATTCTATCTACACTTACAAAGTATCAAGACCGTGAACTCCCAAATAAAATCGCGTGACGTATCGTGATTGTCTAAACGCCGACAGATGTGTGCCGGAATGTAATTGTGCGGCCGTAACTAGTACAGTTTATAGCACCACCCCAATTCATTCACCTCGTCAGATGTTCAATGGGGTAGTTACCTTGTTTTTGCAGAAAGTATACTTTTAAATTTTGATTTATATGTAACGGTTGCTATGCTGTTGGGATGTTTGTTAGTTTTTATGGATATTATTGGTATGACACGAAAAAAATCTAAATTTTTTCGCCTAACCTAAGGTCGCTGCTTCACTGGCGAATTGGTTTAGGCATTATTATTATAGTAATTTATGATGCTCTAATTAACCAGTTAGTTCCATAAAGATTGTATAATGAAAAAAATACGAATTAAAAAACGCTACATCTTAAGAAATATACCAACTTAATGGGGTTATTGTTCTTAATGTTCTGATAAAACAATTTGTGAACTAGCATTATGAAAGGCGATTCTCCAGGCAACGCAATACGGCTCGAAGCGCGTCGCATAAAAAATGAATGAGGTAGTTTTACATATGTATGTTCGATACAGTTCCTCGATATTGTCTCACAGTAGTATTGATTCTTCGTGTATTGTATTCGTAAAATGATGTATGTACCTACTTTTAATCTTATTTTTTTAGTGACTATCTACAGCAAGTCTTTAGTGTTAGACGTATGTACATATATATTAGAGACGGAGGACACGACTGGATAAGACGGGCACAAGATCGCCAGGAATGGAGGAAACGGGAAGAGGCCTATGTCCAAGAATGGATCAAAAAACGGCCCCAATGATGATGATGATGATGGTTGATTAGAGCATTGTAAATTACTATAATGATAATGCCTTAATCAACTCGTCAGGTAGCAACGACCAAAGGTAAGGCGTTATTTGGCTTCTGATTAGTGCTCTAGTCAGACAGAAGTTTAAGTGTTTAGAATCCTCACGAAGTCGCCTACACACTCCTCTCAGCAAAGGTTCACAAAACCTTTCTAAGATTTCTGTACAAGCTCAAAAGCTAGGTTATTGCCCCTTCATGTATCCCACTACTTAGTCAGATATATGAAGGTACTTACCTACAGGGATGTCTTGGATAAAACTCTCTAAAAACCAAAAGGGCAGGGCAAAACCATTACATTCAAAATTTTCCGTGGTACAATTGACGCACCTGATCTGCTTAAGTCACTTCTACTGTTTGTTCCTTATAAATATTTCCGTTTCGGAAAGCACGAACTCTATTTGAAATAAACTTAAAAAAAAAGTTTTTACTCAAAAAATATACGAATATAATTACACAGTTAAAACAAAAAAATAATAGACGTAAATCGGTCGTCAACTTAGCGTACGCCGCGTCAGCACTGGTTTTCAGTGGCGCCTTCTTCACACCTACGGGTTGATCTGTCGCGCGTGCTGCTTCCAATCATATTCGCATATGATTGTAAATTATTTTAATTGTCTAATTTGAGTTGATTTGTGTTTGACCTTTATTTTATCGTGCAGCCGCCTTGGCCGAGTCGTTTATACCCCTGACTTTCAATCCGAAGGTCGTGGGTTCGATACAGGCCGTGCACTAATGGATTTTTATTTTTTGGAAGATGTATGTGCACACTTAACACATGCTTTAACGGTGAAGGAAACATCGTGAGGAAACCCGCGGCTTTGTTAGCTTCAGACGTATTGACCTGTTCTTTCCTCTGACTAATAGTTGACTAAGCTGAGAGGATGGTATAGGTGCTGGGCAAGCCTAATCCATCTAACAACGTCCCAGGTATTTCAGCATCCCGTACAGCATGATTACCAGTTGCTGACGCTGTATAAATCATCTATGCAATATATCGATGCAAGGGCTTTTCTTAACTTTTTTATTTTATCGCATTGTTTTGTAGTTTTAATATCAATGTTGATCCTTACATGTAATTTTAATGATGAAATAATGCTCAAATTTGACATTTTGTGCATATTTATAATTTTTTTTTATTAGTATAATATAATTATGATTCTTCCCTTTCTCTCTCCTAATGATAATCTGATTCATTATTATATTAACATTAATTTTATGTGGTTTAATTAATATTAATGATTGATGTAAGCCAAGCTGATTGAACAAATTTATTGAATTGGAGGTTTTCATGTTAAGAAGAAGATGGATCATAGAAAGCTTTCCTGAAGCTTTGAAAACTTTCATGATTAAGAACACTGAATAATTCCACGAGATATTAACCTGATTTGTGTAACACTTACGAGTAACGGGATATATAAGCAAACTCAACTAGACTCTAATCGTGATAGATAATCCCGTAGATATTATTCATAGAATTGTATCAAATTTCAAAATACTTTAAAACTTTGAGCCTTGATTGTTTATTCTGGCTCCAATTCAAACTTTCAGCCACTTAGTATAAAGTTTGTCGGGTAATTGAACGGACAAGAGAAGCCCACAAAACAGTTTCTGCAGAGAATCTGATCCTTGCAACTACACAGGATTCCTAGTAGCCTGAAGTGGGAGCGACGCTTGAAGTGCTTGTGTGAAGAAAACTTTAACTTTAGTAGAACCTAATTGAAATTGTTTTATGGTCTTAATTACATTAAAAAACATGTGAGTTTGATAGAGCAGTTACTCATATTCGCTTTGGTTGAACGAGAATATGCTTAACTAAATTCAAATTTTGTTTCGATTAAAATATAAAATTATACCTCTTCAATAGTAATGTTAGCGTAAAGCGTATTTTTTTTTGGTTTAGAGCTCTTAATAAAATCTGATATAGGTTGAGGGTGAGACAACTACAAACTTCCTTCATAAAAGTTATAAACCTTACTTTATAATTGAGTTGAATCGACTGATTGAATTGACTGATTTTGACACTTATATAGTAACTGAGTGCAATTTAATGGAACAAAACCATATTCACCTCATCATTTCAGCCATAAAACGTCCACTACTGAACACACGCCTCCCCCATAGATCTCCATGAGGGGTAGTTGCCATACTCACCACGCTTGGCAGACGGGTTGGTGAGCACAGTACGGGATGTTGATACACGGAAAGACGCTGCTGCCCATCTTCCGTAGGTGTCCCTGCAGGCTCTTACTGCATCCACGGGTAGGAGAGGAGGGGTAACATTCTACTGCCGGCACCCCACGGCACCTCACGTAAGGTGTATAAATGGTAGGTTGTATGGAATAAATCGTTTACGTCCAGCAGTGGACGACCTACGGCTTAGATGATAATAATGACGCATCATAATACACATGCTCTGGCTTACTTTGTGACTAGACTTTTATGTCAGTAGGAAATTTACAGCATTATTATATTGTAAGTCCAACATGGGTTTTGACTATGAAGTCAAAGATCACTGTAGATGAAAAAAAAATAATCAAGATAATCAGCACATTGGACTGAATTTAACATTTGTCAAACTTATTAAACGAAAAAGTTAAAATATACCATTATGTAAAACAGAACGAGCTTACACGTGCTTTGTAGAAATATTAGATAACATTTGCGTTAGGGAAACGCAGCCCAGCTGTGTAACTAATTACGGTAATTGACTCATTCCCATTGCTTCCTGCTACTGCTGGCATGTCCCAACTTAATTTGGTGTGTCAATGATATGTTTGGTAAAATTGGCTGCAGCGTTGTTCATCGATTTAATTTTTTTAAGCTTTATGGTTTGTAGTGGAGTGAGTGAGAGAAGAATCAATCGAACGCGGAAACTTATCGGTGAGCAGTTTCTTGCGGAAACCCGTAGACTCATATCCAAAGTCTCTACAACCGCCAGAAACTCACTTGCCTAGCGATCCTTGAACAGGATTAATTTCGGAGAGTGTTCTCAGGAACTCTAGAATCTCCATTCTACTGCAGGACTGGCAGATGCACGGTGCAGTACCACGTGTCTACGGCGTAGCGGTTGTGATCTTGAAATAAAACGTTATTACCACATCCAAAGTTTATAGCTTCGTTGGCAATACCATTGCACATTTGTAGTTGAAAATAACTTGAGTATATTATTGAGATCTCGTGATAAGTTTTACAGGAAATTAGTCCGTTTTCCGTGTAACGCGTTATCAAAAATGTTTTACTAAATCAAGCAGCTTTGTCCTTACGGAATAATTTTCCACTAGTCCACTAGATAAGGATATCTAATGGACAATATATCAACTAGTACCAGACGGTTCTCCTCTTCGTTTTCTTCTTCTCAGCCATAGGACGCCCACTGGTGGACATAGGCCCCCCACATTAATCTCCAAGTAAGGTTCACTTTTACAAAAAAAATCTGATTAAACATAGAAATATAATCAACCTTTCTAAGTTAGGGTGTACATACCAAGGCTGATTAAATTTATTCTTTATTCTTTATTGTACACTTAGAAAATATATACAAAATAAACTTAACTAAATGGCATGTACAAAGGCGAGCTTAACCCTAAGAAGAGTTTTCTTCCAGCAAACCTTTGAGGATAGGGAAAGCTGATAAGTGTAGTAAATTTAAGCTATTTTTTTCTGTTTTCAATACATTTGTGGGCAAATACATAAAAAATGCTGACTATTTCAATCAGCGTTTAAAAGTAGGTACATAGAGGTTATATCTACTACTCGTATATTATAAAACAAAGTCGGGTTAGTTACACCACTTTTATATAATTATTTTTTTTATTTTTATTATGTTAAATGATGATTATTATTTTACTTTTAATTGTGTTCGTTTTTGCTTGTGTCTTTAATTATTAATTGTATATACTTAATTGGTTTTGTATCGTTGTAATTAAGGTAAATAAATAAATAACTTCTAAACGGCTGGGCCGATTTCAATGATGTTAGGTATAATTTTTGGTTTGTCAGCACCCGGATTAACATTATGGGTTATTAAACATTGTAAAAATTCAAAGAAACACATTTTAAATGGCTTTTTTTTGTGGTCATATATTTTTAAAGGTTGCGTTAAGAAAGTTTAATTTGTGAGTAAATCTAAATATATAACCCCGATACCCCTTCCTGTCTTCGCAACCCCTGAATGGTTTTAAAGTATCTATTTAACGATACCCCACACGATAGGAAAATCAGGAAAAAAAGTTCTTCCCCATCCTACGTACCACGGAGGCTACCCCAAACGAATTATTTTTTATGTCCATGCAATACTATAACTAATAATACAGCTACTAACAGTCTCTTCGTAAAGCCGCAGACAGACGGACATACAGACAGACAAAGCGAAACTGTAAGGGTTCCTTTGTACTACGGAACCCTAAATAAAGTGATTCAGTTCTCACCCCTTACTTTATTTACGAAATACATTGACACTTTCAAGATACTCGTATCACTGCTATTAGCACGCGTACTATTGCCACGTGTACTATCAAATGAACACGTCATAAATATTCCGCCCCTTATTCCAAGCGCACTATTAGCACACCCCTCAAGAAACAGGTCAAGGCGGCACCTGTTGCACCCTTCAAGACAAGTTCATGGAAATTAGGGGAAACGTATCAAGTTGTACAGGTGACTTATGGCTGCGTAATGTGACTTGGGGTGCCGGTAGTAGAATGATACCCCTATCTCATGCCCATGGATGTAGTAAGAGCCTGCTAAGGGATACCTCCAGAAGATGGGCAGCAGCGTCTATCCGTGTATCAACATCCCATACTGCGCTCACCAACCCGCCTGCCAAGCGTGGTGAGTATGGCAACTACCCCTCATGGAGATCCATGAGGGAGGCCTGTGTTCATCAGTGGATGTTCTATGGCTGAAATGATGAATGTGACTTATGGCTGCGTAATGTAAGTAAGGCTGATGTGGTTAATGGGTAGGTAAATATTTAATAATGCTGGACAATCCACACAGCATCATCTAGCCCCAAGCTAAGCTGAGCTTGTGTTATGGGTACTAGATACTTAATAAACTACTACATAGATTTTTTTTTATTTTATAAAGAAAAACATCCAGAACACCCTGAACAAATATCTGCCCCGAGACGAGAATCGACCTCTTGCGTCGCAGGCGGATCTTCGCCCGCTGCGTTACAGAGGTCGTCAATATTTACAAATAAAGAATTAAATTTATTTGTTCAATTAGCTTGCCGTGGGGTGCCGGCAGAAGAAGTCTTTCCGTGTATCAATATCGCAAACTGCGCTCGCCAACCCGCCTGCCAAGCGTGGTGAGTATGACAACTACTCCTCAGGGAGATCCTGTGTTCAGTAGTGGACGTTTTACGACTGGAATGATGAAATAAATTAAATGGTGAGGGGTGCCGGCAGTAACACCGGCAGAATGTTGTCACTCCTCTCTTGCCAATGGATGCAGAAATAATCTGCCAAGGGGTAATTCGGGAAGTTGGGCAGCAGCGTCTCTCCTTCTATCAAACTGACCAACTCCACGCGGGTTGTACCCCTGTACAACTACAGAGAAAAAAAAGTAACCTTTACATCAATGGTTAATTTCACGGCCTCCTCTGTAGTAGACCAACAGTGGAGTCACTGAGCTGGGGCCTGAATAGACAGTTGCTGAGGTTGCTCAGCAACTGTCTATTCATGCTGTGCGGGACGCTACAGTGCCTGAGAAATTGTTATACTGGCAGCAAAGATGGTAAGCGAAGTGTATCTATTCGAACACAAAAATATTCTTTCAAATAGGAGCTCTGAAGTTTTTTTTATTTTTGTTAGATTATAAAACAATACAGACAGCTCGAGAACGTCTTCCTTTTTTTAAAAGTTGTTTAAAAACAAAGGTAATTACGCGATAAATACCGGATTGTCGAATATATTCATCAAATTACTTAAGAATTGCGCACTTTAACCCTTTATACTTAAAAATACCGCACAAAGTCGTCAAGTGCGCGTAATGAGTGGCGAAAAGTATAATGTGGCCCGCATTTCGCCGGTCCACTAGCCACGCAGATATGGTGGTGACGACAATGGTGTTGTATGGCCGTTTGGCTATAGCAGTATGATGGAAAGGTACTCTACTATATTATGACAAAAATTGTAAAAATGAATAAAAGTGAAAGAGTTTCTAATTGCTTCTTCTGCACCTCACTTTTAAAAAAAGGTTTTTCAAGCGAATTCAACTATTTCCTTTATTCAATTTAAATGTGTTTTGTTCTTCTTACGTAAACAGACATTTCTAAGTAGCTTTTGTCCTATTATGACTAAACACATAGTGACTTTGACATTGTATATTATTCCTGATAAAACATAACACAGTTGTGCACTTACCTACAGTGATTCTTTCACAAACCCTTTATTCGGAAATGATGAAGTCGTACGAACGAGTTTATACAAATAACAGTAAATAGAACGGAGTGAAAAACGTACAGTCCTTCTTTTTTTTCCTTCTTAATCTCCTTCTTTACGAAGTCACCTTTTTGTCTTTGAAAGGGCTCTTGTGCACTAGTAAACTGTTAAATGATAATAAATATCAGTGAACAAAAATAAAAACTTCTAAATGTTAATAGTTCCTTATGCCAATGCAGGTCAAACGCTTCTATGCTAAAAGGTATATACTTAACACAGTGATTTAAACGTGCCTCCATTTTCACAATGTATTTGGCCTCGTTAACACAGCTCATAAAATCGCAGTAAAGTAGAGCACACACCCAACCGTATCACAATATAAGGGTGCGCGTACACCTGCCCGTATCACGGCGTAGCAGCTGCGTAGGACCTTTCAACTGTCACCTTTATTTTATTTCAACTTTGCGATTGTGCCGGCATTTTGTCATGCACTAACCAGTTTCAGTATCTGAGGGTACTTGTGTATTAGCTCCTGGTATTCGATATTTGAATATTATGTTGCTCCTTTGATATTTAAATTTGATCTACATTTTTATCTCGCTTTGTTTGACTTTTGCATTTGACTTTTCTGAATTTTATGAATATTCATTGTATGAGTTCAGGGTTGTAGGGACGTACTTCTTTAAATCTCCTTCATTATCTTTATTTTTTTTGAAATTGACAACTTTCAAGTGAAGATTTTGTTAATTGAAAAAAAAATGCTGGACACTAAACACAGCACCATCTAGTCCCAAACGAAGTAAAGCTTGTAATATAGAAAACAAATTATGATAGAATACTTAAATACATTTTATTTTGTAAATACATACATAACATACTTAATACCCAGACACAGGACAAATATCTACAGAACAATCACAAACATTTGTACCGTGGCGGGAATCTAACCACCTATCTCCTGCGTATCAGTCGGTTAATAAACCAACTGAGCCATTATTTGAAATAGTTAACTAATACAGCCTAGGAAATTTGTAGAGTTCTGATATACGAGTCTGATTACTTCGTCCGGTTAGAAAACCAGTTATTTAAGTTTGTATATGATAGCCTATTACTTTGATATGGCTTAAAAAAACAAACAATAGTGCGCGCGGGTCGACAAGCGCCAGAAGTCCGAAAATTTTTTCCGTAATTTGCCTGCTCACACACAAAATAGGAACATGCAGGGATTTCTCACGTTGTAGCAAAACGCTTATTCCGACATGCAGCCATACATAAGGAGTCAGGATTTAAATTTCGCCAACATGTAGCAAAAAGGATTGGTAAACGTGTTGCAAAAACTCATAGATTGTATACCAGAGAGCAAGATAGATAATTTTAACATTCACACCTCTCTGTCTAAAGCTTTTGTGGTCCCGTCTTTCAGGTGTGTGTCGTGTTCGTCTCTTTATCGACGTCTGGGTCTGCCGCGAGGTATCCTGCCTGGTGGGACATTCAGTGGTGGATTTAGTCCATGACTAATTCGATCTGCGGCAGACGTGACCCGCCCAGTCCCTCTTCAACTGGCCCGATTTTTGCCGACGTCTGCGATCAGTGTTTTGAATAGTATGAGTAATAAAAATACTAATGATGTTACAAAACTCGCTTCCACAGACAGCATCGCATCAAAAGGTGAAGCCCCGAAATAATAATAAAACACATTACTCACGTCGGATTTACGCAGGAGAATACGAGCACATAGGTGTGCACCCCCTTTAAAGCTGTCTACCAAAAACACAATAAAATAATCCTGTTCTTTTAGTACGGTCGGCAAAATCATTGTAGCGAACCTGTTTGGTTTTTGTCGGTGGATTTGTATTTAGTTATGCATAAAAGATTGTGTAGTTTCATCTCGCTAAAATTATAATAAAATAGCGACAGCTGAACGTTTTCATAAAAAATCCTTATGGTACCATCCTAGTTTATCAGAAAATATTGTTGCGCCGTGCGCAAACGGAAACTAGTAAGTAAGCGAAAGATCCAGAAAAGACCGGTGTTTACACATTCTAAAGAATCCAAAAATCCTATTTTTCGAACACAAACTGGGGAAGTTTCTAGACAAACCGGTTCTGAAAACAATAGCGCGGTTGTAAACAAAGTTGTTTACCTGTAATTCTACTGTTTGTGAGTAGCGAATGTTCTTTATGTACGATATTAATACGTGTACGATGTGTTTGCCGAGCGGACAATCTGTATTTGGAAGTGAACTGTGCGATATATCCGAGTGACCTCAAAGTGAATACAGTGGTGATCAGTGACTAGTATACAAGTGCTATAGTGTTCAGTGAGTAGTGAACAAGTACTATAGTGGTGATCAGTGTTCTAGTGTGAATCTGCTGTAAGATTCTTATTGGTGTGATCTGTGATTAAAGTGATAATTTTGGTTTGATTTGACTACATTATTTAATCCCAAACCCTCAGCTCAGCCTCAGAGGAAAGATTTGTATGTTGTATTTTGTGTATGTTAATAAAGAACAAACTCAAAAACTACTAGACCGATATTTAAAATTCTTTCACCATTGGAATGCTATATTTTTCCTGAGTATAGCCATATATATATATATAATAGAATATAGCCTAGGTTGGCTATATTCTATTCCCGTAATCCTATAGAAACGGGAACTACGCGGGTGAAACCGCGGAGTGCGGCTAGTATTTTATAATTAAATCTGACTAATCTAAGTATCAAATAAACTTTTCGTTTTCTGGAAATATAAAAAAAGTTTTATTTGCTGACCGTAGCAAAGGTGCATTGCTTGGCGCGTGCCAGCCACGTGCGCGTACGCAGCATGCCCTGTCATGGCACACGACTCGCGATCCAAGCTTTTTATATTTTTTCAACTTTATCACTACCATTGACTTATCATTGAAAATTGAGCTCTACCACCTATCAATACAATTCAATACAATCTTTTTCTAAACTACATCACTGCCCGTCACTTGCCATTGAAAATTTAACTCTACTACCCTCAAATACAAATCAAAAGAATCTTAACTAACAAGGATGATAATTTATATTCGCGAATGCGAGTATAAACTTTCGCTTAATGGTTTTAGGATACAGTTTCGCCTGCGCGTAATATGTTGGTTTCATTACTAGTAGTGGACATTACTGCTATTATTTTTTGCACTCAGCGAACTATGCTCTGTAAATTGCTTTACTGTTATGGTGAATAAATGCTGAGGGTCCCATAAAAACTCCATTCATGTTTACATGAAATATTTTATGCGCCTCTAGGGCAGATTCACGGAGCTAATGGCGTTTTATTTTGGTATTGTGTTACTGAAACACAAAAAAACATTAATGAAATGCGATAGGGAGAAACTTAACTATCAATTTTATTTCTGAGCCAATAAACAACGCAAAATTGCAAGCAGTATGTAGGAAGTAAGTCAAATAGATTCAACTGAAACTAAAATATAGTGCTGGTCATCTAATTAGAAACACCCACCTGGGTTTATATTAATATTGCAAATTCCCTTTCTTACTAATTTTTAACGTATCATTGAGTGTTCCTACGTTAAAATATATTATATTGCATTGTTACACCATTATAATAATAGAAAACAACGGTTGTTTTTCCAAAACTTACACTTACTATATTAACATCAAAATAAAATACGAGAATCAAGCCAGACAACTAATTAGAAACACCAAAAAATCATTACTTAAATCATTATTAAACTAAACAAAACCCTAATAGTTTTGAAAAATACTAAAAATACTACACTCTTACACCCTACAATACTACACCCTTAGACAATTAGTATTTAATGGTAAGTTAGCCTCTGTTATCGATTACAGCTCTGCAGTGACGCGGCATCAAACAATTTATTACAGGTTTCTGCAGGAATACTTCTCTAAGCGTTTTCAAATGCACTGTAAAGTCCATGAATATAGATAGATAGAAAATACTTTATTGCACACCTTAAAACTAAACATAATAACAAGAAACACTGAAAAACAAAGTGACAATTGGCGGCCTTATCGCTAAAGAGAATATTAGTAACATGTTTCTGCGACATATTGGTATTTATAGTGTGCCACAAATTTTCTATGGTATTTAAATCCGGACTATTGGCAGGCCACTCTAACACTGTCACCGATTGTTTTGTGAGAAAAGCTTTAACGCTGCGTGCTGTGTGCTTTTGGTCGTTGTCGTGCTGGAATATCCAAGTTACTGGCAAATTTTCCTCGGAATATGGAATCATTGTCTCCTCTAAGATATTTTTGTACTGATATTGATCCACCTGCCCTTCAATTTTTCTCACGGGACCAATTCCGTACCCTAAGAAACATCCCCACACCATAACATTCCACCGCCGTGCTTAACTGTATTTTTAGTGTACTTGTTATTTAAAGCCTCGTTTATTGGTCATACATATCGTTTTCCATCGTAATTATTCAAATTGATTGTAGTTTCATCTGCAAACAAAACTTTTTTTCCATTGATGAATAGTCCAACTGCCATATTTCCCTGCGACTGCTAGATGATTTTCTCTATGTTGCCTGGTTAGTAGTGGTATTTTTTTAGCGATTCTTCTTAACAATTATCCTTCAACCAACCGTCTACAAACTGGTTTAGTGGACACGTGTCGAGGACCGTCTTCTGAAAATACCTCTTTTCTTATAACAGTGAATCCTTTAAAGGGGTCCGCTTTAGCTAATAGAAGCATACGCCTGTCTTTTTGAGCTGTAGTCTTCCTGGGCTGAAGTTTTCTTGGCACGTTATTTGATGTTCCGTGTAGATTGAAATGTGCGAGGTCGTTAAATATCATCTTTACGGAACATTCCAAATAATCGGTGATTTTTCTGTAACTCCATTTTTGTTTTAAATTAAATTTCACTTCAATTTTTCTCGTTGCTGCATCACAGCTCTTATTTTTACCCATTTTTAATAAAACAATTAATAATTTAACTTTTCGTAATGAGTTAGAAACGGCGGCAATATTCACAATGTGATTGACAATTTTAAGATCTTGTCTTGTCTTGTTATTTTATGGCTTTTTGTGTTTGGTTTTACACAATTCCGCCAGTGTCAAGTTAATTTATAAATTCATATGATATATAAACCTTTTACTGTGAATGCAATTTTGAAAACCAATTTTAAGATCTGTATTTCAGTTTAAAAATTCAAATTTCAAACCAAGTCATACGATGTTTCTAATTAGTTGTCCATTGTGCCAGTCCTAACGATATTGATACATTTTTGTTTTACTGATATTTATTTTTATTGTCGTAATGATTGTCAAATATTGCTTGTAATTAAACTAGAGTCATTAATGTACATTGTGAAGTAGTTAAAAAATTACCTCCTATTAAAATACTATAATAATGTTGTTACTTTATACAAATGTCAAGTGACTAGGTGTTTCTAATTAGATAACTACCACTGTATATACCGTATTCTACTTTTAAATAAAACTATCAGGTTAAGTTCAACCTCGTTGATTTACGTTGGAATTTTAAAGTTTATGCGTAACTTAGCGATTCTGTTTTCACGATTTTATTCGAACTTTAAACGAGGATGTTGAATACTAAAATAATTTTTAATCTTTACATTTTAAACAAGCATTGGTACGGGGGTACCAGAAAAGAGGTCGAAGGCCTCTAAAGGTCACCAAAGCGTTTTTGGACGTTAGCCATTTGAAGACTTTTATTTTTTTGGTGACCTTTTGTGGTCACAATAACTCCGGCTCCTGTGACTCTAGGGTGACCAACATTAATCAGTCACCTTCTCACAGACGGTGGTAAGACGTTGCTAACAAAAAAGGTTTCATGTAAATCGGTCAACGCGTTCGGTTGTAATCGCCAAATACACAGACAAACGGATAGACAGACAGCGCTATGCATATTAGGGGGCTTCGCCTCCTAAATATCGAACGGGCTAAGAAGTATTTTTTGGCAAATATATTTTCTGTCACCTTAGTTCAGATTTATCTGAAATACCCTATCTAATAAACGTATGTGTTCCTAATATTACTCGTAGATTTGTCACCTCTATTCACCAAGTAGAATTTGGTTCTGGTAATTCAGTTAAATTTTAGTGACTACTATTTTGGAAAAATATAATATTTATAAGGTAATATTGATGAAAATCAAACCTATCTTATTTTTTGTAGAAAATTTCTAAACTTAGTTTTTACATGGTTGTTTGCGTTAAAAACTATGAAACAATTCTCAACGTATAAAAAGCTTTCAAAAAGTCCATTGTCGATACAGATGATGTAACTAGATTCACCTACCCTGTTTGTTTAGGGTAAATGCGTGCGTGACTGTCAGTCCCAATCAGTTGATTAAAATCCTGCACACCTGCACTGAGTATCTACTGGGTAGGGGTTGCCTAGCGACGTCTGATAAACAAGTTTGAAATTAACGAACGATGGGCGTAGGCAGGGTCATCTTTTTAAACATTAAAAGACCCATCAAACAAAACGCGAAGCCGTAATAAAACTATTCGTAATTTGTCTCGATGCCGCATGCATCTTATAATCTCAGGAGTTACCCATGGTTTAAGTGGTGTTTTCCGCCGTGATTGTCTTAACGAGCGAGTATGTTTATTAATTACATGGATTAAAATGTGTATAAACGTATCAGGAGCCTGACTACAGTCGGGAATAGATAGTAAAAAGGTAAAATCGGTAATAGTGGTAATAGCTTTAAAATTTATTTTTGAGATGTTCTGAGATTTTACTTTATTTTTGCAATTTTGCAGTGCTAATAAAACAGTATTATGTTCCGTAATGCTGTTTTCAATTACTATATAGTGTCACTGCAAAGTTGTTGATGAGAAATTGAATGAATAAAAAGTTCTATTGCAATTGCTTTAAAATCTATTTTTGAGATATTCTGAGATTTTACTTTATTTTTGCAATTTTGCAGTGCTAATAAAACAGTATAATGTTCCGTAATGCTGTTTTCAATTACTAGTGTCACTGCAAAGTTGTTGATGAGAAATTGAATTAATAAAAAATGCAAACAGAAGAAGAGATAAGACGCCACCTTGTGGGACAACGGCTGATTTGTCACACCGAGATGAATAGGATTCATCAATTCCAATTCGCTGCCGGCGCCCGTGCAGATAACTGCGAAACCAGTCAATCACCGATGGAGATATGTTAATCGAGCGCAGTAAGGCAAGGAGTATATTGAAATAAACAGTGTAGAAAGCATTGCTGAAATCTAATAAGGTAAGGATGGTGAGTTGTCTATTTTCCATATCCGATCTTATGTCATCAGTGTCTTAACTAGGGCAGTAACAGTACTATGACGGAAACCAGACTAGGAAGGATTGAGGTCATTGTTGATAAGGAAAAAAACTAAGTTGATTATGTATGAGACGTTCGAGAACCTTAGAAAGGAAGGGAAGAATAGAGATTGGACGGTAGTCGGTAAAGGAAGAGGGTTTTGATTTTTTAAGAAGAGAATATACTTCCTCTTTGGGTTTTTCTCTTTGCGCTTCCTTCCAAGTCGTGGGTACGGCGCTGGAGGTTGCAGAGAAATTGAGTAAGTGACATACAACAGGGAGTATTTCATCAATTATAGGAATAATCATATTCCAGCCGATGTTGTCACCCCCCATTGCATTATATGAAACAGAAAGGATGATCTGATTTTTTATCTAAAAAACATTGCGCGCTTGGAATGTTCAAAAGTAGTTCCTACAAAATCGTAATGATAGATTTCAGATGATCATCACAAAGTACAACATAAAAGCGTGCCTTATCAGATCCCCAAGCCGTTGCGAAGTATCATAATTTACCGTTTTTTTTTCAAAGTAATGTTTAGCTCATATGTTTGCTCTCACACGCGGGCCACCCTTGCTTTATTCCCGCAAACAATGAGGCACAGAATACATTCTAGTGTGGACAACAATAGTGCGTGTGCATCTGTCGCTTGCGGCCTTCTGATTGGTCGGCCGCGGCGCGTGCGCACCCCAACACAGATTTTCACGGTATTGTCCGAATCGATACGAAATTCGATAGTAACGGTAAAATGCCGATAATGGAATGGCTTTATCGTAGATGCGATTCGGTTGGGGCAAGTTTTGGGGCAATAATACGATATTCTAGAGATATATCGTCTCCTGCTAACACTAGGTAATACTCGTAATTTCCTTTTCCAGTTTCCTTTTGGTGCCCATAATTAAATTAATATAAATAAGTAATAGTAGAAAAATCGCTAAACATTTAAATCAGACATTCATTTGTAAACTGGGTAATAGAAACATAATAATTAGAGAATCAAAATCAAACAATCGTCGTAAGTTTTTTAAATACAGAGTCTTTTCTTTCAAGTCTATTTTATTGTAGATAGACTATTTTATGTAACCAAAGAGGATATAATACAAGAATACAACCTACCATTGCTTGCGTCTGCTAAGAATACGGATATTATCAAGATACCAATGTTAGTCTATACTATAATATGATTTGTGAGTTTGTGGGTTTGTGACGTTGTAGGGGGTAATCTCTCGACCTACTGACCCGATTTTAAAAATTCTTTAAGTTATAAAAAGCCACAGTATTTGTGAGTGTCATAATTAGAAATTATTCCGATAAAATTAAAAGATTTCTTCGTAGTAGTTGGATTTGCAAAGTATGTCGGAGAAAAAACGGTTGAAAGAAAACGTTTCTTACGAACGCTGCCTTAACGATGAGAGCTATATGTTTGAGTTCTAAAGAAAAGTTCAAGAACTTGATAATGCTTACAAAAAAGTCAGCGACAGCCTATATCTAACATTTATATTTCAGTCACAAAAATTAGTTTTATATAATTAACAATAATTGAAATCGTTAGATGTTTTTGGTCATGTTATCGACAATTATGAATTCTTATCAAAATAAGTAAATTTATAGTAAAGTGTTTAAAACCAAATACTTTTCCCTTTTACTGCATCTAATTTGGACAAATGTTTAAGGAGATAGACATAGGTATGGAACCGCGAACGTGTCGTAATCTATTGAGTGATATTTCTATCAGACGGATTTTTTCTTAAACAACACGGATATCTTTTAAGGCTACACTAGTGGCGATACTGTTGTTGCACTAACTAAAAAACGTTTCTCTTTTGCCCTCACTATTATGGATCAAAAATTCTCTCTGGTATTGACCTGAGAAAGCAGTGTTTTTCCCATGGGCTATAGTTATATATATTATATATAAAATATGTAGACTCGGGTTGTATGTAGACTCCTCATTACATCTAATACAGTAAGTATACAAAAAAGTTTTAAACAATTTAAATAAACAATCGTCGACGTAGCTCAGAAAGTTGCTAAATTAAAATGGAGCTGGGCTGGTCATGTTAGCCGCATGCCCGAAGATCTGTGGGCTAAGATCACCACCCAGTGGAACCCCGACACGGTAAGACACCGCGGCAGATCGAAGAAACGAGATGGCGTGACGAGTTAGACGAATATGCACGATCGCATGTGCGTATGGGTCGAATTGACAGCAGATCGAGAAGCATGGAGAGATGGGGAGGAGGCCTTTGCCTAGCAGTGGGACACTTACAGCTAATTGGAATTGGAAAATAAACTAACCCAGTCTTTAGAAGTTTTGTTCACCCATATGTCAGCGTTCTTATATTTTCAAATTTTAAGAGTATTTTGGGGGACATCTTTGCCCAGCAACGGGCTAAAAAAACATGAGTCGATGGAACCGTTGTAACGATTTAATGGCATGATCATCATTTTCATCATTTCAGCCGTAAGACGTCCACTACTGAACACAGGCCTCATGGATCTCCATGAAGGGTAGTTGCCATACTCACCACGCTTGGCAGGCGGGTTGGCGAGCGCAGTACGGAATGTTGATACACGGCAATACGCTGCTGCCCATCTTCCGGAGTTATCCCTTAGCAGGCTCTTACTGCATCCACGGGCATGAGAGGAGGGGTAACATTCTACTGCCGGTACGGCCAATGTCATGATCATATTTTTGCAAGTACTTCGTTCCCATCGCTCTCAGGACCTCATTACGTCCCCAATAGGAAACAATTATAAAGCTGCACTTCACGTGTTGACATCCTTCCGGCGGTGGTTCCCACGGAATCTGACCACTTGCCTATTGTTTCACCTGATGGGGTAGTGTAGTGATACAATAGCCGTGGGTTTGTGTACTAGATACCTATATACAGAGGTGTAAGGCCTTTGCATCTATTATAGATGATTTATACAGCGTCAGCAACTGGTAATTATGCTCTACAGGACGCTGCAGTGCCTGGGACATTGTTAGATGGATTAGGCTTGCCCAGCACCTATACCATCCTCTCAGCTCAGTCAACTATTATTCAGAGGAAAGAACAGGTCAATACGTCTGAAGCTAACTAAGCCGCGGGTTTCCTCACGATGTTTCCTTTACCGTTAAAGCACGTGTTAAGTGTGCACATACATTTTTCAAGAAAGAAAAATCCATTGGTGTACGGCCAGTATCGAACCCACGACCTTCGGATTGAAAGTCGGGGGTACATACCACTCGGCCAACACGGCATATAGCAACATGGTTATAGAGGTGTACTTACTGTATAATTACTGTACTCGTTGTGTTTGTACTGGCCGTGGGGTGCCGGCAGTAGAAAGTTACCCCTCCTCTCATGCCCTTATATCCCTTATCAGATACCTCCGGAAGATGGAAAGCAGCGTCTTTCCGTGTATCAACATCCCGTACTGCGCTTGCCAGCCCGCCTGCCAAGCGTGGTGAGTATGGCAACTACCTCTAATGGAGATCCAATGGTGGAAACCGTAAGTTTTTGATTTTATCGTGAACAGACGTGGCGGAGGACTTTGTTTTATGATTATGTAGCGATTGCCTAATACGGAAAAGAGTTAAGTTTTTGGTGCGTTCCTACGCACACCAAAACTTTAATCTGTGAATATCTTATAGCTGTAGGTTTAGAGATATCATAGTTTTAAGATAAATAAATGCACTGTGGTCGGTCTAATCAATATCCCAATGAAAGCTCTGTATGACAGCCAGCACCATCCAGCCTCAACGCATACAGAGCTTTCATTGGGATATTGATTAGACCGACCACCGTGCATTTATTTATCTTAAGGCTATGTGTAAGGTATATATCTCTAAACCTACAGCTATAAGATATAAACAAAATATTTATCTCTCTTTTCCACTAAAACAAAACAAAACTAAAGTGAAATTAGGATATTTCCCACTTCAATCAATCAGCAGGATGCACCGTCAGCGTGTGAACCCACAAGTGGGACATGCGATGGGAACAACTTCCCAACACATCAATTGGCGTGACGGATCAATATGTCCCAGGTGTATGGGAAATAATTATCAAAAAACACTAACACAATTTTCCGTTCTGTTGTGGGGTGCTGGCAGTAGAATGTTGCCCTTCCTCTCTTACCCGTGGCAGTAAAAATCTGCCAAGGGATACCTCCGGGAGATAGGCAGCCGCGTCAATCCGTGTATCGACATCCTTTACTGCGCTTGCCAACCCACCTGCCAAGTGGTGAGTATAGCAACCACCCCCTCATGATTAGAACTTTGAGATACATAAGGGAAACTTAAATCCTGCAGTGGACGAGGGCAGCAGTCCTACAGCTGAGACGATTGAGATGATGATGATAATAATTTATTGCAACACCTTAAAAAAAAGTACTTACTTATATAAGGATCGAAAGTATTTGGTGTTTTGCGATTTTTGTGATGCAGAGGCATATTATTATTATATTTTTAAGATACTTTTGAAACAAAACAATTATATGCTTCTTACTTTTCAAAGTTGCCTTGAAAGCTCTACTGATAATACACTTCATATTTATTTGACACTTTATTATCAACTGGAGAGCGACGATGTGTATTATTTATTTATTTTTATTTATTTATTTTAGGAAGGCTAACAGCACAAATCAAACAATTATGGAGCAATATTAGTTATGAAGCTACCTATGTCAAGAATTTGCAAGTCAAGACCAAAACGAATTCACACAATATTGATCGGAGTGTGGATTATTGGAACAAGGTCCCAAAATTTGGGTCACTTTTTGTAACCATCTCTCTTGAAAAATGACTCACCACCAGCTGACACCAGGTCATTACACCTTTCGATTAATTAATCTACTAAGTAATCGATACTAAGTACAGTCCGGTAAGTGACACCTAAGGATGCGCCTACGCAACTTCCGGCGCGTGCGTGAGTACGGCTTCGTAGTTCCGGCGCTAGTACTTTGCAGGACCTGTCAAGCGAAAATAAACCTTAATCTCAAAGATATAGAACAACAACTGAACTAACCATCTGTCTTGAAAACACATGCAGCTGATAATCATCTGTCAGAGCGAGTTAGACTTTAAATGAAGGCTGCTAAAGTGGTTTTTAGGAGAATTTTATGTGTGGTTGTGAACCGGACGCTAGAAGGGGATTTGAGGACCTTCCACCCTGTCGGTATGTACTTAGGTGGCGGTAATACCCACTCAGTTTTTTTTGTTTTAATAATGGTTTGATTGTTCCTGTGACTAGATTTCTTTTTGATTTCCTAAAATTTAGGATTTTTTTCACATTTGTTTTTTGACGTAAGAAAAGTACAACATGTTAACATAACCACCCTAAAATTTCAACAGCACAGATTTGTTATGTATCAATAATATTTTCTAGGATGGAAGTTAAAATTTATAACATAATTGCTGTCCCGGCAAACTTCGGAACTGAATCAACTACCTGTTTCTACAACTACTTATTGTGTTGTAATAATAGTTACTTACGATTTATTTTTATTTACTGCAAATTTATATAAATCATGATTGATATCATTCACTAAAGTCTTTTTTAAACTTTCGCGATCCCAACACGTCATACTATAATGGAATATCGGGTATTGATCGCGTATTTACCTTTATTTTTATCCAAACGTTTCGACAGCATTGTACCCATAGAGGTCGCGGACCCTGTCCGCCGCACACAAAAATAAAGATAACTACGAAACCCCAAAAACACGATAAATACCCGATAATCCAACATAGTAATAATTTAAAATTCAAGTGTAATTTCTTACATTAGTGCCGTTTGTTAAACCTTTTCAACTCTCAATAACATTGAAGAACCGAACCGAGCAATTTACCCGTGCTATAGAATACCAGAGCTGCAAACATGAAACATGACACTCGCTAATAAAATTACCGTCGCAAAATACATGACAGCTACTGGATCCAGCCGCTATCCCGAACAATACCAGTGATTAGTGCTGGCTCGTGATAATTGAATACTGTATCATTGAATTACGTCAATTAACGTACAGTTTTGTTTCGTTGGGGCGGGGCGGCCGCGGATTGGGCGGCGAGGCTGGGCGGGCGGAGATATGAACCGCCCAACGAACCATCTCTGCGTCTCCTTTTTGCTGAGTTGAGAGTTAAATGGTGAATATTTTACGGATTATAATATCGATTTTCAGATTGCGTTTTTGCTTCAAATGCAAAGACAGTATACAAATATGACTGTGTTTATTATATTTTATTGTCTTGTAATTTCGCTATAAATTCTCGTTTCGATATATAAAAGTATATATATATATATACATATATATAAAGTAAAGTTGTGATCGCGAAAGATTAAGAAAGAGTAATGAAAATAATCTCCGCCGTGGGGTGCCGGCAGTAGAATGATAAATGATGAATGATCCTCTCATGCCCATGGATGCAGTAAGAGCCTGCTAAGGGATACCTCCGGAAGATGGGCAGCAGCGTCTATCTGTGTATCAACATCCCATACTGCGCTCACCAACCCGCCTGCCAAGCGTGGTGAGAATGGCAACTACCCCTCATGGAGATCCATGAGGGAGGCCTGTGTTCATCAGTGGACGTTTTATGGCTGAAATGATGAATGAAAATAATATTTGAGAATTGAAGTAACTCACACAACAATTATATTATGTTGTGATAGAGTTTGCCCGTAATTTCACCGGCCCCCTGACCCTTCAAACCGGAACACAGCAATGCAGACATTACTGCTTGGCGGCAGAAATAGGTATGTTAGTACTTCTCCGGATGAACTCTTCACAAAAGTTCTACTACTACTATACTACCCCAGCCCCTAGCCAGGCGAACTCCTTGTTTAACAAGCTGATTTTTTTTAATTTTAATTTTTTGTTAATTTATTGTAATTGGTCACAAAATAATCTTTAATCATATCTTTACCTAAACAGGAAGGATTAATTGTTAAAAAGATAACATGAATAAGAAAAGAGTGAGTGTCGAGTCAGCGGCTAAAAGAGGAGAATGAAAGAAAAAACGTGTTGTGCCGACTCTACCTAGTGTAGGATTAGGTAAATTTAAAAAACACCGTATCAGAAGCAAAAAATAAAATTACGTAATTCACCTTGAAACACAGGTTAGAATGAGTTCAATACCACCATGCCAGCTACCGTCCCAAGCGCATGTACAACTCACTTGAATACCAATACAGTATGATGCGGGCCTTATCACCTTCTTGTAACCGGTAGGCACTTGTAAATTATGGTGGCACCACTTTGGGGCTGTATCGAGCTGAATGGATACAATTCGATATAATCAATTTATGATATAACTAGCGCCACCTACCGGATACAATTGTGTTTTCAAATCATCCAGGAACCCATTGAAATATACAGACATTCACAATTTTATCCAAATCGGTCCAGACGTTTAGGAGGAGTCAGGTGACAAACACACTTACGGAAGAATTATGTATGTATGTTATTAAGATATTACACAGCTGAGGTTTTTCTCGTATACCAATAAGATTAGGAACATAAAAACCTATTATTTGGTATAAATAACATACGCGGGAAATTGCTGACATGAGACAAAAAAATGTCACCTTACATTTTATCATTCTGGAATAAGTATATTAGAAATAGAAAATAAAATAATTATATAAGTATTTTCGAGCTAACAAAAAGAGATTCTTATATAACTTTTATATATTTTATAAGACAAACCAACAGGCACAATTTTACAAGATCGAAAATGGATACGGCCCGGTTCAGACAGAGCTAAGGTTATACAGGGGTGGTAAAATAATAAGCTTTAATAACATATTTATAAGCGGGGCTTACTCGGTACATTATTTTTTATGGCCGAGTGCCTAAATTAGCACCTATTGAAAATCACTAACGTATCATAATACCTCGTTCGTTGGTTATCAATTTGGTAAAGTCAACAAACCTGATATTCTTTTCGATGTTTCCCGTGTAACTACTTTATACATTTTCATCATTTGCGTACATTTTGTAGATTTAGAAATACCAGAAGAACTTAACTTAGTTATAAAATAAAACCAGCAACCCTTACCAAATCAAAGTTTACCAACTCTAATCCTCCAAAACTTGCATATCATTTAAAAAAAGCGCAGATCCAGAGATTACAAAGAAAACATTACAATGCACCCAATAAAGTTTACGGTTGTACACCCTTCACGGGGTTGGACTCGCTCGTGCCACATCACGCGTCAGGGTCTGTCAGTCCTGTCCCGACCGCCTCGAAGAGCGGACCGCGCACCCCTACAACCAACTAACCTCCACGACCGAACGAAACTTTACCAAAAATTCACATCAGCCAGTATTTAACTCAAACTTTTTTTTATTCGACCTGTATCAACTTTAACCTTTTTTTTCTATTCAGCCAGTTTTGTTCTAAAACCTTTTCACAGTTTTCCATTTTTGAATTTTGTTTTTAAATTTCGCGTGTGTCAGGGGTGTCGCCGGCTGAGTCAGAGGAACGAGCTAAGGTGAGTCACATTGCTCTCCATAGTAACACCCCATGCGTAATGCAGGTGCGTTTTCTTTACGAAACAGGGTTGCAGTTTTGGACTACATTTTTACTGATTTAATTTGTTGTAAGTAGATTATTTGTGCAGCACGTTCGTATAGAGTAGGACATTTAATTTTGTAAAAGAGGAGACTAAGATAAATTAAGCGATAGAAGTTTTCTAGCAATTTTAAGTTAACTTACTTTAAAGACATAACAGTGAATTTAGGAAAAAGTAACAGTGAATTTAGGAAAAAGAGGTACCTATTGACGACCTCCGTGGCGCAGTTAGCCGTCTGAAGCGCAAGAGGTTGCGGGTTCGATTCCCGCCGCATTTTGCAGGTATTTTTCTCAGTCTGTATTTTTTTCTTTGTACGTTAAGTATGAACCTACTTATTTACCTTTTTCATTAGGAATACCATTAATAATTGGTTACCCATAAAACCAGCTCTGCATACTCAGGATCTGGATGATGCTGTGTGTAATGTCCAGAATCATTTATAATAATTTGTAGTCATCGGATTTTTGCTAGGGTGCTAATTACTAACAGAAATAAAATCGCTTCAACCCTAGTCCATAATGCACTATTTTAGGAATGTTTACTTAGAGTTTGTAGGGTTTTATTCGTTGTCTACGCTATTTACATATGTATATAGGATAGTTTAGTAAGAGGAGCTTATAAAGTTCGTTGCCTTAATGCCGTAGAATCTTGCCCTTGCCCGTGAATACAGTAAGAATATTCCAAGGGAAACCTCCAAAAGATGAGCCGTCTCTTTCTGTGCATCAACATCCCGTACTGCGCTCTCCAACCCGCCTGACAAGCGGCGAGTATGGCCACAACCCCTTTATGATCTTAGAGATCAATGAGGGAGGCGTATAGGGTACAATACCGGGCGTGCACCAAGGGATTTTCTTTAAAAAAAAATATACGAGTACATTTAACACGTGATTTAACGGCGAAAGAAAACATTATTAACACATATTTAAACGGGTATTAATCGCGCTATCCCGCTATATAATACCCGTTTAAATATGTGTTAATAATGTGTCGTGATCGCGAAAGTTTAAAAAAAGACTATTGAAAGAAAACATAGTGAGGAAACCAGATTAATCCGCTTCTGACGTATTAACCGGTTCTATACGCCTATCATTATTTCAGCCATAAAACGGCCTTTGATGAACACAGGCCTCCCTCATGGATCTCCATGAGGGGTAGTTGCCATTCTCACCACGCTTGGCAGGCGGGTTGGTGAGCGCAGTATGGGATGTTGATACACGGATAGACGCTGCTGCCCATCTTCCGGAGGTGTCCCTTAGCAGGCTCTTACTGCATCCATGGGCACGAGAGGAGGGGTATCATTCTACTGCCGGCACCCCACGGCTTTACGCCTATAGCATACATAGCTAAAGCTATCTGCCTAAGCTGAGAGATTGGTAAAGGCGCTGGGCAAAGCTATTCCATCTAACAAGGTCCCAGGCACCGCAGCATTTCGTACCGCATGAATATTGGTTGCTGACGCTGTATAAATCATCTAAAATAGATGTCTTTACATCTATCTTACTTATCTTTACATTTAAGGATTTTATACCTGTATTCAGACTATTTTAGGTCCGCTAAGGGTCTTTTGAGGCTTTTGAGGACAGCTCAAGTTAGTTAATTTACTTAATTAATGGAATCAGGCGTTACTTTGCGGAAATCCATGACAATAAAATGCAATGAAAATATTTAGTTTTAATTCCGCTTATGCTATATATTATAGCATAGCTTAAACTAAATATTTTTATTGCATTTTATTAAGTTACTTATATGAATATAAAAAAAATATCATCCAAGTAATACATAAGTACATAATTATATAAGATCGAGCTTCTAGAGACGCCTAAATAGGAGTGAGGCGCTATTTCATTGCCCTACTACGCATGTAAAGTCACGGGCTAGAGTTAGTATGTGTAGAAAATAGAGACTTGAATTTCCTCTGTAATTAACACTTCAACGGGAGGATTTATCGTGGAATCTAATCGAACATGTCGTAAGTATTAGTTAAATGTCATTTTATTCAGCTACTAGCCGTTCCCGCGAATTCGTCGACGTAATTTTTAAGAATAAATTCACCAGAACGACATTATAACTACATAGCTAACTTACCTAAAATATATACAACAAGGTCGGAAACTTTTTTCGTATAATACCTCTTACAGTTATTTTGAAATGTCTTATTGTTACAATATTTTATTTCGTTAGCTTCCAAAAAACTGAAACATTCTAGAACTTGTCACGGATGTTTGCTTTATACGAATGGTTATGTAATACAATTTGGAAGGAAGTAATAAATATTAAATATGACATAACACAAGAAGTATGGGAAGCAGAAACGGTGACATTTGTGGTTTTTAAATTAGATAAAAACCTAAACTGGAAGGCACATATCGAGCAAGTGTGTCTTCAACTAGACAGATTTGTATACGCAATAAAAAGTATCCGACAGCGTGTCTCTTTAGAGGCAGCTCTTAGCGCCTACCATGGATACATATCGTCCGTCATAGCATACGGCCTCATTATGTGGGGAAATTCTACTGACTTTAATAAACTATTTAAGACTCAGAAAAAATGTGTTCAAGCTATAAGTGGGGCATGGAGTACAGATAGTTGCAAACCATTATTAAAAAATTCAAAATTCTACCTTTTCCATGAATGTACAATGGACATGTGTGTTTTTGTAAAACAACATCTGCAGTATTTGAAAAAACGTTCTGACGTTATACCAAAAAGTACAAGACATTCATATAAATTGTATCTGCCGCCGTGCTATCATGCTATTACTATCAACAATAAATTACTTAACTACTTTATGGACTTATCTATAAATATTTTTAAACAAAAACTAAAAACATGGTTAATAGACAATTGCTTTTATGATGTGAATGATTTTTTTAATTATAAGAATACATAAAGTTTTATTATAATGACTAAATGTTAATTCATCCAATGCACTAATTTCTCTATTATATCGTTTTTGTTATTGTTTATGATTTATATTATTATTATTTTCGACATGTACCGATGCAATTATCATTTATTTAATATTAATTAAATTGTGGACCAAAATTTGCACGCCTAAATTTTGGCAGAATGTAATTCAACTGTGTTTTTTAACTATAAGACCTATTTGTACATACATTCCTGCGAATAAATATTATGATAATGATGATTATGATTCACTTCCACGGTAGGCGACACTAATTTTACAATTTCATAATTCCTTACCATCTAATCCAATTGAGTATGTATTAAGCAACGCGTGTGAATCCGAAGGCAAAAGATAGTTTAGTATAGGAAATACAGTGTAACATCTGTAATTAACTCTTTAACGAGGCGGCGCGTCGCGCGCCCTGATCGCTCGTCTTTGAATATGGTATTTATGGGGTAATACGTAACATTAGGGTAATTAATAAGTAGGGAATAAGGTGTGAAGGTTTTTGAAGGTGCTTATTAGATATATTGAATCATTTCAATCAGTTACCGTAGAATAAGTTAGTAGTAGTAGTTAGTAAGTATATCATGTAAGGCAAATACTTACTTAAATATCGTTATTAAAAATAATAGTGTATGGGTCTCCCAACACAAGGAAATTTTGCTTAAAGGGTGCCACCTGAACTTGTTTGTATAGTTTTTAAGTAATTGCAATTAACATTTATTTTATTTTATTTATTCAAGTAGATGCCGGACGTTAATATATATTTTTAGAAATGCTTGGTACTTTGTTGATTATGAATTTATGTCATGGGTCCACTGTTATAAATTATTTATTTTAATACTCAAACCGTGGTAAACCTATATATATTATTTTAATACCTAAAGCCGTGGGGCGCCCGCGGGACCCCGGCAGTAGAATGTTGTCCCTCCTCTCATGCCCGTGGATGCAGTAAGAACCTGCTAAGGCATACCTCCGGAAGATGGGCAGCAGCGTCATCCATATATCAACATCCCATACTGCGCTCGCCAACCCGCCTGCCAAGCGTATGGCAACTACCCCTCATGGAGACCCATGAGGGAGGTCTTTGTTCATTCGTGGACGTTTTATGGCTGAAATGATGATTACTTTATAGATGTCGGCTTTAATATTTTTTAACTTTAGGACACTAATACTTATAATTTAATGGAATCAGGCGTTACTTTGCGGAAATCCATGACAATAAAATGCAATAAAAATATATTTAGTTTTAATTCCGCTTATGCTGAGATGCAGGAGCACCGCCCTCCCGCCCGCTAATTATGCACATGCAGGGAGAACTAGTTTGTCAGTGCAGCATGCATACCCAAACCTATACGACGTCGTATAGGTTATAGTGCAGCATGCATACCCAAACCTATATGTGCATAATTAGCGGGCGGGTGGGCGGTGCTCCTGCATCTCAGCATAAGCGGAATAAAATCTAAATATATTTTTATTGCATTTTATTGTCATGGATTCCGCAATACTTGTATACATGATAATAATACGTATACATGACATGTAACATATATTCTTTTTGTGATATCTGTGACAAATACACCAAATGCGCCCCGACACGACAGCACCTTTTGGAACACTAATGAAACACAACCTCGCAAAAATTAAATCCGGGCCAGAATTTCTAATCTAGACCTGGATCAGACTAGTCAATTTTGACAGTTTGTAATTAAAACAGCGTGTAAAGTCAGAATCAACCTTTAAAATTATGAACCCATATAGGCTCGTGTTTAATAGTAGCATGATAATGTGACATTTATAAATAAATATATGATTTAAATTTGAATATATTATCTATATTTTACAGAATATATCTATGAAAAAAGTTCAATTTTCAAATGGATTTGGTTAGGTCTCTACAATGAACTAATAGATCACAACAATGAATTTAAAAACAATACCTACATCTATTTCAAGAAAGTGTATAACCGTATATTTTTTTTTTGATTGCTGTTCGTAAACACTATAAAAAATCGGCCAAGTGCGAGTCGGACTCGCGCACGAAGGGTTCCGTACAATTGTGTGTAAATATTCTGTGAAAATTTAAGCGTCTACCTGTTACCGTTATTAATATCGAGCATAAAACGGCATAAAAATCAAGTTTGTTGTATGGGAGCCCCCCTCAAATATTTATTAAATTCGGTTTTTAGTATAGACAGACAGACAGACAGACAGACGGACAGCAAAGTCTTAGTAAGAGGGTCCCGTTTTTACCCTTTACGTACGGAACCCTAAAAAATAATGATAGGGTTTTCATTTCCTTTAAAACTTTACAAATGCAAATTTTTCAATTGTTAGAAGGATGTAGAGGGTATATTATATAATATGATTAGTGAACGCAAGAACCTTAGCTACCATAGGCACGTGTCGTCAACATTTAAAAACTCCCAACCAATTATATCCGGGCAATTGCACCAGAACACCAAACGCCAACCCGATTCAACCCAAGTTTATTTACGATATTTACTGAGCAAACAATGAATAGCATTAGGGGTGCAATACCGTGGGAGCGAATCTTGACTGTAATTAGATAACGGGGGTTAAATACACCCCCGCAATACTCGGCCTGACAGTTTGAGCTTGTTAGGTAATCTTAATGTTGTGACATGGATGTGAATTAGAATTGTGTCATGTGATTTATTGGATTTTTCTCGAGTCTGGGAATAATATTATTTTGGGTTGTACTTGATATATATGTCAAATTTCGATTTTTACGTACCTACATATGTTACATAATAAATAATTTGATTTGATTAAACGTTTACATATGTACTGAAGTGATGTATCACAAAAAGTTATATACATTTGTAAAGATTTTAATTACTAGGATTTTTTCACAGATTTTAAATTGTAACCTTTGTACCTATGTAATAAACAAATCAATATATTTTTAATTTAAAATAAAACAGTCGTACTTACTTCTTCAACCTACGAGTATATTAGAGACTGGGATGTTTCTAGAGGTAATGTACTTATCATCACTTTCACGCGTATAAAAACCTCAGCTTGCCTCCAAAAAGCCAACGTGATTTTATTTATAAAAGAGCAATTTTCTGTAATGTGAATTGGTCACCGCCGCCTCACCGCAATCAGAGAAATGGACTACTCGTCTATTGAGAGCAATCGAAGACTTGTTCACACTCTGTTTTGTCCACCTTGCACTTTCTTTATTACTAAACCCAACAAAACATTTCTATTGTTACAGTAAATCAACATCAATGACGGACAAACCAAAACAACATGGACGGAACTAAAGACTACGATAACTTTTAAAATGGAGGCAGCATTACCGCATTTCCATCGGCTAGCAAGCTCACGGTTCTATCAGCAATATGCCGTACCATCTCGGCTATCCAGCAACTACCTTCACGACCTAATACCACAGCAACATCCTACCTTATTACAGCAATATTTGGCGTACTACAACGAGCCCTTATTGCCACTCGACTTATCCCTAAAATCTACTACCCCAATCACACCTCCCTGCACTCCGCCTCCACTACCCACGAAACGAAAAGCCAACGATGTGCAATCGCCAAAAATATTCCGTCATTTCGAGGAACCAGTCGATCCACCAGAGTCTTTACCGAAGGATAAAGACGATGACAATTCCAATGACAGCGAGAGTCCAGAAGCAAAGAAGCTCAGATTCACCAAGCAGTTCTTTGAGGAACTAAAAAGTTGCCTCCCGGAAAATCCAGAGACACCGTCAAAGAGTGATAGAAGCTCTCCAGACATCGTTGAGATAAAAGATGTTGAGGACAGGCCGAAGAAATCCCCGAAGCCTTCCCAGCCGCTGAAGAAAAGCAAGGCTGTCCGCCGGTTAGTGTTCGATGAGGACAAAACATCTCCTGTATCTGGGACCATCATACGAGACCTAGCAGAAGATGAGACACTCGTCGTGCGCAAGGTAATTTTTGCAGTTTTCCTTTATTCTACTAAAGAACGATATTATAATTAAAACCTTTGTTTTAAGCAAAATAATATTTTATAACGTAACAAAAACTCAAAAGCTTTAAACTCGAAAAAACGAAGAAAGCTCGCTTTCAAATCGGCCCTCCAGAAATAAATACTTTTAATATCTAGTCGTGTATAAAACTTAAAATTTCTCAAAGAAACGATACGTTTCATGTAGCAACCGTAGTTGCACAAACACTATTAATTTGACGTTCTTACCATACCATTACTGTAGGGTTCTTTTCTTATCGCCAGCAATTAAGCAGGTATGAAATCGAGTATTGTGCTGTGTTTTTGCACTAATTACAGTGCTTGGGGTGAACCGCGACGCTTACTTAAGGGCAGTAAAAGGTACTACTCACTAAAGCTCTTTTTTATTTGCCGCGTTAAATGTTTATAACCTCTGATCGATTTTTCGTTGTATGGTAACATTTAATTTATGATCATCAAATAGCAATCTGGTTCCCGCAAAAAATTGCGCTATTGCCTGCTCTCTCAGTTAAGTAAATTGCAATAAAAACAATAATATAAATGGTTTACTTGTAGGTAAGACACCAAAATGGTGTCAACGATGTCTTACCTACAAGTCATTATGGCCTAATCAAATTATCAAACTAATATATAATAAAAACTAAAAAAAATATATTGTAATAGCATCTACTTAAATAAGCATGATAACGACGATTTTGGTCTTACTTGCTAGTAAACTAATTATATAAAATATATCGTTTTTTTTTTGCAAATGCAATCACCAAGAAATTTTTAATTATTGTTTTCGTCTGAAAAAGCTAATAATAGTATTTAGGTATTCACTGTTAACGCCTTGTGTCTCAACTAAAGAAATCAGGGGTAAATCGAAGCCTGAAAAACTCTTCAATCTTCACTAAGCTCTAGTAGAAAGTGCCCTTTAATAACATTAGGAGTATATTAATCGTTTCAATAGGTACGGTTTCTTTGAATTGAGATAGCGCAGAAACGTTCAATTTAGTAGCAATAAAAATGAACGCAATAACATGGAATTAGTTAATAGCCTTAATTGTAGGTTTAATGTGACATTTGATTCCTGAAAGCTTGCATGTTAATATGCTTGCTTTTTATTTGTAAACCATTAAAGAACCTTTGCGGTAGGTATGCACACGCTTAGAGTACTCTAGGCTTCATAGGGAGTGAAAACTGGACACGTGTGTTTGTAAGTGATCGCATAATATTGCAATAGTATCAAAAACACTGTAGACTGTTTGTCTTAATTTGTGACCAAGACAAGCCGAAGAAAGGGTGGGACACCTTTGCCCAGCAGTGAGACATCACGAGCCTATAATGAGCTAAAAGGTGGACGAAAGAGCGTGGACGAGACATTGCAGACACGCACATGAGATAATAACCGCCACTTAGTAAATATCGGCAATATTATGGTATACACATACAATTTTTTTTATATGACTAAATGACAAGACAAGCCGAAGGCCCATCGGATGTTAGGCGGTAACCTCTACATAAATTACAACTGCAAAACCGCGGTGATCACGTTCAGTAAGAACGTGACCAACGCTACATTGCACTGAGCCCTTCAACCTAAGACAGAGATGTAAGGTATCACGTGACCGGCCCCTCACCCTTCAAACCGTACCACAGCAATGTAGACATCATCACCGCTTGGTGACAGAAATAGATATGGAACTTCCCCGGATCAACTCTTCACAAAAAGTTCTAGTACATGTGCCCGGCCATCGGTATCGGACCTTTAGGGGGATGATTTCGGCAAATTTTATTGACTAATTACGCGACAATTTTTTTTTATCCTACCATTTTTTTTTTCAAAGAACTGCTTTGTGAATTTGTGTATCTTTGTTTCTGGACTTTTTTGTCAAATATTTATAGTATTGTCGTCTTTTGATTTTTTGGCAGTTGTACAAAAAAATCTTTCAGTTTAAATTAACTATTAATAACCATAAAAATTAATGGCATGTTTTTTGGTGAAAAAGTGTCCTTATAGTCATTTCAACCAGCTATTTGTTTTAGGGAGACATAGACCCAGCGTTCAACGTGGTGGAGATAACAGACGAGGCAAAAGCTCTGATCGCATCCATAGACAACAAGCTAGGCCGCTACATATGCCGCCTGTGTCGCCGACTGTACAACGACGCGTTTGCTTTAGCCCAGCACCGGTGCTCCAGAATCGTGCATATTGAATACCGCTGTCCGGAGTGTGATAAGGTAAACAAGGCTTTAAGATTTCTTCGTGATGACGTATTTTAAAATTTAGATTACGTGAACAAACAAATAAATAAATAATAAATAAATAAATAATGCAGGACAAATCACACAGCATCATCTAGCCCCAGCTAAGCAGAGCTTGTGTTATGGATACTAGATGACTGATATACTTAATACATTATACTACATAGATAGATATTTTTATTATATATAGAAAAGCACCCAGAACACCCTGAACAAATATCTGCAGATCGTACAGACATTTGTCCCGAGGCGGGAATCGAACCCGCATACCCTTGCGTTGCAGACGGGCCTTCGCCCGCTGCGCCACAGAGCTCGTCATTTAGAATTTGTTTAAGTAAGTACTACCCGCCTCGGCTTCTCCTTTACCGTGTCTTTTCTGTTATTGAAGTTCGAGGGTCATCAAGTTCCATATTTTTTAGTCTAGGTTATTCTAAACTCTTCAACTTTTTTTATGTAGGTCTAACGGCTTATATTCCGCAGTTCCGCAGCCAGGAAAGTTTACTTTACCTTGTATCTCGACTATACCCGTGCATAAAAAGATGATGTTTTTCTATAAGTTAAATAAATAGTTTTTATGCATATAATGTTACATTAAGTATCCGATCAATCACAAAGTATGTGGCACTTAAAATATTACAATTTCAGCACTTGCGTTCGCACCCTAATCATTATGATTACATAACTCGTGATAATAAAAACAATTTAGTTTACAGTAACCCCTGCAACAACCAAATTATTTAGCAGCATACAGTTCACACCGGATCACCCTTTGTCAATTTAACAAATTGATAAGATAAATGAATTATTGATTGTCGAACATTATATCGATGTTTTCATCTCTAATGACAATTATATTACCCGTGACCCCATAGTTTCATCATTTTATCTACGTTTTAGGATAACTTCGAAAAAGTATTCGATAACCTGTGAGTCTGTGGGAACAAATTAAGCGAGGGTGGGTTGAGCTCCTGGGATATTTCTATGGGAACAGACCCAGTAGCAAAATATTTGGAGTTACACCTCTTAATTGATAGGTTGCGCCTTGCGTGACAGGCACTATTTAGTTATCTCTGGGAATGAGAATAGTGACATATGTTTTTGTGCAGTTGATGAGTAGGAAAATGTTATAATGGGCATGAAACATGATTTATGGTTCAATCTATTTATTTAGTTCGATAGATTAAGCTTTACATAACTGTTTTAAATGAAAGGCTCTTTAGTTCTAAATAACATCCGTTTATCCTACAATAACATAATTAATTAAATTTGACATCTTTGACAAGTTAATAATTTAATTTTAAAATAAATCTTAAATGTAAATGTAGGGCAAAGGGCTCTCTTATCTTACTTCCTTCAATATCTCCCGGTCGCTGGCTAGATGAGGCCACTCCTCCAAATATGCGTCCAGTTCTACGTCTATAGTTTCTCCGACATACGGAATAGGTGAAGCCCAGTCCAATTTCTTTAGCCTTAGCCTTAACCTTCATAACTAAAATACATTTGAAGAACTAAGAACATATTTCTTCTAGTTTATACCGACAAATGCCGTGCGGTGCCGGCAGTAGAATGTTACCCCTCCTCTCATGCCCGTGGATGCAGTAAAAGCCTGCTAAGGGATACCTCCGGAAGATGGGCAGCAGCGTCTTTCTGTGTATCAACATCTAGTATTGCGCTCGCCAACCCACCTGCCAAGCGTGGTGAGTATGGCAACTACCCCTCACAGAGATTCATGAGGGAGGTCTGTGTTCAGTGACGTTTTACGATTGTACTGATGATACCGACTAAACTTAGAGGATAGTTACACAAGTCTCTCTTTCCTAGCTTATGTTTATTACATTGCCTAAGTTTTACTCTAATACACGTACATACGAGTATGACAATTTCAACAACAGCAACCTTTCTACAGGTATTCAACTGCCCAGCAAATCTGGCCTCCCATCGTCGCTGGCACAAGCCCCGCGTGCCAGGCGCGGTGAAACGACGCGACCCCCCGCCTACAGACGCCAGTCGTTTCCCCTGCCATCGCTGCGGCAAAATGTTCAGACGGCAGGCGTACCTGAGGAAACATCTGCTGGCTCATGAGCAACCGGAGGAGGAGAAAGAGCCGTCTGCGTTTCGGCAGGTGCAAGGGCCTGAGTTTGCAGCTTATCAGCCAACGGTGAGTTTTAAAGTTTTATCGCGTCAGGCGATAGGAGGAAACTTCTGGACTTACATAGAATCTTGAAATCTAGCTTAAATTCTAACGCGGTAAAGTTAGAGTATAAAATAATTGTAGACGCTCTAAAAGCGCCTTTTAAAAACACATAGCTAATGATTCTACCAATACCATAGAGGTCCGTCTGAATGCGTCTTATACCAAAGAGGTCTGACTTAATGCGAACCAATCCTTCTTTCTTCTCCCCTTAATAACTCGTAAAATTACGTAAAATGAAAAAGTAAAATTTTTCATTCCGCAGTGCCAGTCCAACTAAATATTATACGTTTAATTTTAGTTGACCAACAATAAAAAAAATGTGTATGCTATAGGTAGATTACGACTGAACTCATAAATTCATAATACTATATGTTTAGTTTAAGGTGTGCAATAAAGCATTTTCTATCTATCTATCTACTATGTTCCAGCTACTGTACTTACCCATGTTTCGCAAAATAAATGACATTTCATTTGGTTTAATCTCCCCAGGAACCCGCTCGAGACGCGAACTTCAACACATTCTGGGGCAAGATACCACTAGCACCAGAAACGAACTGGGAGGGCGTGCGTCGCTGCGTCTCCTCTTGTTCCTCAGAAGATTCTAGATCCCTCGACGTCACGGGGTCGGAAGATGAAGGGGGCGGGGGGGACGGGTGACGACGGGTTGTGCGGCCGGTGCCGCGGTTCCCGGCGTACGCGCCTGTGAACAACCCTCTTTATGGATACAGTGGGTATGACACTTCGCACTTTTATTTTTCTTAGATCACGACACCACTTATACGCCCCGGTAATTAACGAACTAATCCTTGAGCGCCCTAGGTTCGCACGAGTCTATGGATTGCGCTGTTTGTTGTATTGGTAGTTAGGAGAGCGTGCGTCGTTGCGTCTCCACCGTAGCAGTAAATATTCTAGATCTCTCGACGTCAAGGGGTCGGAGGATGAGGGATATCTTTATGGTTACATACAGTGGATATGACACTTCGCACTCTTATTTCACTTAGATCTCGTCAATACTAGATGACTATTAATAAAAGCCGGAAATGTAATAGTAAATCATAAGATAATTTAATAAATAAATAGATAGAAGGTACTGTTAATTATGCACAGCGTCATTTTATCAATAATAGAGGTAGAAAACATTTTTGTATACACTACTTACCTATATTTTGATTCGAAATAAACTGTTTCCGGTTCGAAGTTCAAATATTTAAATTACGTCGTTCCAAGAATACAAGGTGTGATAGAATATGTATCAGTTTTAACCAAAATAATGTTACAACAAAATAATTTGCGATTTTAATAGAATACCAACGTCGTTTGATCTAAGACTATATAGTGCGTCAGTGATCGTATGTGTTGTGTACTATACAGAAATGTGTGTTAGGCAGTATTGTGTGTTCTTAGATACGCGTACATCCTATTTATGTATATTTTAGAACTATTTGTACATATTTCTGATCTCCTGCAGCATCATTCCAAATTCTTATCACGTAGGTGTCAAACATTACACGTGTAGATTGTAGATTTAGTGTAGTGATTTAAGTTAATGCTATTTATAAAATATTTAAGAAATTATTTTTGAATAACGCTATAACGTATTTAAGAAAATTCGTATTGATTTATTTAGATTTTATCCTTATTTAATATTGATTATTGACTAATTGTGTATAGTGGAATGTACACTAATACAATTTAATTTTATTAGTGTACATTACACCTGAAAATGTAGTAAGTATAACATTCTTATATTTTATTTACACTTGCAACTCCTCATCTTGTTATTATCTGCAGGGTGAAAATAAACTAATAAAATATTCATAACTGTAATTAATCAATTTAAAACATATAATAATCAGTACGTAAATATCAACCCCCTTACTTATAAAAAATGTTGTACCTTAGCAACACCTGAGTATCCCTTTTTTGTCATTTTAATAGTCATAAATACGTAACTGCTTCTTAAATATAGGTTAGGTGACGTTTATAAGTGAAGGGGTTAGTTTCAAATTCATGTAAAATATTAATAGGTTGCAGTTTATAAAATTATGTATTTATCATGTTATAATAATTATGTTGTAATAATTGCGTTGCCACCAACTCCACTGTTCAGGAGACCCCTTGGTATAAAAACCCTCTATTTCCAAATTGTACTATGTTTGTTAACAATAATAAACTTTCAGCGATCTACTGAACAGTTTGGTTGTGCCACTGAACGTAAAAAAACGTTAATTTGATCATCACGAAGTCACTCAGACCAATATACTTACTCAACAAACGTAAGTCAATTCAGTCTACCTGCCACAGCGACACACAGTATAACTATATCAAAGTCAATAATTGTTTAGTTTATTCAATAAATAAATATATGTACATATACACATGTAATAGTAAATTTACAAAAACATTATTTAAAATGAGTAAAGCACTAAATTGAATTCATTCGCTTCAGATTTTTTTTTCCAAGTGATGGAAACCGTAGAAAAAACCTCACTCTTTCACTGTTAAATTTTAAAATAGGGTGTCAAAATCACAAAAGGTAGACTGAAGTCTCAAGAAATCCATATTCAATTCAATCCGCAATAAATTGATTGTTGTTTCGTTTGCATCGCTAAAGGGTTAGTATCGATCGCGCAGAGCATATTTTTAGATGCACCGATGCCCTACGTGGCATATTCATTAAAATTTCAGCAGACTCGCCTTGACAGAATTGGGTCGAAGAAAGCCACTTTTCTTTGTCTCTTATTTCTTGATTCTTACAACGAGTACTTATCTCACTGCTGGCACTCAGGTTTTTTTTACAATAACAATTAGGTCTTATAGGTACTTAGAATTAATATTTAAAATCTATCCAGTCTTGCTCGATGTAATCCTAGTCATTTTACATTTTTTAATATGCAAAATACAAAAAAAATCAACTCACTGAGTAATCTTAATCAAGCTGGTCAAAAGCATAAGTCTAATCATTTTTATATATTAGCTACGGAACCAAAATCATATGAATTTCAATATATATGTATATATTATATAGATCACATTAAAAAAGTTTAAATCTAGTCACTTTTAAGTGTTTTAAGCATGTTAATAGCATAAATCTAGTCATTAATGATTTAAGTGAAATTTTACAAAAAATATTTTATACTTTTACAAAACATTACCCAAAAAAATTGTATATCCTAGTCACTGTGTATTTTAAATTAAATTAGTTTTACTAGTCATTTCAGTAGTCAATCTAAGTCAATTCAAACTAGTTATTTTAGAAATACCTTAATTTTAGTCATTTCAAAACCAGTCATTTTAAAACTGGTCAATAAACAATCTTAGGTACTATTTCTGGTCTCATTCCACTTTTCTAGTCATTCTATAATCACGATGTAACGGCATAGTAACAACTACCAGATGTATTTTAATTTCTGGATTAGTCGAAATTCTAGTCAGATTACTAAATCTAGTCGATAATAGTAATAGTGTATAATATTTTTACCAAAGATCTCAAAACTAAGTCCTAAATAAATCCCAAAATGTATTTAACCTAGTCAATTTATTTATTATTGATCTCTAATCAAACTATGTACCTACCATATTTTGCCATATCTCATTTTGCTCTATGGAATAAAAATTGTGTACCAACATGCAAAAAACAACAAATCAATTGAACAGAGTGTGGGTAACGAAAATCACAATGCACTTTGTATTTGAACAACATGGTCTGATTGACTTCGAATTGAAGGTATATAAAATAATAATATTCATAAAGAATTAAAATTTCAAATTATATGATTAGGTTAAGGTAAAGATATATATAAAAATATATCGAAATGAGTGGAAGACTAGTCAGTGTGCAGTTTGCAATGCGTTCCAAAGATGTAAATAAGAAAACGCTAATTAATATAAGATTTAAACATATTTAGTAATAGATATATACGAGTATATCTGAAAAAAAAATTTAACAAATAAGAAAATCTGTTTTAAACATTTAATATATTATAAATTATCAAAACTTAATATTATAATTATATAAGTATAAATTATTGTCTTTAAAAAATTGATGCACGATTATTAAAATACTAAATCATATCAAATTTCATCCATTATAAATAACAGTTTAATAAATATTTAGAAATGTATTTACGAATAGTTTTTATAAGTATTAAAATAACCTACATATTCCCTCTTTCGGGGCACTCTGTACTTTGTTCAACGTTATAATTACAAAATATTTGTACATAGCATCAATTATAATGAATTATTTAGTAGATAACAAGTAGAAAAAATATAATTACATTTTGTAGTTGCAATGTTTTGTAAATATTTAGACGGTATTTAAAATAAATTACTTAATATCCTTCTTTCCGGTGTTTGTATTTTAGATGAAACGTTGTTTCTTTTTGATTAAAGCCTATAATTTTTAGTTAAAAAAGAAAAATAATAAAAAATATAGCCCTCGACGCATAGCAGTCATCATCATCTCAGTCGTAGGACGGCTGTCTACGTCCACTGCTGAACATAGGCCTCCCACATGGATCTCCAAGATGATCCATGTGGGAGGCCTATGTTATGAAGAGGCTGTTGCCATGACGCTACTGCCCATCTTCCTTCCTTGGCAGATTTCCACTGCATCCACGGGCAAGAGAGGAGAGGCAACATTCTACTGCCAGCATCCCACGGTGTTTTATATAGTAGAACAGTAAAGTTATTTGCCTTTTCAAATGTTCATTTATACAATATAGATGATTTACACATCCTCAGCAACTTTTATTCATGATGTACAGGATGCTAACAGTGCCTGGGACATTGTTTGATGGATTATGCTTGCCCAGAACCTAAACCATCCTCTCAGTTTATTCGGCTATGTTCAGAGGATAGAATTTGCCACTCTCTTTTCTTTGGAATTTGCCATACGTCTGATGTTTTCGTTTACTGTTGTAGCACATCACACATGTCAGTCAATGCACATTATATATATTTCAAGGAAGAAAAATCCACTAGTGAGTGCGCTCCTGATATCGAATCCACGACCTTCGGATCAAAAGATGGGTTACATACCACTCGGTAAACAAGGCTTTGGCATAGTGAGTGTGCACTGGAACTAAACATGTAAACATTTTATGTGCTGTAGTAAAGGGCTGTTCAAAATACATCATGGGTCCCAGAGAAACGCTACAAAGTAAAATTGAAAGATCTTAATTTAATGACAGTTCAATACATTTTATGAATTTACACTTCCCATAAAAATATTAATAGTTTTCTTAAGAAAACTAAAAATCCCAATTTTTATACTCGAAATAATAGGCAATATTGATATATTGCTTGATAATTGGCAACGTAATGTTTCAAAGGGCAGTGAATACGCTGCTGCAACAAAATTCCTAAGGAATTACAACAATTCTTACCATTAAATTAATAAAAAATAGATCATCTTTATAGCCTAAAAAGTCCGACTATCAAGCCAGAAAACAAAAATGCTTAGAATGGAATTTGCTCCAACTCCGACACAAATAAAAAACTAACTTGTAACAAGAAGTGTTAGTAGAAGTGTAGTGCTAATCGCTTCTTACTACAGTCACAGATAATATAATACACAGTGAAGTAAACTGATTCATTGACGTTCCTAATTACTTACCTCTATTTGTTTGTGTTTTTATTTGACTAGTCAACATTTTGTAATTACAAATAAAGGGTATATTCAGAATGAATTACTGAAAGTCTGCACAGACTTTCTTTAATCAGAGCTAATACCACTTTTTTGAACCAAACTGGATAAGGGTTGCACAAGACAGACAACAGTGGAAATCGTTGAAGGAGGCCTTTGCCAAAAGGCACACCGAATTAAGGAAAATATTATAGTACATTCTAAATATTAATATTTTTGTAATCACATATGTTAAACTTAATCCGGAATAAAAGGGCTTACTTGTTATTATAGGACCACTTTTGATTGAGTCACATTTAAAACAAAACAAGAAAACTTCCATTGTTTTAATCGACTTTTAGGTGGATGCGACTGGCATAGGGCCGTGGTAAAAAAGCCTTTTGTATCTATGGTAGATGATTTATACAGCGTCAGCAACTGGTATTCTGATGATGATGATGAAACGCCCTAGTGCCTGGGACATTGTGAGAAGGATTAGGCTTGCCTAGCACCTATACCTATACAATCCTCTTGGCTATGCCCAGAGGAAAAAACGGGTCAATACGTCTGAAGCTAAGCCGTGGATTTCTTCACGATGTTTTCTCTTCGGAATCGGGGGCCCATACCACTCGGCCAACACGGCTCTTAGGACCGTGGTAGATGGCACAAAAAGGAGGCAAAGGAGTGAGGAGGAATAGTACTCGTATATGCCTGCTTTGTTCTAATTCTAGTGGGGGTTATCAGATCTGTACTGTAATCCGGCATCGGGGTGTACTGCGCATTTTCCCCCGTGATACTATCCCGACCCTAGCCAACCCAACTCCTTGAAGTACCGGAGAAGGACCCTGGCAGCATTCCATGAGCATAGTTCATAGCTTATTTATTCATAACAAAAAGTTACATGTCTGGTTGTTTGCAATACATAGTTTAAACCTAATTATTAAGTAACATTTAAACACAAAGTTAGTAGGAAATTAAATAAAGAAAAACAACTTCTGCATCCCCGAAGGACATGCAGATGTTGTAGGGGAAGGGTATGACTCTATGAGCTCCTGTAGTCCCGTTTTTGAGTGTCCTTTGCGGGCAGTCCAGTGCGTTGTCTTGGGGAGTTTGTGGTGGTATATGCTTGGTAATAATACATTTTTGTTTATATTTTTTTATCTATAAACGATCATTTTAATGTGTGCAATGCAATAGTAAATATTTAAGCTACGTATACTTCAGAAAAATTCTATGTGTAATAAGTATAAAATGCACTCTTATCAATTATATTTTAAACTCTTCATTATTCATGATCCACTGCTGAAACTTCCTTTGTTTAACACAGGACTTCCTCATGGATCTCGATGAGGGGTAGTTGCCATACTCGCCACGCTTGGCAGGCGCATTTCGGGATATTGATACACGGAAAGACGCTGCTGCTCATCGTGGGCCTTTCATCATGGGTAACATTCTACTGCCGGCACCCCACGACACAAATAACTTAAAACTATTATATTTAATTATCTAGAGCAGGAGAGTGATTTTTAAGTACCTAGGTGCTTGTTGTAGGAGTTTGTTGACATTTACGATTACTAGTCTCTGCATTTACACATATTTCTTATTTTTGCTTTCATATTTGCATCTTTGCACATCGGAAAGCATTTGATTATAAATCAGCTTTTCGATGTGCAAAGATGCAAAATATAAAAACAGCGCCATCTGTTGTAACTTTGTTGAACTAACTGAACTTTGCACTGGCTGTGTTCTGCAGAGACCCATAATAGGTACGAACTATAATGTGGCAGAATTGCTGGTCAAATGCGTTATAATACTTTTATCTCTGATGTAGAGATGGCGCCATTCGAACATATATTTATGATTTTTTTTTAATATGAATCTACTACTAGAATGATCTTAGATAAATAAGAGAAGGTTAGGATATATGCGATATTTTTTTTCCCTTCGAGACCTAAATACTCGTACTATACCTCTAGTATAATTTTATAGGTAGGATATTTTATAAAAACTAAGACGAAACAAAAATGAACGTGGTACCTACCCTCTTTGCACTATTATTAAATGGTCAAATGAATAAATTCAAGCACATGACGATATGTTACAAAATACTTCAAATCATCATCTTATCTCATCCGTAGGATGTCCATGTCTGTTGTACAAAGACCTGCCTCCCCCATGAAATACTTTGAACTGATCATGAGGGGTTGTTGCCATACTCACCACACTTGGCAGGCGAGTTGGCGAGCGCAGTACGGGTCGATACACGGAAAGACTCTGCTGATCATCTTCCGGGGCATGTAAGAGAGGAGGGGAAACATTCTACTGCCAGAACCCCCTGGCTCAGCTCAATACATTCAATACCCAACTTAATTTGAAATTAAAATGACTCCATTTTACTAGAAAACGAACGAGAAATGTTCAATTTCTATCGCAAAAAGAATAGATTAACAATTATGGACATACACAGACACAGCACAGGCCCTGTGCTGTGTCTGGGATGTTACTTTATAGAAAGAGAGAGAACTGAAGTTTAAATAAATAGGTGATGGAACTTGCTGTTGCGGTGTGGGCAACCTAATTATCTCTCAGGGTCTCAGCCTTATTTTTTTTATTTATTTATTTATTCATCTTAGGGATACTTTAAGCACAAGATACACAATTTGTTTTGAATTCCTTTGAGCTTATTACGAGCAGCACTGGTGTCCTGACGGACCTGTTTCGACACAAATAGACTCCAGAGTCCTAAGTATTGTTTTCCATAAACAAGGACTAATTACAAACTGCTGTTTCGACTCAAAAATACTTCCAGGACTCTGAAAAGGAAAAAAACATTTCTTTACGTCTCCTTTATGGTAAAAAAAATCACAAAGTTTTACGTCGAAATATAAAGAAAGTAGACACAAATTGATCGCCAGCTCAGCTTACGCTGTGTTTAGACACAGAGATGGTTTTCATTAAAGGAAGAAAAGCATTGCTATATTCCCGCGCCTCTTAGTGCATTGAATGTAACTAATTAATCTATGATTTATGCAATGGCATGTCATAAAACTGATCATCCTTCTACTCAGATTTCAGTCGACGAGGAGCATCAACAAATGAACCATGGAACGAGTCTTTCTTATCACGATTATCATTTCCGTTGCAAATATTAATTGTCACGTCATCAACGTTACAAAAAACGCAGCCTCTCGATACGTTGTTGATAAAAGTGAAAATGTGCCTGAAGTGGATGATAGGGTACAAGGTGATGGAGTCAGTGTTTATTTGGAAGATGTGTTGGTTGCGATAGCCAACCAGAACTGGATGGAGGAAGAAAAGCCGTGTTTGGACCGGATTCATCATATGCTACATGGCTTGCAGAACTTTACTTTGTGGGCTGTTTGGGGTAAGTTTAGACACTGTCTTTTGTGTTCGCAACAAGACTGCCTCTAAATACAGATTAAATTGCATTTCATTCTTCGGAATATCACTCAACAATAAGATGACAAGGTTACATTTCAGAGTCAAATTAAACGGAAGCCGGAGAAAGCTGAGTTTAATTGTTAATTTCGTTTTCGATAGCCATTTAATAAAAAAAAAATACTTTTGAACTCACCCAGAAAAAACAATTTGATTACCGTAAACGCGGGTGGCTTTAGCCCTGGTAGTTGACTTTAGCCCAAACCGGGAAAAAGATTTGAATCCCCGCCACGTCTTTTTGATATTTTAAAGTATTAAACCTTCCTTAAATAGGCCAGTACCTCCAGGGCTCGCTTTATCCCATTAATCGATTTTAAGCCATTTTTTGCCACAAAAAAGTCATTGGACAAAGTCACCCTCCTCTAAGAACAACATTGGCCCAAAATTTAAATAAAAAAAATACTTGCTCAAGTTTTTTTTTAGATGCGCATGTGAACTTGTTTGGTATACGTCTGAGCTACTAACAAAAATAATAACAACCCATTAACTCAACTACAAAAATAGTTATAAAGCTTTTAGTAAAAACTTTGCAAAAAAAATGGCTAAAGTGACCCGCGTTTATCGGTATTTCATTTTCATTGAGTAGAGGAAGAAGGGAGACTTTTCCCATGCAGCGGGCAGAATCAGGCTCATAAAGAAAAAAAATACAATAAAGAATATCCACTTGTTTGGTTGCGCGCCGCGCCGATTATGTACCGCATTTGGTTCGCGTTTTGGCGCGAAATACGGCGTGCGCTTCGCGTCGGCGCTTACCGGTATTTCATTTTCACTGAGTAGAGAAAGAAGGGAGACTTTTCACATGCAGCGGGCAGAATCAGGCTCATAAAGAAAAAAAATACAATAAAGAATATAACTTCTGCGAAATGAATAACCTTATCAAAAATTTTACGGTTCCGGTGGGATTCGAACCCACTTCTGTCAAAAATGAAAATGTTCTACCTAAGTATGGTTAAACACTATAAAAATAACAAACAATATACTTCTGTCCTGCAGATTGGGACGCCCAATCCTCAGAACCACAAGGTCTTCTCTTCAGAAACCGTTACCAGCTGGGTAACTTTGACCAATGCATGAACGCACCTTGGGCCAGCACACATGCCGAATTGACTACTAAGTACTGCTTAGCTGAAATCCTGTTGGAACGTACTGATACGACAGTCAGAAGGAAGTTGGAGAATCCTTTCGACCCTTATCATTCTGCTTTGGATTATATTCAGGTATGGTCAGATACAAACAGCAAATTGTATCTGGAGTGTTGGCATAAGGTGCGAAGAGGGTGATGCGTAATAAATTGCCGTGGGGTGCCAGCAGTAGAATGTTGCCCCTCCTTTCTTGCCCGTGGATGCAGTAAGAATCAGATTTCCCGTAGTTCTAGAATGGAAATAGAGTTCTCACATATAGCGTTCTGTGGCTTAGGTCATCACGTAACGCGAGAAATGCGCGACACTTTTTGATGTATCGCATGATTCTGTCCAGTAAAAACTGGCTTGTGGCAAATCCAATAATAATAATTAATAGGTAAGTACTTGTTTAGTACATAGAAAACTTTCGCGATCTGTAGACGTAGTTTACACTGTTTACAAGTTTATAAAATCTAAAATATTACCTATTGCCAATTATAATTTAATTACCAATATAACCTATAAAATCTAAAACCCTGACATTTTACCTAGTCTCGGAGGTTACCTAAATATTATTTGTAATGTGTTCCCTCAGTTTTGCAATCTACACATCGTGCCCTTTCATTTGATACCACACTTGAGTAGGTAGATTTGAAAACATTCGATTGTTCACCCCTATTTTCAACCCCCATGTCATAAATGGTTCGACTGATTTCTACATAACTTTCATTTGCATTCTACACATAATTTCCTTTCATTTGATACCTAACTCAGGTATATTTGGATATTAGATTATTCATCCCCTCTTTCACCCCCCATATCTCGTAAACTTCTTGACTGATTTTAATAAAACATGTTTAAGAACATGCTTTTCAATTAAAAAAAAAACTGCATGTCTCTCGTTTAAGAGCTACGGTGCCACAGACAGACAAACAGACAACACACACATAGCGGTCAAAATTATAACACCCCTCTTTTTTGTCGGGAGTTGAAACACTATTGTAAGTTGAAACAGCGAACACGAAACAACGAAAAATAATCATCATCATCAAAGCCGTAGGACGTGCTGGACATAGGCCTCCCTCATAGATCGCCTGATCATGGTTACATACACCTGTGTTGCATGCTCACCATACACTACACACGCTTGGCAGGCGGGTTGATGAGCGCAGTACGGGATGTTGATACACGGAAAGACGCTGTTGCCCATCTTCCTGAGAAATACTCCTTGGCAGATTTTTACTGCATTAACGTGCAAGAGCGGAGGGCAAACATTCTAGAGGTACTGCTTGCACAAAAAAATAATAAAATAAGTTAGTTACGCGATAAAGTCCCGTTTAACAGTTAAAATGTATTTACAATTACTTTGTAAAGCCAGGGCTAGCGATATTATACATTTTGGTTAATCAATACCAAATGAATCTAATTTAAATCGTTCGTTCACCGTGGTTCCATTAGGTAGTACCATCAATGGTACTGTGGCAGTTATTGTTTGCCGTCGTTCCATTACATCGATGGTACCATTGCAAATAATATTTTTTGTTATCCGCAGTACATTCAGAAAATAAATAAAAATCAAAATGATATTTATTTATTTTCTGATAATATTCAATATTGTTATTGTCATCAACGTAAAAACAAATGTATGGCGAACTTTAAATAAAATTTATATTTTAGACCAAAATGCTGTAAATGATTAAATGATTCAGTTTGCTTATTTTACATTTATCCGACAAGACCACCGCAAGTAAATGTTCCATTTTGTCTAAGCTATAATTTAATTAATAAGTTTGACCCTAAATTGCTTTGTACTAACTGCGGAGCGAATAATTCCATTGACTCGGATGATGCTGCAACAATGGTTACCTGATAGGAAAAATAATCAGACCCTAGCACGCAATCGCTAAGAAAAAAACGACTGTTTAACATGGAACCGATTAGTCATCGAAGCAATAACAGCGTTCCTTGTTCCAAAGGTAGGGTGTTGGTTTCTAGATTTGTTTAAATATTTGAAACATGAATATGACTTAGGCTAGTTCGAATCCGCTCTTAAATTTCAATGGAGATTTTTTTTTAACCATTTATTATTTATCCAGGGTTTTTTTTCCAATGATACCCTTATACTTAAGTTAGACAACTACATTTCAATTCATAATTTATTAGAACATCTTTCTTTGAGAGCTGCACGGTATATTTCCATAATTCCCTTGGCATCTAGCGACATTGGTTCGGAAAGTATGCTGTTGCAACCTCTGACCTGCCACAGGATGTGATCAGGCTCAAACAATCGGCGTATTAAGTCTTCGCCTCAGGTACATTCCATTAGGTTATAAAGATTTCATACATTCTTGTGCAAAGTACTTTTTTGAATGCGAATATTGGTATTTATTACGATTACACGGCTAAAACGGAACTTGATTAAGGGCTTTGATCTCGTAATGTTTGTCACGGCTTGCCCAGCATCTACCAACGCTCGTTCGCACAACTACTGCCGAGTCACGGTCTCCACCTGAGAACTTGTTTATCTTATCGGTTATCGCTTTTCAGCAGATAGGGCCCGGCCTTAAAAACTAACCTACATATATACATATAAACTTAAAAATAACACACATTAAAGACGGCGACGTATGACGCAACCCCGTCTCATAGCGAGAATTCACGGTGTCCGCTTGCAGGCATCCGATGAATTTGACTCCTTTATGCCAGAATTCCACTCTTATATGAGTGAAAAGTTCGACTTTTAGAAGTCTCACCATAAAGAAACTAGAGTTCACATTATGGTGAGTAGACAACCTTTCAACCTTGAGTTGGTATCCTGTCTTCTTCGTGAGTAAATCCTCCACCTCCTTGGTCTGCACGGCGTAGTTAACACGTGAGACGTACAACAGTTGGGTTAGTAGGCAGCTTATGACGGATAATTTCTGTTTACGTTTTCTAAAGATCGTGCAATTGTTTTAAAACACTTCTTAATTCCAGTACCGTCCACCCCACACGCACCCTCTAAACGAGTTGACATGGGGCGCCTGCGTTCCCTCGTCGTGTCCCCCAAAGACCGTGGAGAGACTGCTAAGCATCATGCTCGCTCGCAGCCACCTCGGGACCGCAGGCCTCAAACCCAACATCTCTATAACTGAGCCGTGCCAGTCGCCGGAGGATTGGAAGGAGTATGATGGGCTGTTCTATGCTTTTATGTAAGAGAATAATTTTACATCTTACGAGTAGACAAACATTTGGGAGATTTCTCTGCTATTTCAATGATACCATTGTGATGAAAGGCATACACTTATTTACCTCGCACAACTTCATCATCACCTCATCCATAGGACTGCTGTCCACTTCCACTGTTGGACATTGGCCTTTCTCATGGATCTGCAAGATAATGAGGAGGTTGTTGCAAAACAACAATAATGTCAGTTGTAGTATTAGGTCTTCGGTAGTGGATTTTGAGGCGGTACGAAGTTGATCGGGACAGCTAGTAGAAATGCTGTCATTACAACATGCCCAATAGAGAGGAAATGTCATTTATTTTGTCTAAACAATGATTCCGCCAAAAATGTTTCATAATTACTGTTGGCGCTGTACTGTTAAAGGCGAGAGACAGATGTCATTGCATTAGTGCAAAGCACTAAGTAGTGTGTTTCGGAATTCTTATAAACTTATTTCCTCTCTATTGGATATCGTTAGTGATACTTCAATACCGCGTATCTGCAAAAGTAGCGAAATCGAATTATCGCGCCAAGGGATTCCTCACGCTAATTTGCAATCTAAGTGGTTAAGGCTAATAATCTTTATCATACTTATAAAGTAGGGTACAGAGACGTCACAAAAGAGTTCAGTCAAAAAAAACATTCAGAAACTGTTAAACTATAACGTTTTCTTTCCTTCTGTAAAATTTTGAATATGTAGGTACGGGGTATTTGCAAAGTGCTCATAAACGGTATTGAAGTATCACCGACGATATGTGCTCGATGTTGAAAAAGTAGATCTCACCAATGCCTTTTATTTGAGCCCACGGGAAGTCTAGGATGAGCAGTTCTCCAGTTATGGCCGCTTGAAGTTTGACAGCTGTTATCGAATTGTGCTGTAGAAATTACAATTATTATAATTGTTTTTGTGCTTAGACGAGATAAATCTTGTGGTGTAAAATCGGCAACCATTTAAAGTCTGTAATTTTTATAGTGTCTAACCACACTTAGGTAGAACATTTCAAAGAAATAAATAACCTTATCAACTTAAAAGCAAAAAGTAAGTTAAATAACTTCCGGCTTTAGGAAGGGTCAAAGATCGATTTGACGAACGTGAGTTCGAATCTCACCGGAATCGTATATTTTTGATAATTTCCTTTCGGCGGTTTATAACCACAATTAAAAATGACCACAATAAAAAAGGACCACTTCTTAAAATGACCACTTCGTGAAATTACCACTTCGTGAAATGACCACTTCTTAAAAGGACATCGAGAAAAAAAAATGGACCACTTCTTGTATATTACATAGCTTTTAAATTCACCAACAGATTCAGTGAATGCGCACAACGGAAAAGGGTACGACGCTATCATTAATTACAATTATGTAACAGTCCTACTCAGGAGTCATCATCAGGACTGATGATTCCGCCAGGACTGTTACATAGTTTGAACATATATATTTTTTTTTCAGGGCTACAATGGGATTACTAATTCTGATATGTTTGATATGCACATTTTTGAATACATCTTCGGAGGGTTCCGAAAATAACAAAAACAGTAAGTTTGTGATGGTAACTAATAAATCTAGAAACGCAGTGTCCAGCCAAGTTTAAGCAAAACGAACAGGTGACGAGGCAGCAGGAGTGTGTTTTTTATATGAACCATTTGGAGGCGTAAATAAAACTGGACATTTCACACAGCATCATCTTGCCCCAAGCTAAGCAAAATCTCATCGTACTCGGCGTCAGGTAAAAAAAAAATTGTAACTCCGAAAACATGAAAAATCGCGGAACCTACATGGGATGATTCGGATAGCCCTCAAGGTCCTCTACCTCCCAGCTTTATTACATCCCTATTTCTTGGGACACCTTGTATTTAGAAAAACATCTGCAGATCATACAGACATTTGTCCCGAGGCAGGAATCGAACCCGCAACCTCTTACGTCGCAGGCGGACCTTCCCCCGCTGCGCTACAGAGGTCGTCTCTATAGCGTGGGTCGTAACTATAAGTAAAATTTGAACGGACTAAGTAATATTTTTGCAATTACCCCTCATGAAGGTCCATGAGGGAGGCCTGTGTTCAATCGTGGACATTTTACGGCTGAAATCATGAAGTTATATATAGGTTAGTTATAATAAAATTATTCATCATCATCATCTCAGCCGTAGGACGTCCATAGGACATAGTCCTCCCTCATGGATCTTCAGGAACTGATCAAGAGGGGCTGTCAACCGCCCCTCTCGATCATCCTGCCAAGCGTGGTAAGTATGTCAACATACTCACCGGGTTGGCGAGCGCAGTGCGGGATGTGGTATGGAAAGACGCTCCAGCCCATCTTCCGGAGATATCCCTTGGCAGATTCTTACTGCATCCACGGGCAAGGAGAAGGGACAATATTCTACTGCTGGCACCCCACGGCACTTATAACTAATGTTTGAACCTAATCCTTGATATTTTAATATACATACTTATTCGCTACATTATAAAAGCGTTTAAGTGGCGAATCGAAAATTATATTTTCTTTCAGCCTCAGGTTTCATCAAAGCATTCTGTATAAAAGAAAACGCATCGGACCTCTTGAAAATGAAGAAAGAAGGACTGGATATATTCTATGGCATAAAGTTTCTCACGATGTGCCTAATTGTGCTTGGCCATCAGATCGGTAACCTGCAGGCAGGACCAACCAGCGATGCATTTATTGCGGATAATGTAAGTAGATTTTTATAAGCGACTAAATGAACAGACAATTCAAAGGACCCCCTGATGTTAAGCGGTAACATCTACCTCAAAGATTAAAATCGTAAGATATGCCCTTATCGTAATTAGACCGCGCCGCCACACACACACCGAAATAAGTGAGCACGCTCTTTTGGAATCAGTGTACCTCAACACAATACAGTGTTACCCGGACGTGGTGTGTTTTTTTTCACAATAGTTCGTACAATATGATTGCACATTATATGGTAACAATAACAGTTTGGTTTATTGGCAAAAACAGTCTACGTGCGTGCGTCTGCATTATTGTTAATGGCAATGTTTAGTGTCAGGGCACATCTCACGATTTGAATCTTTGCTCTACCTATTAATATTGCAATACCGCGGTAAAAACGTTCACTAAGCACGTGCAAAACACTCCATTACATTGCGCCTGTCAGCCAGACATAGAGTTCGTTCGAAAATAAGGTCTCATGTGCCTGTGATTTCCCCAGCCGCCTAAACCGGAACACCGGAAAACCGGAACACAGCAAAACAGATAATACTGCTTGGCGGCACTTCTCCGGATGAAATCTTCACAAAAAGTTCTACTACTACTAATGATAAGGTCGAATTGACGGTGGATCTAGAAGCATGAAGAGATGAGGGAGAGGTCTTTGCCCAGCAGTGGTACTGTAACGGCTGATTGTAATTTAAGGGTAAATCATCATTCATAATTTCAGCCTTAAAACGTCCACTACTGAACACAGGCCTTCCTGAGGTAGTCGCCATACTCACCACGCTTGGCTGGCGGGCTGGCGAGCGCAGTACGCGATGTTGATACACGGAAAGACGCTACTGCCCATCCTCCAGAAGTATCCCTTAGCAGGCTTTTACAGCATGAGAAGTTGGATAACATTCTACTGCCGGTACCTCGCGGCAAGGCTTTCTTAGAACTTACACCGTCCATATAGCTAAGTTTATATTAAGAGGAAAGAACGTAACACGACTTGCCGATATTGGATATATTTTCTTAGTGCTTCGTCAGCCTCAGACGTTATAAAATAAGTTGGTACTTAAAGTAATAATTATGCGTAAATTAATATGCCTAGTTCTATAATAGTAGTGCAAATCTATAGCGTTTATATCCCATTGTTTACCATCATTGGCCGTTCCAATACCTATAAATATTGTTAGGTACGAGTATTTGTGTCATCTTATTGTTGGCTTGGGTAAAATAAATATATATTCACTATTAAAATAAAACCTTACGTAATAGCTTATATAATCGACTCGGCCTGGCGCATGGCGGTTTCGTAGTTTAGCGGTTAACCCACTTCCGACCAACACGGATTCGAACCCACGACCCGGACACAACACGGATTCGAACGATGCTTATAGAAATGTGACAGAAGACGGAAAGCGAAGAATGTACATCAAAAACTGACATTCCACTCCGCCCAACTGAACGGAACAATTATTTGTACGGAATGGAACTCGATGAAGCCTTTTGTTCCAATCAAATCAATTGGTTCGTCAAAACTTTTTTGGTAAAATTTTGTTCCTTTCGAACCAACTGAACACTATTGGCTGGTTCGTAAAGAAAGAAAATGTGTTGTCTGTTTCAGTTGGCCCAACTAGTTGGTCAGAGTGGAGTACCAGATGAAACACGTATTATTGTAAAACAATAAGGCCTTGCCGGGCAGTAGAATGTTACCCCACTTTCATGGCCGTGGATCCAGTATGAGCCTGCTAAGGGTTAACCACTCGAGCGCCCGTGCAAAAAAACTAGATTCTATTCTTTTAAAAACTACGGACTGGATGAACGACCATAATCTCGAAATAAATTTCTTAAAAACTAAAATAATGACATTCTACCCTCACCAAAAATCTCCTCTGCAATTCCAGTACACTTTTAATAACAGACCACTAAAAATAGTAAATGAATTCACTTTACTAGGTGTAATGTAATCATAGACTTTCACTTAAATTGGACACCACACACACAAAAAATTAAATCTAAATTATCAAGCTTGACATACGCACTCCGCGAGATCAAAAAAACAACTGATTTAAAAAGTTCCCTTGCAATTTATTATGCCTACGCTAATAGCCACCTATCGTATTCCGTTATCTTATGAGGAAACAGCACCCATGCACAGGTGGTCTTTAGACAACAAAAGAAGCTGATACGTATACTAGCGAATATAGAACAAACAGATAGTTGCAAACCGTACTTCCAAAAATATAATATACTTACGCTTTATAATATAATAACATAAACACGGGAATTTATCGCGTAATACCTTTTGATTATTCCCGACGTTTCGACTGTGTTTCAACAATCGTGGTCCCGGGTTGACTGGAGATTTCATTGGAGTGTCCATCAAGAAAACGATGGTAGTTTTGCAACTACCCTCACTTTGTCTTCAGAACTCGGTAAGGCCGCGTTTACATTGCGGCACACAACACTAACAGTATCTTCACTATGCAATGTTATACCACGACGCACACTACACCTACTTATCACTGGATTCCAAGATATCGGGAGCCTAAATCCTTCTTCACGGTTGAAATTCGGATGTTTTTTTTTCGATTGCCTCACGAATCATTCTTCGGTAATATTGACGTTCATTGGCAAGAATTTTAGGATCGTGAAGCTCAATCCAATGGCCAGGTCCCGAATCCACTAGGTGTTCTGCTATTGCTGATTTATTTACCTGGCGGTTCTTACTTATTATTTTAATTTTGTTCAATTTTTGTTATTGTGTAATTGTAGTTAATAATAAATGTATTTTCTTCTTCTTCTTCTTATAAACAGTTTTTATTTTTTCACTAAGCCGTATATTTTCGGAATTATTTAAAAAAGTTTAGAAAAAAATACAGTTCCCCCTTACCTCCGAAGTTTGCAGAGATAAGCCCCTGAAACTTTTATAGCTCATAGAAATGTATGTAAACATTACAGAAAAATTAAAGCGAACTCTCTAATTTGCATACTTTTTTAGACAAGGGGGGCAGAAATATGGCCTCAAATTTGTTTGTGAAATTACTAGGTCCTGTGGGGTACAATATGAAAGAGCTTCATTTGCACATTAAGAAACAGGTTTTGGCAACATTAGAACTAATGGTTCCTACCATTTCAGGTTTCGAAATCACCACTTGGATTGCTGATCCTTCATGATGATCTATTTGTGGACACCTTCTTCCTTCTATCTGGTTTCCTCGCGAGCACCTACTTAATCAGTATAGAGAAGATGCCGAATCCTTTGCTTGTGATATTTAGAAGATATATGAGGTATGCTAAAAATGTTTTTTCGTTATCTTAACTAGGTAAGCTTACTTTAGAGATTAGTTCCTTTTAATGAACCCTACCAATACCACTAAATTCATTTCCAATAACAAATTATAACGTCTCTAATTGAAATTTTTCACTGCCTTTTTGTTTTCTAGTTTCAATAAAGATAAATGATGTTTATATATTTCAGACTGTTAGTGGCCTTAGCAGTAATAGTGTTCTACACAAGTGCAGTGTTTCCTTACACGGGATCCGGTCCTCTATGGAAGAGGGTGAGCTCTACGGAGACGGACTTATGTCGCAAGAACTGGTGGCTGAACTTGTTGATGGTTAGCAATTATGTCGATTCCGAGAATATGGTAAGTTTCTAACACCAATAACAATGCTGAACTATACGCGAACACCATCTAGCCCCAAAGATAGCCAGATTGTTAGGGCCTTAGCAATAATAGTGTTCTTCAAAAGTGCCCCCTTACACGGGATCTAGTCCTCTGTGGAAGAGGGTAAGCTCTACAGAGAAGGACATATGTCGCAAGAACTAGTGGTTGAATTTCTTGGTGGTCAGTAATTATGTCGATTCAAACTAATTATAATGGACTGGACTATACACACTCCATTTACATTCATTCCTAAGGTTCTTCTCAATGTTGCCCCTCCTCTCTTACCCGTAGGTGTAGTACGAATCAGATATGAGATACCTACGGAAGATGGGCAGCAGCGTATTTCTATGAATTAACATCTCGTACTGCACTCGCCAACGCGCATGCAAAGCGTGGCGAGTATGGCAAGAATCTTGGAGATCCATGAGAGAGCCCTTTGTCCAGCAGAGGACGTGGACAGCAGTCCTACGGCTGAGATAAAAGCAATTGTTAAAAGTAGTGAAATGAGCCACTTGACCTGTTCTTACACACATTCCGACATACACAAATTTTTATTTTTTTTTTTCATTTATTTATCTTTCTTAAAAAACAAATACAAAAATTAATCATAATAATAGCACAGGTAAACCACTAAGGTTTGTTTTATGAGCTATCGGAGTCTAAGTAAGTAGCACTGATAATAATACACTAATAGTAGGAGCTAACAACTAAGATATTTAAATTACGAGTGAAATAATTGCATTCCAAAACTATGTGACAAAATATTTATCTAAATTCGAAACAAAATACGCTTTAAGTTTGACCTTGATATTTTTGGGGTTAAATTGTTAAAATAAATGCACACACACACACACACACACACACACACGCACACATACACATGCGCACACACATGCACACATACGCACACACACACACACACATGTATGCATAGATATAAATTAACCTAACTTATATTTTCAAATTTTTCACTTAGGTACCACCGTTGTTTATAATCGCCCTCTGAAACACTTAAAACACAAGAAAATTTAATTATCAAAACAGTAAATAAAATTATAAATTAAAATGTATCAATTGAATTATGTAATTAAAAATGTACTTATCTCAAGTAATAACAATATTACATTTATTTTATGAAAATCATTTAAAATTATATTATTTTTATTTTTTTTACTTTTTGTTTCTCATTAAATGGTGAAATTCTAATGTAAAGCATGATAAGTATTTAGGAAGATGTATGTTCCTACATACATATTTACCATCTATTAATGTGAAATCCAAGCACGCCTTTGAAAGCTTGCCACATTTGGAAGGGAAGCAGCATCTACAGCACAAGTTCACACTTAGTGTAGATGCTGCAGACCAACCACGTTGTACAAGTCTTACACATGTAAAGTTAGGTTTAAATTAAATTAGGTAGTATGAATCGTTATGCTTTAAAAATGTAATTCTTGTTTTTGAAATAAACAATTTTATTATTATATATTTATTATAATGGTGATGAACTAACTTAATTTAAATTTTCTTCCAGTGTCTCGTTATCACTTGGTACATACCCTGCGACTTCCACTTCTTTGTGGTGACTGTGCTTCTCTTCTGGATCTACAAGCACAGCTCCGGGCTCGGTCAGATCTGCGGTGTGCTGGTTACGATAGCTTCTATCATTGTACCGGGAGTGGTCACGTATGTCAACCAACTCTCGGCGGTACAGCTGTTTACTTATGAGTGAGTGTTTATTCAGTCGTGGGGTGCCGGCAGTAGAATGTTAAACCTCCTCTCATACCCATGGACGCAGTAAGAGCCTGCTAAGGGAAACCTCCGGAAGATGGGCAGCAGCGTCTTTCCGTGTATCAACATCCTGTACTGCGCTCGCCAATCCGCCTGCCAAGCGTGGTGAGTATGGCTACCCCTCATGGTGATCAATGAGGGAGGCCTGTGTTCAATAGTGGACGTTTTACGGCTGAAATGATGATGATTATTAGTGTTTATATAATATTTATTTTTTAACTTCTACGATGTTTTGTTGTGCAGTAGTAATGGCCGGTTGGAACGCAGAAGGATGCAGGTTATAATATCGCAACCACAAAATATTTGTTTGAACGTCAGATATTTCTCCCGGATCTGAGTGTTTTATAATTATGTATGTTATGTTTATATATTATCAGAGTATATTACTCATCTTTACCACAAAGCCTGCATCCTTTAAGCGAGCTCATACCAAATAAATTAGGCAAGGTGCGTGTTGGGCCACGTGCTATGTAAAGTTCCGTAGTTAACCGTAGACCAGTTGCTAGAAGTGGGTTTATATTTTTTTACGTTTACCAATATATATTAACAGGAATTAATTGAGTTTTCGGTTTAAAGTATTTATGTATGTTTGGGGAACCGCATTACTTATTTGAGCGACTATTTCTCCGAAACTAAGAAAACCTAGCTTAAACCTTATAGTTTTCTAGAAATTCCATGGTTAAAACTACATTCATGATTTTTTCTGATCGTAAAGCTAGCAGCTTAGATTTTAGCATCCCGCCCCAGTCTCGATACACTGTTTAAAATTATAATATTTCGCAAATGGAACCCTGAATCCAAAAATTGTCTTCGCAACTCCTACTACCTATTCCTACGTATCTATTCAATGATACCCCACACACTGAGAAAATTATGGGAGGTACACCAAATTAATATTTTTTTAGCAAAAGGGCGCGGTCTCGTCACGGGAAGCACGTATCTAACGGTTGCGACACATTTTAAACCTAATTAAATAATTAAAAACCCACAAATATGCTTATATGTAAGCATATTTGTGGGTTAGACAGACACCCCTGAGTCTATTACTTTGTAATAAAAAGTTAGATATTATCTTGATATTTCGCAACACTAAAAGACTCCATTAAACAGCATGCAAATTAAATTAATTTGTTCTTGCGATCAAGATAAGGTACGTACCTTTAAATAAGTGTTAGCAAACGAGTTAAGCACAATGGAGACTGTCACGCGATTCCAGGATGAACGAGGCATGGAAAAATACAGTATTATAATTACGCAGTTGAATTTTCAAAATTAACGTGAGACTACCTTACCTTTACCTACTATTTATTTTTTAAATACGGGATACCCGAAAAGATATCATTAAACAAAGTTATCAATTACCTAATTGCATAGAAGGAACAGATTGAACAAAACTACTCCAATAAGAAATTCTCCAGTCTCCAGCTTCTCTCTTGGCCTCCATTTTACCACAGGTTATTAAGATACTTATGTTCGTAGTTCCCTTTCACACCCATCCGCCAGTTTTTATTCAAATCTTTGGCGCTAACACAACGAAAGGAATCGACTAAGAATCCTTTTATTTGTCTAAAGGTATTCTACTACTTATTATGGCAATTAAAGCAATAAGATTAGGTACTACTTAAACTATGGTCATTATAGAATATAGATTAGGTTGTTTTGTTTACATTATTTCTAACTACTTGATTGCGCTGTTAAAGTACAAGTCTTGTCATCGTGAGAATAAAAGGACGTACATCAATCAACTAGGTCATGATTGAAGTGTTCAAGTGCTAATTTGATGATGATTTTACGTGTCGGGAAGTTTTAATTTCGATTTAAAAGCTAGTTGGACTCACGCACTAAGGGTACCACCGTGCCACAATACAATTCAATTTGTGTTTATATTAGGTAGAGAACCTCGACAACGCCATTTGGTAAAATCTTTATCATCGTTAATTTTGATCTCAACCTTAGACTGTAAGTTTTAGTTTAGTTGAATTTAATTAGTGCAAGCTGTGGCGTCCGGTAATTAAAAAAACGCACAACCTTTAAGACGATTTAGACTATCTTATTTTAAGTATTTATGTGATTTATTTGTTGGATGTCCTAAAGTAAATAAATAAATCTTTTGTCTGATAGCGGAATTTATGTAGATTTTTTACACTACCTAGGATTTCTAAAAAAAAACATGGTAGTAAGAGAGTTCCACAGTGCTGTATAATAATAATCTTCTATATGTTCTGTGGAGAGTTTGTTTTAATTTTCCTGTAACTTCTACATACACTTCTACCATATTTGTATGGTGTTTAAAAGTTTCATGTACTTATTCAATTTTATAAACTTGTTCGCGTTTATGCAACGTTTCTCAATGATGCTCCGCTCCTATTGGTCGTAACGTGGTGTGATGTTGTTGTCCAACATCGAAAGAATTTTGAAACCAGTAGTTCCTGAGATTAGCGGCCTAAACAAACAAACAAAAAGTGCAAAGTTTCAGCTCAATCCGTCGGGTAGTTTTTGCGTGAAGAGGTAACACACCTCCATACATCTACACAAACTTTCGGCTTTATAATATTAGTGGGATACATTTGCTAAACTAACATGATTTTAATATCTTCCAGGTTCATCTCAAACCCTCGCGGTAGTAGAGAATTCCACGGTAACTACATAAAGTCTCACACGCGGTTTGCCGCCTACCTGGTTGGAGTTTACAGCGGGTACTTCTTCGTGACTTACAAGGATAAGATCGCTCTCAATAGTATAAATAAGGTACACGCTTTAATTCTACATTTTACTTTATGAACTGTATTGCATATCGAAAGTTTGTATGTATGGATGTTTGTTACTATTTCACGCAAAATCAGCCTACGGATTAAGCTGAAATTTTGCACATGTATAGATGTTGACCAGGATCAACACATACCTAGGTTACAATTTATCCAGGTACAATTCATGTGAAGCTGCGAAAATTTGAAGCACCCTAGGTGGGTGCTTGAACTTTTCGTTACTTTAAACTAAGCAATGTTTATAGAAATGAAAAATGCAATCAAAATTTTGTCTCCGACGGGACTCGAACCCGTAACGTTCAGACGAACACCTTCAACGCAGGCTGCCTTAACCGTTCGGCCACGGAGCAATTAACCGTCGGGTCGAAAATCTTACTGCCTTTATCGGTTTCGAACCGATAATGATTGCATTTTTCATTTCTATAATGATACCTTAGTGTGGGTTTACACTTTAAATAAAAAATTGCTTATAAGCAATGTTTGTAATGTTTTGGGACTGATAGAATACTTTCACACATTATTTTCGTAACTACAAAGAAATATTAACTAAATAAAGCTGGAATTAACCGTGGGGTGCCGGCAGTAGAGAATATTGACAACATATTGTTAGAATAGTACTTGTCATATTCAAGCTTTCATCATCTCAGCTTGCCGGGACTGCTGTCGATGTCCACTACTGGATATAGGCCTCCGTCGTGGATCTTCAGATCATGACCGTGACGAGTATGGCAACTTCACCATACTCGTCACGCGCAGTACCGGATAGGAGAAGCAGCATTCTACTGCCGGCACTCCACTGTGCCGCCCCACCTACGTTCTAATACTTTGACTTTGAATCTTTTTATCAGCAATTAAAACAGACTATTCTTTTTTTTTTTGAGTTTTTTGACGAGCTCTGTGGCGCAGCGGGCGAAGGTCCGCCTGTGACGCAAGGGGTTGCGGGTTCGATTCCCGCCTCGGGACAAATGTCTGTACGATCTGCAGATATTTGTTCAGGGTGTTCTGGGTGTTTTTCTATATATAATAAAAATATCTATCTATGTAGTATAATGTATTAAGTATATCAGACATCTAGTACCCATAACACAAGCTCTGCTTAGCCCCAACTAGATGATGATGTGTGATCTGTCCAGCATTATTTAAAATTTAAATTTATTTTATCAGGTTTGGTCAATAATCGGTACCCTGTCAGCATTAATCCTCATGCTGGTAGTAATGGTCTCGGGCAATATCTTCCTCTGGTGGAACTACCACCCGCTAGAGGGGGCTGTGTACGCAGCTCTGAACAGACCTGCCTGGGCTTGCAGCCTGGCTTTGCTGGTCATGTGCTGTGTCTTTGGACAAGTTCGTAAGTATTTTGGACTAAATTTTTTCTATGAAAAAAATTGCAAATTCTTTGTAATATCGGAGCAAAACAACCGTATTCAAACATATCATGGACCACATAAACTAGGAGCACAGTTTCAGAAAACAAATGTTTATACTGAAAACTATAAGGATAGCGTATTAGGCCTTAGCATAATCCATCTCGACATATTGCATAGCTGTTTGGGAAGGTTCCACCAAGAATCTTATGTTAAGAGTAGAACGTTTACAGAGGGCCGTCCATAAAGTAATGACATCCAACCCTAGGTGTTTTTCACATCATCCTTACAGCTTGTTTATTAAAAGATAAACCTATAGTGATATATTAATTTACTTGTTTTAAGATGTTAATTGTTGACAAAATTATTTAGATTCTAAATGGTTGAATGTATTACACTTTTTTAATTACAGCGCTAGTAACAAGTTTCCTGAGCTGGTATCCATGGGTGCCTCTCAGCAGGTTAACCTACGGTCTGTATTTGACCCACATCATCATCATCATACGAAACGTCTACACTACTCGGAACCCGGACCACAGCGACTACTTTAACATCGTAAGTAACAGATGGAATTATAAATTAGATTTTTAAGGGTCCTGTCTATCACAGCTGGATATACTACAAACACTGTCGACTTGAAGTTTGAGAGGTATTAGATAACACTTATTAATGTATATAGCACTAGCCGGACTCCGCAGTTTCACTAGCGTAGTTCCCGATCCCGTGGGAATACCGGGATAAAATATAGCCCATGGTACTCAGGGATAATGTAGCATTCTAATGGTGAAAATCGGCACAGTAGTTTTTGAGTTTATTCGTTACAAACATACAAAATACAACACACATGATACAAATATTTCCTGTTTATAACATTAGTATAGATTTATAAAAACTAAGGTTATTGTTATTTTAACTGTAAATATGAAAGTGGGGTGACAAGAATGATAATTAAATTAATATAGTCCTAAAGTAACATTAAGTCGAATATGTTGCTGTAATTTATATATATAATATAATTAAACGTTATCGCTACCATTTGCTAAATGGATTAATGATTTCATAAATATAATTAAACTCGTACAGTATTACCGATACATTACCGAACAGTGGCAACATCTTAACACATGACCCGGGTTACACACATGAAAAAACTTTAATTGAGCTCGAGCCATGTGACTGCGATGAATTGTCTGGCATAATAGATTAACTTGATAGTAACACTGTACTGAACACGTACTGGATTCGATGGCATTAGTACTAAAACTGTAAAATGCATTAAAAACTAAATTGTTTAACTAACGCGATGTATTAACGCAAACCTAGAGTTTTTTCGGATTCTATTGAATTTGCTAAAGTCAGTCCATAGTTCTACAAAGTTAGTCCAGATTCTCTTAAAATCGCTAAAGTTTTGCCTAAAAGTGATCAGAGCCATCAGAGACAAGGCTTTAGATACGATTTTTTCACCTGACAAATAAATAATACTTGACAAATCAGACAGCATCATCTAGCCCCAAGCTAAGCACAGCTTGTGTTATAGGTACCAGATGACTGATATACTTAATACATTGTACTACTTAGATAGTTTTATTATATATACACAACTCCCTGAACAAATATCTGCAGATCGTACAAACATTTGTCAAGAGGCGACCCCTTGCGTCGCAGGCGGACCTTCGCCCGCTACGTTACAGAGCTTGTTATCGACTAGGTCGTCGTCAAATAGACTACAAGTTGTTAAAATCAACACCTTCACTAGCAATGTTGAAAGTATTCACCGTCGGTAGGCGCTGATCGTTTCGTAGCATCTTCGTAGCAATCCGCACGCGTTGAAATTTTTTGTATTGAATAAGCTCATCTATTTGATGATGAAGATAAATGTATGTCGGCTATTCCATCGGTCGGGTTTTTCGTATACATGTGGTTTTAGCGCAGGTTATGCGTGTTTTTCTCTCTTCTACGGGTACACTTCGGAAGCTCGACTCGTATAAAACTCGTAGAATTTTCGTGATCTTTTCTTGAATTCACCTGAATCCTGAAAAGTCGTAGAACTATAGTTGTTCCTTGGGGTGGTCAGAATCACCCCCTTTCAGCTTAGTAGAAGATTTATACAGCGTCAGCAACTGGTAATCAGGCTGTACGGGACGCTGCAGTGCCCAGGACTTTTTTAAGATGGCTTGCCCAGCACCTATACCATCCTCTCAGCTTAGTCAACTATTAGTCAGAGGAAAGAACAGGTCAATACGTCTGAAGCTAACTAGGCCATATTTTTTTTATATGATGTTTTGTTTATAACGGTTATGGCGCTTATATCTCGGCTTATCTTTATCCGATGTACTAGTCGTTCAAGAAGTGTCATAATCTACATAAAGTCTTCTTATATACTCGTAAATGTAATATTAACATGTTAAAAATTAAATTTGTGTTTCAGCTTAACGGAACAGCTGGTGTGATTTTCTGGAGCACCATTGCTTCACTGATTCTCTGGCTGTTTGTGGAAGCTCCAGCTAACAGACTTCTTACGCTCTGGTTCAGACGAAGGTGAGTTTTCACTACGAGTATATTTTTAACCCCTAATACTAAAAGAGGCTGCTTATAACTTTGATCGCTATTATTTATTTATTTACTTTAATTATAACGGTACAACACCAATTACAATAATTAAAAAAAAAAAACAAAAACGGACACAATTAAAAGTAAAATAATAATCATAATTTTCATAATCATATTTTTTTTTTTCATATTTTAATTTTTTTTTGCTATGTCTGTCTGTCTGTGGCACCGTAGCTCTTAAATGACTGAACCGATTAAATTTTTTACGGTAGTTTTTAAACATGTTTTATTAAAATAGGTACTACTACTACCTTAAATTAATACCTTTAATAATTCGTTTTTTTTTAAACTAAGAGGGCCTTGCAGTCCCACTGAATTAAGTAGAATTTTTGAGTTTAATTTAGTTTATTTTCAGGGTAGGAACAACTGAAGCTAAGCGAGGAATAAGCAACGATAATTTCAGCGATACAAGAGCTTCGGTTAGTTCAACTTCGAGTCAAGCCAACCTACGTGCCAATCTACCTGCAACAATTGACATCTCATCAAAAATGTGATTTTTTTACTCTCCTTCTCTTCTAACCTGAGACTCTTGTATAATTACCTCTATATTAACTTAGTTGGTTTAAGAATCAAGTTTTAATATTAGCTTTAACTAGGTAATAAGAATAAATAAGTTTGAATAATTAAAATGCGTTCTTACTCAATGTTCATAAATAGAAAATAAACATTTTATTTCTTAATTGTTATTATTTCAATGAGAAAGTGTAAAAATAATAACCTAATTACTTATATAACAACATTATTAGACTAGAATAAATACTTTTATTGTTGATCTAGTCCTAGTCATTATAAAGAGTAGAGTAGATGGATAGAAAATACTTTATTGCATACCTTAAAACTAAACATAATAACAAGAGAAACTTGAGAACATAGTGACAATTGCTATCTATGCTATAGAGTAGGTACCTAAATTATAAATGAAATATACGAAATAGTCACTTTCAAAGCAGTGACATCTATTAGAATACAACCTCATTACCGTAACAAGTAGACAGCTACGCGCGGTCTACCTCAAGCTGCCGCGTTTCCCCGTAGTAAATTAATTCTATACTCTAATCATAGATGGCGCTAGAAGAGAAAAAGAACTGAAACGGGCTATGAGTTTGGAAGAACATTTTTAATAAAAGTGCCCTAACAAAGCTCGTGATGTCTTATATGTTATGTCGAGATGTAATCTAACAATGTTTCACATAAGACAATATGAAAAACGTGAGTCAATCAGAAACGTTTTGCTAAAAAATAAGGTACATACATTATCATTTATCACTCAGGTAATTTTATAATTTTTCTTTCTTTACCACCTCACCCACCCACCAGCCACAAATATTGCACGTAGGGTTTTTTGTGTTTTCATTTATTGATTTTATTTATTTTTGTAATATAAGGAAAACTAACAGCTAAAGTTAATGGTAGTAAATATTGTCGATAGCATCAGAAAGCCAATTACAGGTCTTCACTGATAGAAACAGTCAACAATATAAAAGTAGACACTTGCGTAAACATAATTAAATCAATATAAAACATTCTATAAACCTACAAAAATGCACTTAAACACCTACTAACCTATATGACTAAACAATATAATTAACCTACCTAATTATCAAAGAAATTAAAGAACTAAAGAAATTAAGAAAGAAAGGGTTACGCACCGCCTTGCCTTGCCAATGTTACTACCAAAGGGTCAATGTCCAATAATTTACTAAAATCATTCACAATATAACTCGCTCTCAACATATACGCATTTTGCCTGTAGTTAGTGGAAGCTACAGGGACCGCCAGCAGAGGATTGTGTCTCAGTACTCTGCGAGGGATGCTAAGATGTAATTTGCTCAGGAGGTCCGGGCAGTCAACGTCATTACAAATAATTTTAAGGCCTCCGGAGCAACTGGACAGATTCGCAGCTGAACAGATTCTCAGCTGAACAGATTCTCAGCTGAACAGATTAGCAACTGGACAGAGAATATATAAATAATCAGCAATGTCACGCCTATTTTGAGGTGTTATAAATGGAATTTCTTGCAGAGGTCAATATACATAGGTTATGTTATGATATGGGATCTTGATTCTAAAACACAGGTACCTTAAAAATCGACTGTAAATGGCTTCTATACGATCTATATATAGGTATATCGTAGCATGGGTTCCATATTTGGGAGGCATACTCCAAATGACTCCTAACAAACGTGCAGTACAATATTTTCATGGTTTTAGCCTCCGTAAAGCTCTTAGAAAGACGCATTACAAACCCAAGTGCTTTAGAAGCTTTACTGACTATCTTGTCAATGTGAACATCGAAGAGCAAGTTAGAGTCGTGATGGACTTTCAAGGTCTCGTATACTATGATTTTTAGAAAGGACTTGACCTTGTAATGCGTATTCTGTTGGAATTATATTAATTTTACGAGTAAAAGTAATAACCGAGCACTTTGAGGGACTAAGCTCAAGCTTATTGGTAAGATATTAGGCCTCTAAGCGCGTTAAATCAGCCTGTAGGGCAAGCATGTCCATGCTGGATGATATAAAAGATAATTTTTTTATATCATCTGCGAAGCATAGTAAGTTAGAAAATCTAAAGCATGAATCTATGTCCCTAACAAAGGTCCCTAAAAAAGAAGAGGACCTAGCAGAGATCCTTGCGGTACTCCACTAGGCACTGGAACCCAGCTGGATATATAGTTGTTGAGGACAACATCCTGAGATCTGTTATCGATGTAGGATGAGAACCACCTCAGCAAATCACCACGAATACCTGACTGAGTAAGCTTATGCAATAGGATAATGTGATCAATTTTATCAAAACATTTGCTATAATCAGTGTAAACTACATTGACTTGCCGACCATTGTCCATACCTTCAGTAATATAGCCATAATCATATGATAAGATTTGAGACTGTAGATTTACCTCTTAAAAAACAATGTTGGAAGGGACTAAAGGAATTTTTTTAAGGCAGAGTACTCGTATACTTAATTATATATTATTCTCTCAAAGACTTTAGCTATAATACAAAGTTTTTGATATAGGTCTATAATTAGTGACCTCTGTTTTAGACCCTTTCATAAATACTGGTGTAATAAGCGCCAATTTCCATATTGAACATAATTGAAATAAGATATGCAATAGAAGGTACGCATCTAATTAGAAATTTAGATGAAAGGTTATCAAGGCCTGGGGCTTTTGATGAATCTAATTTCTGTAAAATTATTTTTATATCAATAGGATTAATTTCGATTCTACAAATATCGGAAATTATATTACACGCAGCTTCAAAATAACAATGAAAGGAAGATGCATTACTTAATGATGTATCACGAAAAGTAGAATGAAAATAGGTCGAAAAAGCATTTCGAAAGAAGCAAACTAAAAAGATTTTTAGTAACTGATTCTTCAGTTAGCTTTATGTAGTTTTGGTACGAAGTCGATTCCCATCTATTTACTTTTTCCCACATAAGCTTATATGTAAATTTGTCTGATTTATTGCCATATGTTTTAAACTTAATAAAATATTTATACTTTTCCTTTATAGCTTTTTTTATTGCCACACTATACCATATGGGATATACATTGTGTGATTTTTTAGTAGGTATAAACATGTCATGAAGATCCCTCAAAGTTTTATTAGAGAAACCCACACATTCATCTATTGAACGAGAAGAGAACTATATGCTAATGAATACTAGCTTTTGATTGATTGAAAATCACCCTTGTCAAATAAATACCGTTTAGTCACCATCTACCAGATAATTCAATAACCACAGGCAAGTATAATTAAATATATATTTTACTAACGTCTAAATCTCGGTTAAATATTAGACACCTACACGATAATTAGCAAAAATAAAGCTACCTCCTCAGCATTTGCTTTAGCAGTAAAGGGCTGCTAGGGCACTGGTTTTCAGTGAACATAATTGTACCTACACACCTGTTGTTACTCCTAAGTGCATGTTTTCAAATCTATCTCTATTAGATTTTGTCTCTAAGAAACGCTTCTACGGGTATAATTTCACGGTAACGAATTCGACTTCAGGTTTCGTATAGGAATAAAATAATCTGGAATGTCTATTCACCATCATCATCATTTCAGCCATTAAACGTCCACTACTGAACACAGGCCTCCCTCATGGATCTCCATGAGGGGTAGTTGCCATACTCACCACGCTTGGCAGGCGGGTTGGCGAGCGCAGTAAGGGATGTTGAGACACGGAATGACGCTGCTGCCCATCTTCCGGAGGTATCCCTTAGCAGGCTCTTACTGCATCCACGGGTATGAGAGGAGAGGTAACATTCTACTGCCGGCACCCCACGACTAATGTCTATTATTCAATAGGAAATACGTAACAACAAGTATCTCGTAAAGTACTTGCCCATGCATTGTGGTTGCAGGTAAGTCAACAATGAGATTACATCACGGTGCGGCGATGCGAGCGTTATTATTAGATTTCATTGCCTTGGAGTGAAGTCTTTAATTATGGATTTACATTTGCTGATTATGGCAACAACCCAGCACCGGATGTACCAATAGGATACGTAGGCTGGAGCCTAAGGGGCAGATTTTAGATATCAAAGGATTTTTTTTTACATTTTGAAAATACTAATAACGAGAAAAAATCTGATGTAATGAGGATCACTACAATTTCATTGTTTCTAATAGGCAGGAAAAATGTTAATAGCCTACTGGCGGCAAATTTGTATATGTACAACTGCAACAACCCCTATATATTTATATATTTATGTAGTGATAAGTATGTTTATCATTTAAGTATTTAGGTTGTTATGTATATAGGTATATTTTATCTATCTATTTTTGCGTATACATTATTCGTACACCTCCGTTTTTATTATCTTAAATCCTGTCCATCCAAAGGTGGTCTGGAAGAAATCGCTTTTAGCGATAAGACCGCCCATTGTATGTTATATTTGTCTGTGTTTATCTTTGTGAAATTTATGTTATATGGTGAATGTTCAATAAAGAGTTTATCTATCTATCTAACCCCATATTGGTACTTTAGGATCAATCAGGGAGGCCTATGTCCAGCAGATGACGCCCTACGACTGTGATGATGCTGAGATGATAATTTGGGCTTATTACGCTACATACCACAGTGGGGTGCCGGCAGTAGAATGATACCCCTCCTCTCATACCCATGGATGCAGTACGAGCCTGCTAAGAGATACCTCCTGAAGATGGGCAGCAGCGTCTATCCGTGTATCAACATCCCATACTGCGCTCACTAACCCGCCTGCTAAGCGTGGTGAGAATGGCAACTACCCCTCATGGAGATCCATGAGGGAGGCCTGTGTTCATCATTGGAAGTTTTATGGCTGAAATGATGACGCTACATACCTATGTAGCCTACCTTGTGCCTACTTAGGCAGACCACTTCTGGATAAAGCTAGATAAACAAAGAGACTGTACTGGTGCCGGACTAGACGCTATTAACTTAGGTTAGGTTAGGTACAGTCTCTTTGCATATCTAGCTTTGTAGTTACCATGCTTCAGGCCCTATGCAGTACTTCTCTGCGTACAGCATTATAATGTTCTTTGTACAATATTCGTTTTTTTATAGGTTTTAAGTTAATTAAAACTAATAATCTTCAAAATTATTTATAAAGTAGTAGTAAGTAGTAGTAGCGCTACAGATAGACAGACAGACAAAGCGAAACTATAAGGGTTCCTTGTTATAACAACGGAACCGTAATAAAAATCTGCTTAGCTGAAAAGGCGGCACGGGCCATAGTTAATACTAACGCCTCTAACCCAAGCACTACTAACTTACAGCTCGGTTCTTAGTCGACAAAGTCCTACTCAGGTAACAAAGATTAAAAAAAAATACTTTTAGAGACGACTTTAAAACCGCCTCCTTTTGAAGTCGATTAAAAATAGGTTCTCATCTCATCTTAGCCGTAGGATGTCATAAGCCTCCCTCATGGATGTCCAAGTACTGATAATAAGGGGTTGTTGCCATACTCACCACGCTTGGCAGGCAGTTTGGCAAGAGTAGTACAGGATGTTGATACACGCAAAGACGCTGCTACCCATCTTCCAGAGGTATGCCTTAGCAGATTATTACTGCATCGACGTGCATGAGAGGAGGGTTATCCACTAATTATCATACTAACCTACATTTGCTGAGTGTGTATGGCACGTGGTATGGCAACTACCCCTCATGGAGTTCCATGAGAGAGGCTTGTGTTCAGTAGTGGACATTTTACGGCTGAAATGATGATTATGTCTTTGTATTTTTACCGAAATTCCTACAGATATAATTTGTAGGGTTCCATGTTTGGGTACCTGTTCCATAACTACCTGTTCGCCACAAACTGAGAGCGAATGAGCGACTTATTTTAATGAAGCCTCATTGCATTCAAATTTTGACCTTGACTTGTGACAAGAAGAGAACCTGCAACTTCCTGCGTTTTAATCGGCTACTAACCGTGTGTTGGTAAAATCCCCCTGTGTTTAAATTTTATGAAAATCTGGGCATGTGTTCAAGAGTTGGGCTCGGACAAAAAACATCGATGAATAAATATCTCAAGAAGGCAGTGAGTTGTAAATAGTTAGAGTAGCTATACCAAACAAAAAACGTGTCGTAACTTGATGACAGAGGGGGTGCCTGCGCGGGGCGCGCTCGCCCCCGCACACAAGTATTCGCTGCAGCGCTACACGATTAGAATGTCGTCTATCCATACTATCAATACATGCAGCGCTAGATCGCTAATAGAGAATAGTTTTCTCGCGACCAAAACGTCGTAAGCGCCGTGAATTTCGTGGCGCTTACACGTTTCGTTCAACATAGTGTAACAACATGTCGCTCTAATAGATTTTTTTCACCGCAGAAGAGACACTTCAGACAGCTATTAATGCAGTAATGTTAATGCAGTAGGTACCTATGAATATTATATTTCAAAACGTAAAAATATTTAAGTACATTAAATTAAAACGAATCGTTAAGCGTTTAAAGTCATTTTTTTTAAATAAATTGGTATTTTATCCAACAAGTACGTACATAGGTAGGTAGGTACTTACACTAACTAGACCCCACACTTTATTTCACTCTGCCCCTCCTCTCATGCCCGTGGATGCAGTGAGAGCCTGCTAAGGGATACCTCCGAAAGATGGGCAGCAGCGTCTTTCCATATACCAACATCCCATACTGCGCTCGCCAACCCGCCTGCATAGCGTGGTGAGTATGGCAACTACCCCTCATGGAGACCCATGAGGGAGGCCTTTGTTCATTAGTGGACGTTTTTTGGCTGAAATGATGATGATTATCTAGCCCAAAACTAAGCAGAGCTCTTGTTATGGCTACTAGATAACTGATGTAATAAATACAATACAATACATAAATACCTATTTATTTATTATTATACGTAGAAAATGACCTGAACACCCAGAACAAATATCTGCAGCGATCACTAAACATTTGTCCCAAGGCGGGAATCGAACCCACCTCCTGCATCGCAGGCGAACCTTCGCCCACCACGCCACAGAGGTCGTCAATCTATTACATTAAGAATTTGTTCAGACAACAATATAGGTATAATACAGCTTCAGTTTATAAGTAATGACGATTGCAAAAGATACCTACAGTAGGTACCTAGAGTACCTACTGTTACTGATCAGACAGACGGCATAGGGCGAGTTAAAAATAATCAGTTAAACCTTTGTCGCCAACCCTTAGTAGGTACCTACACATCCCATCTGTACGAATCACTTTTCATAATCTATGATTTTCAAACAAAATGTCAGTACAATAGAAAATAATGTACAAAAATTAATTTTAGTTGGTTTTAGTTGATATTCTGTTTACTTTCCGATGATAAGTCACGCCACTATCTTTTTTCTTCGCAGTTGATTGATTAATTACACGTTTTTAACACGCAAGACGGCATTTTTAATTTGGGTTTATTCGCGTGCGGTCGCGATGGGCGTCGACGAACGACTAAATGAGTTGTTGCCGGCCGGCAACAACTCATGGCGCAAACTTGTTGTTCGCGGGTGTCAATTCTATACGCTAGTAATAATACTTCAATGCAAGAAGGTACTTAATTTATTAAAAAATTCCCACGACAATCGATTAGTATGATGTAATCTTCTAATGTTTCAAATTTGATCAAGATCGGATCATCCATCGGTTCAAGAGTTGTTCTCGAGCTAAAAAACTATTTAACCTCTATTTCTCAAATACATATGTAAATCACACTTAACACGTGCTTTAACGGTGAAGGAAACATCGTGAGGAAACCCGCGGCTTAGTTAGCTTCAGACGTATTGACTTGTTCTTGCCTCTGAATAATAGCTGACTAAGCTGAGAGGATGGTATAGGTGCTGGGCAAGCCTAATCCATCTACCTATGTCCCAGGCACTGCAGCGTCCCGTACAGCATGATTACTAGTTGCTGACGCTGTACAAATCATCAATAATACCTCTAGATGCAAAGGCCTTACTTTTTATGTAAATCATATTTCTCTCGCGATAATTTGTATTGATGTGATCTCCATAAGTTTATTTAGTTAAAATCCGATAATCCCTTCAAGAGTAATCCTCAAAGAAAATAAATTAGGCCAGGTGCGTGTCGGGCCACGCGCTATTTACAGTTCCGCAGTTAACCGTAGTAGACCTGTTGTTAGAAGTTCGTGTATGTTTTTTGTGGTGTTGGTGGGTTTACGTTAACCAAAACATATTAACAGGAATTAATTGAGTTTTCGGTTTAAAGTATTCCGGTATGATTGGTAAACCGCATCACATATTTGAGTGACAATTTCTCCAAAACTAAAACATCTCAACCGTTCTAGTTTTCCTACAAAGTTTATGGTTAAAACTGTATTCCTGTTTTTCTTCAGATATTTTTTTTGATAGTAGTGTACAAATAATACATATAAATAATATTACAATCTAGCCAAGTAGGCCAATGAGCAATTTAACTTTGACTTAGTTTTATAAAATAAATTATATCTAAGAATGTGTCCAGTGGCACTTTTCGTAATGTCTCTATTTAAGGGGAAGACACTATGTTATTGTGTTCTTTTTTGTTATATTTACACTATCACTTTACACTACACTAACTCAAAAGGTTTAGTTATTTTAAGTCTTCTCACTTGATCTTCAGATATTTAAAGCTAGCTTAGTTTAGATTTTAGAGGGGGGGAGCTCGAAAAAAATTTAAAACTTTAATATTTCACACAAGGAACCCTAAATCGAAAAAATGTCTTAGAACCATTGATATAAATCGTTAGATACGCCCTCACCGTATTGAGACCGCGCCGTTGTGTTTCCAAACGATATGAGTGAGCTCACTCATGCAAGAAACAGAAAGTATAGTGTTTGCAAATAATGGAGGAGAAAAAGAGATAACACTATTTTTTCGGTACGCGTGGCGTGTTGCGCATTCGTCGGCAGTATTGTAAACACAGTGCCAGAGTTTTTGGTGTGAGGGCTCATCTAACGATTTTTATCAATGCTTATAACCCCTAAATGGGTTTGAAATAACTATTCAACGATACCTCACACAATGGGAAAATCAAGAAAAAAGTTAATTCTTACCTTACGTGTATGGGAGGTACCCCAAATATTTTTTTCATTTGCTTGTGTTATGGCATTGTGCTTATGTAATGTATCATAACATTTTGAACAAATTCAATTTCTGAGTGGGGTGTCGTAGTGACCTTTGGTTGGTTTCAGGACTATTTTATCCTCAAATTTGTGTTATGAATAATAAATACGTTATTGTTCCAATTTCCTAATGTCTATTTTGTAGTAGCTATATAGATATTTTGAGTAGGGTGTCCAAAGTGACCTCGATTAACTCAGGACCTTTTTGACTTTTCGATAATATGTTTATATGTAGGATTCAGGTTTTCTTTAAAATAATCAATATCCAAAACAATGGCCATATATTTTAGAAAATAAAATAATATAAATGTTATGTTGTTGCTTATTATGATGAATCAGGCAGACATGTCTGTAAGGTAAGTAGGTATGTTTTGGCCAAGTCAAATATTTCAAGATAGTCTGAAAGCGTTATACGAATCCAGATCTTACTCTGTTTGGCAACAAGAGTCGCAACTCGCCGCGGCACATAATGACATAATTGAAGGGAGCGCGGCGCGGGGGGAGGCAGTGACGCGGGCGCATGCGCGAGTTTGACGGCCAAGGTCGAGGCCGAGCGATTCCACCGCGCACCGCCGGCTCGGCTAGTTCCGTGCGCGCCCTCTTCATAAAACCAACAAATAACTAAAACAAGGGCAAAATGCGCAATAACGCGAGTGGTACCGGCATCCGAAAATTAAGGTAGGTGCATCATCATTAGTTAATAAGGGATTCGGGCTCCATCTGGCGTACCTACAAATCGATACGCCTGCGTCGTATGTTTGTTATCGTACCTAGGTATAGCTATGAAGTGCCTTCACGTATCCTAGACCTACAGCTACTCTAGATATAACACATGGAACATTCCAATAAAACTTACAATGTCAACCATATTATCAGTTTTGCAAAGGCTGCCGGTCAACAAAATAGTTCCCTCAACAGTAGCAATTTGGTCGTCTCACCTTGCGCAGTTCTTACGCGACTCACGTCATCATCACTCAACACTAATCGACGGAACAAACACTTTTTTATATCTGCAAATTATTCAAGTACCTAGCACCTTTCGATATTGGACTGACAAGTAACAAGGTAGGTAGCTAGTTATGCACTAGACTCGATTATATTATCTCATTAACTAAGTCGCATTTTTTATACCTAGTCACACAACAGCAATTTGAGATAGTCGATGCCTTCACAGTATCTGGCTTGGTTATTTACACCGGAGTAAAAACCCAGTATGTCCTGAAGTTCTGCTCCATTCCGCCTTGTTTTGTTTGTATATAGCCCATAGCTACAAGGCTAAAACACGACAACGCGCCGCGACGCGTTAGAATGATGCGTAGTTTGGAAACTTGGGGAGAACCATGTTGTTTTATCAGAATTACTTTTTGAAACACTGAGTTATTACCAGATCACTTTATAACCAGGTTTAAATCACGAAGTGCAATGCAAATTCAGTATCAAGGTCATTATTTTTAGAACACGGTGCTCACAAAGTTCAGGCTTATATTAAGAATGTTAAGCACTAATCCCACTTACTTATACATAGGCAACTAGTCAGTCATAATATCATTTACATACCTAAACTCGTCATTATTTAAAAACAATTCAATATTATAATTCAATATTTAAAAACTATTATTATGTGACACAAAATAATATTAGTTAAAATACCACCCAATTATAATGAGCTTAAAAAAATAAGTTCACGCCGCATTTTTTGGTTCAGGCTGTGACTCCACGCCAATTCTACATCTCCGGCTATCTTAGATGCCTGTTCCAACATAAACTTAATCCATATTAAAATAGAGTTGAATATCGTTTACATTTTCCAGGACCAAAGTCTTCAATAGTTTAGTGGTCCGGTTTCGTTTAAGAAACAATCTCAAGGCCAAACTGAGATGCTTGGCCGACAATGGATGAGAAGTGGGGTTATGAATTATAATACGATTAACTTTACTTCTATAAAAGAAACCATCTAATATTATTACCTTATTATTTATGAACAACTCAAATTTAATGACAAATTAATTAGGTAAATACTAATGGTATTACAAACATCAACTAAATGCATCTTACACAAAATAAATTTTAAGTAATTACTCATAAATTTACTTAACATCAAATATACATTATAATGTTATTGGGTTAAATAATAAACTTATGTTTTTTCTAATAAATATGTTTTATCCTTACGTCCTTAAAAAGTCCATAATTGTACGTTATATAAGCAAAGGTTAACTCGGTAAGAGTACCTGATACTGCATTATTCATCAATATATAAACCTATAATTAATCTCAAACACGTGCATATAATGTAAACTGGTAAATAAAAGGCTATAAATTAACCGGTTATCGTGTAAAGAAACATTCTCAAGGCCACAAGAGATGCTATAATCGCATAACAATTAATACAGTAGAAATGGGACACCTTTTCTAATAAATTTGCTGTTAGTGAAATAAGTATAAAAATTTAACCGTTCAGTTTTTGTTACGTTTGCATTATTTCAAAATTATATCAACATATTCATATATCTTTTATTGTTTGAATGTTTTATTTGTATTAATTTAACATAAAAATCGTAACCTAAAATATTTTTATTCTTACGCCTATCCTGCGGTCTGAGTAGTTAGTGGTCACCGTAGGCGTAGCAAAGAAATCTATACTAATATTATAAAGCTGAAGAGATTGTTGGTTTGTTTGGTTGAACGTGCTAATCTCAGGAACTACTGGTCCGATTTGAAAATTTATTTCAGTGTTAGATAGGAATTATTGTTAGATAGGCCCATTTATCGAGGAAGGCTCTAGGCTATTATCATCACTCTAAGACTAATAGGAGCGGAGCACCAATAAATAATGTTTCAAAATCGGGGTTTTTTTCCTTCTGAGAAAGCTCTCAGAAGGAAAAAACCCCGATTTTGAAACATTATTCACGGTTAGAGTTTTGCAAAAATCATGAATAACAGAATGTTCCCCCTTGAATGATCTAAAAAAAAGTCCGCGACAGCGTAGATCTAACTTTTAAGGTTGGCTCACTATAACCTATTTTATGCTAACCTTTGTTCTAAAATAATGCATTAGGTATTTGCGAAGGTGTTTTTATAAACATGATATTATTAATCCTTATCCAAATAGATACGGTATTCATTAAAAGTATTTAATTTAAAACAAAATTGCGCTTTACATCATTTGATTTCAATGAATATCTTAGGAGATATCGCAGTTTTAAAATAACGTCGCTGCAAAATAATGATCAAGTAGGTACTGCGCGCGCATTTATGATGTGCGGCTGTGGCTCAGACTCGTGGTCGACTCCTTACGGAACAGTCGTGAACTACTTTTTAAATTTGTTTTTCCAACATATCATCGTATAATACTTTTTAAATGAATAAGTTAGTAAGTAATACGTTTTGAAGAAGAAGAAAAACATTTATTTACCACACGCACGATACAGTACAACCACAAAGAAAATAAAAATGATAATCACAAAAATATAAACAGACGTACGGTAAAACAACATCAAACTCAAATTCTTACTAATATATAGTAAAAGCAAGAATGTACGTACCTATGTATGTATGTATGTTCCCTTTTCACGTCAAAACCGCTGAACCGATTTGGAAGAATTTTAGAATAGGATTAGATTAGACCATGTAGACGGACATAGGCTACTTTTCGTTGCGTAAATCAGTATTTGTAGGGTAGTTATAAGTTGTGGTTGTAGTAGGTGCGATCATTGATATCAATGGGTGCGATACGAAGTTCGCCGAAACATCTAGTATGATATAAATTTCTTAAAGGCTTACATTAATCAAATCTATTTTACGTATTAATCACGTAAAAGTTTGAACGTTTAGGTACGTGCCATTTGATTGAGTGTTGTCATTTAGCCATGTTATAATATTTTAAATAATATTATAACATGGCTAAATGACAACACTCAATCAAATGGTATTGTCTAGATTTATTTTTATACGGGATTCGGATTTACATGGAATAACTATTGATATGTCATCGGCAAATAAGGAACAGGGAGACTCAATAAGTTTGGCAAATCATTTATGTATATTAGAAATAATATACAGCCTAAAACACTGCCTTGGGGAATAGCTTTAGTAGCTTTTGCTTTATCAGCTATGATTTTATTTACTTTTCCTGTACTATGATTATAATTTTCAATCTCTACATATTGGACTCTATTACTGAAGTATGAGACAAAACAATTATAGCTCGTTCCTCTTATTCCGATGCCATGTAATTTGTTTAGTGAATCTTATACAGAACTCTACCGTAGGCCTTACTCATATCCAGTAATAATCCCATACCATAACTTTTTTCATTGATTATATTTAAGGTTTCATTATCATATTTATAAACAGCGTATGAGGTGGACCTTTTTTTTTCGAAATCCATTTTGATTGTCATGAAATATTTCGAATTTCTCGCAATATGAATAGAGTCAACATGACATAGCGTTCTCTGATATTTTTTGTAAAAGTTGGCAACAAATAAATCGGTCTGTAATGAGCCGTTTTCAGTAAAAATCAAAAAAGTGTTCCCTACTAAACTTAACAGATGGCGCTGGCAAGCGCAGAAAGCAAGCTGTGATTAATCACAAATTGCTGTCATTGTCAAATTGTGTTTTCTACCAGTAAAATAAAACTAACGCCATCTACCTATATGGTTCGAGGGAACTATTTTTGAAGTTTTTACTTTTTATTGAAAACACCTCATTGTTTACATCTTTGTGATCTCCTTTTTTATAAAGTGACTTTACATTTTCATTGCATCAGGGTCTCTACTTTCGGCAAAAGATTGATTAATCAAAAATGCTAGCGGTGGAGCTAGCTCCATTGCGCATTTTTTAATAAGAAATGGTGGTAACTAATCGTGGCCAAAGCTTCCTTTACTTTTTAAGTTTTTTATTATCTTGTATACTACACAGGTTGTAACAGGATTTAAGAACGTAGCAGCAATAAGGCTAAGTCTTGCAAACTAAGTTTATTTTTGATCGTTGTTCTTTTAAGAATTATAGTCAAACTGTTTTTATTGTTTGATTTTATTTAATCTTTTATTTAAAACGTTAATTTGGCTCTATGGTTGTTTAGCATGTGCCATTATAGCGAGGTATTTGACACTTTCACATAATAGATGACATTCCTACCTATCAATTCAAAACATGAAAACCCTAAAAACTACCAAAGTCTGTAATCCAGAGGAATAAAAAAATATAAAAAAGTACTTAGCTAAAGTAACCACCCTACCTTAGTGTACATTCATGCCTAACATGCCTAACTTCTACATTCCAAAAAAGGATTTTAGAAAAAGACAAAGAAAAACATGTATTATTAACACACATACAACATAATACATAAAATTAACGCATTACCTACCTGGCATATTTTTTCTTTTATTCATATTATCTTAATCTCTCTTATATTCATATGGCTATAATACGTTCCCAGTATATAAATGAAAAGTAAAATAAATATTTTTGAATTGAATTGAATAGCAAAAGCTGTGAGGTTGCGCTATTTACAACTAAATAAATAACAGATGGAGCTATCAAGCGAAGATAGAAAGATTAGAATAGTTCTGTCTCTGAATTGTTTTTCCCAACAGCAGGTAAAATAATTCTACCGCCATCTTAATGGTACGAGTGAACTATTTGTGACCTTCTTACTATAATGATGAAATCTAATGTAAACGCCACATTGACATTTGTTTTAAGAGCATTGCATGTTTTGATCGTGCGATCTAACGAGATTTACAAAGACACCTGCATTGAACATCGATCCCATGTAGGTAAATCTCATAGGCAACCCAACACAAAATCAGCCGAACATCCAGAACTTAAATTATTCCATGCCCTTCAAAGCGCGCTTGCATATGAAGTGCATTGATTTATCCCTCTCGCCATCTCGCTCGCACTCCTCTCATCCCCATTTAGGTCAGGGGAAGCTGTGAGGGGTGGGGGTGAGTAGGTGTCACCCCCATATCGATCGGACCACCCCTCGCCCGGTCGGAGCTGTGGTGGGGTGAATTGCGCCGCTCTTAGTAACAAATTATTTTGCAATATGTTATTCGAATTATGAAACACATTTTTTTTTAGTTATTATAGTATTACAGTATCCCGTACTGAATAAATGATTTACAAAATATTAACAGTTGCTGACGCTGTATAACTGATATATAATATTATGTATATGTTACGGGTAATGCTAGAAGATTGAGTAAACCTAGGTTTAGTCAAGGAGTTTAGGTAAAGTCCGAATAATATTAAATCGACGGAGCACCGCTTCGCGGGGCTCCTATTTCTGTGTAAAGGGTTAAAAGTAACCTAAACAAACCTAACCTTGGGGTGCCCTTAGCTCTCTCTTGCATTAATTAATAACATAATATAATTATAATTCGGACTTTACCCAAACTCCTTGGGTAAACCTAGGTTTACCCAATCTGCTAATATTGCCCGTAACATATACAAACTAAACACGTCACCCGATATATAGCTTAGATCATCTATGACAATGTCTTCCTGACTTTGTTATGTAACATACTAGACACAAATCATGAATTATGATTACTTAATAATTATGTTATAATTGTTTGCACTTGAAAGTTATTTGTGTAGATTAACATATATTTTGATTCCTACACGCATGGTCTCTGATAATTGGATACTTGGTAGCCATATTTTTCTTTTGACATTTTATGTAACATTTAAGAATAGTTTAAGAAATTTAGTTAAAATATTTCTTAGCAAGAGCGCCGCTACCCATCTTTCATATACCTATTGACATAAGTTGTTTAAAAAAAATTGTCTTATGTTTGTATTTGTCTCCGAACCGGTATTTCCATAATTATCTTTGTTTTGTAAGTAAAAAGTTTGATTTTTGTTTTCCCGACACGGTTCGAACTCGTGCCAGCGTGGTCATGGTCACGGAAAACGTATAATTTTTATGTTATCGAACCGCGACGGTAAAACGGCTTTATAAAACGGGAATTAGGGGACCTGCTCAAAAATGGTTGAATTCATATCTGAGTAATCGCCAGCAATGTGTAATTATTAGTAAATTGACTAAAGACAATGAACTATTGACATACACATCAGAATACAAAGTAAACAATACTGGTGTTCCACAAGGCAGCATATTAGGATCTATTTTGTTCATATTATATATCAATGAAATAATTAATGTCCATGTTAACCATAAGTGCATATTGTTTGCTGACAATATTTCAATAATTGTGACATCCGATAAAAAATTATTAAGCATTAGTGATCATGAAACTGACAATAATACCATTGACCAAATTACTGAATGGCTTTGACATAAATAACCTTAGAATTAATTTAACCAAATCTAAATATATACAATTTAATAAATCAAAGCAACTAAAATATAACGTAAATCTAAATATTCAAAAAATCATATTATTGACGAGACCCTAGATTGGAACATAGACAAAGTGAATTAAAAAAAAATTATGCGTTGAGTCAAATTAAAAACGTTACCAATATTAAAACTGCATTAACATCTTACCATGCGTACATAACATAGTTGATTATAGCTTGTAAAATATAATATACGTCAAATTTGTGACATGTAACTCTGGTTATCAATAAATGAACTATGAACTACATTGAATCGGTTCTTCGCTATGGACTTGTGATGTGGGGCAATAGCACAGATAGAAACCGACCATTTGTGTCACAAAAAAAATGTATTAGAGCAATATGTGGGATCTCGCCTGATAAGTCATGCAAACCATTGTTTCGAGATCTTGATGTGTTACTTCTACCAGCTCTTTATATCTATGAAATTGCATGTTTTGTTAGGAATCATGCGTACTTGTTCCAAAAATCATGTAATAAATATCCAAGGTAAAAATAATTATAAAAGGAAGTCCAAAATCACCAAAATTTTAAAAAAAGCTGCTTAACTATGTGTGTAAATATTTATATCAAGATTAAATTACTTAATAACTTTTTATTTAAAAAAAAATTGTATCAATGGTTATGTGAACATCATTTTTATGACGTAAATGAATTATTCAATCTTAAGCCTTAGTATAGGTATGTACCTATTCAATTGCAAGCTAGATAATAGTTAAACATGAGCACAATATTTATTAATAATACCTTATTTATACCATGTTTGAAGCAATAAATATCCTTGAATCTTTTAATCTAAAATTATTATATACAGCCTACCTAACATGTTAAAATGACGGTTTGGGAAATTCGGTTCACATGTACTAGCGCGGCTTCGATGACGCATATCCCTGTATCTGAGTACACCGATGTTCGTCCGGCTCACTCAATACTTGCGTAGGTATTATACAAGCGTTCGTTTGCGTCAGTGAGGGTGTCTGACGCTGCTGCAACCTCATCCATGCTGGCAAGTACTCTATAATGGCCTGTAATCTATATTAGACGATTCGTATAGTGGATATGTATATATATACATATCCACTATACGAATATACATATATATATATCCGTATATGTATATATTTATATGTTATGTATTTAATCATGTATGTATAGTCGCTGAATATAGGTTCATACTTATATATTTATTAAGTACTTAAGTTTAAATATGTATGATGACACCGTGCCTTTTTCATTCTTGTCGATTTTAACCATCCTAAGATTGCCTGGAAGAGATCGCTTATAGTGATAAGGCCGCCCATTGTACTTCTACTTTTAGTTTTGTAATTTTTTTTTTCTTTGTAAATTTTTGTGTTAGTATTAAGTACAATAAAGAGATCTATCTATCTGTCTATGTGGGGGGCGGTGGTACCACCTCATGATCTTGAAGGTCAATAAGGGGGTTGTTTCCATACTCGCTACGCTTGGCAGGCGGGTTGGCGAGCGCATTACGGGATGTAGATGTGGAAGCTGCTGCCTTAAAAGGAAGCAGCGTATCAGCAATATTATAATATTAATATTATTTTTATTATATTTTAATATTACCAAAAACACTCAGCTAAAGCTGAGTGGATAGTATAGGCGCTGGTTAAGCCTTAATATACGCTTAACAATGTCTCAGGCACTACGGCGCCCCGTACAGCATGGGTACCAGTTGCTGACGCTGCATAATGACTGGCCTTTTACATCTGATGATTTTGCCGTGGGGTGCCGGCAGTAGAACGTTGCACCTCCCCTCTTGCCCGTGTATGCAGTAATAATCTGCCAAGGAATACCTCCGGAAGATGGGCAACAGCGTCCGAGTATCAACATCCCGTACTGCGCTCGCCAACCCGCCAGCCAAGTGTTTCGAGTAAGGCAACAACCCCGTTGTAATCATGAGAACTATGAGGGAGGCCTATATCCAGCAATGGACGTGGACAACAACAGTACTACGACTGAGATGATGATCATGATAAATTTCCCTAGCACCTACCAACTAGCAAGTCCCTCTATGAATACAGAATCAAGTCGCACACAGGTACTTACGTGGGCTGACGTGGGGCGGGCGGCGCCCAGCTGAGCGCGCATATCGATCCGCCCAAGGACAAGGCCACCCGTGCCTCCGTCACACTCGCCCACGGAACTTGGGGGTAACAGTGCCTTTGTAATGTTTATTTTCGTTATTTGGTTTAAACATCCTGTTAAATAAGTTTAGAGTTTGGCTCTGCACTGCACACTCATTATGCTTACCCGGCTCGTGTGTTGACGTTGCAACTCAATAACCTGAGCTAGTTTTTTTTTTGAGGGGGTTATCTTACAAATCAAGCTTACAAATCTTAACTTTGGTTGCAGAAAATAAAGTCGAATTTTAAAAACTTTGTTACCTATCTGTTTTTAAAAATTCAGTCTCTTAGCTTCACTACTCATTTAAACCACAGATAATATAATACACTAGTAGTTTAAACAGACTGTTGGATCCCGGTGTCGCATGTGGCATACGACTTTAACTTTTAGTGCCTAATACAGTATTGACCTTAGTTAGAGTTTTACGGTGGTGGTAGAAACCAGATCTTAGTCACTTGCCTTATACTGATTTAGTGCCCCGGGCTACTCATAGAAAATTAACTGAAAGGAATGTAAAATAAAAGAGGCTTCACGGATCAACGAATTTTATTTAAAAAATGCTCTTTTTATACCATAATAAAATAAATGAAATTTCAGTAACTTGATCTATACATTACAGTTGCATTACAGTTTTTATGCATTGGAAACACCCTTTTAAGTAAATAGACACCTGTGTTAGGTGGTTTCGCTCTTGCACTATTATACTACCTCTATATTTTCTCAACTAAATCATTTATTTTTTATGTACCTCTTATGCATAGTGGAGTTTAAACTAAGATATGTAAGTAAATACCTTTTCGCTTAACACAGCATTAACAAATAATATTATTGTGCAATAGGCAAGGGGTATTGATAAAACGTTTCCAATACTCGTTTTGTCTTCGGAATGAGCTAAACCATAACCATCTGCTTAATCGTAAGTAAATGAATGTCCATTGAAGCGAACAATAAGGTATGTTTGTATAATGCTGGACATTTTAAATAGCAGCATGCAACAGCAGTCTATGTACCGATAGAACAGTAAATGCTTTTTTCTGAATACATACTTCTCTTTCAGCCGTAGGACGTCCACCGGGCAAAAGCCTCCCTCATTAATCACTTAGTACTAATATGACGAGCTCTGTGGCGCAGCGGGTGAAGGTTTGCCTGCGACGCAAGGGGTTGTGGGTTCGATTCCCGCCTCGGGACAAATGTCTGTACGATCTGCAGATATTTGTTCAGGGTGTTCTGGGTGTTTTTCTATATATAATAAAGATATCTATCTATCTATCTACATATGTAGTATAATGTATTAAGTATATCAGTCATCTAGTAGTACCCATAACACAAGCTCTACTTAGCTTGGGGCTAGATGATGCTGTGTGATTTGTCCAGCATTATTTATTATTTATTTATTATTATTTATAGTACTGATCATGAGGGGTTGTTGCCATACTCAGATGTACTACAGATGTTGACACACGGAGAGACGCTGCTGCTCATCTTCCGCAGATTCTTACTACTTCCACGGGCATGAGAGAAGGGGCAACATTCTACTGCCAGCATCCCACGGCTTATCACATACTTATCAATGACTTATCGTACAAAAAATACCCAGAACCGGGACAAATATCTGCAGAAAACTTACATAAATTCGACACGTGAAGAATCGAACCTCTCGGCCAGCTATTCCACCAACTGTGCTAAAGAGGTCGTCAATATGTTGTGTGTTCATGGGTTAATTGGGATATATATGTCTATGTTACTATAGATTTATCAAAAGTGTCATGTTTAGTAATTTTTTAAACTTAACGATAGCTGTTTCCACCAACTATTGGCATTATGCATTGACGCACTGAGCGCACAATTTGAAAAAGAAAACACTGTGCTTGCCTGCGTCGTGACGCAGAGAAGGACTAAAAAAGAAATGGACAGACAGACGTGATCAAAAAAGATATAATAGACTGCAATGCAAAGACGACGCGTTAGATAGAAGAAGAAGAAGAAGAAAATCATTTAATTACCACACTCACAATACAATATAAACACAAAGAAAATAAAAAAAAAATTTAAATTACACATACAAACAAACAAACAAAGAACACGAACACAGAACACTAAGATAACACTAAGATAGAGCGAAGTGGAGAGAAACTACCAGAAAGGCAGACTCCACCATCAAATGGGAATAATAGCCAAGGCGAGAAGGGCACAATTCGTTTAAAAGGTTGACAATTTGTCTAGGCTTCACTCACACCAACTAAGATTTTGTACATTTTATGCTAAGGTCGCATTCCGTCCGTCTCTTAGTTCCCATAAGTTGCTGAAGCGTACCATTTATGTTGAGTGCTGGGTACACTTTTCTACAGTTAACGGTTTCTAAATTTTAAACACAATAAACCTATAGTTAACTATAGTTAACATTATATATGCAATATTTACGGGATATTTACCACGATTTGAGTCTTTTTGTACGCATACACACTTGTACACACGTACACACACTCACGCACACATACACCTATTACACATAATTTGGTATCTACTTGAAACTGTAAAAATTGCTTACGTATAATATAATATGAAACCTATAATAATTAAGGGAATTTCTCTAACTTAATTAAAAATGTAATCAGGGAAGAGCGAGATCCCCTAATACAGGTATCTTATTACTTAAAAGGGAATTTCAAATGCAATTATTTGTTAAGTATAGATTAAGTTAAAGAAATAAACAATTTGTATTTGTGTTTCCCGATATTTCGACGTCACAATCACACGACACGACAATATGTATGTATACTTACCTAAAAACTATTTTTCTCCTATAGACATGATCAAATTCCGTATTATGTTTGAACTTAGGTAGGTACATCAGTCTTAAAGTGGATTCCTAGCTGAAACTTGCGAGGTTGCCTGTGTAGCCGCCCTTATATTCGACCTTTGCCCTTCACGCGTCGTCGGCGGCAAAGGTTAAGTACACATTTAATAGCACTGGGCTCAAACCACATGTTCTCATACTGGCGAAATACTAAGGAAGGATTAGATTCTACTTTCTACCTACTTTTGTGTATGTACATCACATTGTATCCTTTGCGTTTCTACATCAGTGGTCAGCCAAATATTTTTAACTTCTATATTCTGAGTATCTGAATAAAAGGATAATTAAAATAGGTAGTCATTTCAACAATTACATTTAAATAATTGCTTATCAATGCGTCGCCTTAGGCATCCATCGATCCTGTTGCTTCACATACGTCATAAAAGTCTGTAAAAAGTACAAACAAGTCTTATTTCGTATATTTTCTTTTCTTACGATTGCTCTCACGTCTCCATAATCATAAATTAATATTACGAGTTCTTTTCACAGATACATGTTTTTAAATTCTCTGTTTGCAAGTATTAATAACGTCGAACCGAAAAATAAATATTTAGTATTTGGTGTACCATACCTGTATCATAAAGAACCTTATTAGCAACAGCTTCAGCACAATTTTTACATAAAAATGTTTTAAAATTACATACTTGAGTTAGAACATATACAAACAAAAGAAAACAAAATGCCACAAAGAAATGAGAATCAACATATTATACTATAACCAGAAACAAAATATAAGTACAAGAGATTTATATAGATCTCGTAATAGAATACTGGATGTGTGTGTTGCATGGCAAAAAGGTAGTTAGCTCAGCATGAGTTTACTCATGAAGCAACCACTGATTTTCTGTTCTACCTTAGCAATGACTAGAAAACGAGAGATGTATTATGTGTATGAGTATTTAATAAAATAGAATAGCTAATAATGTGAGTAGGAGTGTATCTAATCTATGATGTAATGTAGTAGTAGCTATGTAGTGATGTGATATTTATGATGTACCTCTAGAATATAAAAGTTTTCAATAACATCCCAACAATCATTATCGATATTGCCAGGTGTACTTTCAAATTAGTGATCAATTAATCAGCTAGTCCATTCCCGGGCTCCTGATGTATTTAGCTCAGGGGTAGGGGTTGGGTGGGGTGGTTGGTTACAAGAGGGGAGAGGGGAATGCGCGCGCAAGATGATCGATCTGAGGGACCCAGCTTCTACACGTGTCATACTTTATCTAGGTACCTATGTATCCCGTCCGGTTTAACAATTATTTTGTTTTCCTAGCCCGTGGGTTTTAAAAACGGCTCTTCTCGGAAAAATGTTTCGAATTTCGAATGATTGCGGGGCAAGAAAGTTATATATAACCGTCGTTTCTTTTTTTGAAATAGAGTTAAGATGATTTTCATTTAACCTTGCTCTTCCAGGAATCAAACGTTCCTTTCTTAAATTAACACAAGGTAAATAATTTTAACGTTCCTTGATATTATTGCGAGGATATTGGTTGCTGTAATAATACTAGATAGCGCTGTATTGTTGCATACTCAAATCAACAACATATTAATAACCAGCTGCTGCGTTTTATTATTTTATAAAATTTTACTAGCCTAAGTTACTTCTTATAACATCATATATCTCTTAAAAAGTCCCATCAAAATCAGATCAAACAAACACATTCAATTCGTATGTATAGATAAAAGCAAAGTAAATATATTTTTTAATTTTAAAATTACAGGATTGTATTGCGTACCATTTTTATTATTTTCCCGACGTTCCGAACACATTTCAGCGTTCTTGGTCGCGGGAGGAAACTAAAAAATATGTTAGCAAATCGCGAAAGTTTAACAAATTATAAAGTAAATAGAATTTAATTGTAAAATTAGTACTACCGATGCTAAAACATAATACATATAATACCGCTCCAATGTACCACAAACAAACAATGTTCCACAAATAATAGAGTATTTGTGTACATAGACATGATGGCTTTCTTGGTTCGTCAACTACGGTTAATTTTACTTAGATAGATTTTCCTGCTACCAGGTAATGATTTTATGTCCCTAAAAAATCTCGACCGTAATCAAATAAGAAATTCGAAAAGAGATGGATCGAGTAGTGAGTCCACCCACGAGATTTGGAGATAAGAAGGCTTATTTTCTTGCTGTGGGGTATAAAATTTTAAGCTAAACTAAAACTAATCTCGTTACAATAAAGTTCATTTTCCAATGGGTTTGATTTTAAACTGATACAATTAGGGTTGCCAGATGGTTGGGAATCGTCTGGATTCTCCCGACATTTCACATGATGTCATGAAAGCTGAGCTTCTGATACAACTGAATTTTGATGAAAATTGCTCAAGTTTTCGAATTTTTCTCGATACTCCAGAGGGATCCAAATTGGTGGACTCGGTAAAAAGCAATGCCAAATACTTGTGGCAAACAAACCGTAAAATAATGTATATAACCGTATAATAATAATTTTATTTTAATCCTTTTTTAAAGAGCTGTTTATCTTAAGAACATAGTTTACAATTTTTACTCATAAATTTTCATTTCTCCAGACAAGAACCCCAAAATCCCGACATGTTGAAATGTTACCCAGATATTTAGACTTTTCGATCTGGCAACCCTAGGTACAAGCCAGAATCAAGTGCGACTAGTTTTTGCGTGTGGACGGTATTACATCAGATGCCTCGAGCGATCCACACCACTTGCCGACTTATTATTCTGTTTAGAGTTTAATTTATTAGTACAATGTGAAGCTGGAAATAGAGTGAAATGTTTGCGAAGACGTTTCGGTGTCTTTTGATGGTTTTGACCTTAACTTTTTAGACGTTACCAGATGTTATGTGTTATGATAATTTTAAATTGAGTCTATAGAATCAGCAAATGGCTTGAATGAATTTGAACAGAATTCGGGGCTTCGATCTTTTATCTAAAGACCTAAAAATCAAACCTAATACCTACCGTATTAGGTTTGATTTTTCAGGCGCTGCACGGTCCCATGGAGCATGAGTTACCAGATGTCGACGTTATCGTATAGGTACCTAAATCATAGCTAGAATGTTAAAGTTTGGTCAATTCTATTATGTTCAATTGTCAGGTAAATGCCCTGCCCATGTCCATGAGCTAAAGCGCTTCCTCACGAGAGGCACATGCGGGATCGCCCGCATCACTTGCCATCACATGAGTGTATCCAACTAATCTACCAATAGAAAGGAACCGGGCGACGATTAGAAACATGGCCGCTAGGTACCCGCTACATAATGTAGGATTCGGGCCCGGGTACCACGGAAAGGGGGGCGGGAGGGGCGGTGCAGCTGCCGGTGCATCACATCCCCCGGAGCGGGTGGGGAGGGGGCGCCCCGCGGCCCATTGCCAAGTTCAATGCCAAGGTCAGGCGCGACTGCGACTGCGCGCCGCAATGCAGGAGCGGCTGGCGATCGCGCTGAGCCTCAGTGCCCCACCGGCCCGCGACATACAAACACGATCTTCACCTCATTATTTTCAAGATGCCGGTTCCAGTTCTTTGCACATTTCCGTGATTAAACGTTCACCATATTGTGTTCGATGCTGGTGCCACGCTGTATAGCCATTACGCAACACTTCGGAACACGCGGTGCTGTAAGTTTACTTTATCGATATATTCCATAGCTAATATCATTACCTTTTATTTGCAACCATGTTTATGCATCTTATTTATACGAAACGCTCACATCGTCTATGTTTACGAGTAACTAACACAATAGAAGCATGCCGATTATCATGGCATCATTAAAACCGGCATTATTGTGGGCATCGTGTTACGTATTTTAGCGGCCATATTTGTTCTAGATATTAGCTAGTCAACATTACTTCCAGTAACGTGTGTCCTCTACATGACTCAATCTTAGTAGAGGCTTAGCGTTATCAATGCGTCACGAACATCTAGTTATAATTTAGCGTCTTATGTGTTCAATAATTTCCTTATTGTTTCATCATCTTCAATGAATTTACCGAGATATAGACCGCAAACATTAACAGGTAATCGAAGTACCGAGGGTTTTTCAATATCACCATACTTTACCTCATGGGTATACTACCAACCCACGCGATCCGTATTTTGGGAGGGGACGCATGGTTACATTCCACGGTGCTCACTCCCAAAGCTATGTCCAAGTCCGTCCATCAAGGGCATCAAGTAACTAAGTTAAGAGCACAGAATAGGTGGTAGTTCTTAAGGGCCCAGTCTCGCGTATCCTGTTGCGGCGTCCGCAAAAAACGCCGAACAGAGTTCAAGGCGATCTGGTGCTTCCAGACGGACCACTTCAAACGCTTTTTAGACAGCAACTGTAATTACAATTTGAAATACAAATGAAACAGTTTAAAGTTACGGCTGGAACCAATGTGGTGATTGTGTTCATTTTCCGAGTTGTACTTTAGGAAATGTGTTCGGATTTGATAGGTACCTGACATAATTCATCATTTTTCTTCTGAAAATTAGCGCCGCAACCTAAGCTTGCTATGTGGTTGCGGTAATACTGAGGCAGAGGCCATTTTAGACACCACGCAACACGATTTCCAAATGACTTGTGTCGTCGTCCTTTGTAAGGTCTTGAAGTTTTGTATTTATTTGCTAATGTATCTCTTCTTTTACTGATTATTTTAATATATTGTACTGAAATTAGTTGTCAATTTTACATTTGACCTGGGCTTGGACGCTGGAGACAACTAAAGCCTCGCTCTAGCAGAGGCGCGACCATATTCAAAACGCTGTCCGTGACCGACCACAGCTGTATTCTGCTCAAAATAAGTTTTCTTTTATCCCTGAAATCATATTACTGCAAAAACTTTTAAGCAGGTTGACTTTAAGTAATACAAAAACACCATGAAAAGGCCTACAAAACTAGTCCCGGCGAGGCGAGACGTAACTTTAGACTTAAAAGCGAAAAGACCGACAATTTAATAACTAATGAATTGGGACCTTTAATTGTACACAGATAGGAAGTTCAAATTCAATAAGACTAATAAATAAATAAATAGTAAATAAATAAATACTGCTGGACAAATCACACAGAATCATCTAGCCCCAAGCTGAGCAGAGCTTGTGTTATGGGTACTAGATGACTGATATACTTAATACATTTATATACTACATAGATACATAGATATTTTTATTATATATAGAAAAACACCCAGAATACCCTGAACAAATATCTGCAGATCGTACAGACATTTGTTCCGAGGCGGGATTCGAACCCACAACCCCTTGCGTCGCAGGCGGACCTTCGCCCGCTGCGCCACAGAGCTCGTCTAATATAACACTATCACAGTATCTTTGATGTAACTATCTATAGGAACACTTCTAAAATGGAAAAAGGCATTTGTTTTTTGGCACTTTGAGAAAGAAGATCGATAGAAGTTAAATAATTCTAATATTTAAAATATAACTACTTACTAGGTATTTACCATTTTTGTGGTAAATTAATTTGTTTGTATTTTCTTTATTGTAATGTCCATCTTTTGTTTATTTATAATTTTTTGACACGACATGAAGCTTATCTTATCTTTCAATGGATTGATATAATGAAATAACGGGAATTTATCGCGTAAGCATCCTATTTTTATTTCTCGACGTTTTGATACGTAGCACTCTACCTAGAGTCTCGGGACCCTAACTAAATTTACATAAAGTCCCGGGACTTCGAGATACGACACGTCCCGAGAGTCCCTTGCAGCTCTCGTGCTCACGGGAAGATCGCGAAAGTGTAAAAGAAAGATTTACACTTAACATAAAGGGCAGGTAGATGGAATGATGATTTGAGAACTGAATGGCGCAGCTGAAATGGCGCAGATTTGAGGAGGCCTATGTCCTAAAATGATGGGCCAATGAAGACGATGATGATAAAGCTGAACATAAAAGAACAATCGACAACTAGGTCTGCGTCTGCTTCCCACAAAAATAAATAATAAATAATGCTGGACAAATCACACAGCATCATCTAGCCCCAAGCTAAGCAAAGCTTGTGTTATGGGTACTAGATGACTGATATACTTAATACATTATACTACATAGATAGATATTTTTATTATAATATAGAAAAACACCCAGAACACCCTGAACAAATATCTGCAGATCATACAGACATTTGTCCCGAGGCGGGAATCGAACCAAAACAATCGAACAAAGGTCTCTTTAGTGTTATTTTCTTGTTTAAACGTCAAACTGAATCTTTTTTGCGTCATCTCAGAATGGGAGCGGATTTACCTCTAACTAAATCTATATTAACATTCCCCTTAATTTGGTCTTAGAGCGGAACAGTAACGTAATTATTGTATTTAAACGATTCAGTTTTTATCTATTAACAACTATGTATGAGTCAGCAACCAATTCTATCTAACTGGTTCTCGTTGGAAATGTTCTCGACATAAGACCGTGTTTTTATTGTTGTTTATTTCCATCTTTGCTTTAGTGATTTTGAACTTTAGTGAGTAAACTAAATACTTACTCAGCATTACCAAAAAAATTAAATAATGTTTCTACTTCTACCATCAGGAAAGATTCTCAAAGATTATATAAACCAAACAGAGTTTATGGAAAGAGTAAAAACAATGCTATTGGATTCTACTAGAAAAAGATGAACCGGCGCCTATTTATTGTAAATGATTGATTTATGGGACATTTGTAGATGAAATTGGACTTGCTTAGCACCTATACCTGTCCCCTCACTGTCTTTAGAGTAAAGAACATGTGAACAAACGATTTTTCTATCCAGTTACTTAAACACATGTAAGAATAACTAGAGGTAACTTAAACAAGAAAACCAAACAACACGAATAGAAAAATAATTGGATCAATAAACATCAAGATAGATAATCCAGATAAAGGTTATCTCTAGGCGATATCGAAAATCCTTAAACTGTCTAAGCATGGGGCCGCCCACACCGTCGCCTTGAACTCGACAAAGCCAGAATAACAAATAATAATATGGCTATAGTAAACTAAAATACTGCTTGTCGCCGCCATCACCAACTCGTTTCAATATTGGATATGGATTGCTATTCTTTTGTTTATGAGCTACTGATATAAAAGTATCGACAATTTTATTTTAAACTAGAAATGTACTTTGCTTGATTTTTATTAAGGATGAAAGAAATGTAATTAATTTAAACTGTAAATTAGTTGACACATTTTTATTATCTACTGAAACAAAAGGACGTTCGACCTGTCAATGTTGATCAACCAAATAACTGCATATCGTTAAAAATACTTCGTTCTTCATGATGACGGATTGAAAAGATCTTGTCCGTTTTATGTATGTACACGTCTATGCCCAGTTAGCTTCAGGATTGACATGGTTCTTTCCTTTGAGTACATAATGTATAATGAAGGCATACATATTAAATAGCGGGAATGTTCACGTACTTGTTATTGTTGGTGGAGGCACCAACTGTTTCGACCGTCACGAAAGTTACTATAGTAAAATGAAGGCATAGCCGACTAAGCTGACGGGATTAGTAGTTTTTGGTTTTAGTTCCCAGTAGGTCTACCATGAGTTTTCACAATCTATACTCGCTAGCGACTATAGTTAAGAAAATGTATGAAAACTTGTACAGCGCGCCTCTAGCGTATAGTTTGATACTAAAATACGCAGTAAACTGTACTTACTACAGCGACAGTGGTTTGGGCTTCATTTTCTTAGAATTTGGTACTTTGGTACCATGAGTTACAAATCTGACAGATGTCATAGTAACGTACTATTACTACTGTAGTAACGGCAGGCGGTCTAACAGTGACAACTCATGGTAGACACACAGGCATTGCAGCGTCCCGTATGGCATGAATACCAGTGGCCGACGCTGTATAAATCATCTGTAGATGTATTATCAAAATCAAAGTTAATAAATTAGGCCAGGTGCGTGTCGGGATACGCGCTGTGTAGGATCCCGTAGTTAACCGTAGAACTGTTGTTAGAAGTTGATGAATGTTTTTTTACGTTTACTAAAACCGAAACATAAACATTAATATATAACAAGCATTGGTACGGTAAGCAAGGGCCGTGGGGTGCCGGCAGTAGAATGTTACCCCTCCTCTCATGCCCGTGGATGCAGTAAGAGCCTGCTAAGGGATACCCTCCGGAAGATGGGCAGCAGCGTCTTTCCGTGTATCAACATCCCGTACTGCGCTTGCCAACCCGCCTGCTAAGCGTGGTGAGTAAGGCAACTACCCGTCTTGGAGATCCATCAGGGAGGCTTGTGTTCAGTAGTGGATGTTTTACGGCTGAAATGATGAAGCATTAGTACGGGAGCACCGGAAAAGGGGCGAAGGTTTCCGGAAAATGCCATTTTTGACCTTTTGAGGTCACAATTACTCCGGTCCCTGTGACCACCTAGGGTCACCAAAATCATTCAGTACCCTTCTCTCATTAAGACAGTGCTAACAGAAAAGGTTTCATGTAAATCAGTCAACGCGTTCGGTTGTAATCGTGTTATGCACAGACAGACAGACAGAGACAGCGCTATGCATAATAGGGGGCTTCGCTTTAATTATAATTTCTTTTCAATTTAAAGCATTCCCGTTAGTTTGGTAAATCGTACATAGGTACGGTTTACATTTACTTGAGCGACGATTTCCCCCAAATGTACAATTTTTATAACGTTATTTTGGCGTCATTATTTTATATGTCCATGCCAAACTACAGCTTTCTGGGACTAATAGTCTCTTCGTAAAACCGAAGACAGACAAACAAAGCGGAGCTACGGAACCCTAAAAAGTGTTTAAACATTCGAACCCAGAAGCCACAAAACTTATTTTTCAAAGTAAGGGAAAGAATCACCTAATCTAGTCCTAAAACAACCGACTAGATAGACATAGACATTCATTTATTTACTAAAGAGCACACAATACATTCTAAAACACAACGAAAACATTTACATTTAACATTTATACATAGTTTTTACATAAAAAGAAAAATAGCAATTAGTAAAATAAATAAATAGGACTTTGACATTACAAATAAATAAAGTATGAATATTATAATAGTAAAATTAAAAATTGGTAGGTCTAATTAAAACCATATATTTCAATTGAAATAAATATAAAACACAATTATTAGAAAAAAATGTAAAATTAAGAGTTTTGTAAAATATAATAATTAAATAAGGTGCAAACACTGAACTAGGAAATGTCCAGATCGGTTTGTTCTTACTGAGTGGTGTACGGCGGCGGCAACCATAACATTCGTGCCATACAACCAATAATTCCACTTTAATTCCCGTGTTTATCAAAACCGGATCGATGTTGTTTATTAATCAAAGCTTAATTAGTACTATTAACCAACCTCCTTGCTATAACAGGCAAGGAGTTTCGTAGCAAACCTAATTTAATAACTTTAAGTAGTTTAAGATTTACATCGGTAACAATGATCAGTATAAATGACGACACAAAAATCCTTAAAATATGTTTGTTCAAAGTTCAATAGAATTATTTGTCAGCTATTTTATTTAAGCATCAGTTGACACTTGCCACTTCAGGTAGGTACCTACCTTATGTAAGGAAGGTAATGGTTATTTACAGTACGAGTAATAATATTTAATTTTATAATATTTTAAGATTTTAGACACATACGTTTCAAGAACATAAAGCGGTCAAGTGCGTGTTGGTCCGAGCACTGACACAGAGCTCGTTCGTGTTCAAGCACAGGAAAGAGCTCCGTATAAAAAATATCTTAGAATTACTTGTAAGCACCCCTAGTTTTCTATTTTTTTTTTCAAAATTTCACTACAATAAACTCGTGAAATTTTATCTTGATAAATTTTCGTATATTTTTTTTATAATATTTCGTATAGTTTTTATATTATAAAGGTTTATATGTTAGCTCTTAGCTTTCAAATAAAATTGTTTTTGACATTTTGGATACAAAACAATAAAAAATCTGGCCTGTTGGGCAATTTGAAGGCAAAATATACGGAAAACGACAAGGAAAACGCAAACTGCAGAATTGTTACTTTATTACCTAGCATGAATTGTACTAAAGTACTTTTATCAGCTGATACACAACGCGTCATTTTGACGTATGCAATCCAACATGGCGGGCAAGATGGCCGACCATCTGTTTATTTACAACACCTTGCGTTACGCTACAACGTTATGTTAGAATGACACGTTAATAATGGGATTTAAAAAGAACCTTGGCGTGGCAATTGTGTTTTCGGATAATACTGCTACTAATGAGACATCCATCATAATGACAATGACATTGAAATAGATCACAAGCCATTTCAAGGCTATTTTTAGATGAGCTATGGAGCTCTTCAGATGCAATGTGATCTAGTTGTCAATGTTTTGAATGAGTATAAGAGTTTTGATAAATCTCAAAACAATATGGATTTGAGAAACGTTAAAACAATTACTGTATGTTGTTGGACATGTTTATCATACAAAACAAAACAACTATGTTGGTATGGCTACGTGTTCACGTGGACGAGATGTGTCATTTTAATAATAAATAAACAATGAGAACTGCCAAAGCGTGTATAAAGTGGAAACACGTGTACCTATACAGTTACATTTTTGCAACAATAATCTCACATAGAATTAGCACTTCATGAGTAAGTATAGATATTATCTAATCAAGAAGTTTTCCTGCTCAAGTGCTACTTAAACTACGAGTGTTGGTAAAATACGTAAATCTGGATATAATTAACTCTGAATAAAATTAGTTCACACTTAGCAATGGTTAATTAAATATCATAGGTACCTACTATGAGAACCCCAAAAGCGAAGCAGCGAGGGAAATCTGGCTATAGATGATCGAAGGTATGTTTAAATATCAGATACAATACTTATATCAGGCCAGGTGCGTGTCGGGCCACGCATTTTGTAGGGTTTCGTAATTAACCTGTTGTTACAAGTTGGTGTATGCTTTTTTATAGTTACATAAACATATTAATAGGAATTAATTAGGTTTTCAGTTTAAATTATTACGGTATGTTTGGAAAAACGCATCACTTATTTAAGCGACTATTTCTCCGAAACTAAAAAAGCTAGTTTAACCGTTTTCCTAGAGATTTCATGGTTAAAACCACATTTATGATGTTTTTTAGATTTTTAAAGCTAGCAGTTTATATTTTAGAGGGGACGCTCGAAAAAAAGCTTAAAACTTTAATATTTCGCAAACGCAACCTTATATCGAAAAAATGTTTTCGCAACCCCTAAATGATTTTAAAATACCTATTCAACGACACCCCACATTGGGAAAACTCTCCACGATGGGAAAATCAATATAAAAAAGTTATTACAGAAGTTATTAAGTATTTAAGTATTTATTTTATTAAGTTATTACCTTACTTGTATGGAAGGTACCCCAAGTTATTACTATTTCAGCATTTTTTTCAGCATTGCGTTATCTTGGCGTTGTTATTTTATTAATCCAAGCAAATTACAGCTTTCTAGGACTATTGATCTCTAAAAAGCGTGATCAACCAAAGACATATAAAACGGGTGGTTGATTTTTAGAGTCGGTAGAATTTGAGATTTTATTGCACATTTTTTCAGTGAGTATCCTTACATTTTCAAGATCCTATCCAGGATCCAAGATATATGTACCTACACGATGCTTTACTCAGGCTTATTTCTTGTGACTTGTAATAATTTTTTATTTATAAAAAAACATATTACGCAAACACCATTCGCTTATCAAAAACGATCTAATATTAAATAAGCATTGTATTTTATCCTTAAAGAATATTGTTAAAGTCATACATTTAGCAAAACGGAAATATAATTGACGGAGACGACTCGGTAAATTGCTTTTGCATTATTAGCACTGCATTGTTATTTCGGTCTGACCTTGTAGATTGTAGCATCATGATTTCCGTTGTCAGGAATATGGATAGACCTTTAGATAATTTCAGGATGCGGATAGTTTTGCTGTGTTTAAGTCACTATCTTCATCATCTCAGCCGTAAGACGTCCAATGCTGGACCTTATGGATCTCCAAGTACTGATCATGAGGGGATTGTTGCGATGTTGATACATGGAAAAACGCTGCTGCCCATCTTCCGAAGGTATACCGTGGCAGAATCTTACTGCACGCGCCATCTTAATCGTTCCGCGTGATGAATAAATTGAAAGGACGAGATATGATTTTGCCAACTGAGCGGTTCCATCTCGAACTAATCTGTAACCTAATAACTCCATTGGGTTGGAAATTTATCGCACGGATCTTCAAAGATCTCTTAATCTCGCCGGGTAAAATCATCAAGTTTAGAGTTTCGCCACTTAAATTTTATATTTTGATTAAGTTAGCTTATCAACAAAAATATCGTTATTAAAATATTCAGAACCATTTAGTCATTTATAATAATCATCTAGGATGTGCAAAATCACCTAACATACTCGAAATGCAAACACGAAGAAAGGAAGGCATACCTCCCTTTTCGCGTCAGCAGCATTTCCACATTTAGTTCAAACGGCTCACGCACACCACCAACCCTATAATTGTATGAAACTAAGAATATCCATCGTCATTAATCAGAATGTGTGTATGCACGTATGCACACTAATGCGAACCCTTCCGCGCTCGTGTAGTAGTGAGGTAGGTGTGGTGTTGCCAGCCGCGTATGATTTAGCCAGATCTGTCTACTATATACATAGATATTTTTTATCGACGCTATTTTGACGTAATAACGTATTAACTAAAGAATAGAATCCTTTTACATATGTAGTTGTTATGAAGTTTTCTTAATTAGATATCAATTACAAGATTCTTAATTAGGTATCGCGTTCCTTGCTTTAAAATGAATTTAAACGTCCTGGTTGTTTAGTAATTCTAAAGTCCATTTAATTTATATCACCTTAAACCTCTGTTTGTGTTTTAGGACGAGATATCTGGACAACCTTATAAGATGACTGGGATAAGTTAGATGCGGAATACCACACGTTATGAAGAGCTCGGGGGAGACGTTTACTTAGCATTTGGTATAAAAGGGCCGAAGAAAAAGATCAAAAGGTTTTTAATAATTGACAATAATTTCAAAGCGCCTTTGGAACTTCTTTTCTTCTGCCGTGGGGTGGTGGCAGTAGAATGTTGAGTCTCCTCTCTTGCTCCGTGAAAGTGGCAGATGCCAAGGGATACCTCCGAAAGATTGACAGAAGCATCTTTCCGTGTATCAACATCCCATACTGCTCTCGCAAACCTGCCTGCCAAGCGTGGCAAGTATGGCCCCCTCATGATGTTAGAGACCCATGGGAGGTGAGGACTACATCTAGAGAACGTGGACAGCAGTCTTACGGCTGAGTTGATGATCGGAACTTCTTTATAATCTCATAAATCTTACAAAGTAGCGTCTTTTGCCTCGCCTAGCTGGCAGCCCCGACAATGCAGCTTGCGTTGCAGCGGGGCACGGCCAGGGTCGCGCAGACCTTGAACACGCCTAGCAACAGCCGGCATGCGGCAGCACACTTGCTTTATTTCTGTTTCTCGTCTGCACGTTGCAATTCAAACGTTTTATAGAGTACGTGTGAACGTCTTATGACGATTCTCTAGGAGAACCAACTTGAAGTTAGTGGATACATTTAAAAATATAATGTATGGGCACTAAATGTTTGACAATTCCGTAGGCTCAGAGTAGTGTTACATAGGTACAGCGCCAGCACTTGCTTTATTAATTTAGGTTCTTCTGTTCACTTCTTTTCCTAACTCGCGTGTCATCTGAAGTGAACAGATTCAATTATGTGCTTTATTCTATTTATTTGTGTTGTTTTATTTTGTAATTTGTGACGCGTCATTATGGTCCTTGCGGCCGCACTGAATAAAGTATTTTTTGATTCTTGATTCTTGAATGTTTTTCGACTGCACGTTGCAATTTGAACTTGGCGAGCAGGCTTTCTATTCAACTAGCGAATGTATATTATTTGAATTTTATTGCTTTTTATTTTAAATGTTGTAATACCTACTTAAATGTTTAATCCTATTTTATTTAATTTTTAATAAATTTCAAATTGTATATGTATTAGCAAAACGAATTTTCGAGATTTTTTGCTAAGAGTTTATGTACTTACTTACTGAAATTAATTGTTATTTATAAAATGTATTATGACTACCTGCCTAATTATTGAATCGACCTGTAAATTGATTTTACCAATAAAATTTATTTCTGTATTTTTGAACGTTTTATGGAGATGTGTGAATGGCTTGACTTATCTCTAGGAGAATTGAAAGTTAGCGGATACTTACATCTAAAAAAATGCATGGGCACTAAATGTTTGACAACTCCTTAGGCTCTGTGAATATTTATAGGTAAAAAGCCGGAACCAAACTAGCTTTATCTATGTGTCCTACATAAATCGAACGTTTTATGGAGATATAATGTATGTGAACGCCTTATGACAATTCTCTAGGAGAATTTAAAATTAGTGATAAAAGATGTTTATTTCCATGAGTTATTTTAGTGTTAAATAGTTAATTAGTGATAAAAGATGTTACAGAGCCGGTGTTAAAATTATAGATGTCCGTTATATTCTACCTTATCTACGCATGCAAATATTTTGAGTTAGGAGTAAACAAAAAAAAATGAATTTTAATTTAATATATATATTAAATTATAATTCATTTATTTTTTGCATGCAATCTGTACAATTTTTTTATGTGCAGTGTTTACTCCTAACTCAAAATCTTTTAACTCAAAATATTATTATTTTCAACTGTGAATAAATAGAAGAATATATTTATATTTTTCTATTTATTCACAGTTGAAAATAATAATATAACAATGATGATGAATATATTTATATATGAATATTCAAAACCTTCTGATTTCGATTCTTCGATTCTGATTCATCGAATAATAATGTGCATGATATGCATTAAGTGCTGTTTCTATAGATGTAATCTCGCTTAATATTAAAACATAATGCATATTCAGTGTTGCACATATGTACGGCGTCATAAATAAAACTATTAAAAGTGCTGGAAAGGAAACGTTTATAAATATATAAATCTATACTAATATTATAAAGAGGTAAAGTTTGAGAGTCTGTAAGGTTGTAGGGGGTAATCTCTAGATCTACTGACCCGATTTTCAAAATTCTTTTACTAATAGAAAGTCCCTAGTCTCGCTTAAAAAATTATACCTACAGGTACAGCGCTGGCACCACACTTACTTTATTTACATATGTTTACGTTCCTAGCCAACCCACCTTCCCTTACCCCTCCTCTCATGCCCGTGGATGCAGTAAGAGCCTGCTAAAAGCTGTATTACACTACACGATATTCAGGGCCCGGTAGTTAGGGCGATTAGGGAGCAAGGCTTGCCGCTGGACGCTCTAACTCTTATTACACCACTCTTAGTTAGGGTAATGGTCCCTGAATACCGTGTAATGTAATACAGGCTTAAGGGATACTTCCGGAGGATGGAGAAGCGTTTTTCCGTTTATCAACATCCCGTACTGCGATTGCCAACCCGCCCGCCAAGCATTGTGGGTATGGCAACTATCCCTGACGTCTGTGTTCAGTAGTGGACGTTTTAAGGATGAAATTATGATGATGACTATCAAATTTTTGCAAGCTGTTAACTTAGTTTCTTCTAAAGGTACTTTTGAACGTTGCCAACGGAGACACTATTTCGGAACAAAGAACAATATATTATTAACATACATATAACCGGGTATGCTGTCTTCCCGGGACCATGCTTGGTGCAATCCAAGCGAAATGTCGCGAAATTCATTCATTAATTTTAGCCATTAAACGTCCACTGATGAACACAGGCCTCCCTCATGGATCTCCATGAGGGGTAGTTGCCATACTCACCACGCTTGGCAGGCGGGTTGGTGAGCGCAGTATGGGATGTTGATACACGGATAGACGCTGCTGCCCATCTTCCGGAGGTATCCCTTAGCAGGCCCTTACTGCATCCATGGGCATGAGAGGGAGTATCATTCTACTGCCGGCACCCCACGGCGGTCGCAAAATAATAAAGGTAATTTACGCGATAAATATCCGGTTATATGCATGTTAATAATGTGTTGTGATCGCGAAAGTTTAAAAAAGACAAAGAACACTATTCACGATTTGCCATTTTCCTATTTAAATGTACGTGCAAAAATGCATTTTGTATTTAAATTCATCCTCAGCGTTGCAATTTTAGATAACATCTGTTTTTTTATGAAGAGGACTAAAGTACTTGCCATAACATTGCTTTGTGAATAACCCTATTCAGTATTTTTCTGTTTTATGACCTCTGTGTCTTAGTTGAACTATCCAATTGATATGAAAAAGGTTGTGGGTTCGATTACCGTAATTCTTTTGCGGATATGTGTCCTGCGTCTGGGTATTTTTCTATGTAGGTGGTATTGAGGTGGTATTGGTAGATGATAATGATGACTTCCACTGCTGGACAAAAGCCTCCCTCAAGGATCTCCAAGTACATATTATAAGTGGGTTATGGCCATACTCACCACACTTGGCAGGCGGTTTGGCGAGCGCATTAAGGGATGTTCATACTCGGAAAGAAGCTGCTGCTCATCTTCCAAAAGTATCCCGTCTTTAGTTATCCTTAGGTTCTTACTGCATCTACAGGCAAGAGAGGAGGGGCAACATTGTACTACCGGCACCTCACGGCACGTACCAATATGTTTCTGTAATCTGTGCCAATATATCAATACGTTTTTACAAAAAAATCGGCCAAGCGCGAGTCAGATTCGCGCATCATGGGTTCCGTACCATTTTTTTTTTTAATTTATTTGAAGGACTTTTTCGCTTGGCGGCCACATCGTCCTATAAAATCTTATAACAAAAACATAACTCTAATACGAACTAAAATAACACGATTTATAAAAGAAACAAAACAAAAAAAACAACTTAGTTACTTAAACCTATAGTGGCTTTGGCAAAACAAGTTAAATATTCTGTGAATATTTCTCAGCTCCTAGCTGTTGCCGTTATTAATATCGAGTAAAAGACGGCATTAAAATCACGTTTGTTGTATGGGAGCCCTCTTAAATATTAATTTTATTGTTTTTAGTATAAGCTGTTTAAGCGGAAAAAGAAAAACATCATCTGTAAAAACTGTCTAGCTATCACGGTTCATGAGATACAGCCTGGTGACAGACAGACGGACAGCAGTCTTAGTAATAGGGTACCGTTTTTACCCTTTGGGTACGGAACCCTAAACAAGAACCTTAATATAAACAGAAGATAAAGTCAATTGATAAACGCATGTTTGTAAATCCATTGAATATATGAACATATATATTACAAATATTTTATACAGAACATTATATTGATAAATAATTTATCAAGATTATATGTATTGTGAATATTACTATAGGTCCTATTCTTCAGGTTGTGAATGTTTGTAAACAAACTGACAATACATAATACAAAAATAAGTTTGTTTCTATTGGTTTTTATAATTATATTTCTCAATTATTGGGGACTTGTGACCACTTCTTAAATAAAAATTACCATTAACTCGGTTGAAAAACCAACCCATAGGAAGCAATTCAGTTTTAAGTGTGACAGTTAGTTTACAAACATTCTACATCTATTTTTACAAGCTATTTTTGTATTTAAAGTGTAAATTGTGTTAATTGCTCCGTAGCCAAATGGTAATGGCAGCCTGCGTTAAAGGTGTTTGTCTCAAGTCTCAACGTTACGGGTTCGAGTCCCGTCGGAGACAAAATTTTGATTGCATTTTTCATTTCTATATTCTACATCTAATTTGGCTGAAGGTACCTTATGCGCGTTTAGTGCGATTTAACAGACATTCAGCGAATTTCTATTAATTTCAAACGCAAACTTTAATAATTCAGTAATACTGCATAAGTCGTACGATACTACGAATGCTAGAATAAGAAAAGTATTTATTTTGCAATAGCAAATACAGAAATTATTAAAATGTATCAAACAAATACAATAAAAGTTGTAACAAAAATGGATATCCAACTCAGCATAATGCTGGTTGATGCAACCAGCGCTGGTCTTCCGTTGGATCCTTCTTATAGTGAACGGACATATACTCGTACACTGCATATAACATAAACAATAAACAAAAAGAAAAAGGAACAATAAAGCAAATCATACTACGTAAGTAGTGCCGTGGGGTGCCAGCAGTAGAATTTACCGCTCCTATCATGCCCGTGGATGCAGTAAAAGCCTGCTAAGGTATACCTCCGGAAGATGGGCAGCAGCGTCTTTCCGTGTATCAACATCCTGTACTGCGCTCGCTGACCCGCTTGCCAAGCGTGGCGAGTATGGCAACTACCCCTCATGGAGACCCATGAGGGAGGCCTGTGTTCAGTAGTGGACGTTTTACGGCTGAAATTATGAATGATGATGACTACATAAGTTCTTTGAGAACTTTAGATGGACTCTTTGTACCAACAACCTATTTCAATTAGTTATTACCAAGAATCTACACCAAGTAGGTACATCCCGCAATTAGTGACGCTAACTATACGTGTATCATGTATCTATAGTTGACTGACCACAGTAGGTACATATCTATCAGATGACGCTCAGGGTCGCTCCGCGTCTCGTGTTATTAATTACCGCAACTGTCATTTTGAAGCACATAACAATAAATATATAAAAATCAATATGTGTATTACGATTTACTAGGCTAGGCTAAGTATTGGCATGATAAATGGACGGATGAATCATTAAAATGGCGAAGTTGGCTAAAAGTGGAAGGTGATAAAAGAAGAGAAGGGATGGACTGCGTTAAAGATTGTTTTATGGCATATAATGGAAGAAAAACTGTTTTTGACCCTTTATTACAACACTTATTTGATTATTATGTTGTTAAAGCCAATCATCCGATCATAATGTCTTTCAGTCGGCTTGCAAATCTGTGGGCAGCCGCTGGTAATAAAAACACAGACTAAAAATATATTGAAATTTATACATAAGTATGAATAGTATTAAATTTATATTTATTTATTTAACGGTAGTTAAACCAATAACATTAATTAAACAAAAACAATAAACAACATAGAAATTAAATGAGAATAAGAAATAATGATGAAAGATTACCGTAGTATAGGCGGAATTAAAACTAAATATTTTCATTGCATTTTATTGTCATGGATTTCCGCAAAGTAACGCCTGATTCCATATAAAGATACCCGTATTAATACTTTACTTTTGGAACCTTGTGTTAAATAAGTTAGGAAATCTTTTATATAGGTACCATTAGCTCCTACAGGGTGGCGTGGGCGATTCTGCTTTGCAACACTAAGACAAAGAATTACACAGAATTACAATTAGTTTTTAGAACTAGTTGGTAGAGACTTAAGTTTTAATGAAAGTAGCTACATAAAGTCCCTAGGTTTATGGGGATAATTCTAGTAAAACACATTTTCTAGGCGCTTTTTGTACATAACATAAATGACTTGTACATGGGTCGTTCAGAATTGAGTCGTTTTACAGCGCATACGGGCCTTACATGTTTGACATTCATGGTACCTAGCAGGCAGGTGATTTGTCATTTAACCTTTATTAAACTTTTGAGCCTGAACGATACTACTGTAATTAAGACTAGGGAAAATATTTTTAACCGTAAAAGTCAAACAAATCTAGAATACCTTGCAAAATAATCTTTGACCTTTGCATGAGTAAATGTCATGCCACCAGAATACAAAGCCTGATGAACAAGCAAAGTTATACAGGAAGGTACTTTTATCACCCCACACCTCAGGTATTCAAGGTCCTAACGCGCAAACTCTATGACCTAAATCCCAACAGATCAATCCAGGCACACAGATGAGGCTGCAGTAACTTAGTACCTAGGCCATGGAAGAAACAAGAGTACAGGATATGTACATGAGGCGTGTCCGAGCTTTGTTTTGCTCATGCTTCATATAAGCAGGAGATTTTGGATTTGTCTCTAAAGTATGTTAAGAGGAGAGCACATAGTTCTAAAATATTGTTGTTTAAACATATTCGGAAGAAAAACATTTTTCTTATATAAACAAAAATATTTTAGAACCATGTGCTCTCCTAATTACTGGGTGCATTACAATATTTCACGAATTAATTAAACTACATGTGCTTGTTAAAGACCGAGACTTTCATTAAGCAGACTTTAATTGCGACTGCCAACTTTAAGGCATAATATATAAATAAATAATGCTGAGCTAAGCAGAGATTGTGTTATGGGTACTAGATGACTGATATACTTAATAATTATACTACATAGATAGATATTTGTATTATATATAGAAAAACACCCAGAACAACCTGAACAAATATCTGCAGATCGTACAGACATTTGTCCCGAGACGGGAATCGAACCCGCAACCCCTTGCGTCGCAGGCGGACCTTCGCCCGCTGCGCCGCAGAGCTCGTCAAAATATGGTCAATTGAACCTCCTGGTGAGGTTCGATCATTATTATGTGAGTCAATTCACTCGAATAGTATATTAACAAGGTGTAACTGTATTCTACAGGCGAACTATTGCATATTTTTAGAGCTCGAATTCAAAAAATAAATCGAGTCCTACCCCATATCTGTATCCTTTGAAATGCCTCATTCTTTTAGAGTATTTAGAAACAAAGCTTCTTTATCGGGCCTAAAACAGGTAGGTTTCTAGCCATGTTTTGTTTTTCCTATAGGAACATCGAATATTATAATATTCGAGTGAATTGACTCACATAATAATTATCGAACCTCACTAGAGGTTCAATTGACCATATATTATATTTCGTCAATTCGCTCTTAAATTAAAGTATATTAACATGGTAGATATTTAGAGGAAAAAGGTTTGTTTCCCTCCCATTCCTTAGTTTTCAATGAAATACGTGATGTATTGATTTATAATTTGACATTATTAGTTATTGTCAAATGTTCATAATGAAATTAAGAATATCTAATGTCAACGGAATAATAAAGATAACTTATTACGTTACCTCGACAAGATTAAAATTATTATTTATTGGACAATAAATATTATAATGCAGTTATTATAATATAAAATTTTAATCATACAGAAACAATCTGACAAATTATACTGGCCGTTTATATGGGTTAAGGTTATCCAGATACATAAATATATATATATATATAATATATTATATATATATTATGTAATATATATTTATGTATCTTATAATCTTTTATTATAATCTTTTTCATTTCTCATACTCGGAAAGTAGTGTTGTTTTGATCTGATTATTGGGTGGAAAATGCTGCTTCCCTCCATAGAGAGGGAAAAACTCATACAAATTACTTCCCACCTAAGGGCCGAAATGAACTTTAAAAATAGAACTGCTGTCAGCTATGAAGAGTTTTATGTAAAAAAAAAACTAATTAAAAAAAATGCTGCGGCCATGTGACTTTTTAAACAGCCAGTGTGAACTTAGCGCAAACTTCTTTGAGTGGAATAAACCGCAACAATTACGCGGTGAGTTCCATATTTTAAATTTAAAAAGTCGACATAAATTGGCGGGATAGTGATCTGTTATGTAACTGTGACGGAATTTATATATACATATATATACAAAAATATATGTGTATATATGTATATATATATATATATGTACATACCTCGACAACTCGACATCCTCGTCGATTACCTCGACAAGATTAAAATTATTATTTATTGGACAATAATAATGCAGTTATTATAATATAAAATTTTAATCATACAGAAACAATCTGACAAATTATACTGGCCGTATGAACTTAGCGATCTGGCCGATCTGGATAACCTTAACCCATATAAACGGCCAGTATAATTTGTCAGATTGTTTCTGTATGATTAAAATTTTATATTATAATAACTGCATTATAATATTTATTGTCCAATAAATAATAATTTTAATCTTGTCGAGGTAATCGACGAGGATGTCGAGGTGTCGAGGTATGTACATATATACATATATATATATATATGTATATATATATGTACATATATATATTTATATATATATGTACATATATATTTATATATATATGTATATATAAATTCCGTCACAGTTACATAACAGATCACTATCCCGCCAATTTATGTCGACTTTTTAAATTTAAAATATGGAACTCACCGCGTAATTGTTGCGGTTTATTATATTGTCCAATAAATAATAATTTTAATCTTGTCGAGGTAATCGACGAGGATGTCGAGGTGTCGAGGTATGTACATATATATATACATATATATATATATATATATATGTACATATATATATATATATGTATATATATGTACATATATATGTATATATAAATTCCGTCACAGTTACATAACAGATCACTATCCCGCCAATTTATGTCGACTTTTTAAATTTAAAATATGGAACTCACCGCGTAATTGTTGCGGTTTATTCCACTCAAAGAAGTTTGCGCTAAGTTCACACTGGCTGTTTAAAAAGTCACATGGCCGCAGCATTTTTTTTAATTAGTTTTTTTTTTACATAAAACTCTTCATAGCTGACAGCAGTTCTATTTTTTAAGTTCATTTCGGCCCTTAGGTGGGAAGTAATTTGTATGAGTTTTTCCCTCTCTATGGAGGGAAGCAGCATTTTCCACCCAATAATCAGATCAAAACAACACTACTTTCCGAGTATGAGAAATGAAAAAGATTTTTACTTTTTCCCAATCAATGAATTATAATCATTTGGGTATTTACATGAAATCCAGAATTTCTAGGTTGACTCTTAAATATGAAATGCCATTGCATTAGCTAAATGATATCTTACGGACACTTTTTCTTTCGTTCGTTTACGAACACAGTAATAAGTGTTTCCATGATTGTATGTACACAAGTTAAGAAAAATCGTGAGGTCTTTTCATTCTTGCTCAGTAACGAAAGAAAAAATATTTATGTATATTTTTTGCTCTAATATTGTTACAAGAATGCCCACAGCATAACTTGTTTATAATTGAATTGTCATAATATCAAAAATTTATAAAATGTTAAATAGATCAAGCGAGTTTTAGGTTTTAGTCCCGCCAATATCTAAAATTAGGTTACGCATCTTTATTTCTTTAAAATGCAATCTATGAGTTGTGTAACATTTGAAAAATGAATGACCTTTATATTAAGGTATGTTAAAACATGTCAATCGGAATTTATTCTGTACCTCTACATATAATATTACAAGATGCTTGTAGCTGTGTGTAATATAAAAGTGAAAGGTGAAGTGGGTATTCGGAAATTGTCTCACAGACAATGCAGACAGAATTTTAATTCGTTGGAATTAACGTTTTTCTGCTTCCTATGCGTAAATACACAACAGATTAGCTCGCAGCTAACTGTTTAAGAAAAGCAACTCGCACTTGATTTCTTTACCCAGGTAAAATTATTACATGTATGTATGTACCTATCTCCGCTTAAGCTTAGATACTTAACTTATTTCATATTACAGCATGAAGCTCGCCGCTCTCTACACCAACCAGTTAACTGTACAATAGTGGGTACTTTGAAATTGTCTCTTGGACAATGCAGAACGTTTTTAAAAACGTTTTGCTTATTATGCATAAATGCATTACAGGATAACTCACAGCCACCTGCGTGGAAATTCAACTCGCAGTTGATTCCCTTTTGACCCAGAAAATTTAACTTTGTGTACACAAACGTACCTTTAAGATTTTCGTTGTCTATCCCGTCCAACAGGAGTCATGTCCTTCAAGTTTCTTGATATCCGTTGATATTGCACTATTTTTATATGAACACTGCGTTTTTACATTTTTTCAAAAACGCGTGCGCTAGTCGCCGTGCACAAAAACAGAATGAGGCATTTCAAATAATACAGATATGGGGGAGGACTCGATATTTTTTTTAATTCGAGCTCTTAAAATACGCAATAGTTCGCCTGTAGAATACAGTTACTTTACTACCTTGTTAATATACTATAATTGAAGAGTGAATTGACGAAATATAATAGCTAACGATTGTCTAGATTTCTCCAAACTACCATTTACTAGCCATGCATCAGGGCAGTATAACTGAGCTGGATAGTACTTTTCTATAGGTACCATCTCTTTGTGCTAAAATTTTTAGTTAGAAAATATTAATAAAGAAATACATTTAGAACAGAATACAAAATATTTTATAGTTTCTGAGTAAGCCACCTTAATATATAATATGATTGTCTACGGGCCTAGGCTTACTTTTACCCACATAAAAGAAACAACGAATGAATACACTTGTTTATTAATCTTATCAGTTCTACCCAGAAGCTTTGAGAACGTTAGTACCTACTTTCCAAGGTAGCAAAGCCTTAAATCCCCACGGTGCTCTTACTGAAATCGGGCGCGTACAATATTGATATAAATATATGGGTAGAAAAAAACATTATAGTTGTTTAATATGTTATAATTTCTGCTCATAATCTAGGAGAGCAGTTAATATGCACCTAAGTACTTTTCAAGGTAACAAAGCCTTGCCTACGTGCTCCCGGGTTGACCCCTGACATTTCCCACTGCGCATGCCCCATTCCTTCCTGAACCCCAAACCCCACCCGTTCGGGTGGCTACCCCCTACCCCTGCGTGGGCATATGACGCAGAACCTAGGACCCGGGCTGAGTTGTATTTATAGAATCGAGAATCAAGTTGTTTGTGAAGCCCGGAACTGTGTGGGATGGTTTTCCTGGAATGGGAAATGGAAATATTTTATCAGAACCTGCAAGGTCTAAACATTTTATCAGAAATTCGCTTTATGAAGTTGCAGAATGACCTTGGAGATCTTTCTGCAATTTTTATAGGATTCTCTTGGTCCGCTTTGATAATACTCCCTTTAAGATTTTACCAATTCTTTACTATCACACAGAGGATATACGGGTATTCTCACAAACCCGCGGCTTACCTAACTACCTTTGACTACATGTTTGGCTAATATTATATGATTTTGTAGCTATGGGAACTTTAATCATACTCATTTATAGCAAACATGCAAACATCTTGTACAAAGGTTCTTATTGGTTATTTATTGGTTTCAAACATGCACCCTGCAGGGCACACGAATATTTTTGGGGAGGTGACACACGGGAGTCTTTTTCATAAAATAAATGCCATTATTGGCCCAAAAACTTTCCTTTTGAAGCTTTTGTCGCAAAATACGCAATGTAGGTGACCAAATTGCGCACCGCGCGCGGAGAGGTGACGCGCGTCACTCAGACCCTGATGAAAGTTCCCCTGGGAGGAACAAAACACGTTTAGCTCCTATTTTCATTGTATAATTAACATGAGTGTATTTTACAATCCATTTTCTTTCTTGAAAAATGTATGTGCACACATAACACGAGCTTTAACGGTGAAGGAAACATCGTGAGGAAACCCGCGGCTTAGTTAGCTTCAGACGTATTGACCTGTTCTTTCCTCTGAATAATAGCTGACTAAGCTGAGAGGATGGTATAGGTGCTGGGCAAGCCTAATCCATCTTACAATGTCCCAGGCACTGCAGCGTCCCGTACAGCATGATTACCAGTTGCTGACGCTGTATAAATCATCTACGTACATATAATAGATGCAAAGGCCTTACTTTTTTTTACAATCAATATGGTCAGTTTGATTGACATCCACTGTTCGACACGCATCTTTGTGAATTGTATGAATTTTAAACACCAGAATGGGTAGCAAAATTGAAAATTTATAGTCGTTTTACAACGCAAGGAATGTAGCAGCGCAGTAGCAAACATTTCGTGAGCAATAAATAAATCTTTCGTAATAACGCAGGCTATTTGTAACTAGGTCGATACTCAGGTATGCAGGTATGCTGAATGAAAATACATTGTATGACTGTGGTTTCCTGAAACGTCATTACATTTAACATTATCACACTCGTCTTTCCGTGTAACAACATCCCGTACTGCGCTCCCCAAACCTCCTGCCAAACGTGGTGAGTATGGTAGCGACCTCCTCACTATCATTACTTGGCGATCCAGGAGCCTATGTCCAGCAGTGGATTTCCTACGAAATAGAGTAAAATATTTGGGGGAGCCCAGCATTGGAACGATATGGTCTGATCAAAATAAAAAAAATGTTATTTACCAATTTATTTTTTAATTATTATAATATATGTATACTAGATGTTCCCCGCGACTTCGTACGCGTTTTGATGCTTTGCTTGTATACTTTTTGTCGTAAAGTTATGTCACAGACTTAGCCTTTATCTGTGTGCCTGTTTGTAGCACCATAGCTCCTAAACGAGTAGACCGATTTGAATGCAGTTCTTATTTATTTAAAAGCAGGTTTTGTAGCAGTGGTTCTTAAACAGGTACGTTTACACAACATGGAGGGTGAAAGAGGGGATGAATAATCAAATGTATCTTAATTTACCCCAGTGTGGTATCAAATGAAAGGAATTGGTGTGTTGAATGCAATTCTGAAAGTTACATAGAAATCGGTTGAGCTATTTCTAACAGGGGGTGAAAGTGGGAATGAACAATCGATTTTTTTCAAATATAGTACTTTGTAAACTTTCGCGATCTGTAGACATAATTTTAAACTGATTAACGGAACTTAATAAAATAAGGTAATTACGCGATAAAGTCCCGTTAATCAGTTGAAAATTTTCAAATATACCCAGGTGTGGTATCAAATGAAATTGCATAATGTAGATTGCAATACTAAGGATTCACATTACAAAAATAAAATACCTAACCTTCGAGACTAGGTAAAGTGTTAAGGGTTACTGAAACCTTTTAATTTTATAAACTTGTGTATCCATCCATTAACTAAGCAATATTGCTAAGTCAATTCATATGCAGCGCTCCAATATACATAGAAGTGGAGGCTATGGTACATTGTTTTATCTATAGCCATACCTACATAGCTAAACAGTCGCAAACGCTTGACGTCAGAGTGTACATTCTGAATGACTGAGTCAATCGTTGTTTTCCGCACTGGAGACCACACCAAGGTTTTTAGTATCTGTATAGACACCTACTTATGTATTGCAGAATAATATCAAATGTGCGATTCACATAATACTTATATCAGTCACCGTAAGGTCGTACGTACTGTTAGTTTCTTTCTGAACTAACTGGTCTATTAACTGCAAACTAACTGGTCAGATTATTAACTGACGATAAATTGTACAGCAGCGAAAAGGTTTACAATACCATATACGTTTTCGTCAGTTTCCAAACTCACGATGGAAATCCGACATGTTGTAACTTTCTCTTGGTACTTTCATTTTATTGGTAGTTGAGAGTTGATTAGGTCCGATTTGAGTGACAAATCCGATACGGAGCACCCTAACTCCACGTGGTCTTGTGCGTGGCGCGCCTAGAGTGTGTTTAATATGCTGGAGGCGGAAAGGGAGTGCAGCCTCCGCCAGCCGTAACGAGGGCCAGGCACCGCGCCGCAGCGGCTGAGGATTGGTGCCGGACCCTTGATACGCAATAGCGGAGAGGCTGCTCTTCCGCAGCCAAATAATTACGTTATCCATATATATAAAATTCAAAGTCCTGACTGACTCACTGACTGACTGACTGACTGACTGACTGACTGACTGATAGATCAACGCACAGCCTAAACCACTGGACCTAAAGACTTGAAATTTGGCACACATATTATACCTTGAGTATCCTAGAGGTGCACTAAGAAGGGATTTTTCGAAATTCCCACGGGATAGGGAATAAATGGGATTTTTATTTTCGAATCAAAGTGGCTCTGCGTGAAAAAGGCGATTTTACGTTTTATGACATCCACGCGGACAAAGTCGCGGGCAAAAGCTAGTTCATCATAAGTATTCAATTTAAATTATATTATTATCTTCACAGTTAAATGAAGATAAAAAGAAGATATTACAGTTTTAACGCGCGCGGATTTTAATTACAACTGCATACGACTTACACTCTCTGGCGTGACGTAGACGAAGTTGCGCGGGATAGGGAAGTCTTTATTAAAAAAAAAAATGCTGGACATTACATACAGCACCCTCGAGCCACGAAGTAAGCTGAGCTTGTGTTATGGGTACACAGGCGGATAACAGAATAAATAAATAATAGAATAAATATATTTTTGTAGTAAATAATACATAGGTACTTATGAAACACCCGGGACAAATATCTGCAGAATAATTACAAGCATTTGTCTCGTGGCGGGAGTCGAACAACCTACCTCCTGCATGTTGGTCGGCGATTAGACCAACTGTGGCTCAGTCGGAGGCAGTCGAATTTATTTAAAAAAATACTAAGTTGATTTAATAATTTCTGTTTATTTCAGGTTCTCCACGAGAAACAATGCTGCCATCTTTAAACCTGCCGGAATCCCTGTTCTGTTCCGAAGCGATATGAAGACATAACTAAAGGTAGGTTCCATAAGTACAGAGCAATGTTCTGCAGACACTACTAAAGGTTAGTGATAATTCTAATTTAATTTCTAATGGTATACAAGGTGTATTATAACATGTGTACTAAGCTAAAAGGGTAACTCTGGCCATTCCAAGGAACAACTTTTGTTCTACGACTTTTCAAGATTCAGTGATTTTCATTCAAAAAAAGACCACGGAAGTTTTAAATTCAACAGCTGATTATACGATAATGACAACCTAAAAGCCAGCTGATTCTTTACAGGGTCATTGAACTCGTTGAGTTGCCGTACAGGTCCAAATAAAAATACCTATAACCACAAACAGGTTTTTTGTTATTAAAAAGTAAAAAAATATTAAATCCAATCATGAACTCAGGATCATTTTCACATTACACCATCTAGTAATATTGTAAATAAAAATATAAAGAGAAAAACGAATTTCCGATTTTTTTCTTTCTAAAACTACTTGATATCATGGGCTGAAACACCCCTTTCGGGTAAGTACGCATGTTCTTTTATTTTAACCTTATACCCTGTATAAGGTTAAAATTCAAGGCGTGGTGATGACAGGTGGAGCGGGGCTACAACTGAACTGAATGTCGGCCTAGGTATAGAAGTGTCGGGTGACCAGAGGCGAGGTATTGACGATATAGTACACGTAGCTGAGAGGATTGTATAGGTGCTGGACAAGCCTAATCCATCTAACAATATTTTATTTGACATAATTACCAAAAGCTTTTATTAGGAGGATTCCTGTTTTGGCGCTTATGCCTTTTCATTTCAAGCTTTTCGCGTCGTGTAATCAAACAATTAAAGTGCATCGAGGTAAGTTTGGGTCCGGGGTAAGAACAGATAAATCTAATAACTCCGTAATTTAAGGAGATTTTAAATATTTAGTAGCATAGTAGGCAATGCCATTTTGTTGAGCCCCTTTCATAGATTCACCTCAGTCGCTAGGCCTAAAAGAACTTGTGATATTTTGTGGAAAATGCAAAAGTTAGATATTGGCCATTTGTCTGGGATAATGATAACTAATAGCGCTTATGATCAGAGTCACAGAAGCGGTTTTAGAAGGTAATCCGATGTTACCCGGTCAACGTCCGATTATTCCCTTCAAAGTTTTATAATAACTTTAGTCGTCATTAGCTTTGTCATCTTTCCGTTTAGATAATTTCCAAAAACTAAGTTTTATTGACCCGTATTTTCCTCACGACTTTATTTAAATGTTAACTTTGGTAAGCATTTTTAAAGGCCGGAATAAAATATTTTGTAACATCATCATAGTAAGGCTTTTGCATATTATAGATGATTTATGCAGCGTCAGCAACTGGTAATCATGCTGTACGGGACGCTGCAGTGCCTGGGACATTGTTTGATGGATTAGGCTTACCCAGCACCTATACCGTCCTCTCAGCTTAGTCAGCTGTTAGAGGAAAGAACAGGTCAATACGTCTGAAGCTAACTAAGCCGCGGGTTTCCTCACGATGTTTCCTTCACTGTTAAGCACGTGTTAAATGTGAACTTACACTTTTCAAGAAAGAAAAATCCATTGGTTCACGACCGGTATCGAACCCACGACTTTCGGATTGAAAGTCGGGGGTACATACCATTCGGCCAATACGGCTTAACATAACATCGTCATAGTTTTCTAAAAAAGCGTCCGTTCTTACCCCGATTCACTATACCTACATTCAAATAATTGTTTATCAATGCGTCGTCGCCCTAAGCATCTATTGACGAAGGCGTTATGATGTAGATATATCAGTTTCGTTATCAATTACACGTGCAGTGAAGTCTTCCGAACTAACATTTTATTGGTCATGATTTTCGTTTGGCAATCTTCGTTCTACTATCGAAGTTGGCAATGCAAATCTTTCCAGCTTCCTAAATACATAATTAGAACGATAAACCTATGAACAAACATCATCATACCATCCGTAGAACCTCGTCTGCTGGACACAGGCCTCGTCTATGGATCTCCAAGTATGAGGGGGCTGTTGCCACACTCACAACACTTGGCAGGCGGGTTCGCGAGCGCAGTACGGGATGTTGATACACGGAATTAAACTGCCGCCCATCTTCCTGAGTTATCCTTTGCAGATTCTTACTGCATCCACGGGCAAGAGAGGAGAGGGAACATTGTACTAACACCCCACGGCAAACACATAACATGATAGCATGAAACCAAAAAGCATTTTGCATTTCCCTGTCAACCGCCACCTCGTAAAGTAAGTGTCTGAGGGACCAAAATCTATGTGGATGCAAGGTTTTCTTGTGTGCGCTAAGACGGGGGGATTGGTTTTTGCGTGTGTGAGTTCGTCTCAAGGCCACGGCCAGCACGTGGCGGTCCCGCACAGAATAGCAAAGAGTATGAAGTGGGGACGGAACCCTCGGCGTGTTCGACCTACTTCCTTTTAGGAGAAAACTATTAATCATGAGCTTGATCTTGGCCTTGCTCGGGGTAAAATAGCGCCGTAAACCTGTCTGGCTGGTTGAATGTAAAAAATAGATCAGCTGTGCTTGTTGTAGGTAGTGTTATAGTTTTATAACTAGTAGGAGTACGAGTACAATGTAGTAATATAAACGGACGTGTGTTATGTATAATGTGCTTTATATTACTTTTAATTATTAATAATGGCATCTACGCTTGTGCTACGATTTTCGTAGCAGTTGCGTAACCAAAATTAAACATGAATGAATTTTATGAACAATTCAAAACTTCCAATACTCAACGATTTAAAATGTATAAAAGACGAAGCGTAAGCAGAGCCATCTATACCAAAACGGCTGCACTTTTGCGACTCACCCTACATTCAACCACAAATATCGAAGCGGTTCAAGCGTGCGAACAGAGATGGCACTGCAAGCAACAAAGCTGAAGAATGAAGATTGAAGATGGACATGGGTGAATTATTTCGGGCTATCGAACGACCGGGTACCACACTGTGCTCTCTCGAGATTTTAGTGCGGAGTGAACACAGCTGGTGGTATCTCAGTTGTTCCTTAGTTCCACGTCAACGCTACATCGAGGTTCAGCTCAAGAATGAAGATTTTGCCCTTAGATGAAGACTAATGTTGATAATTATATCTAAATAATATAATGAGGGCTAGTTTTTTTAGTACGTGATTTGAGTCTTGGGAGTTTCCCGTTATTTCGAACACATTTAAAATTAAATAAATTATTTATCTTATCTCTACATTTTTTACATACATGTTTGCAAATATTAATATTTATGAAGCTACTACACTATATTTTTATTGTATAATCTGTAAACAATATCTACTAAAAATCTAGAAAGAAATGTTGCACGTGGTACTTCAATATAATTATTGTTATTTTTCAGTGCTTATAACCTGTATAATAAGTTTCAAAATGTATAAATAATATGATAATTTAAATTATAGTAAATGCTACTCATAGATATCTAGACTTCACCTCAAAATAAATTGACAAGTTACTGTTTATTGCAGTATTATATTGTGTTTATTCTGATTTAACAAAGCCCGATCGAGAAATGATGACAAATGAACAAAAGTCAATGGAAAGTCTTCCAAATAATTAATAAAAGTAATTGGTCACTAAAAACATTGAATTATGTCGGTAAGTGAGGCTATCTTCAGTTTGCGTGTTGCATTTTTTTATTTCGAAAGGTGAAAGTTATGATTTAATTACTTATACCTGTTTGTCCGCTTTGCGCACGTTCACTGCAGGTTGTTGGTTTTAAAAATATTATGACTTTTTAACGTATAACTTGAAGATTTCCGATCTAAGATGTGCTTTCGGCAGAATGCTTGCGTCCTCTGCTAACAGTAGGCATAACGCTGAGCTGGTACCGATTTGCTACTGTGATACTAATGTAGCTTTGGTTTCATTACATTTTTTTATGCAACTTTTATATGTATGTTATCATTGTCAATATGCTACTGTACCACACATTAATTTTGAAGGGTTCCGATCCTGTACCAATAAAATCTTGTAACACTGCTTCAGAATGGGAATTACAAAAAATGACTTCTCATCGTGCACCAGCGGCATACGTTTCGCATATATCTATAATGTATACCCATCGTTTCCTACCCAACCATAGATACTCTAATTTAATAACAATTTTTGTAACCAATGATTAAAATATATTGTGTGTTCTTTTGTAAATGCATGTTTATGTTTTGTGTAGGTCTAAGACCAACTATCTTTAATGTTTTTCGAACAGAACATTAGAACACATGTAGCCGGGTATTTCTCGTGTAAATATCGAGTTAAGTCTAATCGCGGCCACGTCTGGTGCAATCCAGTCAAAACGTCAGGTAAAAAATAAAGGTTGTTTACGCGAGAATTCTCCGGAATTGCTTAATAACCCATTGAATTTCTTCATTCGAGAGTGAAAAGGTGACTAACAAGTAAGAACTAAAGTTGGGAACCAGGTTCAAAGATTAACAATTCGAAATTAGAACCATTAAGTTCTAACAAAACAACATTACTGACATTTTTCACTTTCAAAATTAACGTGAGATATACCTACTATTGTGTCATGTCAACCCCACGCGCGGACGGGCTTTCGATCCTATGATGATGTTTTTCTTGAAAAATCGAAACGTTTCGGAATAATCTTCGACGTTGAACTTGCGACGTTATCTTCAGACGTTACAATACTACGGGAGTAATTGCCGTTTTTACAAAATTAATTACTGACTTTATTAATAACTACTTTTTTTGTCTTATCTCCCCTCTGCGTACAAATAAGTAGTTTGTAAAATACAGGATAGGTACAGTCCTCCAGCGACAATGTCCAGGTACAATCCAGTTGAAACGTTGGGAAAATAATTAAAAAAGTTGTAAATGTTAACAAATCGCGAAAGTTTAACAAGTTCTGTGTACAAATACAAATTCAATAAGTGGTTATTCAATAAGCAAAAAGCTACATAAAATAGTCAATTTACAAAACAAGAACAAAACACATTTAAATTGCTTAAAGCACATAATTGAATTCTTTCGCTTCAGAAAACTTTTTTCCAAGTGTGGGATTTTTCCCACTACTACTTTACCTTTTGGTAAAGAAAAAACCTAACTCTTTACATTTGTTCTGTGTAAATTCATGGTTACAATTTGTGTCTTAACATTAAGCTTAATTTAATGTACTCCTTGTAAATCGGATTTTAAACCGGCTTTATCATATATAGTAATGAATGATCACTTCAGCCGTAAAACGTCCATTACTGAACACGGGCCTTCATAGATCTCCATGAGGGGTAGTTGTCATAGTCATACTCACCACGCTTGGCAGGCGAGTTGGAGAGCGTAGTACGGAATGTTAATACAAGGAAAGACGCTGTTACTGGCTTTATAATATTGTTTTATTCTAACACTAGGTCCTGGCTACTCTTAGGTCATGGCTTATCAGAATAAAACTCATCAATTATCATAGAAGACACTAACTAGAATTTAATACCCTGTGTCAACCTCGTTACTCGTCTAGCTCTGACCTAGTGAAGTATTGATAACCTATATGCGTTCGTCATCATTATAACTGGTTTTACTACATAGGTATATATATTCTTCGATACTGATATTGGAACCTGGAATGGACGTACGAATATGAACCTTCTTCTCATAGAAACAAAGGTGTTCTACTCTACCCCTGTCCCTACGTTTTACCCTCGGATTTCGACGACGTCGTGCATGAGTTAATGGAAACTGGGTACTTCATCATTTCAGCCATTAAACGTCCACTGATGAACACAGGCCTCCCTCATGGATCTCCATGAGGGGTAGTTGCCATTCTCACCACGCTTGGCAGGCGGGTTGGTGAGCGCAGTATGGGATGTTGGTACACGGATAGACGCTGCTGCCCATCTTCCGGAGGTATCCCTAAGCAGGCTCTTACTGCATCCATGGGCATGAGAGGAGGGGTATCATTCTACTGCCGGCACCACACGGCCTTGAAGAAATCATGATCGCAAAACTGGCCTGGGTACTTGAACTATTTATAATTTGATTTCTTATCATTTTTATGCCGACGCTAACCGCCCTACGCAATTTTTTTATACTACTAAATGACGTTAAGCCACCTGATGTTAAGCGGTGGTCACGTGACCAACGCTGCATTACATTACGCCCGTCACCCTGGGGCATAGAGTTGTAAGGTCTCATGTGCCTGTCATTTCACCGGCCCCTTCACCCTTCAAACCGGAACACAGCAATGCAGACATTTCTGCTTGGCGACATAAATAAAAATATGGTGCTAGTACTTTCCCGGATGAACTCTTCACAAAAAATCTACTACTACTATTTAGTATTCACACGAATTCTTCTTGAACGTTAATCATTATAAACATATCTAATATAAATCCTGAATAAGAAGATAAAGCCTCTGCTAGGCAAAGAAACTTAGTATAGTGTGTTTACTTACTTCAGTACCGCATTCTTCCAAGAAAAATATGTTCGCTTAAACAATTTAAAATCATTGCCCCGAAAAATTATAAAATGTTCCTGCATAAGGAATAAAATTAAAATGTGAACGAAAGAAAGTCATACATTAGATAAACATTGGTTTTGTACAATCCTTGTGTTTAGCGAATGATTCGGAATGATTGAACTTGATTGGAGCCGAGATAGAATGTTACAAGAGTCGACAAAAACGAAAAAGCCAAACTATACAGAAAAACATTATAATAAATTAGGCGAGGTGCGTGTCAGGCTTCGCACTGCACTGTTAAGGTAGTTAACCGTAGACCTGTTCTTAGAAGTTGGTGTAAGTATTTTTGAGTTTACTAAAACATATTAACAAATTGAGTTTTTAGTTTAGAGTACTCCGGTATGTTTGGTAAGCCGTATCGCTTATTTGAGTGACAATTTCTCCAAAACTTATAAATCAAGCTCAATTTGAGTTTTCCTTTAAGTTAGGATAGTTAAAACTACACTTAAGATTTTTTATAGATTTGTGCAGCTTAGATTTTAGAGGAGACGCTCAAAAAATTTTACGACCTTAATATTTTGCAAACGGAATCCTTAATCAATCGTAGCACCCCAAAACGGTTTCTAAAGTACCTATTTAATGACACCCTACACGGTAGGAAAATCTAGAAAAAAAGTTCATCCCCATGTTCCGCCTCGGGACAAATGTCTGTATGATCTGCAGATATTTGTTCAGGGTTCCTTGTTGTACTACGGAACCCTAAGAATGGTCAAAACACAATTTCCTCCTTCATAACGTTGAACCATAAAAATACAGAGGAACGCTTATAGTATTATCCAGTTAGCTGGTAGCTTTTAGTACATCTAGGTCTAAAGGTGTTTAAAAATAAACTATAACAAAATATCCTGCCTCATAACAATGACCAGATGGCCGATGGGGCCGAAAAGTTCTCGTGTGGAGGCCACGGACCGGCAAGCGCAGATGTCCACCATCAAGATGGGCTGACGACCTTACGAAGACCGCAGGTCGACGGTAGATGCAGATCGCTTCCAACCGCAACAACTGGAAATCCATGAGGGAGGCCTATGTCCAGGAGTGGACGTCCTATGGCTGAAATGATAAAAATGATGATAACAATGACCCATAAAATTAAGTAATATTCATTTTAATTGTCCACGTTTATCCTCGCGTAAAAAGAATACTTTCTGGACACCGACCTCCAAAACTAGGTATAGACAGAATATGTTTCTGAATAGAGTTTGTGATGTCTTTAATCACAACCTAAGCAATGTAGACATATTTCATTTAAATGGACTATCTTTAAAAAGAGAAATTTTGCTTTGCCGCAATTTAGTCTAATTTAATTTATTTAAGGTCTCGTATACTGCATAATTTAATGTCTCTAAAGTTGTATTGTATCATTTAATTTTTTATTTTTCTTAACTTTTACTGTTCACTTGCTGTAACTGTACAACCTAATAGCGGAAACTTTGCTGGTTTTTGTATTGTCTAACTTTATCTCTAGTCTTAAGAAATATGTACTTTTTGTTTCCTAATAAATAAATAAATAAAATAAATAAATAAAAATATAGAGCAACTCTGATACAGTTAGCTGATAGCTTCCAGTACATCTAGGCTGACCTGTTTCCATTCAGTCAAGGTAACGACATTTCACCTCGTGCCGCGACCTAGCGTAATCTGTTCCTGACCCGATGGAAACCTAGGTAACCTCCCCACGTCCTGGGCTGTTCCATATTCAACGGCCTTCCCGAAGCCTGTGCTCTATATATTACAATCAGGTTAGGTCAAACCTAGGACGTAGCCAGGTAAAATAGGTCGCCCCTAGATTTAATAAATCTGGAAATTACAGTAGAGTCATTGCAAGGATCCCTTGCGTCTAAAAACAAGTCTAACTTAATTAGAACGAGGACTTAATGTTGACGGACTCAACACGTATAATCCATATTTAGTGCCCAAAATCTGTAAATTTTTATATATTTTTTATTGTATTCATTTATTTTTTACAAATAATAACATTTTAAGAACCCCCAACACTTTACCTAGTCTCCTGTTGTTACCTGATTTTTTGTAGCGTACACCCTTAGTTTTGCGATCATGCTTCCTTTCATTTTTTTTTTTTGTTTAATGTTGGACAATTCACACAGCATCATCTAGCCCCATATATTTATTTGATACCACACTTGTGTATATTTGAAAATATTCGATCATTCATCCCCTCTTTCACACAAATCAACCAATCTTGTAAATATCTTAACCGATTTTGATAAAACTAGTGAATAAATAACCTGCTTTCAAATAAAAAATATACAAAATACTGCATTCAAGTCGGTCCACTCGGTTAACAACGTAGCTCGTTGCCACCGACAGCGACAGAGACACACACACATACATACATAGATAGCTGTCAATCTTAAAACACCTCTCTTTTTCGTCGGGGGTTAAAACGCGTTACATACTTGAGTGCCGTAAGGTGCCGGCAGTAGAATGTTAACCCTCCTCTCATACCCATGGATGCAGTAAGAGCCTGTTAAGGGATACCTCCGGTATAATATATATCCGGATAAGATGGGCAGCAGCGTCTTTCCGTGTACCAACATCCCATACTGCGCTCGCCAACCCGCCTGCCAAGCGTGGTGAGTATTTGTCTTTTTTAAACTTTCGCGATCACAACACATTATTAACATACATATAACCGGGTATTTATCGCGTAAATTACCTTTATTATTTCCCGACGTTTCGCTTGGATTGCACCAAGCATCTTCCCGGGACCATGCTTGGTGCAATCCAAGCGAAACGTCGGGAAATAGTAAAGGTAATTTACGCGATAAATACCTGGTTATATGTATGTTAATAACGTGGTGAGTATGGCAACTACCCCTCATCGAGATCCATGTGGAGGCCTGTGTTCAGTAGTGGATGTTTTACGGCTGAAACGAACTTGAGTGTGAAAGCCGTATCATCGTAACTTTATGCCTTCGGGAGATAGTTCAAAATCATTTGTACGCAAACAATTCAGGGACCAACATTCGTGTCATGCGTATATCTTTAATTCTTGTCGCATGACTTTCGATGTACGTAATTTTAAAGAAAGTTTGACATTTTTAACACCGCTTACCAAATAGGCTGACTTGCCAATCATGGCCAGCATGGATTTACTTTCTACATGAGGTTTCTTTTCCATGGAGGATTAGAGTTAACTTAAAATAAATTAATAATTTATCATTTCAGCCGTAAACGTCCACTACTAAACACAGGCCTGTTTTAATAGTGGACGTTTACTCTCATGGATCTCCATGGGGGGTAGTTGCCATACTCACGGGCTGGCGAGCGCAGCACAGGATGTTGATACACGGAAAGACGCTGCTGGCCATCTTCCGGAGGTATCCCTCAGACTTTGTTCGCTTTATGACAGATTTTCTTTATGGCAGATTAGCATTAGGCCAGATTAGTTTTAGGACAGATTCGCTCTAAGGCAGAATTTGTACAGTCAATGGCAGATTCGATAAGAGTTTTCTATTTTCTTTCGTTTATGAGTGAGTTTCATATTTTTTGTATATACGCTACATAGTTAAAGCTTTAATTCCTTTATGTAACGAATGTTACCTATATAAACTGTATGATTCAGCAGGCTCTTACTGCAACCATGGGCATGAGAGGAGGAGTAACATTCTACTGCCGGCAACCCACGGCAAGTGGGGGTATAAAATTAATCATTAATTGGACATTATTTAATGGAATCGTAAAACATTACTACGGTTAAAACGTTCTGGTTGTAAACTGTAATATTATAATGAAAGTCATAAATCTTTGCAGTAAATGTCATCAATATAAGAGGCTGAGTACAGAAACAACCGACTTTATTCAAACCATTACTTAAGTATAACAACTGATTAAATAAATCAACGGTTTTTTGACATATTTTCATACAAAACTGTCATTAAATCCGTCAATTAAGGACTGATTAGTTTAATTAGCGTTTATTAGTAGAGGGGATATAGATTAGTCACTGAAAATGTTAGCGCTCGTGCATTACGGTCGGGCGCCTTCTGCGCTCGCCATAGTCCGGTAACGTTGTCATGGCCATCTGGGGTCAACGACACAGATTGTCAATTAGAAAAAAAAGCTCGTGCATTATCACTCGTGCGGGGTAGCGCTAACACCGTCCTAGCCCTGAGAGCCTCAAGCGTGGACAGTTTTTAATTTAACATATTTATTTAATCAAAATAATCACCAATAATAGATAATAAAAAATTCAATAACATCACTCTAAATCCAACATGGCGGTATACTCAAGATGGCGGACTAATTCGAAAAATTAAATAACGTCACTCTAAATCCAATATGGCAGAATACCCAAGATGGCGGACTAGTTATATCATTAATGCATTTTTACAATAATTATGGATATCAAATATAAGGGCTTGCTGAGAGTTACTCGAAAAATTATATGACATCACTCTAAATCCTACATGGCGGGCATGAGATGAACAAACAAGAAACCAACTGTCCAGTGATAACTTAAAAGTAAAAAATAAATTAAAAGTAAAAAAAACTTTTTAATAAACAAGCTTTTATTTTAACGCACTAAAAATAATAAAATAAACATTTTCCATTAAAGTTTGATGTCAAATTGTGTAAAACGTCTTTACACAATTTATGTGATAAAAAGCTTGTCGCGAGATTTAAGCAGGTACTCGTATTTACATTGTTAGCAGATAGTAGATAGCAGATATATATATATATCGGTTGAGCACCGATTTTATGATATTTTCTATGTTCTACCTAAGTTTGACAAGTACAAATTATAAATCTACATAAAAACAAGAGAATATAGGAAATATCATCATAACCATTACGGAGTACACAACCTTTCTATTTCATTCAAACACGCTAGCAGCAAAGTTGTTTGCTTTGTCAATATCAGTTATTTATATTCACCATTTACCATTCGCGTGTTACATTCGTTTTAATAACAGATACGTGAGCAATGAGCACTGGCATAGTATAGCTGAGTTTAGTATATCAATTTCAACTTTTAGTAGTCACGTTATATTGCTGAAGAAGTTTTATGTTTTGATTGATCTAGTTCGATTCTTAGAGACATCAGTGGGAAAGTTGTACACCGCTTTTGAAGCACGGGTTCATTCAACGAATATATTCTTGACTTTATTTTCAACCAAGGAAGGGACGGTATTTGAGATAATTTTAATCTGGTTAATTATGTTTAGTAATTAAATTCCTCGTAACATTCGTTTCTACTTTATTGACTTAATTAAGTACTCGTAAATCATTGAAGTTTTGAGGAACAATGTCTATAATATTATATCATCTTTATAATAACATTACTCAATCTCTTATAATCTTAAGAGTACTTGTAGAAGGTAGAGCTAAGTACTTGTACATCATTTAGTTTTATAACCAGTACCGTTTTTTTTTCTTTACTCTGTATCGTCCCACTGCTGGGTAAAGGTCTCCCCCAAATCTCTCCAGTCATCCCTTTCTCTTGAGATCTTCCACCAATCTCCCTCAAATGTGTCGAGATCGTCCCGCTATCGCTTCTTCGGTCTGCCCCTATGACGCCTACCGTCTCCTGGCTGCGATTCAGTAGTTATAAGTGCGCATTTTTCCGGTTTCATTCTACTAACGTGGCCCGCCCATCCCTCTTAAACCTTGCGGTTCTGTATCCCACGTCAGAAATACCAGTAAGGGAGCGTAGAATGGTGTTAGGGGCTCGGTCGGTCCGTTTAAAGCCGAGAATGCTACGCTCCATCGCCCTTTGACAAGTCTTGAGCTTGGACTTCTGTGCCTCAGTCAAAAAAATATGTCTGCGCACTGTAGGTTAGGACGGGTAGGGTACACGTGTCGACAAGTTGGCATTTAAGTGTTATTGGAAGATCGCCTTCCATGTATTCCTTCACGGATCAGTAGCTCTTAGTAGAAGTATCGCTGGGGCACCTATTTTTAAAGCTTCGGAAGTGATTCCGTCTTCTCCTGGGCTTCTGTTATATTTTAAAGATTTTAATACGTCATGAACTTCTTTTCCTGTTATAAAAGGAACACTGTCGGGCTTTAGAGTAGTTAGGGATATCCAACGTCATTGTTATCTGTGTATAAGTTTTGATAGAAATGGGTACAGATTTCTATTATTTTTCCACGGCTTTTATGCTTAGTCCCGTCTTGGTTTTGGAGACGGTTGATCCAGATATTCCCTGTTTAGCAGTTCTAAGGGATATGTGCTTTTCAATAGCAGTTTGAATTAATTGTAAATTTGTGTTTCGTATGTCTTTTCTTATGCTACGTTTAACACTTCTATCGAAATTCGACTGTCATCACTATCGATGACAGTCAACAATTATTTATTCTTAGATCATTTATGCATAATTTTATCCAAGTATTTATTATTATCATGATAATCAATGATAATATATATAGAGAAAATGCTTAGATTTTATCGTCAATGTAGTCGACCCGTAAAAAATCGCTTTATATTTACCTATACTACAGGAGTCCCTTTGGTTCCTCATGGATCATTATCAGAACTGATTCTGCTTTTGACATTGTATTTTAGGGGCTAATCATATTTCCTAACAAACTTCAGAGATGCGACACTGTTGTTAAGTTACAACGCCTTGTCGTGGTTCTCGGTTTTACCCAGTAGACACTTGTAGCTTGCTGGAAACCGGTTTGTACGTTGACTGACAGTACTTGTAAAATGTTTAGCTCGCTGTGAGCTGTAAAATCATTGAGCAACCGATAGAGGGCTACCCCCTCTATCGGTTGAATCCAGTTAAGTAATTAAGTAACGGACGGCGTAATGAACTAATATCCCGCAGGAAATACTAATAGTTATAATAAAAATGAATTTATAGTTCCTTACTTCATACTTACAAAAACAGAGAGACATCAATGTCTACAAGTTGGTAGATGAACACAAGGGTCAATTCTAGGCAATTTTGGTTATTTTTTATTTTATTTAATCCCTAGGCACCCCAAACTCCTACGAATCATGCCATAACAACGTTATCTCGTTTTAAATTAATAGTAAATTATTTACACGGTGAATAAGAATCTCCAGTATACTCGTAGCTAGGTGGAATAAATAGTTATTGTTACACTACCTGCGGAAAATATTAGACGTCGGCCTTTTTTCTCATAACTTTTTTATACAAAGAATAAAAATAATTATGAAAAGGAGCAAATCATAACTGTTTTAACAGCTTCCAATGGATACCGGACTATTGGTATTTCGTGCGACAGAGCACGAATCTACGAAGCCAATATTAGCCGATTGTCTCTTTCCAAAGGCCGATGTGCAAATATCGGCAGGTACTTGTAATGAAGTATTTTCCCCAACACTTCACAACTCCACGCAACAGATCCAATAACTCATAGTTCCTCAGGAGCCACCAGACCGATACCATCCTTTCACTTTCTCCATATTTCTCAACGAATCGCAAGTTTTCTGATTCCGTAAATGGAACTTAAATTATATCATGAAATGTAATTTTGCAGAGCTCCACACTTTCTACTTTGCGTTAGTATGCTCAGACTTTTTGTGAATTTTAAGATTTTATCTGCATGATTCGCTGCTTTGAATGCAAATATTTCAGTGCTAACCCACTTACTATTAATAATGTATATTGAAATTGAATTACACTGAAATTGTAGCTGTTGTTTTGCCTCTCTTTAAAAATCTAGTATGTTCCAATTAATTATCGTTCTCATTCATAGCGATCACTTATAATATTTATATGCTGTACGGTACGGGAAACTGCAGTGAGGATATTGTTAGATGGATAAAGCCAGTACCTAGAGGTATATACCATTATCTTAGTTCCGTCGGTTGATATGCTGATTAAATCTCTATTAAATCAAGAATCGAGAGAGTTGTATCCAATAATCAACTTACCTGACTTCACTGGCTCTGTTGGTCTAATAGACTGATACGCAAGATGTTGTCGGTTCGATTCCCGCCGGGGCGCATATATTTGTTTTTTGCAGTCTTAGGTTGGGTATTACAAAAAAAAATGCGGAACAAAACTGATTAGCACGTTGAAGTGGCAATGGGCAGGCCATGTAGCACGAAAAACAAATCGCCTATGGGGCCGAAAGGTTCTCGGATGGAGGCCACGGACTGGTAGTAGGCGCAGCGTATGACGTCCACCTACAAGATAGTCAGAAGTCTTTACATGGTGAAGACCGCAGGTCGACGGTGGATGCAGGCCGCAATACCTGGAAATCCATGAAGGAGGCCTATGTCCAGCAATGGGTGTTCTACGGCTGAAATGATGATGATGATTACAATTTATCAATCATCTATCTATCAATCAGCTATGGGTACTCCGGTACCCATAGCACAAGCTCTGCTCACGTTGGGGTTAGATGGTGCTCTGCGAAATTACCAGTGTGTCTACCATGAGTTGTCACTGTTAGATCGCCTGACGTTACTACAGTAGTAATAGTACGTTACTTTGACATCTGTCAGATTTGTAACTCATGGTACCAAATTCATAAGCAAATGAAGCCCAAACTACAGTCGCTGTAGTATAGTTTGCTGCGTATTTTAGTACCAAACTATCCGCTAGAGGCGCTGTACAAGTTTTCATACATTTTGTCAACTACAGTCGCTAGCGAATAAAGATTGTGAAAACTCATGGTAGACCTACAGCATTATTATATTATATAAAGCTAGTTTATTTATATTGCTATAACATAGATTATGAAGTAACAGCCAGGCGTCTTCAAGTCTAAATATCTTTGGCTGGTCTGTCGATGATTACAGCCAATTGTACATGCCAAGTGCTGCTGGCAGAGCCCTACATTGCTGGTATAGGGCAAGGGCACCTGTCGTAATACCTGCTTTGATGTGTGCCGAGGGTCTTGATGCTAATGAGGGGTTTGATTTAGGTATCTGAAAAATGTATGTTTGAATATTGTATAACTGTCTGGGGCGTCGATGGATGCAACAAGCACAGGACCGTGGTGAAGAGCACAAACTTAGGAAGGCCTTATTTGAAGCAGTGGATAAAATACCTGTAGCTGTATAGATACCATATCGTAGTAGGGAAATCATATTGTTGAGAATAGTAATCACTTATATGCATTCTTACTCATTTTCATAAGCTTTTTTGCAAAGTTATACTAACTTTGTTATTAGGGTATTGTATTGGTAGGAATTTTAAATATCTGTGTTTGCAAGAAAATTTCTTGTATACTTAGTTCCGGAGAGCTTCAATATGGTTTAAATAGAAAGAAAGAAAGAAAATAATATTTATTTATGTCTCATTTACAAATACACAAACGGAACTGTTACAATAAAATATTTATAGACATAAATCGGTCGCCAACTCAGCGTACGCTGCGTTAGACACAGCACTGGTTTTCAGTGGCGCCGTGGGAGAGTTTGCGCGGAACACACCCGACACAGTACAATTTTTAACATGAAACTTATTAAACACAAACTTCACATAAATGCACTATACTTAGTAAATACGATTAAAAAAAAATTAAAAGCTTAAATCCAAACAAATAAGGGTAAAATTATAATTGTACATCTATTTATAATAACATTATAACGTTCATTCATATATAATGGCTCAATTTACATAATTTTGAATTCTGTAGGTAATAGAAAGCCAGAAAACTCAGAACGACTAGGGAGTTTTTTGAGAAATTAAAAGAATTTTCTTTAGAGAAGTTTTAAACGTGTCGATAGATTTCATATTTCTTAATGGTGGAGGTAAGTTATTCCAACACTTCGTGGCAGCATATCTAAAACTGCCACGAAATGCAGTCGTTCTGTGCTTGGGGCAAATAAGACGTGTGGAAAAACGTACATGTCGGTCGGAGAAATGAAGTTTTTCGTAAAGGTACGAAGGATGTTGGTGCTTAATTATACCAAAAAGTAAACAAGAAAAATGTAACGATCGACGTGATGTCATATTAAGCAAACCGTGACTATTTATATACGGAGAAATGTGTGTACGTTTTGGAATTGGGTAGCAAAATCTCATGCAGGCATTTTGTAAACGTTGAATTAGCTTTTTAGATCGCGCTAGCAAACATTCGCCAAAGACGGTATCAACGTAACTTAATTTGGAAAGAATAAGAGAATCACATAACCTATTTCGTAAATCTATGCTAAGAAATTCACGCAAGCGATAAAGCACTGATAGCCTGTAAAAGCAATTGCGGACTGTATGTGCGATATGATTTTCAAAATGTAGAGAAATGTCCATAAGCAAACCGAGGTTGCGGGCTTCAGTAACATGTTCTATTGCCGTACTCTTGATATTTATACTCGGATCAGAATTTACTACTTTTTCCACTTGCTTTTTTGAACCGAGAATAAGAAATTTAGATTTCGTAGGATTAAGAACCAAACCATTCCTATCTGACCATTTTAAAATTCTGTCTAAATCTATGTTCAGTTTAGTTGTTGCATCAACAGTATCTGATGGTTTGAAAGAAATATGTATCTGTAGGTCATCTGCGTATTGATGATGTTTGCAGTGCATAATATTAGATGGTAAATCAGCGCAGTAAAGCAAAAACAACATAGGTCCAAGAATGGAGCCTTGTGGAACTCCACGTGTAACTGGCATGACACTTGATAAGAGACTTGAACCGTCTGGATGTCGCAATTCTACTAGTTGACATCTGCTCTTAAGGTAACTATCAAACCATGTGATTGCACTATTGTCAAAGCCATAGAAGGTTAGCTTTGATAGAAGTAATGATATGTTAATAGTGTCAAACGCTCTCGAGAAATCTAATAACGTAAGTATAGTAGCTTTGCCTTCATCTTGAGCGGCGAGAATATCATCTACAACATCTATGAGAGCTGTAGCTGTGCTAAGTCCTTTCCTGAAGCCTGATTGTCGAAGTGGAAGAATTTTATGTGTTTCTAAGAAAACAGTCAATTGAATACAAACTACTTTTTCTAAAATTTTTGATAAAAACGGCAATATACTAATAGGTCGTAGGTCTTTTAGAAGTGTTGGATGTGCGACTTTGGGAATAGGTCTAATAATCGCAGTTTTCCAACACTCAGGAAAAAATCCTGTTTCGAGTGAGACATTTACAATACTTGTTATTACGCCAAGAGTCTGTGGAAGAGTCATACAAAATGTAGGTACATAAATGTAGGTACTCGTATATATAGAGCTTTATTGGTAGTTAATAGGGGAATCCTCGCGTAAAGAATAGTTTGTCATATCTTAAATAACTCATGTTTTTATTTATATTCAAGAGAATTACTAATATATGATTACCTACTATTTTATAACATCGCAAAAATAAGTAATTGGCCTTGCACAGATGATTTAAACAACGTCAGCAACTGTTATGTCATGCTTGACGGGACGCTGCAGTGCCTGGAACATATTAAATTATGTATTAGGCTCGCCTAGCACCTAAAGAAATACAATAAAATCGTTTATTTCCAACCCATTACAGACATTAATAACATGCATAAGCATGGACCCGGGAGTCTTCCCGGAACCATGCTTGGTGCAATCCAAGCGAAACATCGGGAAATAATAAAGGTAATTTCCGCGATAAATATCCGGTTATATGTATGTTAATGTGTAGTGATGGCGAAAGTTTCAAAAAGACAAATTACATATAGCTCTTAGTTATGTAATGTAAACGAAGATAACAGCAAAAGTTAGGGAAACTGTAGCACAGCCATCTACGCTTACCTCCGGAGCCTTGCCTCCTGCCCGCCTATGCCTTCCTCTCTGCTTAGCGCACCTATGTAGTTATATTAACTCTCTACATCAAATATTTTAATATATTCTTTCTAAGAATATCAAATAGGAATTTTTGCATACCTATACCTCTATTATTTATATTTGTAATGTTACTAAAAAAATTGCTAAAATTTTACTAAATGTAAAATTATATTACTAAATGTAAAATTTTCTGTTGTGGATGTTTATAAATTACACAGCTATGTATGAAATCTATATCAAATATTTTTAAATCCGCTCTAGCAATTTCTATAGGCGTTTTCTGTATGTTTGCATTTATTTATTTTATTACCATTTTTACATTCACTTATTGTAGGCAGTTTCAATTTTAGCTAAATGTTTATTTTACGCTGTGGATGTTAATAAATTGCTCACTTATTTATATTTTATTTACTTGTAAGATGCTAAAACTAACCTTGGCTGCGCGCCAGTAAGTTGAAGTCCTAAGTACGATATAATATGCCCTAGCCTTGACCCCTCAGACAAATTATTGGATTTTCTATTCACTAGTGGAGTATTGAAGTTGCATTATATTATAATAAAATGTTATAATTTGCAAGTCAAGGTTAATATTTTAACGTTCAGGATTCGTGCCGATAGTCTTATTGCTTATGCTTCCTGCCACAAGTAAAATGCAGGCAAGGTAATGTTAGGAATATTCTCTGATGAAACAAAAAATGTCATTACACAAAAAAGAGTCATAGTCGACTTTTCATTTCATAAAAAGAGTCCACAATTAAGATGTCAGAAACTTGGTTTTTCTTGTACCTGTTTACCCTTTGTTTTCTGAACCTTAACGAGGTGAATAAAGCATTTACCTCGTCAAGGTTCTTCTTAGATCGATCGCACCAAAACTTTTCCCGTTGCAATCTTCAAGACTCTCTTTGTTCCCGCACCTACCCTAATCCGGGTGTGGCTGAAGGCCTAGTTCATGGCCGCCCGGGTGAAGCAACAGCTGGATCGATAGAGGGTGCTGCAGCCGTGACCTGGAGCAAGGGGGAGGGGAGCGGGGGAGGGGGCAGGGGGGGTGCATCGCGCGGCCGGGCTGCAAGGCGCAGTTATTTCTGTGCAGCTGCCCCGCCGCAGTCTCACGTCGCGCCTCCGATAGTGCGCTCGCCTGCATCGGCCTACGCCCATCGCGTGCTACAATGTTCGCCATATACCATATCACTTGTTGCACACTCTCGCGAGGTGAAACCGCGTGGAAAACTCTTTTTCTCAGTAGCGGACGCGGCTACTTTCTCCGCTCACATTCCGCGAAACCAGTATTGATGTTACGTGACAAAAATCTAATTAAAATGTGCCGCGATTATTGATAACAGAGTGGTAAATAGAGTTGATATTACGATTCGTATTATGTTATAATGCCGGATTTATCGATGTAGGTTATACGATAAGGTGAAATGGCGTTCAGCGTTTCCATAGGCTTAGTTGTTGATTGCAGTCTATTTTTCCTTCCCCCCCCTCCTTATTCTAACAAACAAGTTCATTACAATCAAACTAATAGAGCTATATTAATCATCGAAACTGTTATTCGAGTTGAGACCTTCAAAGTGTCATGTCATATTTCATGTACATTTGTTTTATAAGGGGTGTAGTGGGATTGCCAGCCTGGCAGGTCGCCCGGGTTGCAGCTGAAGGTCAGGGGATAGCGGGAAAGGTCATGGGGGGGTGGGGTAACCTAATAAATAAGGAGCATGCGCTGATGCAACTCCCAGCCTTTTCCTAGTGCTCCTAGGTTCTGGATCCGGGTTAGTTGCTCGCCAACCCCTGACATGAACAGTTGCATCCTAGACTTTTGTATAATAACTGCTTTGGTTGGCTTGTAACAAGTGTTGTTCAAGTGCCAGTGACAAATTTCAAAAAGACAATCGAGTCATTCCATATAAATTCGTTGCATGTAAATTCTATGTAAAATCTAATAATAAACGCTATCAGTACTAAAATAACATTGAAGTTTTATGATTGAACATTTGAATAAGAAAGTTGAAACTCGTATTTCTGGTTCATAATTATTCAGTATTATGTATTCAGTCAATCACACAGCATTTATATGTCTTCATGATGAATATTTAAATTATAAAAAGGCAAAATCTGAACGGTGCTACCGGAACGAAACAAATAAATTTTGAGATCTGGAATTTAATTTTAAATAGGACAAAAATAACAAACAAAAGTTCGCTTGTCAATCAAAAACATGCAAATAAAGGCTTCTCGACTTAACTATCACTTTCATCTCAAACAAACATAGGAGCTATGGAAGTAACTTAGTGTACTATCGCTCAGACAAGTGTTACGCACTTTCCAAGCTCCTCAAGTATGGACACGAAAAATTTCCTAATGATAAATAAAAGTTTTGGCGTTCAAGGACATACATATTCATAAAATCAATATCAAATAATATGATTATAAAACTGGCTCACATTGGCGGTTTCGAAATTTCTACAGTGAAAGGTAATTAGATAGGTAGTAATGAATGTGCCGCTTTCATTATTTTGTTTGTTTATTTTGTTTTTATAAATTTGAATTGACATTACTTTATTTACTTTTGCTTTTCCGTAATTAAATATTTTAGTATCAGCAGATCAATATTGTCGTAGTTAGCACATTTCAGAGTATTCAACTGCAACGCGTTTTTTATAAACTATTGTGACCAGTTTGAAATCTAATATAATTTATTTAATTTTATTTAATATAATAAATATCAATCCTATTCAAATTAAAGCTAAAAAAAACATTAATGAGTTCAGAATTTTTCTAGGAATATTAATTTTCCAAATCAGAGAAAACGTATATCTTACTTCAACTCATTTACAAAAAAGGTAGTTTTTGTTTATATTTTTCACTCCTTTTTAAGTCTCTTGTATTGTCAAATAAAGAGGACAAAATACAATAAAATAAAATGTATAAGTGAGGGATACAAAAAAGTTATGATATTTTTCTCTTGTAAAGTCTCTATCCTCGACTGTAGCTGATTGCGAAACCGTGAGACTACGCACGGCCACACGTTAACTTTCGCTGCGGGACCGTTGACCGTGGCGTGACTTTCTAAACCATGTCGTAAGCGATCGCCCATTGTAATTCACAACACGCGATGCCATTACTACCATTTTTTGTGCACTCCACAAATTCGTAGAAAGCGGCGTTTGATGGCGTACAGGCGTACTGAACGCTTTGTGAGCGTGACTGTACTTTTTAGGCAGGATTTGGGACTATGTCATTTGACAAGTCATATTGACAAATAATAATCCAAAAACATTTATTTACTCGTAATCGATTGTGAAACTTGTTTCTTGTATACATAACGTAGCTAAATCGTTTAAAATGTATTTTATTGCCGATATAAAAGTTACAAGGTTTATTATAAAAGCTTCAATTTATCGCATCTTTAGTTTTATGATAATTGACAATCGCCCTTGAGATAAGTAGGTCAACCTACGAGCTACGTCGTAGGCCGTAGGGCTCGTAGCACTGTAGACCTTTTTGTATACAATGAAAGAGAAGCGCCCCTTCATGTATTTGTTCTGGAAACGATAATACAACTAAGAAATAAACAAGAATAGATATTTACTTTTAGAAAAAATCTTACAAAGTAAAATGGATTTTTGATCTCTAGATTTCTTGTTTAAGCAAACAATAGAAATGAGATCTTCTATTTATCCTTTTCATTGTTTTCTTGATTAATGTACAAAGTAAAAGTCCTATAAATAAAAAGGTACGATAAAATATTTTGTAATAGTTTAATAGGTAAACCTACCGATAAGGATTTCAAGGTACCTAAGAAAAATACTACATGTATACAACCTTGAGACAGAAATCCACATTGGTCCTATGTTGTATAAACTCAAAACCATCACAGGTTACTTTACACCCTACAATGCATTTCCTTCCACTCGCCGCCATCTTAGTTTCTTTGCTTTCACAACAAAACATTTGAAGGTCACTGCCAAGAACAGCTTGGCGGCTGCAGAAATACGCTTTGAATGAAAATAATAGAAAATTTGAATGAAATGATCTTTCCCGGATAAGCCTCTACCCTATAAGTTCACCGGTATACCCAGAACGAAAGTTATACGCCATACCTCCATTATCCATCGCGTATAATTCATCTACGTGGAGCTCCGGAAGCTTCCCAAAGCTTCGTTGGTTATCGATTAGTGAACCCTAGGAAGCCTGTGCGTCCTTGAGCTATGCCAGCTTCGCCCGCACCCCCCGCTCCTCGCAGCTCTTGCCCCTCCCCCGCAGCTCTCTACCTCTCCCCATCTGCCTCTGCCTCTAGACTAAAGGCTGCAGGAAATAAGCGATGTGTAATTCGTCTATGCTGGTTTCATGTCCTTTTAGATTGCGTGAGTTGTAATCGTAACATTTCAAGTATTTTGGTTTAGTACAGTACGACTGAGAATTTTTGTTCTTGATTGTCAATATTTAACTACTAATGAACATAAGTACCAAGACTTAGCTGCTAAACAATTATACAGAAATTTTCAATAGATCTTTTGTTCATTTTCGAATCTGAAGTTTAATTTGGCATGTCAATATCTAAAGCTATCAACAATGCTCATAGCTGACGCGATGAAATCACATATCGTTTAAAAGGTTGACAACTTACAAAGTTAAAATGGCTTCACTTCATTTGCTCCTACTGTGATTACCTATATTCTAAGGCTAGTACATTGAGGCTATGGTGTAGTGGAAAATATTACGACTTTGGCATGAATCGTTTACCAATACGTATGAACATTAGTATTCTACCTCTTATTAGGGAGGTTTTGTCTTATTTCCTAATAAACAAAACCTCCCTAGCTAGCACGACATTGGATATTTAAATTTTACTTTTGTTTTTGACTTTTCAAAATTGCATTTTATACCACTGAGGGACTTCGAAGGGCGAGGGACTTTGGCTAGAATGTTGTTTGACCACGAGGAACAAATGATTACTATTGGTAGCCAATTCGAGCTAGGAAAACTCTACTAATGCAGATATTTGATAGACAATGGGTTACTCTCACTTACACTCATTAAAAAAAACAGGTACAAACAACTTAAGTTGAAAAATTTAGTTCTTAAAAACATGGTGCCTAAGTTTAAATAATAACTGTAAAATCGCAAAAAATCCTTATCATTTAAGTAATTACAAAAGTAATGACAAATTTTAACAACAATTGAACCTTTTCAATGGTATTTAGGTCATCAATTAGTATTAATTTATACAAGTTCTGACAGAAACATAATCGCAGTGTCGTTTCATTGTTTTTGTGGATATTCATTGCAACTGATCGCTGTAACCCAGTTTTTTTGCTAAATTAATTATTGTATAGTTACAAATTCCCTTGAAATTAAAACTGACCGCTGATACAATATCAGTGCATCAAATCATAGTATAGGCACAGCGTAGGACGTCCACCAACTAGATGGGCGGACGACCTGGTAAGGTCAGCAGGTTGGCGGTGGATGCAGGCCGCTTTCAGCCCCAATACTTGGAGGTCCATGAGGAAAGCTTATGTACAGCAGTCTCGACATCCTGCAACTGAAATAATAATATAAAAATAATAACAACTTACTTTCTGTATGAGGACTTCCGTGGCTCAATTGGTGTAATAGGCGACTGAGACGCAGGAGGAGACGGGTTCGATCCCCACCAGGGAACAAATGTTTTTCTATACTTGTCTCGGGTCTGGCCTTGTATTTAAAAAAAGAATTGAAAGTAACAACAATCTGGTTCTTAGCTTTGCTTAGTTTGGGAATAGACAATGCTGTCTCTAGTGTTAAATACTGAGTTGAATATTTCACATTTAACCGCGTAACTTTAAATTTATTTAACAGATAAAGTTTAACGCAAATCCTTCGATGACGTACTACGTCTCATGAATACCAAATGCCCAGAATACTTGAAAACCCAGAGGGTAATAAAACGTTAATATATGAACGTACGTGGTAATTAGCCCGGCGTTAAAACCCAGTGATCCGTCGACCTGTCAAGCCGTAGGTACAGAAATACACCTATCGGCCGACACAGAAACGAACGAGAATTACGTCTACCTTTAGTTTAGGAGCTGTGTTGCTATAGGCTACTTGACTAAATTATAATTTTTGTTTTTTATTTTTTGCGTAATTGTTTTGTCGGTCATGTAGATTAACAAAAGCTATTAAACACGTTTTTTTTAAATTTTTTAACGTAATTCTAAAACAACTGCGTTAATGGCAAAATGTAGCGCGACGTCACGCGCCGACGTGTTTCGATACAGTTTATAACTATGCTCTGATGTCACGAGCCCCATTCCTAACCTTTATATTGTTTCATTAATATGAAAAAGCAAAAAAATACTTGTCTATTACTAATGGACTAATTAGAAAATATATTTTCATATTATTTAAAAAAAATAGTTTTTGCGTGACAATAGGCTATTTGACAAGATTAAAAATATACTACAAATTGTGGTTATTCTATCAGAAAATAGCGTAAAAGAACATATGTAACTTTATTTTAAATTAAATTATGTATATTTTTTGAAAATAACACGAAAAAAATTTTATAATTTTCGAAATTTTATTTGTGACCGAACATCTTGAGTGAACTATTAATAGACGTATGTACATATGTATTTGTACATTATGTTACACTACACACCATCTATACACCATTTTGTAGGATAAATTGTAAACAAATTATTAAATTCACTTCAGCTGCACTGATGTTTCATTTTAGATTATGAACTTGTTTACTTGCGTGTGACGTCACATGGGTCTATGACTAGCGCCATTACAGAAACAGCGTTTTTGGCGCGGTTTCAGAAATTTTAAGTTTAACAATGATTTTTATTAATAATACAGTAAATCTCCTGGATATATTGATGTAGTGTGCTTATTATGTAATAAATAATAATATAAAACTATTTTTCTAAAATTAGTCAAATTGCCTATTGTGTTAAAAATAAAACGCGGGCATAACAATTTGACGAATAATAAACTTACACTCATTCAAAAATATCTATAGTAATAAATAAGTAGATAAACGCAAATTTTACCAAAGTCCTACATTGTATTATTAATTTAAATGAGTTAATAAAGCAAGAGTGAAAATGCACAATGTTGTAACCAAAATGAATATAAAATATTTTTACATTTCACTTCAATATAAAAAAAATGTTTTTTTTTCAAAAAGGTTAAAAAATTACAGAACATGAACATGTACAAAATAAAGCTGTTTACAAATTATTGTGTAAATTATTTCATACTAGAGAAATATTCTGCCCAAAAAAAATCTTGGTAAATATTTTCCCATAATTAAAGTGAAGTTGCTTTTCCCTCCTCGGGTTCTTGTTCCATTAGGTTTGTAGGCCGTTGCCCGAGCAATACACTCATCCTAATTATTTAAAGTTTATTCTTGATGCAAACGAACCAAGTGCCAAACGCGTAAAATACATAATACAATGAATTACATTATTGTTTACCTACTTGCATTTACATACGCGACAAACAAACATTCTTATGTTGATAGATAAATACAAAGAGGAAAATACAAATCTGGCTGGTTAAATGCGATCACATTTGCTGTTAGAAGCTTGACATTTCAACACTCAAAGTAATAGTTTTACTTTCACATTAGAGTTGTATAACTCTGGGAATATAAAGGATCTCGTAAAATTTGTCAATTATACTAACATATCTACGATTTTGTTCGAAGGCATAAAATATTCCAGATACAGTGTAGAAGCATCGAAGTATAATAAATATACAATTACTTTTTACAATACCTAATACGATCATAATGCATACGTAGAGTAAGGTCAAGATAACAGTTAACTGTTTCAAATTGTCCACGCACATTACGCAACGTTACACGACCTTAAAATAAAAAACGCTATGACACCCGTAACCAAAAATAAACGACTGCAATATTCGCACCTCAAAATAGACTGCAATCAGCTGTTCTTCCATGAAGTACGTGCACTGCGCTGTACACGTGAAGTATTGTGAGTCCCAGCGACCGGTGGCGGTGAGTCACCGCACCGACCTTGAGCTCGCATAGAGCATAAAGCGCAAACCAGCTAACACGAAAACATTATTTATTAGTCCACCGGCATACAGCGAAAAGTGACAGCCACGAGGCCGTTACAGTAATAGACCATTAATTTTCTAACCTCTCAAATTAAGTAAACGTTACCGATGCGCGACGCCTTAACTCGGATTTTCATAGATGACGGACTCTTCATTTCAAAATTGAACAGTCTAGCTAGACAAATAAAAATCAAATCGATGATAAGTTACCAACAAGATAAACGTGTCTGCAATGTTTTCGTGTGTCGCCGTGAGTTGGCTGTGGAAATGGAACGTCTATTTGTGTCTCTCGAGGCCCGCTCGCGACATTATTGTAACCGACACACGGGCCTTACGCGCCTCGGTTACCGCTCGAGATACTCGGGTTTATTTTAACCGGCGTGTTATCCAACCGACCGTGATGCTCTCGCGAAACTTGAATTAGGTGTAGGTGCGTATACAATATCATAGAGTGCAAGCATACTCGTACATATGGCGGAGTGCGTGGTGGCCTAGTTACTGATGCATCTGGCGCGTCTTATCTGCGGCTCGCGTGCTCACGGTTACACGGGGGCGAGCTCCTCACACAATAGTAGCGAAGTGGAGCGTGGACGCAGCGGGATGAAAGCGAGCTCTCAACATCTCGGCGAAAGTGATATGCGTGAAATCAGTCGAAGAAAGGTGGTGTTGCGGGGGACAGGTGAGGGGCTGTAACGCGTTGCGTCAGGCTCCGGCGCGGCCCCGTTGGCAGAGCCGGCGCGTATTTCAATCCGGTGCGCTGCAGCGAGCGCTTTGCGAAACCGTCGGTTATGCAAGGCGCGCCGCTGCCAACTCGCTGCTCGCTCCACCGCCGGAAGGAAAAGTGGAACGCGGCGCAGTGGTGCGGCCGCGCGCGCCGCCTGTGCACGCCCGCGTCCAGTGAAGTGCTAGTGTCGTGACAGTGCCGCTTCTAGAACGTTGAAATGTGTTGCGCAAGTCCTACGGGATTATTTCCACCTAGATAGTCGTCGGGGCCACGACCTCGGTCGAACCCTCCGCGCCCTGTAAATACCCTCATCCTGGGACCGGCGTGTGCTGATATTTAGCACATCATATATACTTTTACTAATCTCATAAAGCTTTACTAATGTGCACTAATAATCTAGCTAGATACATCTAACAACTACTAACCAGCCTTCAGAATAACCTAACCATCACCTCCATCTGACAAGGATCTAAAATTCAAGTATTCGTTTGAAAATTAAATGGTTAACGTGACTGCTCGAACTAGAATTCTAATAAAATCCGAAGAATGTGTTTCGCTCCGTTTGAGCGAGCTAGGCGCTTGACAGGTGCTTTCATTTTAGAAACGAAATCGGGCTCCGCCACGTCACGCGAGCCACGGGACCGATTGCAAAAACTCCTTTTCAATCGACAATTATCGTTCGGCAATTAATTTGTACGGATGGTACGCGTATACGAGAGGGAAAGTGTTCAATGGAGCGAGCCTTCCCGATTCCGCAACGCAGTAAAAGTAACATTCTCACACGTTAGATATTTGCAGTTTAAACGCATTCCTATTACACGAAGGTTCCTTATAAAGCCGTCAAGGACATATTAATAGCGTGTACGACAATGAGCGGACATGGTTATCATGCGCTCGGTCCCATGCGGTGTAATTGCACAATGCAGCTTATCTAGCTCATGAGAGCTAACAATTATTTGTCCTACTTTCTTAGACGGCACACGTATTAGATCAACGATTGCTCTTTCGTGATAGGAATTGAACTCTGTCGTATTATTTAGGACACATGTTCAAAATTGTAACTGCTTACTACCGTGAGTTAAATAAGTGAGCCTTATTCATATCGCATTCACTTCTTCGAGCGCTGTGTTTTACAAAAACCGTTCAAACTACGGAACTCACAAACACTATCGTGCATTAGAAGACGTATAAGACATTATAATTTTGAAAAGATTGGCTAAAAAGTCTATAAAGTTGTTTTTCTCGGGTGAGATAAATTTGGGGGTGCAGAAAAATGCTCCAAAAACTCTACTCATAAAGCGTAGGTTATTTCAGTAAAAGAATATTGTTCGATCGATTAAGCCCTATAAAATTTCTTAGATAAAAGATGAAATAACGAAGCAGGTATTCTCAAGCAATGGCATCATACCTGAGTTGCAATGGTTTGCATCGCATCAGCGCACGCGCATGTGTAGGCGTGCATTAGCCGAGACCACCGCCCACAGCGATTTATCACTACAAACTAATCCATTTTATCCGCTGCATAAGATATAAATATAAATCGTAAAACTAAGCTTCTATTAACTTTGCATTAAACCAAGGTTATTAGCAAAACTTTGCTAATAACATTGATCACTAATTAGTGGTCAATGTCAGACTTTTTAAGCTCTTTTCCCAACGCGTAAAGCGTACGAATTTCAGAAAATGTAGGCACTAAACACGATGAAATAAAGATGGTTATTCTTACTTGATCAAGAACATTAAAAGACTCTCACATCCGATGCTCGTTTTATCGTGGGAGTTCAAGTCCCACCATAGTCGAACATGTTCATGATATTCTTCATTTTTTATTCAAAGAATCTTCAACATAAAATTACGCTTTAGAGTTGAAGCGAATGAATAAATTATTTATGTTCCGAAAAGTTAGAAAGTTCTTCGATGCGCTCGTTCTTGGTACGTTATACAAATATAATTGGGGATGAATATCATAGTATTTGAAGGATACTGCAGTAAGTTGATTCGGAGCGCAATTTGTCACCGTCCATGGAAATACACAATTGAGCTTGTCCAAGTAGGATGTCAGAATAGGTCTGAAGCCGGAGCGAGCAAGGCCGCAGCATGACCCACTTGCGTCTCACCTTTGTTTCAATCCAGCCAAACGATACGCAACTCTAATGACAACCGTTGCATTCTATCACAATATTCAACTGCAGATATCAGTCACTGTATTCTTGTACGAAGCGGGATGTCTGCTATTTTCACTCGCAGACCTTAGCCACTCGCACGAAATGAAAACACATTTTTAAATAAAATATAGCACCTCCTTTAATATAGGAAACTTTAAGACTTTTGCAGTGGATTGTACTCTGTAAACGAAAAAACAAGTAATTCGGGTTCAAATGCCAATAATGTTCGGTATCAAATGCCAACTTTTACTACTTACCTGGATTCGGGACCAAACGGGGATTAATAATAAATATTTTCGTCAATGAAAAAAATACAAAGGTCCAAATTTGCGGGTTCAAATGTTTTTGTTAACCCAGTGTGTGTTTAACCCACATTGCTAGCAGTGCTTGTCATTATTCTAATCAACTATTCAATGATTTAAATGACAATAAATAACATGAGAGTGAGTCATTAATGAGCCAATCAATCTCGCAGTATACAGTAAGCTTTATTTTTTTAAGATGACAGGGAGGGACACGTATGTAATGTTAAAATTCATATAGAATCGGTATTCGGTAGAGTCAATCCTGGATTCGTCTCTAATGCTCTGTAGCTTTAAAGACAAAGCTAAAGCTCTAAGTACAAGCCTAGCTACTTCGAGGTAATATGAATTACCTGGTTCAATCCAGCCAAACTAAATGCAACTCTAATGACAATCGTCCGTATGGAGCTCTTGTCATAGTCAATCAGGCACCGTCACTATCTGCCAAACCAGTTTCTACACTGTATAAAAATCATCTTTAATCGATTTGAAAGGCCAATTTACTACGGAGCTCTTAGTAAAACCCAGGTAACCCATGTAGGGTAGAGTTTCTAAGATAGTATAAAGGAAATTAAATTTATAGGAGGTATAGAGGTATAAGCGTAAAAATATAAACATTTATAAACCATCAAAATGATTTGGGTTTCAAAACTTTAATATAGTTAAATAATATATAATCATACAATAAACAGATACTTGTTTGCGACTGTAATACGACCACAGATTAAAAAAGTTAGGTACCTACTCACTATTACGTCTAGAATGCCACACGTGTGAAATGTCTAGATAAGGTTTCCTTTACAATACGTCAATTGACATTTCATTCAATATTCTAAAAGATCTTCATTCAAAAATGAAATTTAACAAAGAACATTTCTAGTGTTTGTTATTTCCTAGAATTTACATTAAAAGTCGTCGACAAACTTCGATAGCGACGATCGTCGATAAACAATCTGTTGGAAATATTACGTGACAACCAAACTACGAGAATAACTACGTTAGTGAAATTAAATAGTGTTACTATTATTAATAATAAATTAACTAACCATAATAAGCTAACCATAATCTTCCGTGCGGACAAATATCACCTTGTTTCTTATATACCTCTAACAAATATTTTAACGATAAATCGTTCAAGTGATAAAAATAGTCATTGCCCTACATTAATAACATAAACAAAACAAATGAGGTACCTATTACCTTTTATGTGAGAAACATATCGAACTTTAAAATAAATCGTATAAAATATAGTTTGCTAATGGAAACGCGCCATTGCAATTTGACGATACATGCAGTGCATAACACTTGTATGTATTGTTTACCTTGATCTAGCCGCTGAGAATAATAGTTATTCATGACTTAGGTACTAAACATATAACTAACTATTTAACTTTTATTTGTTAATGTGTTTTGTTATTCATGTTACAAATAAATGTTTTATCTATCTTTCTATCTAAACAGCTAAAAAAATATAGTTACAACTTTATAACTGTTATTGTCGTAGTAGTTATAAAAAGTTATAAATATGTCTTCTGGGGCAATGAATTCTACTAGTACTAGTAACTAGATAGGGGTTATTCCTTAGTCAGAAAATAAAACTCAAAAGCATACGTTACACAATAATAAGTACGCATGATGAACATCTTCGTCGAAATCAGATTTCTGCAAAATATGACGTGATCCAACGGAAATCTACTCCCGCAACAAAGTCGATGAAACAGAAAAAATAAGAGCTACTTTTTGAAATCACGCACAAGTCAGCCAATTACATAAATTAATAAAAATAACATATCTTTATGTGGATGAGTAACAATCTACAGGCGGTCCAAACCATAGGTTTCAAACAACTTATGTAAATATCCATGTTCATATTCGGAGCCCGCTCAAGTCTTCACTTTTATCACGCACTTTATTAAAATGTCTCACTTTCACCAGCACTTTCGTTTTGAATATTGAGAGAGAAAGCTTTCGAAACTGAGATGAAATAACTTACGTCGCCGACCAATAACAGTGACGCCGTCACTTGTTTAAGAAAATTATCGATGATTTTCCTTGTCAGATCTTAATTGCATGAATGACACGATAAAAGCAAAATAGAATATCACATATTTAGTCTATTATTTATTATTATATACTAATGCTTGTACTAACATTCATAACATAATTCAACACATCGACCCATCCGACCTTCTTGTCAATCATCGACATCCTGAGCTGCCAATTGAATGACGAAACAGCTATAACATAGAATATAAATAAACCTGTAACACTCCCCAGTGCATTATGCAAAATAACATACGTGGGCACATGACGGTCGTATCTAATATACTAGTTAATAAATTCTATACACTAACGCTTACACTAACGCATGCAGTTGCATCATTATACTAACAATATAAATAAGTGTCATAGGGACTATAAAAGTGAATCGGCATAGACGTTCCGTAAAGTGTTAAAGACAGTTGACGCTCTAGTGATGTGCGGCTATCGATAAACGTGTGGGGTGGATTACGCCCCGGAGTTCGTTCCAGGAGTGCGTTTGCAAAGCTCGCGCAAGTTTGCGTTTGCAAAGTTGACCCTGTAAATGCACTATCTGGTACGACACCCCGGGGTGTCTAGCATCGTTGCTGTTCTGCCAAATGAATAAGGAATCTTATGAACTCTAGTGATCTTTCGGCCCTTGATGGTGTTTCCTATATCTTATTTATATTATGTTTTATGACTTATTTGTGTGCATAATAGCTTATTTTTGTGAATTTTACTTTTCGATATTGATTTTTTGCAATCAACAGTTGTTAAAGAAAATGCATTTTCTATGTTATTATTTTGTTATTTTATTTATTTGTGTGTACTATTTGTAATTATTTTTATGCTGCTACTTTAAAATGCCAACTTTCTTATAATTTGTTAAGCTTTGACTATGTACTTTATTATTTTTGAACAATATATTTAGTTTTGATTTTGTTTGTGAAAAATGTTGTATTCTGTGCTTCTAGTTTAGTGTTACATTTTTATCTGACGTTTTTACTCATTTATCTTTTGTGCATGACTATTTATTTGTTGCTCTATTACAGCATTCTTCATGTTTTTGTTTTGTTTTATTTTACTCCTTGATTAGGTTTAATAATAGAATTGGCAGGCAGCATCATAGCATTATATTTTATCAATAAACTTTAAAAGCTTAGGAACTGCACAAATACCTAGTCTTCCGTTGCAATTCACACGGCAATGCATAGGAACAAAGTCACCTTGAAGCCAGTACTTAGATCTATTGCACAGAAAAGCCACAATAACCTAAATACTTGACACTACTTGCTTGGAATTGCCGTATATAATTTAGCAGTTGACAAAGGCGTAGGTATATGGCATTGGTCAATTTTCTGGTTCGGCCTACAATGGTAATTAGTGTGAGACATCTATACTTATTATAAATTGTTCCATTATACAGCTCAGTAAAACTAGATGTCCTACTTTCTATTATCAATACAAGTATTTCCTAAAACCATAATTGCATTGAACAGAGAATCTATGTATTTAAAACTAATGAAGTAAAGGGTTTTCATGAGCCTTAAAAGTTCAACTATAGAACCTTACAAATAAGACCAACATGCAGATTTAGTTCACAACGTACAAACCTTTCTAGAAAGTACCATCGAGATGTTTTAGAAAATCTACAAATCATTAATTAATGTCGAAACCTACTGGTAGATAATCATTCAAAATCCTCTTTTTATGGTATAATACTAAGAGGTAAATTCAAGGATAAGGCACCTACATGATTAAATCAAATAAGTAAACAAAACAACAGAAACTGTAAAACAGCTCGCAATTAATAAATCATCCTTGAATTCTCTAAAGGACAATTACAACGCCGTATGCGTTGTATTGTCCTTTAGAGAATTCAAGTCGTTTTTCTGAATACATTGGGAATATGAAAAAATAAGTTGATGATTTCTATCTAGTTTTTACTTTTGATTTTTATGACACCATATCTGAATAAATATTGAAGATATTTAATTCAGATACGGTATATCAACATAGTACAAAGAATAATATGAACTCTCCAATGCATTATTTAGTAATATGGGTGACAAATACTTCTAAATATTGTCGTCAAGCGAGAGTGTTTGTTCCCATCATATTCCGCTATTTCTAGACGGCCTTGGTGATCTACCGAGTTATTGCCAAGAGTTATGCGACCGCCTTCACGGTATGCGCTTTACTGGCTGACTAGGTTTGCTGAAAGCTAGACGAGGGAATTTAAATTTAAACCCAGGTAAACATAGGTAGGCTATTTCAGAAGAGCAGATTAGTCACGATTCAATTTCCTGCCTTTATCCCGTATAAGGTGGAGTAGGACAAGTTACATAATAAGGTTAAATGTATACTCTTTTCTAACTATATTCTTCTGTCATGAGTTTGAAGAGATTTCGGAAATTTTGTCGCTGAGCTTTTCAATATACCTCTATATGTACCTATTTAAATCCTTTATTAAACAGGAAAATACTCGTAGAATAACTAAATAATAAGGAACATCGTAAACAATAAAAGAAACAAGTTGCAAGTTGAGAAATGTGGCTAATGTAGACGAATTACTTAAACGTGTTATATTATGATCCTAATCTACATTATAACCTCTCAGTACTAGAGTTCATTTAGCCAAATAAGGCTATACCTATGATACCAACATTTTATCAATTATTAGACCAATCACCGCTACAGAAAAGGCAGCCGGTAACTGAAAACTGCTATCTGAAATATAGATACTATTAGACCAAGAAATAGTATACCTATAGGCAAGGCGACTTAAACATCTAAATCGGGAAGATAAATTATGAGCCATGGTAAAAACTTCATCAGAATCTATTGTGTCTTAAAAGATAAAGGGGACCAAACATAGAATGTTGATTGACATCAAAATGACACAACGCGAGACATGACACTCAAGACACGTTGCATGTTAATTTTAACATTTTGTAGTAAGTAGTAATGAGTGGGAGTTATATGAATCGTGTTAGTAGGTCAAGTGTGGTACTGTCCCGGGAAGCCGTAGAACATGTCGTAGGTAGCCTTGCGTCGTAATCTCATTGTGTTCGCACCTTTAGTTTGCCAACAATGCTGTGTTGAAAAGTTTTGAAATAGAAATAGCTTCATGTGTCTTGGTTCTAATGTGATCTTAAATTAGGTATCTACTGATGTAGGAAACGCCTTGGCTAACAAGAAACATGTTTGGTCCTCTATTTATCCATAAATAAAGTATTGAATTAAGTATTAATATAATAAAAGTATACATAAATAAAGTATTGAAACTTTCGCGATTTGTTAACATATTTTTTAGTTTTAAAATTACAGGTAAATTACAAACGTCGGGAAAATAATAACAAAGGTACGCGATAAAATCCTGTAATATAAAACTAAAAAATAGTATTGAAACGTTTCGAACTAGCTTCACGTTTCTTGGATCTAATAATGTGTTTTAAATGATTGGTGTAGAAGACGTCTCAAATAACTTCATAGGATTGAGGCATTCCTACTCCTACAATTCAAATAACGAATAATACTAATTTGTGTTATAGGAGAAATATATAATTAGGCACACGGAAGCCTTGGTGCGGAGGTCGACTCGCACTTGTCATGTTTTATTTATTTTAAATATATTGTTAAGCATTACAGTATACAGTATTTAGCAGTACGCCATATACCAAACTTAGTAAGTTAATTATTATCATGTTTATTTGATTTATCTATAATTTGATTTGGTGTTCCCGAATAAAGTTATTTTTATTTTATGTTGTTTTTATTTATATGTACTTATTTAAGCAACCCCATCCATCCGCTTAGAAGTTCCGAGTTCCATTTAAAAAAAAGTATCTTAAGATAGAGAATTGCTAGGGTAGGTACGTGATCATCTGTGGAAAAAATGCAGGGTTTTTAAATGCAATGCTTTTTACAGCAGCGTAATAATAATTATAGTAAAAATGCTACACATTTCACAGAGTTGAGAGCTGTTGTCACCCGTCGGGGATCCAACCCGCACCCTCCTGCGCCTCTGGGTATATAACCTATTGCGCCACGAAGGTCGTCATCATCCTCATGATAAAGTAATATTATATATAATAATACTAAATTAGTGACATCGTAGTAACGGGCGCATATAAAAATTATCATTGTTTATTCAAAATGTAAATTTGAAAATGTTTTCACAAGAATGCAGTAAGTGAGATTCGAATTAAGGCCAGTAGGTCTACCACGAGTTTTCACAGTCTATACTCGGTAGCGACTGTTGTTATGAAATTGTATGAAAACTTATACAGCGCCTCTAGCGGATACGTTGGTAGTTAAATACGCAGTAAACTATTACTACAGCGAGTGTAGTTTGGGCTTCATTTGCTTAGAATTTGGTACCATCAGTTACAAATCTGGCAGATGTCATGGTAACGTACTATTACTATTCTAGTAACGGCAGACGATCTAACAGTGACAACTCATGGTAGACACAGGGGGGCAATTCTCGTAAACCGGGATTTTGTGCTTTGTCTCATGTAACTTCTCATTGTCTATTCCGAACTTTTCACACCTCTCTTAAAGTCTTCTATCTTTTCTTTACCAGTCGACGAATCACGATCGGTTTGCAATAGAGATTTGTCTTTCGTGGGATCAAGAAAATGCAAAAAGTTCGTTTCATTAGAGATTTTGAGAGTTTTCGTGAAATTTATCGAGCTTTTATCACTTGGATCACGACTCACGAGAATTGGCCTGTTGGTTTAAGTCGTATTTCAACTACCAGTAGTGTGACTAAGCCCGGAACTCCCGACACGCATACAAATATTTTTTAATAAAAACTAGTTTTACAACACATAAAATAAAGCCATGTTCTGCATATTATGATGTTACAGGTGCTCAAATACATATTAAAAAACTTAAGCAGTCACGGTTCTTGGAAGATGTCTCTACGATATGATGTATAAGGAAAATCAAGAAATAAACTGAAGCTATATAGATAGATAGCCGTGAGTGCCGGCAGTAGAATGCAACCCCTCCTCTCCTGCCCGTGGATGCTGTAAAAGCCTGCTTAGGGATACCTCCGGAAGATGGACAGTAGCGTCTTTTCGTGAATCAACATACCGTACTGCGCTCGCCAACGCGCCCGCCAAGCGTGGTGAGTACGGCAACTACCCCCTCATGGAGATCCATGTGGGAGGCCTGTGTCCAGTAGTGGACGTTTTACGGCTGAAATGATGATGATGAAACTGAAGCTACGCATTGTCTATTTCATGCCATTGAACCATCTTATAATTTATTTATTTAAAAGGTAACAACAATTAGAAACGATATAATGACATTTTAAACTAAACCTTAAAAATGTGTAAAAGTGACAAGAAAGTTAAAACAAAACCAGACTTCTAAAAAACTAACACTGTCTGTATTTGGATTCTATGTCGGTAGTATCTGAATCCGATTGCGCTTGATAAAAAAAACCCTTCCATTCTAAAAATGATATGTCTCATTTTATACTTTTGTTGCACTTCATATCCCACCATGATGGAATGTTAGAACAGAATATGACGTCACATCATATCCTGTTCTAACATTCTATCAATTTCCTGGTACTATGCACTCAATAATGACAAAACGCCATTAAGTCTATAGCAATATAACATAAAAATATTTACTACTGCAGCTATTCGTATTAAATTGACGTTAGATGGAGCTACCACTTTATTCTTTTAAAAAGAAGCATAAATATTTTAATCTAAAATACCTCACGTTTAAATATTTCTTGAAGTAATCAAGGTCTTTTCAAATTCCAAACGCTTAATATTTTTATTATGAGGCTAAAGAAACTAAATTCCTAAACTTGAAGTTTAGGAATTTAGTCCTTCAGCAGTTTCGGGGCAAAAGGTCTTGACAGACAGACGAACGAGTGATCCAATAAGAGTTCCGGTTTTTCCTCTTGAGGTTCGGAATCCTAAAAATTATGTTAAAACCTCATACCGCATATAGCGTAGGTTATTGAAAAGATATAAAAGAACTAACAGACACTGGAATACCTATGTAGAGAATCAAGCAAAGCTACAGGTTTTTTAGTAACTACGCTGAGACAGAACAAGGAAAACACCTGGTGTTAAATAGTAGGTAATCATTGTCTATCTACATAATATAAAACACATCATATCCTAGGTCACACATGTCAGATGCACTACAATGATGCATTACGCGTCCACTTACTAAAGTACTACTAGTATTAATATACTAGATTTCTTTTATTTCGATAAAGTACATTTTTCAAGAAAGAAAATGTCGTTATGCACAAATACACGTGCTTTATTTATTTATTTATTTAACACTTTAACACATAACAATTGTGTAAGGAGGACTTAATGCTAAAGCATTCTCTACCAGTCATCCTGGGCGTGCAGAAATATGGTGTGGCGTGTTTTATTATAATAGCATCTTATTATCTTTATTGGTAAACGAAACATCGTGGAGAAACCCACGCATAGTAAGCCTCATTGTCCTCTTCTTGTCTCTGACTAAGCTGGGAGGATGATATAGGTGCTGGGTACCTAAGCCCAATTCATCCATCAATGTGCTAGGCATTGCAGCGTCCCAGATCAGAAATACCAGTTGTTGACGCTGTATAAATCTATACTAATATTATAAAGCTGAAGAGCTTGTTTGCTTGAACGCGCTAATCTCAGGAACTACTGGTCCGATTTGAAAAATTATTTCAGTGTTAGATAGCCTATTTATCGAGGAAGGCTATAGGGTAGTTGTAAGCAGTGGTTGTAGTAGGTGCGATACGAAGTTCACCGGGACACCTAGTTATCTATAAAAGATTTAATGGGGCCTTAATAATAAATTGTATTAGCTCCAGCGGTTTTGCGGATCACTGCTGGAGCACTGGTACAACATCGCTATAAGCTTAATCTGATGAGCAGGTTGATATTTTTTAAAGGTCAAAATGGCTTAACATCATTTGCGCCTACTACGATGTAGTGCCTTCTAAGGACATCACATTGTATACCTAAATAAACTATGCTGAGGTAGAGAACCCTCGCGTCTACATCACAAGCCATGAGCTTAGTTACAGCGAGGTGTCGAAACTAAACATGTTACATTAGGTCTATATTAAGCATTTATTTGTTAATTAGACTTTACAGAATTAAACATTTTTTATCTTTATCTTATCTATCACACACGCTGCTTGAATATTTTTAACTTTGACGCGAATACTTGTATTAAGCACCCATGTGATAAAATCTCCGGCAACTGTTTCATATAAAAACGTAGAGCTGTATTGGCAATAAAAATAAATTTTAATAAACGTAATAAATTGGTAAACTCAACATAAAGAGAAGTACTTGCAAATACGATGCACGCTCAAAGCCTATATTCCAACATAATCAACAAGTTTCATCTCAACCTTTTGTAGATAACAATATATCAAACAAATATCATGACAAACTTTCGCATTTATATTATTTATTAATATAATAATAATAATAAATTCTTTATTGCGAGACACAAGATCCATTCATAATAAATAACAATAAACATATTAAAAAAAATAGATACAAAATTGTTTCGAAAAACCATGTCAATGGTAGGTACACTACCTAAAAAAAATTTTCAGCCTATTTTAAAATTTATAATTATCAGCCTTTGGTGTCCCACTGCTGGGAAAAGGCCTTCCCCCATTCCCTCCAGACGTCTCGATCCAGAGTTACGTTGCATTTATATATCAAAGATAAGATATAAGTAAAGCTGTGTAGTGTAATGATTAACATAAAACAAGTCTCAATGCCAGTAACCGGAAGATGTGAGAGCTAGCCGTTTCCGCTTCATATAAACTTTGAACAGCTTTAACTAGTTCTAGGGCCTCCTATACCTTCGTAATTACTAAGATAAGACGGTATAGGTATGTATATTTATGAAGCTTTCTCTGAAGACAAATAGTACGTGATCAATTTTTGTTTAATTGACTTAATCCCAACAGTCTTTCCTAAACTTTCGCGATCACAATACATTATTACTATATTGGATTATCAGGTATTTATTTTTATAAAGGTACTAATTACGCGATAAATACCCGATAATCCAATATAGTAATTAATCCCAACATCCACCGACATCTCCACCAGTGGGCAAGTGCAATGCAGCGTAAATAGAGGGATACATTGCCAACTAAACTATTAGCCAGTATTTCTAATGCCAAATCACTTTTAAACTAGGAAGTGGGAACTAACACATCAAATATTTTCATGATTAAACTAATTACCTACAAGCAAGAGCAGGTAGTAAATGATCAATGTTAGTTTATTAAGAAGCGTGTTCTAAAGAAATGCCAGTCTTCCTCGCAATAGAGCAGTTTTATTCAAGGACATAAGAATTGAAAGGTAGAATCGCGGATCATAACTTGGCTAAAAACCAGATGAGAAATCTGGCAACGAAAACTACAAAAAGTTATCACAACTAAGGTTAAGTTTTTGTTATTATATTATATATTATATTATATATATATTACATTTAAGTTTCGGAACGAAGCCCCATCTCCTATATTCCCTCGGAGATCAGACATGGGGTCCTTTAAAGGGCATCCATTAGGAGGCTCGTCTTCCAGCTTATAACATAAAAAACTTATCGAGATGATTGTACGCTACCAAGGAGTCCACGATGTTGACAGTGTCGACAGGCTGCTAGCTCAATGCGGATAATTAGTAGTAATCAATATAATATACATAAACTCCTAGTATACAAATCTGACTGGAGTTAGTTTTTGTTAGTCAGGATACATTAACTAAGTACGTAACTTGGTATACTCGCGCAAATTACCTTCTTTTTCTTATTTTTACCCAACGCCATTTTCATATTATTAAAATTTCATATATTTTCTATAAGAGCCGGTTATAACGTGAGAATTACTTGGTTACATGAGTAGTATTTTAATCAACTGGAATTTTATTTAGATTAAATTTATGAGACTAACGAAGAATATAAAGTTTCATTTACACAGGTTAACAGAACTTAAGCCTGGTTAATTTCGTAAGGTAAAATTCTTACTTGAAAGAAATAAAAGGAGTGAGGGTAGAACAATAGGATGATGCAGGCTAATATTAAATCTGCCAGTTTGACAACCACCGTGGCGCAATGAAAAACCGACTGAAACGCAGGAATGAGGGTTCGATTCCTACTGCTGCCAAAAGTTTACGACATGCCAAATAATTGTTTTGATAAATTACGTATTCAAAACAATATTCTATCAGTTCATCTGGTACTCTACAAGCTTTGGTTCGGGATTAGTTCGAGTGACCTACTAAAAAAGAAGACCTATAAAGAGGATGAATACCTTTGTATTAATCCTCTTTATGGTAATCATTTATGGTTATCCTGTTGTTCCCTGCAAATATGGCTGACTGAGCTAAGAAGGTGACACCGTCCCATGCAGCATGAATTATCAGTTGCAGACCCACATAAATCTAGAGATGTAAAGCTAATTTACTTTTACTAGCCTTATACAATTGATTCGTTCGATTGTTATACTTAGTCTACCGTCTAGTTACCGTTAGTCTAACGTCTATCTAAGGATATAGGAAACGATTATACTCGTACATGTTTATTTCCTACGACGGACGGGATCATCAATCATCTGCAATAATTATTCTAGGTCGGGAAAGCACAGAAGATACAATAACAGACGAGAGTAAAGGCAAATATATGATCAATACACGACCAATACAGGACCAGTTTATACTCGTATATATTTCTCACAATGAATTCCTTTAATATTAGCCAGCCTGATGAAAACTAATTGAAACGACACGTGGGAAATAAACAAGAGTAAAACGAATTGATTACTTAGCTAGGTCACAGAATGAAGTGTAATAAGAAAAATTTGCCGTAAGGTGCCGGCAGTAGAATGTTGCCCCTCCTCTCTTGCCCGTGGGTGCAGTAAGAGTCTGCCAAGGGATACCTGCGAAGATGGGCAGCAGCGTAATTATGTGTATCGATACTGCGCTCGCCAACACGCCTGTCAAGCGTGGCGAGTATGGCAACGAACCCCTCATAATCTTGGAGATCCATGAGATCCAGGCCTATGTGCAGCAGTGAACGTGGACTGCAGTCCTACGGCTGAGATGGAAGTATAAAAATCAAGTAGTTAGTACTTAGGACGATCTTACGCGGCTACCTCCACTCCTTCCAGCCAGTTGATGTGTCCCAAGTGGAAATCCCATCTAAGAGCCTTATGTGCCGGATGAGGGATACTAGTACACAATCATCATCATGGTAGTACTTACATAGATACCTCCAAATTAAACATTTAACAAAGCAAATCTTTTCTCAAACCTATACGTAGATTTGACTAAGGTGGAAGGATAAACTGGACCGATAGGTACTTAGAGGCTTCAACACAGTGACAGGGAGAACTGGTACAAGGGAAGGGAGGCCTTTTTGGCCGTCTTGTAACAATAATAATAGATTTGTACATAAAGGCTTCCACTCAAAGCAAAAAGGACCTTTTAAAATAAAAGTAAAAACTAACATTATATCATTACGTTTCAGGTCGCACCTGAAGACCTTCAAGGGAAACCTCATCTTCAGAAGGCCGCAAGTCCATCGCCCGAAAAAACGAGACAACAACCATTAACCAGCTCAAGAGTGAAGAAGACAGTATTTTATAATTTACTTTTCAACACACTTGCTCGTAAAATGAGCCTTATTACATCGCTTTTAGAGCCATAAACCGAGCTATAACACACGCGTGCGTAATAATATTACATACAAGTGCGTAATAGAATTATCCCTACAAAGTTAAATTAGTACCTTACTCTAAGTTACCTATATGCGAGTCAATAGAGCATTTTTAATTTAACCGGGTAATACAGTTATTTTCTTAAGTCCAATCTCGCCTCGACTGTAATGACCAACATTGCACACTTGTTTCATAATGTACTATTTCAGGTGCAACGGAGAGAAGACATCTCAGGAAGACAAGTCCATCGTCTGAAGAAAAGAGTCAACATCAACTAAGCCGCAGAGTTAAAAGGCCGTCCGGGTTGGCAGTGTGGTTAGCTGGTTGTTGTTCTACTCAACAGCCACTAACAACACGGCTTCCTCGTGCGCTCTTATTTCTACAGTGAAGAACCACCAAGAACATTTCAGAAGATACACTTTCTAGACGTTACGACAGAAGGTAGCAGGGCAGTTTTCTGTTCGACTTATTGAGAAATTGTCCTTGGTCCCTGCTGTTATATTTCTAGAAAGTTTTAATTTATTTACCCCATTATATTGTAACGCGTTTCAGTGGTTTCAAAGATAAGAAGATCTAAGATTTTCAAAGACCTATACGTAACCTATTATTATGTTATTGTTAACCGATACTCTCTTCTAACTTATAGGGACTCCTGTGACTTAGGTGCCAATGAAAGATCAACGTTGTTTTATAGTGCGCAACATAGCAAATGTTGATTGTTACTGCTGTATGCAGTTCTGCGGGCTTACCCTTGAATCCAATCCCAATCTCAATCCAATTCTAATCCGAATCAGTTCCAATCTCACCAAACGTAAAATTGGCACTCTTGAACAAAATCGAGATTGAAATTAGAATCGAGTATGAGATCGACTTCACATTGTAAATAACAGTGGCAGAATGAAATATCACGATGCGTACCAGCTTAAAAAAAAAAAGCGCGAAATTACAAACAAGGTTCCCACTTTTTCAAGACCTTCTTGGTATTTACACAAGCTTTTCAGCCTAATTTTGCTTCGAGACTTGAAGAGTGCAGCAAAGTTGAAAGTAATTTAATACATTCAGTTTTTTATCAATTATCAAGGTAAGCTTTTAATTGTAATCTTTTTTATTGTACGAGAATCCAAGTAAAATGATAAATTACTAAGTACTTTAATAAATTTTGTCCATTCCAATAGGGAACAATGAGTAGTAGGCCTACCTACCATCAACTTGAGGCTCTTGCAGATTTTCTGGGGGAAAACCCAGGAATTGCTAAGGGTCTCCTCCGCTCTTTATACCTTTTACATTTAAATTTGATACAAAGAGGAAGTGGGACGAGCTGTCGGCAATCCTCAATGCGCTAGGCGGTGCCCAAAAAGATGGAAAGGTGTTAAGACAAGGGGACATGGTGCCCCTCGCTTCTCCTATTCAGGTTGCAGAGACTGCTACATGTACATGCATGAAATAGATAGGTATTGAATGATTAGTTTATTTTTCAGTTTAAATATTTATTCTTTTTAATTTTATCATCAGTTGTCACACATCACCGCAACGACAGAGAAGTCCATTACGGAGGTCTCCTCGCAGCAACCACAGATAGCATACTCGGGCTGGGAGGACCGTGCTGGACCAAGACAGGGAGAAATTTGCAGAGATAGAAGCAAAGAGGGTTGAGGCTGAGACCCTCACGAGAGCTTTATCTCAAGCTGTGGAGCAGCTGACAAATGTCTCAACAGCCATAGAGGGTTTATCTGCAGCAACAAGAGAAGATTGCCAGGCTGTAGCTGATGCTCTAAATAGGATTGCTGCTGCTCTTCAGCCAGAGTAGTACTATTATTGTTATTAATATTTTATATCAAATTTACTTTTATCTCATAAGACTGATTATAACATTAAAATAAACATTATAATTTAAAAGTTTATTATTGGTTAAAAATGATGTTAGATGGGATGAAGATGCCGAGCTGCCCACAGTTCTTGAGCCAGGCGTGCACGAGCTTCAACTCCCCTTCTCAGCTCAGCAGAGGCAGGCCCTTGTGGGTTATCTATGAGTGCCTCCTGTGGATCTTGCACTCCTTGTGTAACCTTGCATAACTATGTCATCCTGACACAAACGTGCTTTGTTGCATGACTGAAACAAGACAAACATTTAGGCCTGCAGAGTGAAATGGAAAGTCCCACTACAAAATACCACGCATGAGAGTTCAACTTTGTGTTTACAAACCTTGTATCTCATGAGGTTATATCACTACCGACGCGAAGGCTTAGGCATCAAAGGCACTAAATCGTTACTCATAACGTTAAAAAGGCTTTTGCTGACCCTGTAGCACTTTTTGAATTCGTCGTCGGTCATGGCAAAAGCTTTTTCTGAATACCGGGCTATTCTTCTTGTATTTCGCCTTTGCCTTATGTCTTCTCGATGAGCATTGGTTAAAATATCACTTATAAGAGCCAAATGTGCCATTTTCTCGTTTAAAATCACTCTGTAAATCACTAATATCCTCGCACAATCGCTAAAAAGATAACTTTTGGCAACTGTGAAATTTCTATCGTAAACTCGATTCCATTCTCAATACGAAACGTCAAAATCGCGTCAAGAGTGCCAAAGAAGTTGATAGTTTCGAGAAGAGTCGATTTCAGTTAGTTCCATAAAATTCCACCAATTTCGATTCCAATCGTGCGCTAGTTGCGCGGTCAAGAGTACCAAATGGCACGATTTCGATCCCAATTTCAAATTACGATTGGAATCGAGTCTCAAGAGTTAGCCTGCTGGTTGTTATTTAAAATTATAGTGTCACAAATAACCGCTTTTTAGGGTTCTGGACCAAAATGGTAAAAGAAACCCTTATAAAATCACTCTGTCTGTCTGTCTGTCACAAATGAATATCTCGAGAACTACTGATGCTATCGACTTGAAATTTGAAATAGTTAAAGATAACACTTTTTTACTAATATATCATATATGAAAATGTTAAAAAATATTATTATTTTGAATGCAGGGGGGCGTATCTCAAAATTTTTAAGTGAAGCTACTAAGCTCATGTGGGGTATCATATGAAAGGTATTCATTTTCACATTAATAAACAGTTTTTAGTTTTGCTTTAAGTCGTATAGTTTTCGACTTATTTACAAAAACGTTGAAAAAATAGCGTTCCCCCCTTATCTCCGAAGAATAAATACGACTGCTCTTCTGCCAATAATATTTGATGGGGTAACTTTACCTGTCAGCAAGTATGTTAAGAACCTGGGCTTAGTTTTAGACGATGAATTGTCTTGGGGCCCGCAGTTAGCCGAGTTAAGCCGCAAGATGTTGCCTCGCTGAGACGACTGCGTAACTCCCTCCTCGACTACCACCAAAGTTGCACTTGCCCAATCCCTCCTTCTTTCAATCCTCGATTATGCAGACGTTTGCTATCCGGATCTCACTGAAGACCAATTAAACAGACTTGAGCGCCTTCAAAACTTCTCTATCATGTTCATATTTGGTCTTCGCATTGATCTTCGCTCGTGGTTACCCATCCGACTTCGCAGGAATACTCACATTCTATCCCTTCTGTACAGTACACTTTTCTATTCCCTTAGTCCGTACTATCTCAAAGAGCGCTTCGAATTCCTGTCTGACTCACATTCCCGTTCGTTGCGCTCCTCTGAGACTCTTACTTTAAAAACCCCTTCCCACTCTATCTCATTCTATGAGAAATCCTACACAGTACAAGCTATTCGTCTGTGGAATGCTCTCCCTCTAAACATCACACGTGCAAAATCACTTCCCATATTTAAGAATCTGCTCCATCAACATTATAATATCACTATAATTATTTTATTATGTAAGTACATATATGTACATATTTTAATTTTCATTTTATGTATGTTTTTTTGCATCTCCTATGTATAGTTTCTTATTAGTATGTAAGTTTGTTTGCTAATTATACTCTCTTAATTTTACACCACTGTCTTTATCGTTCTCTATTTCCTGTCCATCCCAAGGTTGCCTGGAAGAGATCGCTCATAGCGATAAGGCCGCCCTTTGTACTCATATATTGTATTATTTAATTACTTTATTTTAATGTTCTATTTTTTATGTGGTGTGCAATATAGAGTTTTCTATTATATTCTATAACTTCCGCTATCAGACAAGAGACGGCGCTGTCAAGGTTCTCCATCAAATCCGCCTTTATCATATAAATATTATATTGTATGATGGCACGGAACCCTCGGTGCGCGAGTCCGACTCGCTCTTGCCCGGTTTTTTGACATGGAAACTAATTGGAGCGCTTATCAATTAGAAATACTTTGCAGTCCCACTAGTGGGATTTTTTTTAATTATTACATGGAAATCAATTGGAGCGCTCCATACAGCACAGGCACAGTGGTTCTCAAATAAAAATACGTTGCAGTCTAGCTAGTCAGGCATTCCATTTGATTTTTGACTTCTACGGACATAGAATAAATCATAACTTTTGAGCCGCTGGCGTATTCATCAAAAACTAGTGGAACCCGATAGAGTGATAATTCCTAAATTCTCCAGCCAATTCTTAAAGCAGACATGAGTCCCATGTTTTCAGAAATGAAAATTAGTTGGAGCGCTCCTAAAAACTATACATACTTACATATACGATACCTTGTCGTGTAGCATTTCCACACGGCTCCAATTACATTATATATATAAAAAAATATAAATTATTTATTTATTTGGGCTACCTACAAGAGATACACAATAATAAGGTTTAAATAAAACAATAGGTACTTAGGGCTAGTGTTCCCCAATTAAAGGCCTGTCGGCTATTAGTTCCTAATTCTTAATTTTTCACGTAAATGGGATGATGAGCAACCAAACCATTTTTCAAAAACCGATGGCAACCAATAGAGCAACATTACCAGAAATCTCCAACGAATTCTTCAAGCAGTCATACAAGGCCAGCACTTCCCACCTATCACAAGATACCTACATTGCATAAAGAGACCAAAATAACGCAGCTCTAGCGACAGACTTTGAAGTGCATCGCCTAGAAAATCTTGATGCCAAACGCCTTATTATGAGGTATTAGGTATGGTAAAGTATCGACAATTTTTTAAATGAAAGGGCACATTTGCCACTCATAGGCCTTTACTATTTGAAGAAGGTCAATTATGCCTTTTCATTTAATACTATTTAAATAAATATGAAAACGTAAAATCTACGTCTATTCGTTTGTGACCTTTTGACGTAATCTAAGCTAGATATGCTCTTTTTACGTACTATCACGAGACGAGCTCTGTGGCGCAGCGGGCGAAGGTCCGCCTGCGACGCAAGGGGTTGCGGGTTCGATTCCCGCCTCGGGACAAATGTCTGTACGATCTGCAGATATTTGTTCAGGGTGTTCTGGGTGTTTTTCTATATTAATAAAAATATCTATCCATGTAGTATAATGTATTAAGTATATCAGTCATCTAGTACCCATAACACAAGCTCTGCTTAGCTTGGGGCTAGATGATGCTGTGTGATTTGTCCAGCATTATTTATTTATTTATTTATTTATTTTATTTTATCACAGAAAAAATGGCTCAGTTTTTTGAGCTTATGGTACTTTTGTTAATAGTGTTTGTAAAATTAAACAAAAAATATTGGCAGATAGGCCTTTTTCTCCTGATTCCAAATATGTAAATGACTCGATTTTTAAAAACACGTTAGTTGTGCCCTTTTTCTTTATGACGGCAGAATAGCTTGCTAATTTTATGTGACTTTGATCTATAAAACCTTTAAAGAAGCACATCCAGTACAGAAATAAATGTGCATCGCATAATCAGGTGCAATGGAGTGTTGCCAACAATCGCTGTCTACACGTGTACGGTGCTCATAATAATAATTATGAATATCATTACGCTACTAATTTATATCGATTGGCTAACGCGGCAGACTTTGTATGAGTACAGTTTATAACAACGTTCGAACCAAAAAGTAATAATAATAAATAATAATAATAACGTAAATCTACTACCTTCACAATGAGACAATGATCGAGTAGGGCTTTAAATCCCCGGCGCAACACAAACAACTTGGTTTAATGCAATAAGAATCATCATAATCAGCAGAAATCCTACAACGCCCTACGAGTCCAGTACAACAACGGCTTCAGGATGCTGTTGGGGCTGCCGCGCTATTGCAGTGCATCGGGGATGTTTGCAGAGGCACGCATAGACGACTTTTATGCAGTAATGCGGAAACGCACTGCCTCCCTGGTGAGCCGCATGCGCGGGAGCACCAACGGCCTCGTGGCAGACGTTGCCAAAAATGTCTACTCTGCGATCTTGAAACACTGGGTAGCTGTGCTGAAACCAGTGTCCTGCCTAGTGTCTCAATGATTTGTTTTCTTTTCTTATTTATTTTACTATTTCTTATTTTTTATTTTTATTTTATCTGTGGTCATTGCATTATTTTTTTTTTTTTGTGTATTTTTTTTTTGTTCTATGGATCATGTGGTCTGAAATAAATGGTTTTTATTTATTTTTATTTATTTATTTATAATCATCCCAGCCGTTGGACGTCCATTGCTGGACATATGTAGATCTTCCTCATGAATCTCCATATACTGATGATCGGGTTGTTACCTTACCTACTCACCAAGTTCGGCAGTTGGGTTGGCGAGCGCAATATGGGAAGTGGATGATGATACACGGACGGAACGACGCTGTGCGGCTTCCCATCATCCGGAGGTTTCCCTTGGCAGATTCTTACTCCTTCCACGGGCAAGAGAGGTGGGGTAACATTCTACTGCCGGGCCATACAGGGCCATGGAATTGCCCTTGGGGCCGGGAAGACAATTCCAAATACCAGGCTGCTGTTAACAATTTCTATATGTGGTATACTGAAGTATGCTGTTTTAATAAAACATTTGGACTGTATATAATACGTGTTTCTTCTTACCCTTTCTATAAATGATTTATGAAAAGAGTTTGTAGTTTTCAAAGCATTGGCCGGGCGTTATTTTTTTTATATAATAATTTTAGGACATCAACAAAAAATCACATAAGTTTTTAACTTGAAAATAGGTATTTAAAGTGGTCTTACCACAGGTCTTACAGGCTATGTGTTTTTTTAATAATTGTCACAGCTTGTACAAAATAAATTCAACTGGCGTTAATTTTTTTATTTATTAATTTTAGGACATCCAACATAAAAATCACATAAGTTTTTAACTTAAAAATAGGTAGTTAAAGTGGTCTTAGAGGGTATGTGTTTTTTTAATAATTGCCACAGCTTGCACAAAATTAATAATTCAACTTAACAAAAGCTAAGGTTACATTATAAAATAAGAGATCAAGAAACATACGTATTTCTATAAAAAGTTACGATATAAACCTAAAAATATTAGATCGTTACATATGAAATTGGCTTTTGTATGAGAGGAACTCTCATAAAAAAGCAAAAAAAGTCAATTTTTTTTTACATAAAATACTTAATTAATCAACACGGCCCCTTAGAATACATTCCAATTGAATCCTCTAATTTGGTAGCCGTCTGTTGAGTAGTGTGTGGTCTAGCGTTGTCCTGAAGCAGCAGTGGCCTAGAGCGATTGACCAGCCTCGGTTGTTTAGCAGCTAGCTTTTCCATCATGGTTTGCAGTTGCTGACAATAGACTACTAATCGTCTGGCCAGATTTAAGAAAGCTGTAGTGGATGACACCGGCACTGGTCCACCAAACTGAGTAACTTTTTTTTGAGTCAGTTTTCGCTTGGGGCATGATTTGGCTGGTTCGCCAGGGTTCAGCCATTGCGATGAGCGCTTCTGTTTATCGTATAAGATCCACTTTTCATCACAGGTTTCGATTGTGGTGATTCGATTTTATATCCCATCATTCTTGTGCCGGTTGAGTAATGTAACGCAGCAGTCGACGCGCGTTTGTCGATTTGTTTCACTCAATTCGTGAGGTAACCACCTTTCAAGCTTTTTCACCTTCCCAATTTCCAGCTTCAAGTGGATTAAAATAGTTTTATCAGTAACACCGCAAGCCTGCAGCTAAGACGTAAGACGTGGTTTGCGATGAATGCGCTTCCACAATAGCCTTCATTCAATTCTTGATTATCAACTTTGGTCGCCGGCCGTCCACGGGGCTTATTCTGCAGGTCGAAATTTCCAGAACGAAAACGTTGGAACCAAAAACGCACTGTGTTTTCTTTTGCGACACCGCCGCCATATACATCATTCATCCTTCGAGCCGTTTCTGCAGCACTGGTGCCACGGTGGAACTCGTACTCGTAAATAACGCGATATTTCAAGTTTTCCATTTTGTAAACTGAGTGACGCAAAGAAAAAATACAAAAGACGAAAAACAAATGAATTATGGTTTTCGAAACACAAATGCATGAGTAAATAGCTGTATAAATTTGAATTCCAAACCAAAGAGGAGTTATTTGAGATCAAAGCAATCAAAGTGGCCAGAACGACAAAACGTCAATTTCATATGTAACGACCTTATATTAAAAAATATTAAAGTGTTATGTAGTAACGTTAAATTTGTTACAACAAATTTAACCTTACTGCAAAACTTTATGACTTATTTAGCAATATTCCAAGAGTTTCTTATAATTTTATTTAGGTACGCTGCAACACACAAACACCTTGATCATCTCTTGTCATACATATATTGCAAATAGTGTCAGAATAAAACGAAGGAAGAAACAACATGAAAATGTTAGTTAACCTTTCATAGCAACCTTTGAGAGTGAGTAACTGAGTAGGTATCTGAATATACCGCAGGCTGATTACTTATCTCGTGAAAGGTTTGCACAGGCGTAAATTTCTCAATCAGTGCCTTGCTGTTATAAAATACATAAATTAAAAGTAAAAAAAAACTTTTTAACAAACAAGCTTTTATATAAACGTACCTACTAAAAATAATAAAATGTAACGTAACAACTTAACAATAAAGTTTTCTTATTCTAAAATAAACATTTTCCATTAAAGTTCAATGTCACCTTAAAACGTCTTTACACAATTTATGCGATAAAAAGCTTATCGCGAGATTAAAGCAGGTAGGTACCTACTCGTATTTACATTGTTTAAAAAAAAAACAATTAGATCAAGGTACAGGCTCCTATAGGAGTACATTAAAAATAAGTAGTCCGCCATCTTGGGTGTTCCGCCATGTTGTTCATTCAGAGTGACGTCACATAGCTTACCACGCATTGTCATCCAAAGAAAACATGTAGGTATACAACATTTCAGCTCAATTTGTTGAAGATATCTGCTTCAAAATTAAGTTGCAAGATTCCGCGAACAAACATACATACATACATACAAGGCAAATAAAAGCTTGTAAAAATTGACCTTTGACAGCGATAATTGCGAGATTTACGCCTGTTCAGGCTGCCGATGCCGGACACAGATAGACCCGGCGGCGGCGTGGCGGCGGCGTTGCGTCATGGCTTTATTCCACCCAGAGACCGTTGTAACTACCGGTAGGTGGTATAGTAAAACTACCAATAACACGTGGCTAACGAAGGAGAAAACCAAAATTAATAACTGAATTAACGGGAACAATCCTTCTGCAGTGAAAACCAGTGATATTGTTCTTCCAAAGTCTAACCTAGGTTAGACTTTACACAGAACATTACTTCGCACACATTGTAGGTACCTCAATAAATTATTTACCTTTGACAGGGAGAACGAGACGGGAGGGAAAGTGAAGGAGAACTTTATATGCCCGCAGTGGGACAAGACCAGCTGAAAATAAATAAATAATATCATCATCATCATCAGAGCCATAGGACGTCCACTGCTGGACATAGACTCTGGATCTCCCAGTTATGATCATGAGGGGTTGTTGCCATACACACCACGATTGGCAGGCGGGTTGGCGAGTGCAGTACGGGATGTTAGTACCTACACGGAAGTACGCTGCTGCCCATCTTCCGGAGGCCCACGCAAGACCGGATTAGCCCCTAGGCCCACAACGCCCGGGCCTACGGGCTCTCCAAGTCTAGGGGTCTGCATGGCGAAACATTCATAAATAAATAAAATCATAGTGCATGTAGAAAATATTGTGAGGCAGGCAGTCGTATAAAGCCTGTACACGTTGTTACACGGTATTCAGGGACCCTTACCCTAACTAAGAGTGGTGTAATAAGAGTTAGAGTAAGGGACCCTAACTAGCGCGACCGCGGCAAGCCTTACTCCCTAATCGCCCTAACTACCGGGCCCTGAATACCGTGTAGTGTAATACAGCTTTAAGGGGCCCTCAAACACCAAGTGCCTAGGGGCCCTAGATCCCTTATATAAGTAATAATAAATTATGTTATAATTATATAATATACTTTTAGCAAATGGTCTAAACTGAAGCAAATCAATGATCGACCATTCTGACACGAACAGACTACTTAGGGGTCTATTTTATGTCACCGGTGTCTGACCAGCACTGCATTTGATTATTTTTCATAATAACAATCGTGACCTTTCGCATTTATTTATTAAAAGTACACTGACATCGAGAGTATTTACAAATTATAAAAAAACACATGCATACAGGTATTGATCTGATACAGACGACAATTTGAAGTGTACATAGCTTACTCTTACAATCTTAACGCACATAATAATGTGCGTTAAGAGAAAAAGAAGAGAAAAAAAAGAAGAATTAATATACAAGTCAACATAAAGATCAATTTAAAATATGACAAACATAATAACATAATACATATAAACATAATAACGCATTCGGAACACAATATCGGGAATTCATCAGTATAAGTCATATAGCCGTGGGGTGTCGGCAGTAGAATGTTGCCCTTCCTCTCTTGTCCGTGGATGTAGTAAAAATCTACTAAGGGATGCCTCCGGAAGATGGGCAGCAGTGTCTTTCTGGGATTCAACATCACGTACTGCGCTGGGCAACCAGTATGCGTGGTCCATACCACCATACAGGGTTAATGTCATCATTAACCCTTCATGATCAGTACTCGAAGGTCCCATGAGGGCGCCCATATCCAGCAGTGGATGTCCTACGACCTAGATGTTGATGACCTCTAAGTGCTATCACTTGATAAGTGTGTCTATCTACATATGTTTAGAGTTTGAATAAAAAAATATGTGGATTTATCGTGTTTGGTTTCATTTCCTTCTCCTCTCCTAAGTATGTTTCAAGATGGAAATAGTAACTACTTATTTTTCATCTGTAGTATCAGTAAAAGCATGAGCTGATGAAGACTAGTAACATAAAAATCTAATTAAGCTGACATTAACTTCTCAAGTGTGTCAGTCACTATTATAATAAATATAAAACAATGTGACGGATGACCGACCATGTCAAGCATCGTACCTAAAGCGTATTACAAATACAAAATGTAATAAGAAAATATTATGAAATAGGTTTACTTTAGCTAGAAATAAATCTACCTACTATAAGACAAAGATTTAAATCTTTGCTTGAGTAGGTAATGCAAAGGGTAATGCTTACTTCGAAAAATATGATTTCTCAATCAGAAATTTCAGTTTAAAAAAAGTAAGGCCTTTGCATCTATTATTGATATATTTATACAGCGTTAGCACATGGTAATCATGCTGTACGGGACGCTAGTGCCTGGGACATTGTTAGATGGATTAGGCTTGCCCAACACCTATCTATACCATCCTCTCAGCTTAGTCAGCTATTATTCAGAGGAAAGAACAGGTCAATACGTCTGAAGCTGACTAAGCCGCGGGTTTCCTCACGATGTTTCCTTCACCGTTAAAGCACGTGTTAAGTGTGCACATACATACATTTTTCAAGAAAGAAAAATCCATTGGTGCACTCTGGTATCGAACCCACGACCTTCCTTAAATTTCAGTTTAAGGTTATCTAAAAAACAAGGTCAAATAAAAACACAAGAATAAGAGTCAAAGTTCCTTCATGTTTATTTCACTTTTTAACACATCACGTTTCTCAATGGACATTAAAATGTATACAATGTCAGGCATTCATAGAGGTAGCGTTTTCTAACTTATCTCACAATGGGACAAAAGCGAATTCAGTTTCACAGACCACCACCTTTAATGCTACAAATGATATAAATAAAATGAACGATTCGTACAAACACGGGACTTTCTATTGTCAAGAATGCAAGTACCGAATTCGCTTCTGTAGCCGTGTGTTGAACACTTTTACAATTACCATCCCGCAAATTTCTACCACAATGACACAAATATTCCAGCTCTACATTTGGCGCCAATTTTGGTTCTATTACCTTCCTTAACTTTCAGGGGTTCTATTTCGGAATCGTTCGTTACGCGTACGAATAAGAATTCACTCTGACTTAATCACTCAAATTCTACAAAGTTTTGTTTGAATCACCCTCACCAATCGACACAATTGGTTGACCACGTTTCGAGTGAATATTGCTTGTAATACGCGAGCGATTCGAAAATAGAACCCCTAAACTAAATCAAAATTCGAACTTTGCTGTTCTTATCCACAATTTATTTAAAAACATGGCGGCAATATTTTCGCCAAGTGAGAAGCCAGCGTTACATATTACACAGTCAAACCATTTCGTACAATAATATTATTTTATTATATATTGGGAATGCCTTTAGAAACACGTCGTTCTAAAAGTGCTCACACTGACATAAGCACATTTTAAAATAACATGGTTCGAAAGGTTAACATCTTATTGCAGGCGATAAAGTTTAGAGAAAACCTACCTTAAGGTTAAAATGATATAAAAAATCCTTCAGTGATGCTTTTCTTTAAAATATTAATGTACTTTCGTTAAAAAATGCAGGTACGTTTTTATATCCCATTTCCTTAGCGACATACTGAATTCACGTTTGTGTTAGATCTGAGAACAGTATTGGAGCACAAGCTGTTCAGAAATTTAAACTCTCCGTATATTGCAGCCTCAACCGATTTACTGTGGACCGCCCCTAATCGGAGAAGGCTATAAGTTACAAATAAACAAAAGAAACCTACAATTCTAATCACATATCACATGGTAGGATCTTTACAATGTTGATATATACAATATAGACTAAAATATTATACAACCTTACATTAAAGTGCAACTTACATTAAGTTAATCTCCCTAGCAGTCATTCGAGTTAACTATAAATAAACTAACGCAATATACAGAAGACATTGACATTATGTAACAAGTTTTGTTCATATATTTGTAATCCAGCATAATTTGGTAAATGTGGGTTAAATCTGTGAGACTTACCTATCTCTCTTTCACTCATTTAAACATAGTACTGTGAAATCGGTTGTACGTTTGTGTTCCATAAACTACAGTTTGTAAATTTTTATAAAAAGGAATTCAGGTACTGCGACATGGAGAAGTATTCTGAGCATTTGCCAGGAATAATAGTGAATCGTGTTTAATTGAAACTATAGAGTATCCAGCTTGATGACCTAACAGTTGCTCAGAAGGACTATATTTCCTACCTTACCTATAGTATTTTTGAAACTTTCGCGATCACAACACATTTTATTACTAAGACGGGTAGACTGTCCGCGCCAAAGGTAATCACGGGATAAATACCCGATAAAAACATTGAAATTACTTTGGGAACCCATCACCTAGAAATGCGAGCAAATAATTTGCACTGAATACTTTATTGAATCCAATATAGTAATAAGATTTTTACATAGTCTTCGAGGGCGTTTTCGGCCAAGCAATTAAAACATACAGAGCATTCCTCTGCGTTGCTTCTTTTCAAGTAATGCCAGGTGATTTCTAACACGAATGAGCTAGCCATACATTACGTGGAGTTAGCACACAACAATTTGTGAAACTCGCAATCAACGAAACAGATTCAAACATTCCATAGTTAATGAACAAGCCTACGCGTGCGTGAGAATACTAAACCATTTTAAACAAAAGACCATTCGTTAATCTTTATTTACTATATTGGATTATCGGGTATCTATCACGTTATTACCGCGGGCAGACTGCTCGCGACCAAGATGCGTGTAATCCTGTCGAAACACCGGATAACAATAAAGGTTTTACTCGATGAATACCCGATAATCCAATAAAGTAATAATGTGTTGTGATCGATATTTTTTACGAGCAATGCGTACGTTTAGATGCGTTACTTATGGAGTCATTGCGATTTCCACCAAAGGAAAATAAATGGAACAGAACATCATTCGTGGTTGATATTACTCTGGGAAGCCAAGCATCACCCAGAAATGCGAGCATATCATTTGCACTGAATACAGTTGACTATGATAATGATAAAACTTTTATTTGAGGCAACATGTTTCAAACGCATTTGCAGCGTCTCTAGACATGCAAATGCCCGGATTTGTAGCGCCTTCTTCTGTAAACCGGATATTCATATTGAAATAGATATTTTTATCTATGCCTTCGCACACAGTTTTCCATACACTGGTATGTCTACGACCATCTGACTTCTCGGTTCATAGTCACGTTTTATTATCCTGTTTTATAACTCTACGTTGTAACGCGGATGCAGCAAACTTGTGATTTGTTAAAGCATTCGTGCGTACGTCCATTTAATAAGGAATAGTTTGTTCCGTCCGAGGAAGACGTTCCAAATGTTTACGTTACGTATTGTCCGTATGATATTGAACGTTCGAACGTCCACGGAAGAAGCAGTGATACATTTCCTTCAACCTTTTAAACGCGGATTGAATTAACCAGCACTGAATGAACAAATTTTTCAACATGTCGTCATACAAAACTGTCAAATATCCGTCGTATAAATGTTGGTTGTATTTAATCAGCGTTTATAAGAAAGTGGGTTTATTGCCAACATTCCTGTTGCTCGAACTCTCCTTCATATATAAGAAGGTCATTATGATGGCTTTGTATTGATTATTCTTGTGGGAAAAATATACCTGCCACTTCTCTTAGTTGTTTTATTCAGCTCCAGGCTGTTGTACCTATTTTATTTGGATAAAAAGGCTTTATAACTCGACAATCTTGGACCATACTTATGCAAAATTAATGTATAGTTAATGAATTAGATATGTTAGTATAATTACTATAATTTAAAAGGCACTGTGACTGGAAACGGAATCGCAATCGAATTTTATTGTATGGATATTGGAACTCTACTACAATTCTGTAAAAAATTAACAATGAAATACTAGAATGAATACCTACCTTTTAATTTATACATATAGTCAACTATTACCTAGCTGAATCACTACAGCTTATTGAAAAGATCCCATCACTTAAGATGTTTTAATCAAAGCTTTCGGAGTCAACTCTATTTCGTTCACATTTTATATAAAATGGTTTTTTTTTCAATACACATACGTGATGATAGTCCCGTATATACATATAAAACGAATACGATCGTAGACAATACAACAAGAATGTGACAGAAGATTTCCGTTCAAATGAAAAGTTTTTTTGGCGTCCGAGAAAATGTTAAAAGTGATATTTGATAGATAGGGAACTCTATCTACCAAGTGATCTTTTTCATTAGAAAATAATAGGCTAGTAGACTAAATTTTAATTTTTAGCCCGTCATGTAGATTATTATAAAATATTGAACGCTTGTTTCATCTTTACGCAATCAAAAAATAATGGCCCTACATTAAGTCGAAATGTCGCGTGACGTCACGGCGTGTCTCAATTCCAGACACGTTATGACCTCACGAGCCCCCACTTCTAAACATGAACAGGCTTTTTCTAAGTATATTTTAATTCATATGAAAAAGCAAAAAAATATTTGTTGATTATTTTTTGTTATCCAACTGACGGACTAAATAGAATATTGATTTTGCTCTGTCAACATGCCTATTGTGAAGCGACCTCGTGACAGAGCAACGAAAGTAGTGAGAGTATTCAGTCTTCTGTTACATAGATTGCGGTTTTACTATTTTACTGTTAAACAAAGTAACATTACTTACTATTGGTGTATCATTCTATGTTTAAGGCGATTAAAGATATTCTCTGTTGACACTTCACTGTATTTCATAATATTGGTGCACTACAGCTATAACTAAATGTAAGTATTAGGAAGTATGATGTAAATTTATTATCAATTATACAGAAAAATATTCACAAATTGAAAACAAAGAATTCCATATTACGAAAACAAACTGCTCCAACAAAAGTAGACTGTATGCTTAAAATCATAAGGTTGATCGTTTTGAGAGATTTTGACAACCCCTTCTGTGTGGGTTATATTTACTAAGATACAATGTTATTCCTAAATTCCGTAACATTCAAACATACTTATTGCTGTATTTCCATAAAGTTAGATTCAGCTTGTAAAAGCCATGTTCCTTTTGTGCTATGGTTTGACATGTGTAAGACCGTTCATAAAGTCGAACGATATTCATTCCTGCATTGTGACTATTCAGCTTTTGTGGTCCATCAACACCGCAGTTATTTCTTGTAGAATAACGTTTGCAAGTTTTACCGAGGAACAAATAGTAACAATCAGCTCGGCCGTAGAAGATCAAGATCAAGAGGAAATTTTCCATACTCGTTACACTTGCCAGGCGGGTTGGCAAGTACGGGATGTTAATACACGGAAAGACGCTGCTGCCGATCTTCCGGATGTATCGCTTGGCAGATTCTTACTGCATCAACGGACAGGAGAGGAGAGGCAAGATTCTACTGCCGGCACTGAACGGCAATTCTTACTGCATCCACGGACAGGGGAGGAGAATAGTAACAAGTAGACACAGAAGTTACATATACTTTACCTAATGTTACGTTACCGTGTTGCAGTTTTGCTACGCAGAGGTTAACGGCGGTGTGGATGCACCTTTAGAGAAGGCGTAGACAAGGAAAGCGATATCATTAGGTTTTACGGTAATTAACATTTTATTTTATGGTTAATACACTGACAAAAGTATGTCAACTATGATTTGATGATTTTTCCCAAAGTCTCTAACATTTCAAGTGAGTAGGCGCCGCTAAATAGTCACAATGTCAACAGTATGTTTCTGAAAAAAACCTCACCTAGTTACATTCACCGAACGCTCCCGAGAAAAGTCAAATGAAGAATAGATTCATTAAAAAAATTACTTCATTTTTTTATAATTTTAATAAACGTTTAATTAGAGTAAGGTTAACTCCTATGAGTCAGCCAAATAACATAAGAATTTACAAATTGACACTGGCGGAATTGTGTAAAACCAAACACAAAAAGCCATAAAATAAGAAGACAAGACAAACGAACACTAACGCCATCTATTAGGTACTGTGGAACTATCTTTGACTTTTCAAAACGCCTCATTTGTTTACAGCTCGTCCATTCTTCATTTGACAATACTCTATACCCACTTAACAAGAACACATTCTATAGCCAACGTTACACGCAACACATTAATTATCTACTTTCAACAAAATTCTAAGCTAATTTTTACAACGAATAAGGCAAAAGATGCCTACAAAATGCTTCTGGATTTAAACCAATACATTAAAAAACCGACTCACTCACTGCGACATAATCCCTAACTTTGAATTCGGTTGCGATACATGATGCATGAAGGTAAATTAGAGTTAATATGACGATAATATAAAAATAATTAATATTTCCGTAAAGCTAACTACTCGTATGAAATCTACTTACAATGTAGATGTAGACAACATAAGAAAGTGGAACTTATTCCGAACACATAGGCTTCAAATTACTTTGGGGCTTTTCATTTATTACGTAAGAGGATTTGGGGGGAAGGGAATATTGACCACCCGTAACACAGTTGGTTTAATAGCCGTTTCATAGCCGACAAATGTTTGCTTTTCTGCAGATGCTTGTCTCGGGACTGGGTGTTTTCTATGTATGATAAGTATTTCCAAAACATATTCCATCAATCATGTACTTGTACATGTATAAAGCTTTGCCTACTTCAGGGCTAGATTGTGCTGGGTGTTGTGTCTGTCTAGAATTAATATTATTTTACTTATTTCCCTCACTTGGAAATAAAAATATACGAACCGAACGAATTCGATTATGTGCTTTATTCGATTTGTCTAGTTCTTCTTTTGGAATCAACTTCCATCTTGCATCATTGTATTATAATGTAGCTTTTTGCTCTATTTAAACACTTATTGACTGACTTTTATGGCAGCCGGTCACAAAGCAGTTTTAGTGTCCGTAAGGGACCTTCCCTGTGTAAAACCGTTAAATGTGTATGAACCGAGATATTGTCATATGGGACAATCTCACGTAACAATGAATAGAGCGGCAGGTGCATTAGAGCTTTATTTTTTCTTAAAATGATTATAATTATCTTGCACAATAAATGAACAACCCCTTTGCGACAGATGACAGAACTATGTATTCAGATACTTATCGAACTCAGACAAACTATTAAACCATTAGGTACATTTGTCCGTCTTTACATACACACATACAAAAATTAAAGCATGAAGAAAAATATTTCCAACTCTTGAGACTATCAATCGAATTTGTTCCTAGATATAGTGGTACAGGGTTTACTTTAGCTTATCATAAGTTGCAATCTTACTGTTATGAGGAGGCGTTTGTTGGAAGCTCCATAGAGACTGAAGCTGGGGTTTCCATCTGGAATATTTTACTCCATTATTTATCATTTACTATCACAGTTTGCCCTTACACAGGATTATCTCTAGTGCTATTGTTATAAGCTAAATGGGCGGTGCGTGAAAGAGATGAAGGTGTTTAGTACTTTAGTGCCATAGTTTTATTTACATTATTTTATTACATAACATATTCACATTCAGTGTTTATAGAACGCTATAAACTCAATTTAAAACATATACGCCGTTTTTTGTTTTATATACAATTGAAGTAAGATCGTGAAAATCGTGTGAATTTCTCAGCTCTAGAAACACAGTTTTATTTCATACAAATAATTTTATCAATTTTATACAATAAAAAGTCTGCGAGGACTTTTTTAAGGAAATAAAATTACAATGCCAATTCTTAATCTTGAACGGATTTAGTCGTTTCACTATTTTATTTAAATCTTTATGTAAAATACAATATGTACAATTGATAATTGTTGTATTGATATGTTTTATCAAAGCCACATCTAAACCATAAAGGCATAGCACCAGCGGTAAACTCCTAGGAAAATAAAATTGTCCAGAAGTTGAAAAATAGGCGATATCGTCTTTACGTTACTGTTCCATTATTTCCTATAATGTCCACTATTGTCGCTAATTTAGAATTAAATAATCTCGCACGCATACTTTGGCTTATTTCAACCTTAGATTTAAAAAGTAAAAATAAAACGGTAATTTTATTACGTTTTGACGTTTAGGATCAAATAACTTAATATTTCAGTGCTGGAGTTATGCCTCTATGTGACTTGAGTGACAGTGAATATTTCAGATACTATACTTCCGACTATACAAATACTAGTTTTATATCAAAAATAGCAATGTTGAAGTTCGTTACGTAACGAATACGGCACGACACAGTCGACGCAAACAAAGTGCAGATGAAAATTAAAGCTGATGTGTTAAATGTTAAGCTGGCGAATGTGTTTGTGAATGATGGTTCACTTTATCGATAAGACTGGTTAACAAATTCTCATACATCGAGCGTATAAACCTTATCATCATTCCAGCCGTAAAACGTCCACTACTGAACAGGCCTCCCTCATGGATCTCCATGAGGGGTAGTTGCCATACTCACCACGCTTGGCAGGCGGGTTGGCGAGCGCAGTACGGGATGTTGATACACGGAAGGACGCTGCTGCCCATCTTCCGGAGGTATTCCTTAGCAGGCGAGAGGAGGGGTAACATTCTACTGCCGGCACCCCACGGCTATAAACCTTATACCTTGTCCCTATTGGGCTAACAGTGAACTGTTTGCCTCTAGTTCGACTCTCTATATAATTTTAAATGTAATCAAGACTAACAACCGAAGAATGAGTTAATTTATAAAATCTACAAATGTGATAGTACTCCCTCATGTTTTTGTCAGGCTCCGACCATCCCTCTAAGCCACTCATTAAAATTTTTTCCCCTGTTCAAACAGCGTGCGCTGTTTGGGATGTTCTTTTGGCGACCCATTCAGCGAGCGGCTGAGGGTCAGCGCAGACAGAACGGAGCGCAGCGGAGAGGATTTTATTAAAGCACTTGAAAATAAACTTTAAAATTATTACAATAAAGTGCATAAATGCTTGAACCTGACAAATAATGCTCGCGCGTCCTCGAAGATACGCGGGAATCCCCGCGCGACGTTTTGCACTTTATTTTAGTAATTTTAAAGGTTATTTTCAAGTGCGTCAATAAAATCCTCTCCGTTGCGCTCCGTTCTGTCTGCGCTGAGCCTGAGTCGCACCGAACGAAGCTCGCGGTCGGCAGCTTAGTTAAGGTGTGGAAGTGGATTTATGGAACTTTTTTTTCCGTAACCTTTATCGAAAAAGGTTTGAAAAAATACATAATAATCTATGCCATAAAAGGCCACTTCGTTTCAAAAATGAAGCAAAGCTATATTAAGTACCTGAAATAATTGCGCAATGTAGGTACATACCATCTGTTTATAACGATTTTGTTACGTATTACGCGCGTGTAATCCCTCTGCCGGCCCTATAATCAGTGCGGGACGAAACGTTGTGGGATCAGAGAGAGAGAGAGAGAGAGAGAGGGGGGGCGAGATGGACGTTAGCAAGGTCATCGACATAATATAATTATATTCAGCTCTTAACTCACTACGCCACTCAAGAGAGCCTGCGGACAGTCAACCGCTCACTGTGAGTCTAATAGGGACACGACCTGAGAGCAAAATCACTATCACTTACACGTCGTGAAACATTTTGCACTCAATTATAAAAACAAGAACTATAACACGAACGTAGATGTAAAGAAATTACAAACAAAATTGCTGGTTTTTACAAAGCGATAAGGATTATCCGCTCGATGTGTTATTAGTTTTAGTATTCAGTATTTATAGCTGATGTGTTTATAGTAATGTTAAACTAAAATAACAATCAATGTATAATGATGAAATATTTACATGTTTCATGGTGGTGAGTAAAAGTAAAAAAAAACCTATAATATTTATTACACCAGTCATCAAAAATCGACCTATTATTCCTACTATTACATTTGACTATAATTTTTAACTAAAATTGAAATTAAAATCGAACATCCATTTTCGTGATGGCTAGTCTATGAGGTGATTGCAATAAAAATACACAGTTACAGCAGTTTTCAAAAAAAAAAAAACATTTTGATAGATGGCGCACTAATTATCTTAAGACAGATATAAGGTAGCTGTCAAAATTATATAAATCAATATAGTCCCCACTCATATTAAAAATCAGAAAGTTTATTTGCATGTTTGTTACCTCTTCAAGGAATAACCACCGAGCAGATCACGCACTTGAACTTTGTATCCAGATAGTTGTAGACATGTAGAACGCGCGCGGAACCGCAGGTATAAGCTATTATTTTTATATTTTACGTAAAGAAACAGTCGACAAAAATCTAGTCAAATCTAAAAATCTTTTATAGAAGGAAGGTAAGAAAGAAAAAAGAAAAGAAGATAAGAAAAGATATAATAACTCAGCGTTCTCCATGTTAAGACACAGCACTGGTTTTCAGTGGAGCGAGTTTTTCTACATACAAGTGTCACGGAGCAGGTTATAAGCACACTCTTGCTACTAATTGGTTATCATTGTAACTGATCCATCTATGAGCTGCCGTGGTATTATTACTTTTTACTAAAACGCCTCAATGTTCTCAACAGTATAGTAACTAACAGAATTGTAACTTTCGCGATCCCATAAATACATATGTAACATGCACTTATTTCGCAACCATGGGTGTTCCAATCCAGACGTCAAGTAGAAATAGTTAAAAAAATATATATAATTATAACCCGATTATAGAGTTTAGAATCCGGGTTTAGAGTTAACGTTCGTACATAAAATATACCATTTTAATCAAGTAAGTCTCTTTTTATGAGCTAAAATCAGCTAATTTTTTTAAGTCGGTTTGAACGTAACGTTTATCACCTGGATAAAAACATCTAATCAAAATCGGAAAATAACACGCCATTTATCAAAATGGGTGAGTAGTTTAAGCTATGCGTTAAAACTTTCAATAATACAGACAGACTGCTAAAAACACGACATTTCCTATTGGCAATATAGTTAATTTACGCGAAAAATAACTCATAACTCATTCACTTAATTTCCTTTGTTTGTAACCCGATTATGTGTGTATTTATAAGTAATGAATAATTCGTTAATTTAGTAACAATCATTCAGTAACTTGCTATTCATGATTATGATATTTAAATGGATGTCACGCCTAAATCAGTGATGTATGTAACCAACGAGAAGCGATACAAAACAGATTCGACTCAATAGACCATGGAAGTGAAAATCGATATCTTTCGATCGTACTTGACATAATTAATGAACAAATTAACGATATATATTTATTTGGTTCCTATTTGTATCTCCATATTGCCGCGTTGTTTGCCGGGTTTGTTTACATTTTTGGTATCGCTTCTCGCTGGCCGTACATTAGTAACAACCGTTATGTTCCCCAATGATTCCTAAGGAACGTGATACTGATAGTCGAAGCTTACCTTAGCTTTATCGACAGTGTCAGCGTCCACAAACATGCTGTGATCCATCGTGTGCAATGTTTCGTCTTCCAGCACCGTCTCTTCTAACTCCTCATTGAGTTCGCTTCCCTCGATATCCCTCTCTTCAAGTTCTCTGTCGTCGAGGACTCTCTCGTCGAGGACCGCTTCTAGCGCCGCCGCGAGCTCTGAACTCTCTCCGAACGTTCCGCTCTCCTCTGAAAAGGCAAGTTTTAAGTTTACTAGGACGGACCTTGTTTTAGGAGCGATCCGGAGTACGACTTTTCCACTTGTCTTGTTTTAGAAATACAGGAGTAAGGCCTTTATAGTCTTCTATAGGGGATTTTAGCAGCGTCAGTAACTGGTATCTATTTTTATTTTTTTAAACTTTCGCGATCACAACACATTTTTGACATACATATAAACGGGTATTGCAACATTGGTATACAAGCGAAACGTCGGGAAATAATAAAGGTAATTTATGCGATACATACCCGTTTATATGTATGTTAAAAACTGGTATTTAAGCTGCATAGGACGCTGCAGTGCCTAGGACGTTGTTAGATGCATTAGGCTTGCCCAGCAACTATACTATCCCCTCAGCTTAGTCCACTAGTCCAGAGGGAAGAACATGTCAACACGTCAAAAGCTAACAAAGCCTCGGGTTTCCTCACGGTGATTTCTTTCAGCGTTAAAGCACGTGTTAAACGTGCAAATCAATATTCCGGAAGGACCCATAATTATAAGCCCATAGCTATGTTAGTAAAATAACAATGATGATGAGACACGTTTCAGGACTGACCTAATACAATACCTTGATTGAGGAACTCCGTGAAGGCTTCGTCAGGCATCTGGCTGAGTACGGATGGATCCAAAATGTCGTCGTGGACCACTTCCACTTCTACAAAATGGAAGGGAGAATAACGGTTCATATCAACAAATTAAAATGAAGTAAAAATAATACCGTAGGGCAGTAGTAGAATGTTGTCTTTTTTTGCCCGTGGATGCAGTTGGAATCTGCCAAGTGATACCTCCGGTAGATGAGCAGCAGCGTCCTTTCGTGTATCAAAATCCCGTACTGCGCTCGCCAACCCGCCAAGCGTGGCGAGTATGGCAACTACCTTCTCATTATCTTGGAGATCCATGAGGGAGGTCTACGTTCAACAGTGAACGTTGACCGCAGTCTTAAGGCTGAGATGATGAAAAAATAATAATTCTATAAAAAAATATTTTCTATAATTTTCTGACAATGCAAGTTAAATAAAAGCTTGTAAAAAACATATCAATCGAAAATTGCCCATGGATTACTTACCAAGCTCATGAGGATAACTAGCAGCGGCATACTCGTTTTCACTCAGAACTCCCATGTGCGCGTCCTCAGAACTATCGTACGCCGAGGAGTTGGAGCATGTGTTGATTTCTGGAAATAAAGCGCAAAGGTACTCTCACTGTTCACTTTCTTATGTTATTTTTTTTATATCTAGGCGCGGCGATGGCGCTTCGGCTGGCGCGGTGACGTCACTATAACTATACCTTCCTCGTAGTCACAGCTAGAAGCTAGATGTTGATGGTACCTGAGAAGGACTGCGACAAAGCAGGCGGCGGCGGTGGCGCCGGTTGCGTTTTAGCCGGCAACGAAGGGAGGGGGGACAGTATACGTCTTAGCCGCAGAGAGAAGCTAGACATTGGCGAATGCTACACGCTCGATATGTATCGCGATATTTGGATCGTAATCCAGGATCACGATATTTATCGAGTGTATAGCATTTGTCATTCGCTGTACTACACACTCGATAAATATCGTGATCCTGGATTACGCGAGGTGCTTCGGCTGGCGCGGTAACGTCAGCATGCATTTCTCTTAGTCACATGTAGAAGCTAGATGTTGATGGTACCTGAGAAGGAATGCGACAAAGCAGGCGGCGGCGGTTGCGCCGGTTGCGTTTTAGCCGGCAACGAAGGGAGGGAGGGGGTACAGTATACCTCCCTCTTAGCCGCAGACAGAAGCTAGACATTGATGGTACCTAACAAGGACTGGGGCGCGGGCGCGGCGGTGGCGCCGGTTGCGTTTTAGCCGGCAACGAAGGGAGGGGGGACAGTATACCTCCCTCTTAGCCGCAGACAGAAGCTAGACATTGATGGTACCTAACAAGGACTGGGGCGCGGGCGCGGCGGTGGCGCCGGTTGCGTTTTAGCCGGCAACGAAGGGAGGGGGGACAGTATACCTCCCTCTTAGCCGCAGACAGAAGCTAGACATTGATGGTACCTAACAAGGACTGGGGCGCGGGCGCGGCGGTGGCGCCGGTTGCGTTTTAGCCGGCAACGAAGGGAGGGGGGACAGTATACCTCCCTCTTAGCCGCAGACAGAAGCTAGACATTGATGGTACCTAACAAGGACTGGGGCGCGGGCGCGGCGGTGAAGCCGGTTGCGTTTTAGCCGGCAACGAAGGGAGGGGGGACAGTATACCTCCCTCTTAGCCGCAGACAGAAGCTAGACATTGATGGTACCTAACAAGGACTGGGGCGCGGGCGCAGCGGTGGCGCGGTAACGTCAGCATGCATTTCTCTTAGTCACAGGTAGAAGCTAGATGTTGATGGTACCTGACAAGGACTGCGACAACGCGGGCGGCGGCGGCAGCGCCGGCTGCGAGGCGGGGGAGGGGGCGGGCGGGGCGGGGCGGGCTCGCGGCGGCGGCGGGCGGCGGCGGCGCTTCGGCCGGCGCGGGGACGACAGCATGCGAGGGCGGACCACCTTCTTGGGCTTGTTGTCTCGGATCAACTTGTCGTAGTTATCCTGGAACATAAAATGATGATAGAAGTTTCACACGAATACGAAAGTCAGGCGGCCTCGGGGCAGACCACCTGCCTAGTAAGCTGAGCTTTACACATAGTGGTGAGTTATGGAAGCGAGGCGGCCACGGGGCAAACTACCGAATACAACCAAAGACAACGAATACCATAATTTTCTGCGGTGTTAGGCTGGAAGCGGCAGACCATAGGTCGAGTGTCTAGCTAGATGGATAATTGAATGTTTATAATCTAACTAGATAGTCGCTAGAATATTGAAACAGCCGGTAGTTACATCTCAATCCGACTACAAGAACACTATTAATAATAGCTCGAATTGTGTTTGCGTCTACTTACGACTGTGTGCCTTATATTCTAGGGACTATGGTATACAATTAACCGTTTTATCCGGCATTAGCGTTATGTGAGCTAGGCAGTACCGCCCACAAGGCACCAAAGGTTTACTGCATGTGTCCTCAGAGCAATTCAAGCAAGAACTTCCAAGAACAAAATAGCTTAGTTTGTGATTTAGAAATACTCACCCGTTTCCAAGCATGCTCAGCGCACAGTGGCAATTGATCTTGCAGCGGTAATAGAGGGTAGTTGCATCTCGACCCAACCGCGAAGACAGCAGCACAAGACGCGTATAGCCTTTGCTCCGGCGCTAGCGTTATGTGAGCCAGGCAGTACCGCCCGCAAGGCAAAGACGGCTTAGTGCAAGAGTCCTCGGAGCATATCTCCGAGATGACTGAGGAACCGCTTTCACCGCCGGACCAGCCCTGCTCTCTGTAATAACATCACCATTTATGATTAAGTTAGATTATAGACCCTCTAATTACAGTCGGAAGATACTCAGCTTTCTCAACTTTTACTAATGTATGGACGGTCACAATGTTGTTTTTTTTTTAATTCACGTCTAAGGTTTTTATATTTAATGCCGGAGCTCTTATTACGGAAACCAGATGACTGTTCCTACTAACATGCCAAGGGGTGCCGGCAGTAGCATTTTGCCCCTCGTATCTTGCAGTTAAAAACTACCAAGGAGTTCTCCGGCTGATGGGTAGCGGCTTGGTTTCGTGTACCGACACCCCTTACTGCGCTCGGCCGCCTGTCAAGCGTGGTGAGTATAGCAACAACCTCGTCATGATCACTAGTCCACGAGGCGTATGTCCAGTAGTAGTGAAACCCCCGGCTGAGATGATTATAACACTTACTAAAAAACTATTTTCCTTGGACAAAGCTTTTTACTTAGCGATCTAATACCGATTTATGTATTTGCTTTCCTTAAATCTATATGGCAACAAGTAATGTAGACTAATATATTTTAATCACCTGAGTTTTCTCCGCTCGTCAGAGGTGAAGAGTGACGGCATACCGCGCATTGCCAGTAGATGGTTCACCGTCTGAGTAGGAAGGCTTGATGATGAAGCGCTACCGCTGAGTTGTTTCTGTTGACAGAATATATAATATATGTTTTTTGTAATGAATTTAGAAAGAAAGCAATAAGTCATGCGCACGATACAATTGGAACTTTTCTTCACAATATAATTTTCACAAGCACAAAAGTACTCGAAAAGCCAACAAAACGAATAAAAATAAAATCATATTTTTGGTTCCCTTTCAATGAGTGTTGGTTTGAAAGAAGTGGCATTTGGGCCCTAATGTATAAACACTTATTGCCTTAGACTTTGACTGCAGAAGGCCCTCGATAAGGGTCGAAACAATGGTTGCTTCTACAAACATACAAGTACGTGAGCATTCCCGATAATTAATCTGAATGCGAAAAGTCACAAAAGTTATTTTAGTAATATGACTTGTTAATTTTATTTAAACAACCTATATTCTCATCCGCTATTGTGTTCAACAGGCAACAAATGGCTCAATATTCACCTTGACAATGCTGCAAAGCGCCTTCGCCTTGGTATGACTCTTAGACAACTGCAGCATCTCTTTAGCGTTCTCGAGGCGTTTTCTCATCGCCTCTTTGCGGAATTCCAACCGCGCGCTCCGAGACTCCGCCGCTATCTCCTCGATGCATAGTGGACGACTGCCGACGTCTGAAATGTAATTATCTCTCCAATTGGGGGAAAACTAGCCTATTAGTACGTATTGTATTTTTTTAAATCTCGTTAATGCGTATCTCTTGTTGGTGGCCCAAATAAATAAATAAAATTACTAGATTTGTTAGCCCCGACACAGAAAGAGGTAGGATACCTATTTAAATGCAGTTTTTATTTTTTATTTAAAGCAAGTTTTCTAGCGGTGGGTTTTAAACATTTTTGTCAAAATCGGCTAAGACGTTACAAGATATGAGGCGTTGAAAGTGGGGGAAAAATAATGAAATGTTTCCAATAACCCCAAGTTTGGTATCAAAACAAGGAAATTGTATGTAGAATGCAAAACTGACAGGTATATTACAAAACAGGTTTTCTAGCCCACTTAGTGATGACATATTAGTAATTAGTGATAAACCTCTGGTCAGTATGGCAACTACCCCTCATGGATCTCCATGCTATACTCACCACGCTTGGCAGGCGGGTTGGCGAGCGCAGTATGGGATGTTGATAGACATTAAGACGCTACTGCCTATCTTACGGAGGTATCCCTTAGCAAACGTAAAATCTTTAATTTTACAAACTTGTGATATAATATGTTTTTTGTGAAGAGGTCCTCCACCTACTGTTTTTTTCTGAATCGTCAAAATAAATCTGCTCTGGTTGGTCCAAAGATTAACATGGTGGAAGCGAACTAGCGCAAAACAGAGAAGCCTGAAGAAGTCTTGTATCGGAGGCAAAGATCCACTTTGGGTCGCTGAGAGTTTTAACTTCCTAAAAGATGTATATGTAATGTTTTATTTTAACGATTTGATTTGGTATGTTACTTCGGTAAAACTTGTTTTTTTTCAACAAATATACTTTTATTTTGAAATATCTTACTGTACTTGTACTTATTTCTCAAATATAATATCGATTTTCCAAATGAAAATAACAGTTTGATATAGATCACCACAAAACAAAAGGTTTTTCTCAAGATGTTGTCTCTGAAAACAAATGAACCCAAACTAGATGGGTTTAACTTGTTTAGTTAAGAAGTTCCTATGGCCACCATCCGACTCAATTATCAAACCGACAGTTGTCTCCGAAGATACGCAATTCCACCAAAATGTCTGATGATCATCAGGAAGTGGTTTTAATTTAGCTTCCAAGAATCAACCCATACTAACAAGTTAAATAAAACTTGTTAAAATTAGATACATAGAAAAACGCCCAGACCCAAAACAAATATCTGCAGATTCATGGAAACCACTCGACACGGGGATCGAATCATTCGACTATGCCGCCGGAGAAGTCGTTTTGCTTTATTGATTGTATTGTTATATTCAATACTATCACTTCAGGGTCAATCACTAGTAATTAGTTATGATAATACTGTTACGTGACTATAATTAACGACGACGTTGGCGTTTTATATAAGCTATTGCTTTGATTTGCGATGCAGCCACAATGTACCTGCACAATATCCCACTAATATTACAAATCTGAATGTTTGTTTGTATGTATGGATGTTTGTGACCTCTTCAAACAAAAACTACCAGGGAGATCCAGCTGAAACTTTTCACATATATAGATAGATGTGCACCAGGATCAACATAATATGCTTTTTATATTAACCATGACCAACCTTTAAAAACTTTCATACATCAAAATCATTCATAATTGGCGGTGTAACGCATAACAAACATACAAAAAGAAATGTCTAATTGAGAACTCTTTACCATCAGTTCAGCCGTAAAGCGTCCACTACTGAACACTGGCCTCCCTCATCTCATGAGGAACATCTCCATGAGGGATAGTTGCCATACTCACCACGCTTGGCTGACGGGTTGGTGAGCGCAGTATAGGATGTTGATACACGGAAAGACGCTGCTGCCCATCTTCCGGAGGTATCCCTTAGCAGGCTCTTACTGCATCCATGGGCATGAGAGGAGGGGTAACATTCTACTGCCGGCACCCCACAGCACTCTTTATGAAATCGGTTAAAAACTCACCAATATCAGGCATCTCATCGTCCTCGCTGCTACTGCTATCTATAGACCGGAACGCAGTCTTCTTGGAGCTCATAGGACCACATTCGTCTGCCGGCGCATGCCACTTCTTTATCGGGATCGGTATAGCACGACGCGGTATCCGTTGTAACGCTTCATGTAACGCAGGTCCTCTGCCGCGACGCTGTTTCGATGAAGATGCAATTTTACCTGTAAAGGAACAGAGTTGGAAAATGCATAATTATTTACCCAGATGCTGTTTTTAGGGTTCCGTACCGCAAAAGGACGGAACCCCTGTAGGATCACTTTGTTGTCCATCTGTCTGACGGTCTGTCAAGACCCTTTATCTCGAGAACTTGTAGTTGTATCGAGTTGAAATTAAAACCATATAGTCAAACATAAAAAACCTACAGCCTCATATACTGTGAAAAAATCAATATTGTATGTTAACCTGAAAAAAACATACGGCCATCTAGAACTATTAAATTTGGCAAGGTATATCGTCTTATACTGTAGATACAAAGAAAAAACCAAAAACTATACATTTGCAATGGAGAAATAAAAAAAACCGTCCTTAAAAATGTACAAAATCAATCATCGAGGTTAAACAACCCTACGCGCCGTCATAAATTGGATGGGTGACCGAATGTTTTTGTGCATTTTAAATTTTTTACTAATATTTATTATGTTCCTACATACCAACGGAACCCTCGGTGGGCGAGTCCAGCTCGTTCAATATGTCCGGTTTTTTTTAAATATTTATATTAGGAAGGATAAGGGGGAGGATTGCCCAGCAGTGGGGTCCAAATGGCTCATCATAATAGATAACAGTAGAATAGCCCTTGACTTCGCCCTTGCCTGGGCTAGAATGAAGTTTACAACAGAACAAAAAGTAGAAAATGCCTATTAACTCGGTTTCTCTCCATTTTAATGAAGATGGTGTTTTAACTGTAAGGAAAATAGGGTCGTAAGATGCATGGTTCTTCAGTAACTGATACTAGTGACTGGCTGTATATTTTGCAAAGTAACTATTCTAGATATGTTCCGGATAATTCATAGACTTCTTCAATATATGTATTATTTGTAAAAGCAATCTAATTTATCATAAACAAGTTAGTATTATTAAAAATTGTATGTTGGCCCCTGACACTAAGAAGGACCTAGAAAAACATTCTTATGAAATAACACATCATCATCATTTCAGCCCATTTGCACCCACTGCCGCGTATAGGCCTCTTAAATACGCGATTATTTCCAGTCCACCGGTTTCCAACAGAACTAACAATGTCATTTGACCACTGGGCGGATGGTCTGCCTCTTGGTCATTTTGACCTCTTTTAAAACCTCACTTAAAAAACATCTGTTAAATTCTCAGAAATTGAATTTATAAATGGTCGTTTTTAGGGCTTGTTTAGTATAAATTGTTTTAAAATTAATATTGTCAATATTTTTATTTTGAATTAAATAACCTTAAACATTTATAATAGGTAATATCTACCTAATTGGTAATAATGTCAAAAATATATATTCTAGTTTATTTATTGTTAAATTCAATACTGTTGTTAATCTTCGATGTTTTGTTATGGTCTGTGTTGCGTCCTGTGGGACAAATACGGCGCCACTGAAAATCAGTGTCGTGTTCTCACGGCGTGTGCTGAGTTGGCGACCGATTTATGTTTATGTACCTTAACGTGTTATTTTTCATGTAATCTTTGAGGTATATATAAACATTTTCTATTCTATTCTAATTTCCTCTAATTTGACAGCAAACTCAGGTATACTTGAAATCATTCCCACTTTCACCCCGCATATCTTACAAATGGCTCAACCAATTTCTTGTAGCTTTCAGTTTTGCATTCTGCACACCATTTCCTTTCTTTGGACCAACTTTGGGTATATTTGGAACCCCCTATAACTTGTAAATATCTTAACTGATTGTGATAAACCATATTTAAAAATCACCACTAAAAAAACTTCTTTTAAATAAAAAAAAATTAACAACGAAAAACTGTCAAACGCACACACATAGCAGTCAAACTTATAACACCCTTATTTCATTGTCTAAGAGTTAAAAATAGCCAGACCTGAGATAATCACTACAGAATATCATATATTTGTCCCCCAGTGCAAATAGAATGCGCAAACCACTTACATATCAGTGTTATTAATTATTAATAAATATATAAATAATGATGGCCATTTCACACAGCACCATCTAGCCCCAATGTAAGCAGATATGTTATGGATATCAAGCGATAGGATACTTAAATATATATTTTTTTGTACATCCAGCATTATCATACTAAGGAAAACACTCAAACCCAGGACAAATATCTGCAGAATTTGGCTATTAGACCAATATTAAGCCACAGAGGCAGTCAAAAAGTGGTTTGTATTTAGAATCATCATTTGAAAACATTATCAGAAGCAGATATGGATTGTGTTTTTTATATGGTCATAAAAAAAACTTACCTGCGGATATCTTTTTTGGAGGTGATGAGGGTACTTTAGTTAGTGGTGGGGGTGCTAACTGCTCAGTCTTCACTACAAGAGTAGCATTCTCAACCAAACCTTGCTCTCTTTTGAAAACATCCAGAAACGTTTCACCAAGCGCTGTCTTTTTGGTGCTCACAGGCTGTGACATGCTACTGTTAATACTAATGCTCGGTGGGGACATACAATCTTCAACCTTCGGACTTTTAACAGCCACTTTACGGACTTCATTTGAACAATCCTTTTTGGCATCCAATATCTGAATTTTAGCTTTCTGAACTTTTGCACTTTTACCATCATTGTGATTTTTAAAAGAGTGATAATGCCCGTTTGAAAAAACATTCTGTTTAACATCCTCTTTAATGCCATTCGTATATTCACTAACAATTTCTTCCTCTTTTGTAATTTCAGATTTAACATCAACAGAATCAGGGTATACAAATGAGTCCTCAGTGTGAGACACAGTTATTTCACCAGCAATGACATCGGAATCATGGAAGGTATATAATTCATTGGGATCTATTTTGAACTTAGTGTAGAAATTGTCATTCATATGGGTTATGTAACTTTGGTCCTCCCCAGACGTTTCTGGTATGTACATAGCTTCAGCACAATTCCCTGGAACGGATTCCAATCCATTGACTGCCATTTTATATTGGGTGGCACAGCTGGCATCAGATATGTTTTGTGGAATTCCACTGTATCTGTAATAGCAAAAATGAACATATCTCAGTGGAAAATGTAAATCATCATCAAAGAAAATATCTTTATAATTGTAAACATTTAATGTAACAAATCACTCCCCAAACAACATCATTTCCACAGAAGCAATCAAAATTTCGATAATAATATACTCAGATGAATCACCATTTTAGTAATACTTATGTGTACAGTGTGAACTACTTACCCAACATTTTCAGTAGCGCTCAAATAGGACATAATGAGTTCATTTTACAACTTATTCATATAAACAAAAAAGTACTGTTCATTATAATAAGCATAGCATACATTGGTCCCAGAGCATCATACTGAAATTTATAAAGATTCGTTAGTAATAAAACTTATTGATAGTCAGGTACGTACGTTGTTGTTGATAGCATTTACATAAATATTTTGATTTTCAGAATTTAATCAAGTACCTATGGCAATTACTGACATCTGTCAAAAAGTAAGCCATAATTTGTCCCTCCAATAATTAGAAGCCATAATACTATAAGGCAGACATAATATACGTATATATGAGCTTTAAAATTACTAAAACAAGTACTTTGGTCCTGAAAAACATCAAAATCGGGTGATTAAAGATAAACGACTCTCACATGCTAGGTTCGTTATTTCCTGGCACATTTTGAACTTAAAATTGTAATTGTTTGTATGTTTCATAGAACTGAAGTAAATGCAGGGATTAACTTGGTTTAATTATGAATAAAATCAGATTTATATCGAATTTCCTTACAAAATCAACTCAACAACATCAAAATTGTTTGACAGACAGACGCAATTGTCAATCAAATCAAACAAAGAATTTTACACTCAAACAAACGTCAGTGAAACAAGCATCTCCCCACCTAAAAACAGTAGAAAGAACTACTCACATGGACGTTTCAAAGCACAGGCTATAAATTGTCTATGGTATAAAATTGCAAGTGACGATAAGTCCTTGGTGACGATAGCCCATACCATAAGACTAAGTTCAGACGAACGCGCGGCGACGCGCGGTTGGCTCGGCGCGCGGTTTGAGATTGTAACAAATCAATGTTGTTGTGTACATGACCGCGCGTCACCGCGCGTGCCCGCGCGCACCGCCATGCACCGCGTGCAAGATCTTGAACCGTGTGGCACCGCGCGACGACGCGCGGCTTAAGATCTACAATCCTGTATTGAACTGTTCAGTTGACCCGCGCGGTTCGAGGCGGACGGACGCACGGAGCCACTAAAAAATGGAGGACGAGATATCAATTGATTTAATAATTGACGAAATTGAAAAAGAGATGCGATTTGTATTTATATGGGATATAAAGTCACAAACAGACTTAAAGAAAGTCTTTGCCTCAAAATAGGGTGCACCCAGTATCGTATTTGCTTTCGACGACGACGTCGCAGTTTGCGGTATAAAACCCACAAGCAAATAGCCCCCTCTACGTCCATTCTCACTGAATGTTCACCGCGCGCAAGCCGCCGCCATCTGAACAGCTGAACCGCGCGGCAGCGCGCGTCGCCGCGCGGTCATCTGAACTAAGGCTAACTTGTAATAGGCGACGATATGGGGTTATATTGTGGTTTTAACAGTTATATCCTGAATAAGTCCTGTGCGGAGACAACAGTACTAAAAACAGTTTTTTAAAAGATTTGATATCTCCCCTGCCCATGGGAGACAACAGGATTTTTTTTCCTGATATCTCCCCTAGGAGCCCCTAGGGCTAGGGGATCCATCAGGGGAGACATTAGACCTACACCATAATTTTAAGCTTATCATTTGACCATTTATTAAGCGAATTCGGTTATTCTATGCTTTAATAAAATAATGGATTTATCGTATCATATTAAACTTGTGGGGACCCTCGACTTTGGCTGCCGAGGTGACCACCGGCTTTCACCTCGACACTAAAACCGAGGTTTATATTATATACGTAGACAATAATAAAATACATAAATATGTAATATTCAGCGAGCCTTCTGACATTAACATAACATTATCTGAGTTCCAGGGCCTCACTACGAACGTCAGTAGGTGTCAAGTCTGAGACTTCTACACGTGTAGTGGTGGTGATAGTAACTCTGGTAGCTTCGGCCGTAGCTTATCACCACCTTCCCGACTGCGACATGCCGTGAAGTGACCTCGTCGTGTTTTGGGATGTGGTCCGGAGTAGTCATCGTGGATTAGATAGGTCTGAGCAGCTGATAGCTGAGCACAGGAGCGTTCGAGCGTAGCTGGGCTACACTTGACGGCTAAACTTGGAGGGTAGCGAGATCCGAAGCACGGTTTTCCGCTGGCCGACCGCAGTATAGGGGGCCGTAGAAGCGGCCGTAGAAGTTTTAGTTTAGTTGAATTTAATTTGTGCAAGCTGTGGCGTCCTGTAATTAAAAAAACACACAGCCTTTAAGACAATTTATAATCTTATTTTAAGTTTTTATGTGATTTTTTTGTTGGATGTCCTAAAATAAATAAATAAATAAATAATTACCTTTTTCATTTTGTACTGTAATCCGTCCTTGTTTTTATTTTAAGTAAAGATTAAAACCATGTTGTAACGCCTTGGATTATAATAATCTGTAATGCTACATGTGATAACAATAATAAATTAATGTTTGTCAATTACTTTAGCTGTTCACATTGTTTTAAACGTTGAAATGGTTCTAGTAATCTATCCTGACTTTTCTGCAGAACTATAAAAGGGGTTTTAACTATCCCTTATTGTTTGCTTATATATCAAAGGAATTATGCAGTGTTTTACAAGCTATCTTCCAGTTGGCTTGCTTTTTTAAACATCCAACCATCGTCATATATCAACAATTTTAACAAAACATTATTAAACAATACATACACAATACAGACTTGCAAACCGTATGAAAATCCATTTGGTAGGAGTTAAGCCGTAAAAGTCTGTAACTTACGTAGCTCGCACGACGGACGTCACGCGTCACATTTGGTCGGAGCGATCTGGTCGCCCAAAGTCCTAACTCGCCCGATGATACTAATAATACCCGCAAGATGCATAAAAAATTACAACAGATGTAGAGTATTTATGGTATCTTTAAAAAGTAATTCTGTTTGTGTTATTTATTTCAGCATCTGTGGTGGATTGGTTTTCAAATAGCACGGCGCGGCGACTGACGGTAGCGCGGCACAGCCAAAGGCACGGCGGCATGAGCTTGAACCAACAAAATTTGTGTATTCATTCATAGAAATTGTGGTAAAAAAACTGCTACAATACTGTACCTTAGGTTATATAGCGAGCACAAATAGTGAACAACATGATGACGTAGTTTTGTTATCAGAAATTAAAACTGCTTATCTTAGGTACATATCAATATAAAAACATTTGATTTAAATTTGGCTCCAATTTACTCTTCGAGAACCCCATTCCATTCATATGTGAAGCGTTGTTGTGAATCCAATATGGCGATACTTGATGTTGTACTATTTTGAAGGTACGTCAATTTGACGATTCTATCATGTTTATTCCGGTAAATATCGCGATATTTAGTTATTTTCATCATCAGTAAATGTTTCCTTTTTATATTTGTACTCTACAAATTTGAGTTTGTGTTGAACTAAAGTCATAAGATCAGTATTGTTTTGTTTGTGATATCCGATAATTTTTGATTATCCCATTGTCAGTGAATTTCAAGATACATTTTTGAGTGAACGTTCTAAATTGTGGTTGCTCCAGTTATCAATAATTGTTTTGGTGAGCCGTCTATTCATAACTAAATGTGGTTCATACAAAATCAAGACAACAAGATGGATTGTAATTACGGTAATTAGAGCTTGATATTATTCGGCCGTTTCTCTCTAACTTACTCTATTTTGTTTCAGAAGTTTATATAGTTTATACAAATGGGAGGTAAATAATCTATTGGTTAGGTGCCCTAGATAAGCGCCATAATAATTGATTCATTATTTGAGTACATAGTGTGTAGAGCGCTGAAGATCATGACAGACACACGACGAAGAGTGAAGCTATATGCTCTGAATGCAGACAGACAATGGGATGACAGAGGAACAGGGCATGTATCATCCTGCTATGTTGAAAGATTGAAAGGGACTTCCCTGCTAGTGAGAGCAGAGTCAGATGGATCCCTTCTTTTAGAAAGTAAAATACAACCAGACACAGCGTATCAGAAGCAACAGGACACATTGATAGTGTGGTCTGAAGGTGACAATTTTGATTTAGCATTAAGTTTTCAAGAAAAAGCTGGCTGCGATGAAATATGGGAAAAGATTTGTCAGGTATGGTTTTTAAGCAATTTATATACCATATTATTTTCTTACTATCAAAACTTCTAATACAATTGCTATTTCAATTGACTTGTGTTGAAAATGTCACAACACATTGTTGAATTTTGTGTATGCTAATGAAAATGTTGGGCTTCCAGGTACAAGGAAAAGATCCATCAGTTGAAATCACACAAGATATTGTAGAAGAGTCTGAAGATGAAAGATTTGATGAAATGTCAGATAGTGTGCAACCAGTGGAATTACCAGCATGTGAAATGGGACGCTTGGAAGACATAAGTGAGCTGGTTAACAGTTGTCTGGTGTCCCAGGCTCGCAAGGATAAACTGGCAGCTGCAATAGAGAGCCAACACTACATCAAGAAACTCTTAAACCTCTTTCACATGTGTGAGGATGTTGAAAATATTGAAGGATTGCATCATCTCTATGAAATCTTTAAAAGTATATTCCTCCTTAACAAAAACACACTTTTTGACACAATGTTTGCAGATGATACAATATTTGATGTGGTGGGCTGTCTGGAGTATGATCCAGGTTTGCCACAGCCCAAGAAACACAGAGAATATCTAAAGGAGCTGGCAAAGTTCCGTGAAGCCATTCCTATTAAAAACCTAGATCTACTTGCTAAAATTCACCAGACATACAGAGTCCAATACATACAAGATATTGTATTACCCACACCCACAGTTTTTGAGGATAATCTTTTAAGCACACTGTCCAGTTTTATATTTTTCAATAAGGTAGAAATAGTAAAGCTTATCGAAGAAGATGACAAGCTTTTAACAGATTTGTTCATGTTACTCATGGAAAGTAAGACCCCTGATTCAAAACGAAGAGATCTGGTGTTGTTTTTAAAAGAGTTTTGTAATTTTTCCCAAAATTTACAACCACAAGATAAAGACGCGTTTTATAAAACTTTAGTTAACCTGGGTATCCTACCAGCTTTGGAGATCACACTAGGGATAAAGGACCAAAAAACCAAGACAGCATCAATAGATATTCTCACATACATTGTTGAGTTCTCACCATCAGTGGTGAGGGATTACACGCTGCAGCAAGCAAATAGTAAAGAAGAGGTACGTAAATGTCAATATCAAGGTCAGGACCTTTATGTTATGACTATCTATCTAATCTGTACTTATATAATTTCAGGAGCAAATGCTACTGAATATAGTTATAGAACAAATGCTGCGTGACAGAGATCCTGAGTTAGGGGGTGCAGTACAACTCATGGGTGTATTACGTATACTGTTGGACCCTGAAAGTATGCTTGCATCAGTCAACAAAAGTGAAAAGGCAGATTTCTTGAATTTCTTTTACAAACACAGTATACAAACGCTTATAGGTATGTATCTTTTGTACAGTAGTTTATTGCAACACAAAACAATTAATCATTATCAAGAATGCTAAGGTTTCCCATACATTCAACTCATTTTTAGAGAGCTTTGGTCTGTTCAAAAGTTTAATACCAAGCTGCTTCAAACAAGCAGACCTTTTTCTCTGGCCTTGTACATTCATTTGTTATGCAAATTACAACATTTTTGGGGCAGTTAGTACACTGGTTATCTGGACAGTCAAATGAAAAATAAGACATTTTCCATGATAAGTAGGTACTAGGTGTTTTACTAAACATTGTCCAACACTAACATCTGATATTTAATACTTATGTAATCAGTCTCATAATAAACATATTTAATCAACCTATCAAATTATTATGGCTTCAAACAATAATCAACAATTCTTAATAATCTGGTATTACTTTCATTACTTTTCTCGCGACTAGATTCTCTTTTATAAGGTCAAATTAGGGTCAGGATTACATAGGTATATTTATATTAATACCTATAATTAACGAAATTATAAAGTCTCATGTTGACGAATTTATCATAATATGTTGACCATATAAATTTGTGAATAATATATTGATTCTTGTTTAATAAATAACATTATCATATAGTTATCTTCTTTGTCGATCCCACCTATATCCACCTACGGAAAGGAATACGATGATGATGATGAATATTAAGTTAATATTAATATTAAGTTCATCAAACTATTATAAGTTTATATTTTTTTGTGATTCTTTTGTTGGGTGTCCATAAATAAATAAATAAACATGTAACACTTTTGCCAAGAACTGTATATTTTTCTGTGCAAATTTCAACCTTAAAGAAGGAGTGTTCAAACTGAGTGTCAATATGTGGAATTTCTATATTCTTATAGGATCACTTTGTTTTCCGTCTGTCTGTTGGTCTTTCAAGACCCTTTATATCATAAATGTGTAGAGGTATTTATTTGAAATTAAAACCTATATATACTCAAATCTACAGCCTATTTAAGCTGTGAAAATATCTATATTCCAAGTTAACCTGAAAAGAAGATTCACAAAAAACGCATGTTTTGACATTCTCAAAGGAATCAAAATTCATAGGGTACTTCCCATAGACCTAGAACACACTGTAGATACAGGGAAAAACAATCATCGTGGTTAAGCAACCCTACGCGCGGTCATAAATTGGATCGGTGACTGAATGTTTTTGTGCATTATTTAACTTTTCCTAGAAGAAGAAGAAAATCATTTATTTTTGACACACTTTAATATTTATTATGTTCCTAAATCAAAAGAATCAAGAATCAAAAAATACTTTATTCAGTGCGGCCGCATGGACCTTATTGACGCGTCACAAATTACAAAATAAAACAACACAAATAAATAGAATAAAGCACATAATTGAATCTGTTCACTTCAAATACCTACGGAACCCTCGGTGGGCGAGTCCAGCTCATTCGTTATTTACTTTTTCTGCAACCTTGAAGCTTCCTCTTACTAACTTAGAGCAAGGAGTTAAAACTAAGAATGGTCATTCCATTGTTCATTCCATTTAAGACCTTATTTTGGAAAAACAGTTATTATTTTATTTTTTATACATTTTCTACCAACATGCAGACCATGAAGTAGTAAATTGCCCAGTGCTATTTCTTGTGTATAGAAGTGCACCTCAATTCGGAACATTTTAATAATATAAAATATTTCACATTCAAATGATTCGTGAGTTACACTATTCATTGTTATGTTAAACGGGTATTCTACTCACGTTAATTATTCGTTGAAAATAGGTATCCAACGTGTTCAGTTCCTCCCGGGGGAACTTTTGTGGATATGTAGATATATGGATTGTGAATATAAAATATGTTATGTTTTGTCCACAGCACCGCTTTTAGCAAACACAACTGGAGAAAAGCCTCTGAAAGAAGACTACCACACTGTGCAGCTATTAGGTCTCGTTTTAGAACTTCTGGCTTTCTGTGTCGAGCATCACACTTATCATATCAAGACCTGTATATTGAATAAGGTATGTATGAAATTGGCTAAAACTCATAATTAATCAAACAATGAATAGGCCGCCGTGGGGTACCGGCAGTAGAAATTTACCCCTCCTCTCATGCCCCTGGATGCAGTAAGAGCCTGCTAAGGGATACCTACGCAAGATGGGCAGCAGCATCTTTCCATGTATTAACATCCTGTATTGTGCTCGCCAACCCGCCTGCCAAGCATGGTAATTATGGCAACTACCCTTCATGGAGATCCAAGATGATGATGAATGCTAGCTAGATGACTAAATTTTAATTGTTAGTCCCTTCATGTAGACTAAAAATTTATTGGACACGTATTTTTTCTTTAAGGATGAACGAGTCGCCCATCTTTCCATACAAACGTAGAAGGGTAACTACTCCACTGTTTGACGTTAACCATCCAACACTAAGGATTATAGCAATTTCATCATTTCAGCTATAAAACGTCCACTGATGAACACAGGCCTCCCTCATGGATCTCCATGAGGGGTAGTTGCCATTCTCACCACGCTTGGCAGGCGGGTTGGTAAGCGCAGTATGGGATGTTGAAACACGGATAGACGCTGCTGCCCATCTTCCCGAGGTATCCCTTAGCAGGCTCTTACTGCATCCATAGGCATGAGAGAAGGGGTATCATTCTACTGCCGGCACCCCACGGCGGATCAATTTATCTTAACTAGATAAATTTTTATCAATTTATCGCCATAATCTATGTTTGTATACACCCCAAACCGTACCGGTCATTTAGGCCTGGCCGGTTGGCCAAAATAATGTAAATCGCAGTGGGCAGGCCACATGAGCTGGAATAATTCAGAGGTGGGCCAGCTCGATCGCAACTTAGGTACAAGAAAGTCGTGGTCGCGGTCGTCCATAAGGGGTTGGCGGGACGATTGATTTAGACACCTTCCAAGAAGATTGGTAGGGCACCGCTTCCGGTTATCGGAGGGACAGCCCCTGTGGAGGAAAAGAAGAACTTGTGGGAGGACTTTGTGTAGCAGTATAAATAACAAAACAATAGGCTAACAAACGAGAAACTTCAAACATTCAATGAATCACACATTACTTATGATCTTTAATAATAAAATAAAACTAACTCTTAATGTTATGTAAGCATGTAAAATTTAAGTGTTATAATATTAAGAAGTGTAACAATGCTGACCTGGATTTTGTATTGTGTTCATAAAAGGAAGGCAGCACCTGCGACACAAGTCTTACCACTTAGTGTAGGTGCTGTAGCCCAGTTTGTGAACACAAGCTATAAATGTAGATAAGGTCTTTTAAGATTATTGTAGTACTTAATGCTTGAAATGAAATTAATAAATAAATTGAAATCTAGTTCGTCCCGCCACCTTCCCCTGGGTAGACCTAGACCACGGGAACTTGGCGCTTTGTTGAACCTACCTATATTTCAACAAACAATAGATTCTTCACAGTTCTTATTCTTTTTCTAGGATCTCCTACGTCGTATCTTAGTATTGATGAGGTCGACGCACACATTCCTAGTGCTCGGCGCTTTGAGATTCATGCGGAAGATTATCGCATTGAAGGATGAATACTACAACCGATATATCATCAAAGGAAACCTGTTTGCGCCCGTTGTTGATGCTTTCCTAAGAAACAATGGCAGGTAAGGGGTTGTGGTGCTCTCTAATATGCAACTTGGCAATCCAAAGATATCTTCATAATTACCTTGACCAGTTGCGAGAGAGTTAACATATATATATTTTCCATTACTTGTCATGGTAGAAAAAACAGTATACTGTTAGCTCACTCATTATAAATAAACATAAAAGCAAAGTCCGCCACACCGGATTTTAACACGCTTTTCTTAGCCGTAACTGTATCTGTGCATGTGTAACTGTAACGGACCGATGGCAATACAATAATGTAGCGTGTTTTTTTAGTTTTTAAAGTATTCATTATTATTTTACGTAAACTACAGAAAGCATTTGTTATAAAAAAAAGTCTCAATTGAAATTTCCTGAGCAAACAAAACGCCGTCGTCTATACAAACTAGAATGCTAGAAGTGCTACTTTCATTGCAAAATATTAGCAAGTTATGAAACGAAAACTACTTCAAATACTAAATTAAAAAACTCACTAAACCAAATGCTTCACTACTTTTCAGGTACAACTTACTAGACTCAGCGATACTAGAACTATTTGAGTTCATAAAATTGGAAGACATCAAATCCCTATGTTCGCATGTCGTCGAAAATTACGGCAAAATCCTAGAAGACGTAGAATATGTACAGACATTCAAAGCTTTGAAGACGCGGTATGATCAGCACCAAGACAAACTCAAAGAAAGAGATCGAGGTATGTATTGTATTGGGCTATTATCTTCATTCAATTATTTGAGCTGGGTAAATATTATATTTCACTTCGTTGGTACAAGAATATGTAATACAATTTAATTCCTGCCAATCTTAAACAATTATGTTGGAATCTTGTGTTTAAAATGCTGGTACTAATAGCGTAGGTACTATCTAACGATATTATGGGCACTAAAGCGTCCCATGCAGCAGGGGTTATAAGATGCTCAAGCTGTTTTAAACTTAAATTCAAAGCAGGCCCCAAAGATATGCCCAACAACTACCGTCCTATCTCACTTCTTGGAGTGTTCTCAAAAATTCTAGAGAAACTGGTAAATAGTCGTTTAATCCAATATCTTGAATCTCGAAATATCCTCTCCAATAGGCAATTTGGGTTCAGGCAAGGTCATTCCACTGACGGAGCCTTATCTCTTCTCTTATCCAAAGTGGTTTCCCATCTCGACCGAAACAAGAGCTGCGTAGGGGTATTCCTGGACCTCGCCAAGGCTTTTGACACTGTTTCTGTTCCTATCCTACTTAAAAAGCTAGAATGTACAGGCATAAGAGGAACTGCACTAAACTGGTTTTTAAGTTACCTGACAAACAGAAAACAGTGTCTAAGCGTTGGCGGAATAACAAGCGATCCACATCCTGTCGAGTTTGGCGTTCCCCAGGGAAGTATCCTTGGCCCTACACTTTTTGTTTTATACATAAATAGTATACACAACACCAGACTAAAAAATGCAGATATAATTTGTTATGCCGACGACACCGCAGTAATATTTCATGGTTCAAACTGGCACGATGCCCTAGCACACGCAGAGTTGGGTATGCAACAAATAAACCAGTGGCTTTTGAGAAATCTCTTGACGCTTAATATCCAAAAAACCAAATTTATTTGCTTTCATAAAACCAAAGCATCTTCTCCACCAATCACCATATCTGCAATCAAACTTCATAGTTGCAACAAAGCATCAACATCAGCTGTAAGTTGCACTTGTGAACACATATCTCGCACAAACTCAATTAAATATCTGGGAGTAATTTTAGACGAAAATATTAATTTCAAAGACCATATAAATAACCTTTCCTCCAGAGCCCGCAAAATTATCAACGTTATGAGACAGCTTAGAAATGCTGCCAATACCGACACACTAAGATCTACTTACCAAGCTTTATGTCAATCCATTCTCACTTACTGTATCACCTGCTGGGGTGGTGCGCCAAAATCCACAATAATTCAGGTAGAAAGAGCGCAAAGGTCTGTCTTGTGACAATGCTTAGAAGACCATTTAGATATCCCACAGAATTGGTGTACAGAGAAAGTGGCGTCCTTACCATCCGGCAACTTTTCATTCTAAAAACATCTTTAGCGGCCCACAAAATAGTCCTTAATAGCGACAACTACAGTCAAATGTTAACACGTAGACTTTTCAAAATGCAGACAGAGCCCGTGAATACGACATTTGCTCAACGGTTTAGCCCGTTCATTTTAACATCGACGTACAATACGGTCGTTAAAATGTGCGATATAAAGCAATGTTCCATTAATAAAGCAAAAAATATTTTAACAAAATGGTTATTAACTCTGAACTACGACCTAACAGAAAATCTTCTAGTCTCACAATCCTGAATTTTAGGTAATACCTATGTATGCCGGTAACCCACTTATTACTCTATATTAATTATACACGTATACATTATATTTATAAATATAAATATATATATATATATATATTACAATATATATTATTATATGTAATTACACATAGATACCATATTATTGTAATTTTAATACAATAACTTCCCAGTTAACCCTAGCCGAGGACCTAAATCAAAAGGTAAATGTATTGATGCCCACGATACAGATTTTCAATCTAGTGTGGGTATCATAGGTAACTCTAAAATTAGGACTTGCACCAGCAAATCAAGAAGTTGACATAAATTGTGTTAAAAATTTTTAAATAAGTATAATGTAAAATTAATTTTAAGTTAATGTTACTCATTGTAAATTATCCAAAATTGTTTTTGCTGAATAAATATTTTTTCATTTTTCATTTTCAATTGATGTAAAAGTCTACATATTAGTAAACCAAAATAAATCAAAATGTTCCTTATATTTTATAGGAAATAAAATTTTAATTTATTCGGTTTAAAGGACTCGCGCGACGGAAAAGTGTGACGAGGACTAACTCGTTTGTTTGTCATTTTAATTTTTTTTGTCAATATTGTTTTTGATGGAGTATTCATAATCATAGCTACTGTCTTGTAACATTTGCTCCACTGGTACTTTAAGCGGCAAATTCTCACGTGATAACCGCGTGAAGACTGAAAACAAGGTGTTCCTATTTCTACAACCCTCACTGTTGTTTAGCGACATTTTAGTTTTGCATTTCTAATCGTTTAACACTAATTTCAGTGAGCGGCAGCGTAGGCGTAACAGAAGCAGTGGTGCCGTCATTACTGCGAACGCGCTACCGGCGCGAGGCGCGGCAACCGGACGAGGAGGAGGAGATGTGGTTCAACGACGACGACGAGCTCGACGACGAGGCCCCGTTGGACGCCGCCAGCCCGCAGCACGCTCACCACGCGCTAGATGCTATCGGTACGTACAGTGACGTCACTACTCCGCATGCGCTACCGGCGCGAGGCGCGGCAGCCGGACGAGGAGGAGGAGATGTGGTTCAACGACGACGACGAGCTCGACGACGAGGCCCCGTTGGACGCCGCCAGCCCGCAGCACGCTCACCACGCGCTAGATGCTATCGGTACGTACAGTGACGTCACTACTCCGCATGCGCTACCGGCGCGAGGCGCGGCAGCCGGACGAGGAGGAGGAGATGTGGTTCAACGACGACGACGAGCTCGACGACGAGGCCCCGTTGGACGCCGCCAGCCCGCAGCACGCTCACCACGCGCTAGATGCTATCGGTACGTACAGTGACGTCACTACTCCGCATGCGCTACCGGCGCGAGGCGCGGCAGCCGGACGAGGAGGAGGAGATGTGGTTCAACGACGACGACGAGCTCGACGACGAGGCCCCGTTGGACGCCGCCAGCCCGCAGCACGCTCACCACGCGCTAGATGCTATCGGTACGTACAGTGACGTCACTACTCCGCATGCGCTACCGGCGCGAGGCGCGGCAGCCGGACGAGGAGGAGGAGATGTGGTTCAACGACGACGACGAGCTCGACGACGAGGCGCCGTTGGACGCCGCCAGCCCGCAGCACGCTCACCACGCGCTAGATGCTATCGGTACGTACAGTGACGTCACTACTCCGCATGCGCTACCGGCGCGAGGCGCGGCAGCCGGACGAGGAGGAGGAGATGTGGTTCAACGACGACGACGAGCTCGACGACGAGGCGCCGTTGGACGCCGCCAGCCCGCAGCACGCTCACCACGCGCTAGATGCTATCGGTACGTACAGTGACGTCACTACTCCGCATGCGCTACCGGCGCGATGCGGCAGCTGGACGGGATGTTGGGTGACGCACAACAAACGAGTAGTCACAACCGTGACGTAAGGACGTTACGTAACTTGACACACAGCTGTACGCGTGGCCCGCGCGCTTTGCTGCCTTCAGACCACAGAATCCCACTAATATTATAAAGCCGAAAGTTTGTTTGGATGGAGGTTTGTTACCTCTTCACGCTAAAACTAGGCTACGGATTGAGCTGAAACTTTGCACACGTATTGATGTTGACCAGGATTAACATATAGGCTTTTTATTCGGGTACAACGGATGCGAAGCGGCGGGCAGAAGCTAGTATAGTACCGATATTCTGTATTCTGTGGCTCAGGCGACCTAAAATATACCAATGAAACATTTCGGCGCTGCCGTTTTATGATGTAGTAACGGGGATTAGGAATGAGACAGCATGAAGAAAAAAATGTTCACAATGAAATATCTGAAAAATATGTTACTAACTCGGCAATTCGCAATACCAGTTCAGCTTACTTTTTTGTTACCGTTTAGTGCTTTTTGTAATCTTCAAATATGACTTTCAAATCACTGTTCGTCTATAATAGTTCTGTAGTAGTTTTGGCCTGAGGCGCAGTTCACTGCGGTGCTTTTTCCCTGCAACAGCCATCATCTCTTTCAATATTCTCCACAGGCAAGATCGTCGAGAAGAAAGTGTGCGCGAGTAGCGCCGAGGTCGCGAACGGGCCCAGCCGCGTGCTGCTGACGACGAGCGCGGCGAAGCCGGCCCACGCCGACGTTCAGGTATCCGAGCCCAGATTACTCAATAAGGTAAACCTTTTAGTTCCCTCACAACCCCTTCTTCGCTTTCTGCTGGGCGTCACACCGCAGAGATAAGGATAAGACGGAACGGCACACGACGACTGTTTTCTAATAGGCTAGTTCCTAGTTTTTAATTTTTAGTTCTCTTAAGTAGATTAACAAAAAATACTGACATTGAAAAAGGTAATAAACTAGTAAGGCTCAGCGCAAACAGTAAGGAGCGCAGCGGAGAGGATTTTATTAACGCACTTGAAAATAAACTTTAAAATTATTACAATAAAGTGCATAAATGCTTGAACCTGACAAAAAATGCTCGCGCGTCCTCGAAGATACGCGGGAATCCCCGCGCGGCGTTTTGCACTTTATTTTAATAACATTAAAGTTTATTTTCAAGTGCGGCAATAAAATCCTCTCCGTTGCGCTCCGTTCTGTCTGCGCTGACCCTTATGAAACAGTGAAGGAAATTGCGTTTTTCGTAGCTAGACCCTTTGGTCCATTTTCATCACTGTGCTCATCAATGCGATCGGGCATTTAAACACACACGTTAATTTTGAAAGTGAAATAGACGTTCATTTATTTACTAAAGAGCACACAATACATTCAAAAACACTAAGTAAACATTTATACATACGTAATTTGGTTGTAAACATTATAAAATAATGCGATTCGTTTGTAATAAAATTTTAATTAGTGTGGTGACACAGTACCGAACTGGTCTCGGCTCAGCATTGTGTTAGCAGCGCACGCTGGTACTCTGTCGAAATCACTGATATACAATTATTCGACACGTATTTTTTTACGTAATCAAAAAATATTGGCGAAATGCCGCGTGACGTCACGGCGTGTCTCAGTTTAAGGCAAGTTATGACGTCACGAGCCCCCACTCTTAACTGCAAGCGCCTACAATTTTTCGTTAATTTAATGTAGTAAAAAATACGATATTTTTTAACAGTTTGTGTCTTCACCAACTTAACCAGTTTATCCCATCCTCTTTTCTAAATGAATGAAAGCTCTAGCAATAAAAAGTCGTCGTGTGCTTTGTCCTGAAATTGGTTACAGTCGTTTGCATTTCCGATTTCGATCCGCTTCATACAATCCGCAGGCTGATTACGTATCTCGCGACAGGTTTGCAACAGGCGTAAATCTCGCGATAATCGTTGTCAAACGTTAATTCCTCGCTGTTAATACTAACAAGCATTGGTACTGGGTTACCAGAAAAGGGGGCAAAGGCCTCAAAAGGTCACCAAAAGTCAAAAATGGCATTTTTGGGTTTTTGGACGTTTTCGGTCATTTGAAGACTTATTTTTTGGTGACCATTTGAGGTCACAATAACTCCGGTCCCTGTGACCCTAGGCCCTAGGGTCACCAAAATCAATCAGTATCCTTCTCTCATTAAGACGGTGCTAACCAAAAAGGTTTCATGTAAATCGGTCAACGCGTTCGGTTGTAATCGTCAAATAGACAGACACACAGCGCTATGCATGTATACAAAATGAACCTTTGTCAGCGGTGATCGCGAGAGTTACGCCTGTTGCCGATCTGTCGCGAGATACGTAATCAACCTGCCGTTTTCGAACATATTTTGATTCAAATACTGCTACTATGCTTTAGCCCAGAAGCTTATTGCGAAGCAGAAAGCTCTTTCTCAAAGTCCAACTACTACCTTACTAACAGAACTATTAGTTCAATTCTACTAACAAAGTTTCCACTGAACTTGCCTTTTCAACCTAAATAATTCTCATGTACTTCATCATCTCAACTGCCTACCTAATCAAGTTTCCAAACTGGTTAAGATGACTGTGGATGATGCGTTTTCATTACCAAACTAAATCGGCCGGTTGCTAAAAATCTTATTTACTGCTATAACTTGACTTTTTCGTTTTGCGATGTCGTCAAAGTATTAATAAATACTATTTATTTTCGGGACAAATGTAAAAGAAATTGAAACTATAGTCCGTAAAACTTAGCTTGATCGCTGCAAGAAATGTCATCAAAATCAAGTTCTGAATTTTGAAACGGTTTACAGACCTGTGGGAACGTCGCATTTTATGAGTGGGAATGCACGAATAGTGATGTGCGATTCCGATGAGTCATCGTAACCAACATACACCTCCATATTTTAAACATCGTCCCAGTCGTCATGTCGCAGCAATCTAGCAAAGTTTTACGAACTATAGGAAACCACGGTACCTGCATTATCAATAACTGCGTCGCAGTTATCCTGAAACACAGCCTAGGCTAGTTCGGGAACTATGGACTCAATCACCTCATGTAAAAGTACTTATGTATGTCAAATAAACGATTTTTATTATTATTATAGTTTGTAATGAAGTAGTAAGTAGTTTGCTAACGTAGATTCTTACAAAAACAGGGGCTAGTAGACTACGACGGCGACTCGGACGAGGAAGAAGACGGCAGTGCTGCCAGCAGTAACAGCGACGAGCGCGACGCCAAGCGGCCGCGGCTCGCGTAGTCGACTACGTAAGTCACTCCCGCGGTTTCAAGGAATATAGACGAATCACGCGCCTCGCTACTGTGCGTGCCCAGTGAACCAGGTGACACACTTGTGCTCTTGTTTATTTAGTCGCGGTTTTATCACGTGGTACATGGTCGCGGGATTTAAATCGTCTCCCGTGTAGGACGGCGTTTTGTGTTGTGGTTATTACAATCACAGGTGATTTTTTTTTTCACAAAATCTCAATCGCGAAGTTGGATCGCTTTGCAAGTGAATAGATAAATTATCTTATGTCGAAGGCGCAAACTACTTTGCACTTGTTTTCATAGAAAAAGTTTAAAGCAAAAATATATCTGCGGTCGTCTGATAAAGCACCTAATCTATTTATGTGAGTACATTTGCATGATGATGATTTTGCTTGATGTATGATGCGATAACACGAAATGTCATGAAAACTCAAGACGAGTTCGCTCTGTAAGTCACTCAATAATGTATGTCAAATTAAACGCCGCTTTTAACTTAAATACTGCACAAAATTACAAAAAATATACCTAAACATACTCGAAATTGTTTAGAAATATATATATATACAACTATCAATGATTTCTGATGATTGGTGAACTGAAACCGACTGGCCATGATCCGCCAATATATTGGGTTATATCCATTATTTGTAAATACGAAGTTCCAACACCCAAGTGTTATCGTGATTAGTTGAGTATGAGATCTTTCATACCTGTATTTGAAGTGTAATTTTTCAGATGACATTGGAATGTATAAGTAATTTTTTGGTTTCATGGTGATTCTAAAAGTTAGATTACTTTTGTCAATGATTTCAATCGAAAAGTACAAAGAAATTTTAAGTGGGGACTTAAACATAGAAATAATAGGACAAGGAAGCCGATGTTTGCAATGTGAATGGGTATAAATGTATGTATTTATGAGAGATAACTACTCATTGGAACATAATATGACCAATCATATTTTAGATTTTAATAATCGTATGTGCGATTATAATAATTGTATGTGCTGAGGAATTGCTACCAGGTAACAAGAGTTGAGTTCTGTTCTTATTGCAGCATAACTCGGCATGATGGAGCAGACAGGTCGAACCTTTTAATTTAGATTAGGCTTCATTTTTTAATCCCTATTTATATTCTTACATGAGACGAGTTGTTATTATCAGACATAATAAATCAATTGCTTGGTTTCAAGCGTTTTTTGTGTAGTTTATAATTAATCTTGTCTTGCATAATATGTTTGGCTGGCTATTTTTGCTTTGACCTCTTCGCTTCACTATGTTTCACGCTCAATATTAACAGATCTTAACCTTATCACATTCAGACGCATCTGATCTCTACAAATGTTTATTTTCACAAATATGCTTTGCTGCTGTTGTAATATTTTCTTAGAGGTTTGTTTCTTTATTTTGCACAGGTTATTTCACTCATATCTTTGTGTTGTTGAGCTTTTTTGAGATTTTTAAAAGATAGTTATGCAATATTTGTGTGGTATCTAACTGGATTTGTAAAACTGATTAATCTATTGTCGAATTAGTTAAATACGATCTATATATATATATTACTTATTATTTAATCATAATAGTTAATAATATAGCAACAAGTAATAAATATTGTGAGTATCTTCCATAGACAATAAATTATGAAAATTGCATGTTTAGATTTCCAATTAAAGATTTTCATGGATGTTGGTTGATGCTAAATCTCACAAAAGCTCAATTTTTGCTGAGAGTAGTTTTGAAATTATTTGTCATATGCAAATGCATATTGTATTAAATCTTTGCATATTTATTTGGATCCTAATATTCGAAATTACCAAAATCTAATAATTTCGTTTAAAAAAAAATAAGTGCTATTGCTTTAAAGTTGCCTTATGATAAATACTGTTAAAAAAAATTGTTGATATTCTTAATAAATTAAAAGCAATTTGGGATCTAGATTTATGCACTTTGAAATGTTGCTTAACGATAATATTCGTTTTATCCTCTGCGCTTGAAAGGGTCAGCTCAAAATGTAACACTAATTTTGTAATATATGAGGATTACTCACGTTATAACGTCGAAGATTATTCCTACAAGTTTAGATTTCTCAAGAAAATTATCAGCATTGGAATTGAATGCCCATCCGCGCGAATGGCAACCGTTATTATATTACTTTTATTACGTCAGTAATCCCCGTATTTTACAAAATGACTGACTATTCAAATTCTTATACAGGGTGTAAAAGGACAACTTCCGAAAACTTCGGGAGGTCAATGTACTCGTCAATATGAACAACTTTTACTGAGGAACTTTTGCTGTAAAAAAATGTAAAGAAACAGCTGTTCCATTATTTTAGTAAAGTAGGTATTGTACTTTTGTATGGAACAGCTGTTTCTTCACATTTTTTACAGCGAAAGTTCCTAAGTAAATGTTGTTCATATTGGTGAGTACATTGACCCCCCGAAGTTTTCGGTAGTCGTCCTTTTAAATCTTGTATACCACGGTAATTTTAAAAGTGAAACATGTAACAGTGTTAGTTACTTTTTTTTTGTTTATATTGATTTGGTTGTCTTCTGACATCTGATCTATTTCATAAGACAAAACACTTACTGTTTTACCTGATTTTAATGCTACGTTGATTTAAAACTTTTTTTCCAACGTAATCCTGATTGGTTTAGATAAGAAAGATTAACACTAAGTATATCTGCTGTAAAATAAGTTTATATACGAATAGAACCGTAACTTGGTTGGTATGTAATATTTTGGAAAGAAAGTTGAGAACAATTTGATGCAAACATGTTCTCAATTTTCACAAATAAACTTGTGTGGATGACATTGACCTTGTCCATGCAAGTGGGTTTTATAAATTGATTAGATGCTATTTTTAATGTTAGTGCAGGTCGTTAACGCTAACATAGAAGCTCCCTATGAGTGTCAATAAAATTTGGCTTGATCGCTGCGACAGCTGTCATCAAAATTCCGCCCATCAAGTTTTTAATCTTGTAACGGTATAAATGACCTGTGTTAACGTCGTACTTTATGGGACTGCACGAATAGTTATGTGCTATGGCGATGGGTCATCGTAACCAACATAAACCGTCATATTTTCAACATCGTCCCAGCCCTATTCGTCTCACTTAGCAATGTCGCAGCGACCAAGCCAAGTTTTACGAACTATACAACTATAATACTCCAGCCACTTTATATTTAGAATGTTTGTAAACAAACTGTCAATACTTAACCTAAAAGTAACTTTAATTCTGTTGGTTTTTGTATGTATTCCTGAATTATTGGGGATTTGTGACCACTGCCTTCAATATAAATTACTATTAACTCAGTGTGACAGTTTGTTTACAAACATTCTACATTGAAAGTGACTGGAGTATAGTTCAATGTAATTCCAGTCATGGTAACAAACAATACTACTCACGAGCTATGTTATCGTAGAAGATCTCTAACGATATTTTGTTGAATAAAAATTTGTGTCCTATATCAGTATTACTTTATCTATACTTTCAACAATGTCCTGTTCTCGCTTAATGTATGTAGCTTTTTTAAATGGCAAAAGTAATGTGTATGTGATAAAAGTATCTGATTAAGATCCATATTATTTTACTTTAAACACCTAGTTTAATCACAATGCGTATAATATGTAAATATTAGATTTTGTAATAAAAACATTATCTTCAATGAATTTAGAAGCTTGCGATACTACGAGTCGTCATAATGTTAGCGCTTCATTTTGTGTAGACGTGTACAAGTAGGTATTACCTTAATTGATTTCGTTGATGCCTACATTACGTTCGCGTGGGTACACATTATGAAGGGCTAACAGTTATAGTAGGTGTTTGAATATATTTTTTACACATTAACCTCAGTCTGTGTAGACACGGATCCGTGACAAATCTTTTGTGCGCCCGTATGTCTTGTCACGGATCCGTGTCTGCGCGCTCCTCTTTACTTTTTGAAACAATCCTACTAATAATCCACTAATAATGCCGAAAGTTTGTTTGAATGGAGGCTTGTTACCTCTTCACGCAAAAAACTAGACTACGGATTGAGCTGTAACTTTGCACACGTGTTGATGTTGACCAGGATTAACACATAGGCTACTTTTATTTGGGTACAACGCATGCGAAGACGCGGGCAGAAGCTAGTTTACCATATTCTATGGTTGTTTTGTTTATTTTGACAGTGACATAATAAAAGAATGAACCCTATCCGATATTTGTCTAGTAGTTCATTGAAAAATAAAATGTAGTAAACTCATTCGAACTTTTTCACTTGCCGCATTTTCGAGTTTGTTGTAAGGTGCCTAAAAATATTTACAATGTTTTTGTAATTATTTTTCTTTCACATAAGATATAGCAATTACATAAGATTGTAGCTCAGTTATCAGTGATTAGGAAATAAAGTTTCTTTTTAGGAGAAATAACATAGAAATAAAATAGAAGTAAATTTATGCCTACTCTCGGTTAACTTGTCCTATGTCAGCGCCTTGCGTAAAGCGCAAGACCTCTGTTGGAGGTTTCGGAATTTGCGCGGCGCGGATGCACGCGTCTGTTAAAAATGGATTTATAACATAATTTTGAAAAGATTAACGTAACAAAAGATGTTTTTTGTTTAAGTGAATAGTTTTTCTGTATTATAATTGAACAAAACGGTAGTGAAAATCTTTTATTATTATTTTGTAGGCCTTTTAACTGAGAGTATGTATGAATTTACACCTATAATATATATTTATTATCGTATGATTACCACGTTATTTCTACTAAAAATAAACTTTATTTCCTAATCACTGGTAACTGAACTGCAATCTTATGTAACAAAAATAATTACAAAAACATTGCGAAAATTTTCACAACAAACTCAAAAATGCAGGAAGTGAAAAAGTTCGAGAGTTAACTACATTTTTAGGGGGCTTCGCCCCCCAATATGCATACAGACAGACAGCGCTTAGCATAGCGGTGTCTGTCTGTGTAGAGAAGATTACAACAGAACGCGTTGACCGATTTACATGAAACCTTTTTTGCTAGCACCGTCTTAAAGAGAGAAGGGTAGGTACTGATTGATTTTGGTCACAGGGACCAGAGTTCAAAAAAATAAGTCTTCAAATGGCCGAAAACGCCCAAAAATGCCATTTTTGAACTTTGGTGACCTTTTGAGACTTCGCCCCCCTTTCTGATAAGTAACCCCGTACCTATGCTTGTTTTACTCTATAAACGGCTGGACAAATGTCGGATAGGGTCCATTCTTTTATTATGTCACTGTCAAAATAAACAAAACAACCATAGATTTTGCTAAATTGTTTCTTATTTCATTAAAAAGTAAAGAGAAGCTCGCAGACACGGATCCTTGACAAGACGGCGCACCAAGTTTTGTCACGGATCCTTGTCTATACAGACTGAAGGTTAAAAGGACAAAAAAAAATTATAAAAGATTTTCACTACCGTTTTATTCAATTATAATACAGTAAAACCATTCAGTTGAACAAAAAATAACTTATGTAAATCTTTTCAAAATTATGTTATAATTCAATTTTTATGAGACGCGTGCATCTGCGCTGCGCAAGTTCCGAATCCTTCGATGTAGAAAGTCTTGCGCTTCGCGCTAGGCGCCGACATAGGACAAGTTAATAAATCTATCTGTTTTTGCAGACTAGTTCCTGTATTATCCTTACCTATCTGATGCCTCTTCCATACGTGACGGAGCTTCACCACTTAGAATTAACGTTCATATCTAGATGAGTTTTTGGCACTAATTCATGATTATCCATCCAGTAGATATCTTTGATGTGCGTTAAAACCATCTTGACAAACAAGGCTTGAAATCCCCATAGACAAAATGTGTTTTTGTAGGTAAAATCAGCCTTACACGCCCTTTAAACCAAACGAGCGGATAACAAGTTACTAGCATCCTGTTGAATTTAATGTTTCACCGTATAAAAATCATTTTCACAATTCGTGTTAATATCGCTTGTCTGAGCATTTCCAATAGATCATTTGGGATTTACTATTTCTATGAGTTAATTTATTTATTTATGGGTGAAAAGCACAAATCGATTGTTTACACTGTACACTATCACGATCGATATGGTTTACCAGCCGCACTCTATGCATCATTTCTAAAATACATATCAATTTAAATATGTATCTGAAAACGATTGATCTCTGTAACCACCACTTTTCTGCGTATGATGGTCACACACGGCGTTCTAACTTTGATTTATTTATGTCTTAGTGCACAAGCACAGTAAGAGCGAGGCGACACATATATTACACGCGTTGGGTGAATTTGTCAGAATATATTGTAAATAATAATAACATTTTCTGTAATATTTATATTTTGAAATCTGCCAAAACCACGTGTAAGCTGTGAGCTGTCAATTAGATTTATACGATTACTTATATTCCTTGAAGTAACTACATTATTGGGAGTTATTATTGCTATCTGCAGAGAAGTAGACCATACCTGAATATGGCATATCATTAGCTCTCATCTAAACGAATGTCATGTTCAGATGATCTACTTACCTGCAGTGGTGTAAGCCTCATTTGAAATACGAAGTTCTAGGTGAAAGTAGACTGTAATGATGACTATTTTTTATCTGTCTAGGTGGATGACCATCAAACTAATTTATACACAATAAAATTAAATAGATTACCTATTGGCAAGTTTTGTAAAATAAATAAGCTTATTATAATGCTATTATTATGATGTCACTAGTTAAGTAAGCAATATAAATATAAGGTAATTCGAATTATGTTGTTTTAATAACGTCATCTTTGCGGTGATTTTTGCACAAAGATCCCCTTGTGTTGTATACTGGTAAGGTAAAAAAAATATACATTTAAATTTAAGTAAGTACATTATATTCAAATAAATGATTAAATATTACATAACACAATACATTTAATTACCTACCACACACAGTTCACACAAATCTTACTCCTATGACCAAGAGCTCAATAAATTACTAGAAAACCTAGTGCTAACAGAGTATTAGATTGTAGAGGTACAATGAACACACAAGTTGCAATTGAATTGCTAGCGAGTTAACTGCATGGATATAAAACGTCAAACAATAAAGCCAAAGGGCGCACGATGATTATATTTTTTGCGGTGCGGTATGATTTTAAGAATATTTGACTAGGCTTTTATTTTAATTGTAATGCAGTATTGCGCTTCAAATCTTACAAGTTGATTTGAAAATACTTCCTGATATCCGCTGAAAATTCAAATACAGATTTAGTTTCGGTGACAATACAATATGCAAAACTCAACTCCGAAATGGCTGTTACCATGATGATGTTTTTGTCAACACCCCATACGAGTTTGGGTTATCAAAAAAAGCTTGTTTTTTTAACAACTTATTTTAATGTCGCGGACATTATAAAATGCTTATGTTGCAATTTAGAAAAAAATATCGCGCGATACTGCGCGCTTCACCGTCTAAAGGTTTGTATCGACAACTTCAGACTTGAGCTTGCTCGCGAGCGCGCGGCGGAGGTGCATCGCATCTGGCGGGGGTGGCGGCGTGTTGCCGGCGAGGGCCGCCGCTGCCACGCGAGCTGACCGCGGCCTGGCCTTGGATCCCTCACCGCCTATACCAGAGCAAAGTTTATTTATTTGAGTCAAAAGTAATAACGAATTACATAGCAAACTTAAACCTGATAAAATATAGTTTAATCAGAAAATAACTTAATTTATAGGTATGTATTTTATTCAACTGTTTTAAAAAGTATACTAACTCAATATGATTCAATAATTTTCAAAAATTCTTAAATAAAAATAAAGTTATGAAAAGAAAATTAATTTTATTGTAAAAAATTGTGGGGTGCTTTTTATCAAATTTATATAGTACCTACTAACTCGAAATAAATAACTACTAATTATATATAGGTATACAAAAATATCGAGCACCCCACGCTTTTTTACAATGAAATGAATTTTCTTTTCATAACTTTATTTTTATTTCAGAATTTTTGAAAATTATTGAAACATATTGAGTTAGTATACTTTTTATAACAGTTGAATAAAATATAAGTTAAGTTATTTTCTGATTTTTAGTTTAAGTTATTTTCTGATTTTTAGTTCGATTTGCTATTAAAGCGTGTTTTTTTACTTTTTTTCCAGATAAATATGTTTAGATAGATTGCAGTGTGGACCTATAACAACAATTTGAGGTCTCTTAGTGAATTAAATGATGAACCGACATGTCTTCGATAGCCGTATTCGAGGATGAGGAAGTTCATCATCATCATTGCCCTGCTCTTTTCACACAGGGATCAGCACAACATGTCCTCTCCTCCACCATTCTTCTTTGGCAGACATCAAATCAAAATTGACTCCTTTTCCGCTCGTATATTTCACAAAATCCATCCACCTTTTATTTTGGTCTACTCTGCTCACATCCGCCCACATTCATGTCCGTACCGCGTCACGTCAACTATGAGGAAGTTCATCATCATATCAGCCGTAGGATGCCCATTGCTGGACAAAGGCCTCCCTCTCATGGATCTCCAAGTTCTGCCGTTAGAATCGGCCAGCATTCACAGCCGACCTGCGGTTCTGTGCGTCTGACCATCTTGTATATGGACATCCTACGCTGCGCTTGCCGGTCCGTGGCCTCCATTCGAGAACTTTGCGGCCCCATAGGCCATCTGTTCTGCGCGCTATATGGCCTGCGCGTTGCTACTTCAAAGTGCTAATCCGTTTGGCTATGTCGGTGACCCGAGTTCTTCCACGTATCTTCTCATTCGATCTCGTAGAAATGTGAGGAAGTTCAATGATTAAAAATGTACAATACTTGACCTGCGGCAGCGTCCTCGTCATTTTCGGCAGCCCCGAGACGTTTTTCGCGCACTTGCTTCTTCAGGGCGAGCAGCTTGTCGCGCTGCTGTTTCAAGTATTCTTGGCGCGCTTTCATCTCTTCCTCAGTCACCTGAAAAATAAATATACCTACTTTTTGAAAATACATTTGTGGGTTGTTACAAAGAGGAGGTTCTTAAGGAGTATGTACCAATGTATATTTTTTTGTTTATTACCCAGTCGTCAAACCAATTTAGAAAAAAATTAAACTGGAAGCACTCGGCCACATTGGTCACATTTTTTCAAAACTCGGTTCTGTTGATGGGGTTGGGAGATAGGCAGTTTCATGAGGAATCGAGGGAACTCCTTAAATAAATTAGGCATACCTTAGCAACAAGTGCTTTCCGAAATTATGATTTGGTAAACTGAAACTTATTAAGAAAACCACTTATGGGCATCGAAACTCACAGCACTACTTTACAAGAATACCAAGTATTTTTGTAATACTGGTCCATGAGGTTGTTGGTTTTTAAAATGTCGATAAATTCACGGGCGGCGACCGAAAGGTGACTATGATGTGTCACTGCATCCATGTATCATCGCACTACCATTAATTGAAAAATTAAAGAATTATTATTGAAGGCTCCGGACTAAACTTGCGCGTATCCGCCATCTTGCTTTTAGAAAAGTAGGCGCAACGCTGGTGGTAAACCTTTTTTGTCTTACCGGGAGCAATCGCTTGTAATAGTGTAGGTACATATATTAGGTTCAGAGTTGAGCATTACATCAATTTATGAGAAGAACCCAGCATTACAGTGCGTAAATTTGCAACTTTTTGCTAATGGAACCGCCGTCAACAGTGGCAAGTACACACTAAGTAATAGCCCACTGATGACGAGCGAAGCAATACCACAGATTACAGAACCGCACTACAGCGTAGTGTATTGTTATGTTCGAATCTTGCATTACCAATTACAGATGATTGCTCCCGCCGAGACCCAGTTCTTCAGGACCTTACTTCAACTTTCCGAGGCGCTGGCTTCGGTGGTTCAATAACAGTCTTCGCTTTCACTGGATTAGGAGCAGAGAACGTAGTCTCCGCGATTTCTTCCTTCTTTTCGAAGCTGTGCAGTTTAGAAAGGAGGTTCTTTTTTTCAGCAACAACAACTGCTGGCGGTACAGCGGCAATCTCTTCTGTCTCTTCGAACTCTTCTACGAGTTGCAATCTGAAAGGTCAAGCAGATAAATCTAATGATGTACCTATTTGCCTATCTTTATCACTAGCGTTTATCGAGCGTGCATGCTAAACGCTGCGCATTTTTTTTTGCGCGCATTATTGATATAATAGGGTCGGGCAGTAGCGTTTTCGCGACGTTCAGCTGGGAAACGTGCACGCTTGAGAACCGCTAGTGTGCCCTGACTCTTAGTACCTGTTACCAATTAATAAGTATTGGTAAGGATGTGTTCTCCATATATAGAGTTCCTAAAATAAGATAGGTAAAGACAGTGTGTGTAAATGGTAGGTACTTGTTCTTTAGCTCCGTCATCACATCATCGCAGTCTGGCCAGCCATCGCTCTCGTCACTTTTCGACGAGTCGAGTTCTTCGTTGTCCGATGTGAAGAGGCTGGGCATTGTTCCAAAGCGCCTTTCAATCAGTTCCAATGCCTGTTAATGTAGTCAGTATGTAGTAGGAATGGACTGTCAAACTTCGTCAATGAAAATATGCATAGGTATGTAAATTATTAGAGAATAAATACGCTACACTACAAACAGTAACGAAGGAGTTTTGGTAGGTATTAATGGAGATATCTTTAAAATTAAAAAGCTTTAATCCGAATTAGCTTTATTCCTCAAAACGGCAGAACTGGTATTATTATCTTTGCCGTGTGGTGCCGGCAGTAGAATGTTACCCCTCCTCTCATGTCCATGGATGCAGTAAGAACCTGCTAAGGGATACCTTCGGAAAATGGGCAGCAGCGTCTTTCCGTGTATCAACAACAACATCCCGTACTGCGCTCGCCAACCCGCCTGCCAAGCGTGGTGAGTATGTCACCTACGCCTCATGTAGATCCATGAGGGAGGCCTGTGTCCACTAGTTTAGTAGTAGACGTTTTACGGCTGAAATGATGATGATGATGAACCACAAAAACGAGAAAAAAAGAGGCAAATATTTCTGGTTTGAGCGCTAGCAACCTAGCATAGCCTTAATCAAATACGTGCGTGTGGACTGGAATAAGTTGAGCTAAGGTAGACTAAAGAACAGATGAATGGTTGTGGGAAAGGAGCGAAAGAGGAGTACCTACCTAGGTCCTTCCTTGGGCCTACCCCACGTTATTGTGTGATAAGGGTTGATAAATGATTAACTAGTCTTGATATGAATTATTCCACTTTGCCTCACCATGTGCCCCACTGGTGGGGAGGGACAAAGTGGAATGGCTTAAATTTGGCAGTGGCATCTGCCCCACTAAAACGAACACTAGGTAGTCTAAAATTTTGGTGGATCCCCACTAGGGTTGGCAGTGGCTCCTCATAATAAGAGTAGGCAGCTTAAAAGGTGTTATACCTGCAACTGCAACTCCACGTTCTTATGCGTCATCATCTTAACAAACATGTCATAGTCGTTGGCCGCCCAGATCTGTTCAAACAGCCGTCTGTGGAAATGGGCTGGAAGACCGGCCAAGTTTCTAGCTGACAGCTTGCAGGCCGCTTCGAACTGGTCCGCTGTTATCCCTATGTCGTCCATGAATGAGCCCAACATTACGTCCACCTGTAGGTTATTCAAATAAGGTTTAAGCTCTTGTGTATGGTGAAAGGTAAAATATGAATCTAAAGAAACAAGGTTTGCTAAATCCTAGCTGTGAGCTTACGACTGCTTCGAACTGGGTTCTATTTTTGCAGACTCGCATTTACATCCAACTCATCGTTCGCAGATAAGACCACTCATGTGAATATTGCAATAACGGAGGGGAAAACTTTACGAATGGATACGTAGGTTTTCCCCTCCGACTTCTTGTTCTAAGACTGACGCAATTGAAATTATAGCGGTTCTAACATTACCATCTTAGAAACATTATGTTAAGTAAATAAATCACGAACTAACTTCTTGAAAACACAAGAAGCTTAATATTTTGGAAAATTGTCTATCTCATTATTACCTACTTAAAAAAAACTTAGGCGTAGTTATCCTAGTCACTACTTCAAAAAGCTCTTACCAGATTTCGATATTCATCATGGGTTTTCTTGTACTCTGGTCGGTCTAAGACTTCTCCATTGTCAGTAGGCTCAAATGCTAAAGAAGTTAAACAAGAGCAAATTAGAAGAGATTGGTACCATAATGTTTGTTATGTTTATTTTCTACTTTGGTAACTCACGTAAGGACTTTTCTTCTATGAACGTCTGCAGGGGCACGTTCCACACTGGACCGTGTAGAAACCCCACGAGCGAGTCGAAAACCCATGCATTGCCATCACCCTCCATCATAAAATTTTTGTGTTTAATAAAGATTCAAAACTCAATGCAATATGAAAACCTGTAATTTGCGTCAATCGTTGTGTGACGTCTGTTTATGTTTCATGCTGCTATGGTTACCACTGTGATTGCCCACTACTCGTATGGACACACTCACGCTATACCAAGCGGCAACCGTGTGACGGCCTATGGTGACTCGGCCGTCAGCAACGGACTCGGATAAATTGCTCGGACGAGTATACTGCATCACGGCGCAACGGTAATTCCCCGATCGAGGTCCGTCTTTGTAATATGAGGCACGGGACCGGCTCAATGACCGTGCTACGGCCGACACTTGGCTCGTACCGTACACGACACGGTCTAACTAGAGTGAGTCATCTTTAATCTGTGCCCTTGGTCACTCAAGGTTAAGCTGTCTGTAGGTAGCTAAAAGCATTCATAGGGCTACAGCATGACATAAAGTTTTAATTTTCTTTTATTAATTTAATTATATTTCATTTTCTTACCAACTCTGACTTAGCGATGAGGGCCTTAAACATTGCAGCAGTCGTATCGATCGTAAATAATTTGGTTGTGAGGCACGTGTTTAAAAATGATTTATTAATTTGCTACGGACTCCCAACCTAAGACATACACTACAAACAAGGTTAAAAGTAACTGCATGCATTGTACTTATCATGGACCAAATAAATACATTGTACCTACTACCTATTTGTATTTGAAAAAAAAACGACCAAACTTAAAATCTTACTAACATAGGTACATATAACCGGGTATGTATCGCGAAAATTACCTTTATTATTAAAGATAATATTAAATGTAGGTAATTTACGCGATAAATATCCGGTTACCTATATGTATGTTAATAATGTGTTGTGATCGCGAAAGTTTAAAAAAGACAAACTTAAAATCATTTTTTATGAGCGCCATCTATTGAAGATGGCTTTCCAAAAATCCTTTTTGTCAAGCCTCAAGAAGTTTATAATTTTCTTACCTTTTAAAAGATGAGCTGCCTGTGTAATTGGGGGAACATTTAGCCCAAGGTATTTTTATATGTATTTTGTATGTTAGTTGTGTATCTTCTGTTGGGGGCTCAAATACAATACTCGTCTCACTTCGCCCAACACGACAGTCTTTGAGAGCGTCGGATCAGGGGGTCTACTCGGAAAACGACTTCGATAACGACAAACGATGACGATTACGATACGAATCTAAACATGTATGTATGTTTATGATATGGTCCCGAATCAAACACATGATTTATCAGTTGGTGGTTACGTAGTTTTTAACACATTTACCTACTTTATTATTGTTTTTTATATAGAGCCCGTGGTCATTTAACACATCGCATCAAGAAAATGTAGGTAATTTTCCTTTGAATGGTAGTTATCATCAGTCATCACCATGTCAGTAGTAGGACGTCCACGGACATAGGCATCCCTCATGGATCGCCAAGTACTCACTCATCATGAGGGGGTGCTGCCATCCTCACCACGCTTTGCAGGCGGGTTGGCGAGCGCAGTACGGAATATTGATACACGGAAAGATGCTGCTGCCCATCTTCCCTTGGCAGATTCGTAAATGCAGCTAGAATTTACCAAGGGAAGATGGGCAACCTCGGAAAAGAGAGGAAGGGCAACATTCTACCGCCAGCGGAACCCCACGGCTAGAATGATAGTAATGTCACAGTTCTCTATGTATTATTAAACCAAAAGTAATGAGTGATTTTCTCCTTTTGATTAGAGCAGTAGGTAATTATTAAGTAAATTTCCTAAACTAATCAAGGATATCGAGTCCATTAATGAATTTAAAAAGGCTTTCAAAATTATATCATCAATAAATTAATTTAAGATTTATCACTTCTTTTCCGCCGATTATGGCCCTGAGACGGTTTGTGCCTCGTTTGTAAAATAATAGTGTAATTTAACGCTATTATTTTAAGGTTTGTGCACCTTGCGTAGCTGACGCAAATCAGCCGGCCGAACTGAACCTGACATTTAAAACCGCTCGACTTATTTACTTTTAAAGGCATTTGTTTGCATGTTACTTTATATAAATATTTATAAGTTTTTTGTGACAATCGCTTGCTCCTTGTATCTTACTTTAAATGATTATAATGTTAATAATTAATTAGTTTCTCATAAATGTGAAATGTTTCAGGGAAATAAACATTCTACCGGTGCGGTATGTGACAGGAAAATCTTTCCACCAGTTCACAAAAGTTAGAAAAAAAAAATAGAAAAAAGAAAAATAAGGGAACTAGTAAAATCTACGCAGGACAAAAACTGCAAAATTTACTAAAGGGAAAATAACATAATGTTAGACTGGGTTGTATGGGCTTAAACTATAGCCTGCTCCGAAAGGAGCTAAAAAAAAATACTGACATGACGTAACGAAACAGTTATGTCATGTCAGTAATGTCAAATTCAAATGTCATGTCCATGTCTTATTTCAGGTATCATTAGAATTTCCAGTTGAAAAATAATTCTTATTTTTCAGTTCAGGTTAACTCATGATTTCTGTATCAAACGAATGTCACTAATAATCAGTGTTGGATTTTGTAGTATAATTATACTATTTGTACCATTATTTCATTATGTGTAGTATGTAGTATCTTTAAGTCAGAATACTACGCGAAGATACCATAATTTTACCTTCAAGCCGATTGACAACTTTTATTGGTTGAATCATTTTGCTTTTTATTATTTATCCTACAATTTCGGGAAGTTCTGTATGTATGGTAATATCGAATCAGCCAGCGATTAGTGGTGGCTAAAAGAACAAAGTATCCAAAGCCGTAAATAAGCGACAGCGACAAGCTTCGGAGAATCCCCGCGTAGTGTTGTACTTTATCGGTCGTTCTAACCAGTGATGCCATTGCTACGGCAATTGCCGTGTTATACGGCAATTGGGGCTGCTTGGCAAAAAAAACACGGTACACGGCAGAACATTCATTGCCGTATCATAAAACACGGCAATCAGGGCAATCCACTTTAAAAACAAACAAAGTAAAAAACGCGTTATCGACTACTCTTGCCAAGAGACATTTCAAGTGTAGTCGATTAATGGTCACACATCTCTACGGTACAAAATCAACTTATAGTTGGAAACACCTCATTCTAAGTCATTCTGACATTGAAGTTTCGCTATTTTGTATGTAACGTCTCAAAAACATTCCATTCATTCATGAGGACCAAGTGGCCAACCAATGTTCGATGTTTTTTGGTCTGAAATATTGACCCAGCTGAATGACAGTTGTGAAAACCTAGCCAAATTTGTACTAAATATTTTGTCTCTGCCCCATGCCAATGCCGATTGCAAGATAATTTTTAGTAGCGTATAAATATTATTAAAACGAAATCTCGTAATGAAATGATTACATCCACTATAAACAATACATTGCTCGCCAAACAATACATTTAGTATATAGGAAATTGCACAGATTTTAAGCCTACTAAAGAAATGCTAAATTACATGAAAGACAGTTCAAAATACCAACTAAAGAAAGAGGAGGAAGAAGAATTAAATCGTGACATTAGACATTTATATTATGATGGTTCTAATGAATAAAAAAGCTAAAAAGTTATTGGATATCTATTTATTTTTGTTTCTTTAAACTTTAAAATTAAGGACAGCAAAGCTACAAAGTATATGTTTTATGAAAATGTATGAGACACGGCAATTTCTCTTATTTTGCCTCAAAACACGGCAATTCGATATCCAAAACACGGCAGTAATTTGTTTTCTGATGGCAACCCTGGTTCTAACAGATGGGTGTGATGGTCCATAGAGTAACATTATATAAAGGGAGATAGAGGTAACAGTAATTAAACGATGCAACGCCATCCGACGGTAATTGACTGCAACTTATCGTAACTTCCGTGGCTCAGCGGGACAGTAATCGGCTGAAAAGCAGGAGGTCAGGGTTCAATCCCCGCTGGCTGGAAAATGTTTTTGTTTTTACCTGTATACCTATTACTACTTTTCCTAAAAGTAGGTGGCTTAAATAGCGTAGGCAAAATATCAATAAAACATAATGTTTTATTCAAACATTTATTTATTCAAATTTTCAAACATTTTTTTTTTCTTTTTCTTGCATATTCTTGCGCAAGATTTTGAAAAATATCGTCACTGTTAACAGTCTCCCTATTGCGACCTTTTAATATATTGTTAGTGTCTTTACACCAATTGTGTAAAAAAAATCGACAAGCTAAATCAAACATGAAGTCCACATTATCTTTTTTATGTTTTTCACAATTAATGAAATTGGTATTAATTTCTATATACAAAACTGTTTTAGTTACATTCTTTATATTATAACTTTGCGTTTGTTTCTTTAAAACCCACATTAATACATCTTGTATTTCAGAAAACATTTTTATCAACTTATCTGTTGGGTAACCTAAGTATTTCTTTTTTTTATCATATTCCCTGGCTCGAATGTAGTCATTATCTTTATCTTTATTGTAAAGATCGTTTTTACAAGACACACAGTTTTTAAACACATTAATTTTTGTTCTTCTTAAAAGGTAACCAGTTACATATTCTAGTTGTCCTAAAACCACTGGACTTTCTTTTTTTAAATTGAAATCTACAAAAATATTTTCGTTCATATACGATAGATCTATATTTTGAGGGATGTTGTTCATTTGATTACTTTTAAACAGTTCTTTCATTGACTTAAACATTATTTTACAATTATCTCGTTCACAGTTAGAACCAGGCGAATGCATCCCTGTTAAATTGCTGATTAACAGAGATGCAAACGCTACTTCAAAACCAGCTGGAGTAGGGCTTATGTTTCGGTAGCCATGACTCCGAATGCTTCCGAAGAAATTCTCAAGTGGGTCCTGGTTGAAATGTCTCATCCATATTGATTTGATATTATATTTAAAAAACAAAACATCCCTCAAATATTCTGCGTTATTTACTGTATGTAACCAGTTACTAACAGATGGAATGGTAACCTCTTGATTATTTTTTAAAAATCTAATTGATTTTAAAACATCTCTTGCATTTGCCCATGTAGTGCTGTGACTTGAGTTTGGTGTTACTGATCGCAATAATGGCTTTCCACTTCTTTTCCTTGAGTTGACTTGGCTTCCATTAAAAGAGTCAAATAAATTGTCAAAGAAGAGTATTACGTCCGCAGTCTGCTGGCATTCCATTGGCAATATATGTTTATCTGGAACATTAAAAAAATTGCATTATAAAATAAAAAGTCAATATAAAAAGTCAGTATGGTTTGGCTATTGTGCAGCTAGCAAGCCCTGCAAATATTTCTATTCAATGCAACTACTCTACTGCTAGTCTTTTTTGATTAACCATAACATAAAATATTATTATATGAAAATTACCTGCTAAATAACCAATTGTGCTTGCAACTTTTTGACTAAAAATTTGTGTAGCAAGCTTCACCTTCATCTTGCATTTTTCGGGGTTAATGTGATCCTCTGTCAGATTTTTTATCAATTTTATGCCTGAATAGGAAGGGTTTTCTTCATGTAGTTTTATTATATGTTCCCATTTTGCTATTTTGATAGCTCCATTAATTGTGCATTTTAAATTCTTATCTAAAAGATTATTTCTAATGCCTTTAATCAGATGCGGCGGATCGTACAGCGGTATAATTTCTTCATCATCTATTTCGAAGATGTCTCTTTTAAGTTCTTCTCCTTTTCTTAAATATTTTGCTTTGGTTTCGGCAATTAAATGTCTGATGCAACTTACATTGGCAGCTCCCTGATCACACACTGTAGCCAAAACCCGCAAACCCACACTGTTTAATTTTCTGATAACAGTTTTAATTAACATGGCCAGTTCTGCCTTTTTCGTGCTGCCAGAGCAAAATGTGTATGCCACAGGTTGTTTGTAGTTTCTTAAAACTCCCCTTATCATAAAAACCAATGCATGATCTGCAATTTTATTCTGGTTGTCTGCGCCATTAGTAACAAAACCTGAAATTTGGTCTTTTCTTTGGTTGTAATGAAAATGAGGTGATATCGCCATTTCGTCAAATAACAATATGCACAACTTGTCATCAGGTTTCAGCTTGTTGATTTTCTTCCGCATCACAATAAATAACTTTTCATTGATTCCTGCCCTTAAATCCGCTCGCTTTATTAATCTGCTTAATGTTAGTGGAGAGGGCAGCACAAATATTTTACTGAGTAGCCTGTAGCACCTTGGTCCCTGTTTATAAATGCTCAGTGCCATGATTTTTTCTTTTTCTGTGAATCTTCTACCCATCTTGTTCTTTGTAATTTCTCTAAATTGCATTGCCACAAATATAGCTGCCAGGCTCGTAAAGTTTTTCAAACTATTTTGAAAAGTGTTATTTTCTGATAATTTTAATGCCTTCTTCAAACGTGTTGCGTAACTTTCTTTTTTTCTGGTTTCTTTCTTTAGCATTTGTAACAAACTTGCTTTGTTGTCAACAAATCTGATCCCTGCAATTAATTTATTTAAATGTCAGTCATCAATGCAATTTTAATAAGTATAAAAGATGCCTGTGAAGATAATCTACATATTAAATATATATTTTTAAAAGTTGTAAAAGAAAAGAAAAATATTAATTATTTAATATTACATTTGCAAATCTGTGACAATTTGTGACTATCTATACACTACTATTATGACTTAAGCTAAATCACCTTTAGAAGTAGTAGCAGCTGTGGGATTCAAATTTCGGGTGGTGGCATCAATGGATTGCAATACTTCTAAATTACTGGCTGCAGGTAAATCCTTTAAATTACTGACTTCAGGGAAAACTTCCAAATCACTGCCTGCAGGATCTATGTTTGTAATGTCTCTCATCGCCACCTTCTTCATTTGACTCCCTGTTAAAATTAATAATGGGAATCAATAAACAGTTAAAATATTTCACTTTGAAAATTAACATGAGATATACTTGTGAAAAATGAATAGTTTAAAATAAATAATAAGTGCTACATTGTTTGTTAGTAATTTATTTCACTTAAATACTTCATTGATTTATATACATTATTTGTAGTCAATAGACTATTATGTACTTATTACACTTTAAAACCATAATATCATATATATCTACTATTGTCAAATTCAAAACTCAATTCAAAAGAATGTGTAGAAAATTCTGATAATATTTAAAATAATAAATTACCATGCATGTGTAAAGTTGGAATGGCTATATTAGATAGCATTCTAGTCCGTGTCAAATATTTTTCTTCAAAGTGATAATGGCATATTTTTCTATTTTTTAAAACAAACTCCGGATCTAATGAAGTAATAGTACTTCCAACAGCATTCACCCAAGTAAGAAATCTTTCTTTCTCTTTTCTTGGATTAGGAAATGCATGCAGCACAACATTGTCAGTACCTGCAAATATTAAAATAGATTATTAGAAACTATACATCTCATCATAGTAATAAAAATAAAATAGGGTCTCTCAGATCTCTTGGTATCTAGTATTTACGATACCTTGGGGATTTTAACGGTGATAGTCGGGTACCTCCAAACATTAATACTTTTAATATTATAAATGCGAAAGTTTCAGGATCTAGGATGGATTTTTGATACTTCTTCACGCCCTAGAAACGGATTTGGCTGAAACTTGAAATAAACCTATACGAATAACACACTGGTAGGTACAACGCGAGCGAAGCCTCGGGCAGATACTAGTAAAGAATAGATGAAGAGATAGACTGTTATATTTTGATGAGAACTTACGAGATTTACCACATTGTGGAACACAACACTTCCTAGCAGAACAAGCCATGTCCTCCGGTATCGACAATATCCAAATCGTCAGGCACAAAAACAGTGTCCAAAGCGTTTTACGAGGGTCAAAATTTGTCAGCGGGGTCATCGGAGTCCAAGGGAAAAGCAAAAGTAGAAGATAATTATTAGTAAAATCACAAAACACGGACACACAGCACAGCAAACGAGACTGAACTTCGCCAAGCCAATTTATTTACGTTCCGTTACTGTCAATAAGTGAGTGAACAGAAAATAATAATTGGTCAAATGCCAGGACTGTGAATGAGCCCTTATGAATAAGCCCCTATTAATATTGAGAAATAATTACCTAGACATTCATTATTTTATTTTTAGATCTAGTTTACAGTAAATTTAAACATGCTGGTATAGTAATCTAAATTCCTTTTATGCGTGAAAATGAACGCAAAAGTTACCCAAATGCTGCCATATGAAATAGTAATACCATCACAAAATAATAAACTATAGTGCACGTGTCGACATCTAGAGGTAATTGACTCAACTATTAATACCTCTCAAAATCATAATGTATGGGAGTGAAATGACCCTGTGATGGTCGGTGCTGAGATAAACATCTACTTGCCTCAATTTGATTGATTTGTACATTAACAATTACTAAATAAAGAAAATTTCACTTACATAAATGCATTTTAATAGTGAAATCCACGAAAAACGAAACGTAGTATAATTTTCGACAAGTAGTACTTATATTTTTAATTTCCAAAGACAATAATTTTTTGAGGGTCTGAATCCAACCCTGCTAATAATGTAAAACTTACTCAAATACCTCAGGGAGTGCGCACTACAAAACATATTACCGCTATCGATCGAAATAAGTTGATTGTATCGCAAAAAACAATCATGGATAGCCGTATCTTACTGGACTGCGATAATGTTAATGGTGTGAAACTTTCACTAAAAATGCTGACAGGCCATATTTCAAATACTTCGACCCTATCACCGAAATCTAGAAAATTTATTATCACATACAAAAGTGAGAGAAACAGGAATTCATGGGCAAAAACGTCTCTGTTCATAGCCATTCTTTTCAACATTGTGGTGTTTAGCTATGTCCGTATAAGCCTTACGGCCTTTGCCTATATAACTTTGATATGTTCCTTTCTGGCGTTCTTTTGGATCACGCACAGCGTTCAATCAGGTAAATAAGCCATTGTGTATTGTTATTGTTCTTATGGTTTAGGTAAGTTAATTTTAGTAATTTTTGTATTGTTCTGTATAGGTAATATGGTTTACAGAATAAAGAGTTTGATCTATCTATATAACTCCACTGCTGGACGTCTTATGTAAATAAATAAATAAAGATGATGATGATAAATGCCTTACATAGATAGGACACCACAAAGGATCAAGACCTGATCATGAGAGGTTGTTGCCGTAATCACCACACTTGTCAGGTAGTTTGGCATGGGTTATTGATATACAGAAACATGCTGCTGCCCATCTTCCAGCAGTAAGAATCTACTTATCCCTTGGCAGATTCTTACTGCAACCACAGGGTAGTGAGAAGGGGCAACATTGAAATGCCCGCACCCCACAGCAAGCCACAATTTGAATTTAATTATTTTTACAGCATTATCATTGATAGTCTATAGTGTATTGGATGCTGAAATGTTTAGGATATCTATCATCACTTGCCTGGCACCTATTCTTACCATACCATCAACTATTATATTTTTGTGTTTATTGTATCTGCAATCAGTTTTCATATGAGCAGTTTAGTTGAAAGCGCTGGTGCAGAACTACCTTGTATATACAAGGTATTACCAGATTGTGCTGCAGCAGTTTGTTCTCTGCTTGCATGCTTATTTATAATGCTGAAAAAACCTTAAAAAGACTTTTATTTACTTCCAGAAACTCTTCTAGTAATTCCAACTGTAGGAATACAAAGCTCGGTGAAGTATGTTTGGGGCAAGGAAGATGTCTTTATATCTTGGAACAGCATAGATGATGTAATCATCAATGAAGTTATTAAAATGGTATGTGTATAATGAAATCATACCTTATTTTCAGGCTGCAATAGAAGAGTATGTTGATGTATACCACATATTATAAGGCTCATATAATATGTTAAAAGTAACATTCATAAATAAACCTAATCATCATCATTTCAGCCATAAAACGTCCACTGATGAACACAGGCCTCCCTCATGGATCTCCATGAGGGGTAGTTGCCATACTCACCACGCTTGGCAGGCGGGATGGTGAGCGCAGTATGGGATGTTGATACACGGATAGATGCTGCTGCCCATCTTCCGGAGGTATCCCTTAGCAGGCTCTTACTGCATCCATGGGCATGAGAGGAGGGGTATCATTCTACTGCCGGCACCCCACGGCGGCATAAACCTAATGCTTGTGTGATTTCCTTTGCTCCTATTCCTGTTCAGTAGAATGATGCAAATATTTTAATCTTAGTATAATGCATTTAGTATATATATAATATTGTGACTGGACCAACATGATAGCTCTGGATTGAGACGTCTGGAGAGAATGAGGGGAGGCCTTTGTTCAGCTGTGGGACACCAATGGCTAATAATAAAATAAATAATAATGCATTTTAATTTAGTTGAATGTTTTATAAAGGAACTTGCCTGCAGAACAATATTTGTCAAAGTCAAATCTTGTAAGCTGAATAAGTACCACTTACTGACATCCAATTGAGCTGAAATTTGTCACATACATTAAGTTCTTTTGAATAGGGTATGATTGTATAAATGTGGAATTACCTTATAAATTTTTATAAATTATGTTCTTAAATAGTAGTTCTGTCACCTAGATTAAATCAGCAAGTAATATCAAGACTGATGCAGATTAGTGACAAATGTAAACTCACAGACAGAAAATACAGTTGCCCCTGTTAAAATGGCGCTACCACAATTTCTGTGTATTTTTGCAATTTTAATTATTAACTTATTGATCTTAAAATTATGTAGACTTAGTATACTGTAATTTAAGGAGCATAGCAAGAGTTGGGTTAGTGTCATGGGGGTAATACACAATACATCCCAACAAGGTATGTCAGTGCTGATCTGGTATCCACCATCAAATTAGAGTTAAATTGATCTTCTTTACTCCAGCCTCATCAGCTTAACAAAGAGATACAATTATTTTGAGGTGATTAAAAACCTTATCAAAAATGTATAATTCTAATTGCGGGTTCGATTCCCGCCTCGGGACAAATGTCTGTACGATCTGCAGATATTTGTTCAGGGTGTTCTGGGTGTTTTTCTATATATAATAAAAATATCTATCTATGTAGTATAATGTATTAAGTATATCAGTCATCTAGTGCCCATAACACAAGCTCTGCTTAGCTTGGGGCTAGATGATGCTGTGTGATTCGTCGAGCATTATTTATTTATTTATTTATTTATAATTCTACCTAAGTGTGGTTTAACAGTAAAAATTTCAAACAATTATTTTAACTTGAATTTGTAAACTTCATGTACTATTATGTTTCCAGAACCGGGTACTATTTTTCCTAACTGTGTTAGTGAAACCAAACTCTGAATCAAATACTCAAGATACAGTGAAGTTGGTGCCAATGTTCCAGGTATGTTGATGTAAGAAAATGGGGGAGGACTCTTGGTTGTTGCAGCATTTCAGCAGTCATGAAAGTAATTACAGTAGAATGCTAAAATGCTAAAAAATTTATAAATAAATAATGCTGGATACTAAACACAACACCGTCTAGTCCCGAAATAAGCAAAGCTTGTATTATGGAAACCAGAGATGATTTACAGAATACTTAAATGCATTTCTTTGTAAATTCATACTTATTCATAGAAAGTTCCCAGACACAGGACAAATATCTGCAGAACAATTACAAACATTTGTCCTGTGACTGGATTCGAACCCACTACCTGCTGCATATCAGTTGGTAATTAGACCAACTGAGCAACGGAGGCATGTCTTGACAGAAAGTTTAATTGTTAAATTATATTTCGTGAACATAATATCTTAAAATAATATACCTACACATGTTACTGTAGATTTATAATATTGGTTAATCTATTCTAATGTCTGACTAAAGTTTTCAAAGATTGTCTACTCCCTTTACTAACAAATGTTTTTTTATTTGCAGAATACAAAACCTAGATTGATTATGCTGGAGAAAATTTACTCAGAACTTCAAGTCTTAATGAGAGAAATTGTAAAAAACCAGTCAAAAGATTCCGGTGACAAAGGATAAATTACAAAATTACTGCACTGTGGATACTGTCATGGTAACATAGCACAAATATTAATATGTGTTTATTAATGTGTAGAGAAAAAAAATAATGTGCAGTCAAAATTTTAGATTCTGTCGGGATTTTAACCCACAACAGACAAACGTTAACACGAGCTGCTTTTACCATTCGGCGACAGAGCATTTAGTCGCCAGTTCGAAAGTCTTTAATGCTATCTACATGGTGTAGATAGTTAATTGTAAATGGCAAGACAAAGAGGGTTGTTAAGGTGTAAGTCATCCATTCATAAGTTTACTCGGATGGATTTTTATACCCACTAAATAAATAGTTTATCATCTTTACAATCTTGTGAAATGTTCACAAAATTAAACAAGTAGGTATTAAGGAATTAAAACTTAAGTAAAACATTCCCCAATGAAAGTATTTTAATTTAAGCCAAAGATGACTATAAAATATTATAAGTTGAAATAACATATTGCATCTCCAGTCGTAGACTGACTCAATTCAAAATGTTGGTGAATTAAGCTAAGTAAGGAACGACTCCAAAAAGTGCGCTCTATCGCCTAGTAAATCAGAAACCGTAATAAATAAACTGTAATAGCTCTCTGTTTCATTTATAGTCAAGTTATAGTGTGATTTATCAAAAACTGTCAAGGACCGAAACACGTTTTCTTCATTTCCAAAAAAAACATGAATTTTGGATTGAGTCAGTCTACGACTGGAGGTGCGATATCAAAACCTAATTTTGGTGTAGGAATAAACTTGGTCTCGGAAAAACCAACTGTTCATTTTGTATTCCTAATTATAACAAGTTGCATTTTTGTACACTGCTTAATTTAAATATCTTTTTTTGATTATATTAACGAGGAATTCTAGTTTTGGTTCAACGCGCTGATCTCAAGAACAACTGACTCGAATCGAACAATTATTTGAGTGTTGGATAGCTGATCTATCGATGACTTGGGTGTTAGGCCGTATACAGAAAGAAAGCTGGAAACTTATAAGCGCTTACCGGCGCTTGACAGCGCTGGTAACCCGCGCAGGAAAATATATGAACACGCGCCGATAAGCACTGAACGGTGCCGAAGTTCCGACAAGCTTCAACACGCGCTGGTCAGCGCTGGGCGCATTTTTAAATACACATTTTCTAACAAAACCAAATCATCGTCCGATGAGTCCGACATTTCGCTTGGTCTGCTTCAACCTGCTTCCTTTGTGTAGAACGGACCAGCGCTGTCAAGCGCCGGTAAGCGCTTATATGTTTCCAGCTTTCTTTCTGTATAGGTACGGCCTAACCCAGGTGCTGTCACTTGGGTAGAACATTTCAAGGAAAATACAAACCTTATCGAAATGTTGGTCCGTTAGTCACGTCCTTAGTGAACGTGATCACGCAGAGATACCGCCTAACATCAAAAGGTCTCGTCGTTGTAGTATATAAAAAAAAACTAAAAAACGGGCTAGTTAAAAAAAAGCTTGTAAAATCTACCTTGACCAGAATTTAAATTTACAGTTAATATCACTGTCTTAGAAAAACGTAGAAGTAGTAGAACATTCTGTGAGGAGTTCATCTGAGAAGTACTTAGAACTTTTGGTGAGTTCATCCGGGGAAGTACTAATACCATACCTATTTCTGCCGCCAAGCAGTAATGTCTATATTGCTGTGAGGTTGTTTCATATTAATCTAGTCATAATCAGTACCTATTCTAGAGAATATTCGAACTGTTGTTAAATATTACTATTAATAAGATCATATAATAAAGGAATGACAACTTTAATTTGTATGTTTTTGCTTTGAAAGAGCCATTTTCCCTGCTTCTTATCCTCATATTTCGTATTTTAAATCAACCAATGTTTGCTTCCATCTCAGCCACAGAACTGTTGTTCAAGTCCACTGCTAGACATAGGCCTTCCTCACATGATTTTCCAAGATCAGGAGGTGGTTGTTTCCATACTCGCCACGCTTGGCGGGCGGGTTGGCGAGCGCAATACGGGATGTTGATACACGGAAAGACGCTGCTACCCATCTTTCGGAGGTTTCCATTGGCAACCATTTATTTCTCTCACAAAAGCATGATAACAATAAGTGGTATAACAAAAACCTTACAAATTAAGCCTGTTTTGTGAGAGGTGGTGCCTGAGAATGGTTTTATAAAAAAACCTGTATCAGGTCACCAGTGCTCTCGCTCGACACTAAAAATATGCTTAGTATTCAGCTAGTACCTACTCATTACAAAACTGCATAGCAGAAGAAACAAACAGATATAAGGAGATAAAGAAGATACAATACAAAAAGATAATTTAGGTAAGCAAGTTACCTAGGTATTAAAATATAAATATATACTTCTCAAAAACAGTCATCACTTACACTCACGTACATCACTTATACAAGCGGTGTGTTGAGTTTAGCGTAGGTGTGAGTGTGTAAATATGAGTTTGTATGAATGTTATAGTGTTTAGAAGGTAAAGTTCCAAGCGCCTTATTTTTGTGGAGTTAGCAGGTTTTCTGTTTTATCATAGTTTAGCGTTTTTAGCCGTTTAGTCATATCGGATTTGCATTTACTTTTATTTAAGGCATAGATCGGAAAAACACTATTAATTTTATTGTAGAGGTAAGGGCCAAGGAAGCAATCGAAGTGTTTACTGTTGTTTGTACTAAAAGATCTAGTTGGACAGACATTACCTTGTCTACGCTTATTTTTTAAAATGTTCTCATCATAAATAACTTTGGAATGTTGGAATAAAATAAACTGCAGAACAAAGAACTGCCTGACAGTACATCCAGTTTTAGATACAGCTCAGTAGTCGAAAATCGCCGAGGAAGGCCTGCACTAGTTGTTTAAAATAGCTCTGGGCTCTTTCGAGAAATAACATATGGCATTTGGCTGCACCATCCCACGAAGTAATGCAGTAGCCAAATATACTTTGACACAGGGCCAGGTAGACCATTCTGTTGATATCCCGGTCACCCACATGTTTGAGCTGTTTGAAAATATATACCAATTTGCGCAGTCTGGAAGCAACCATGCTGGTGTGGTTATTAAAGGTTAAAGTTTGGTCAATGATTACTCCCAGATTATTTAGTGTGGTCAGTCCGTTGTAGATTTGGACAAGAGCAAGAAAGACCATATGGGGAACACTTGTGTGCAGTAATCGATAGAGTCAACGGAGGAGGACTATTTGATTTGAGTGCGAAGGCCATAAAGGTGGATTTGATGGCATTGAGCGTAAGTGCGTTTTCTCTGAGCCATGCACAAACCTTTGTTAAGCCGTTTTGAGCACTAGTAAATGTCCCCTGCCAGTTATTGCCACTAAAAAAAAGCGCTGTGTCATCCGCAAATGTAAGGATTTTTCCGTTTAGCAAATTAATGTCGCAAAGTTCGTTGATGTAAATGAGGAACAGAGACGGGCCGAGGATACTTCCCTGAGGAGCACCATAGTTTATTGACAGATCATCGCTAGTGAATTGGTCTATTTTTACTCTTTGTTTCCTATTTGTTAAATAACTTTAGAAAAGCTGTAGGGGAAGGCCTCTTATGCCAATATTTTCTAGTATTTTACAATGATGGGGATTGAAACCGAGTCGAAAGCCTTAGCCAGGTCCAAGAAAACCGCTAAGCACTTTTTTACAGTCCAGAACAGAATCCAAAGCCTTAGGGGATAATTCGCATATTTCTTGGGACGGAAGCCATATTGTGAGCGTGATAATAAGGAATTCGATTGTAGAAAATAGGTTAATCGGTTGTTTAAGAGTTTTTCTAGGATTTTTGACAGTGTAGGTAGTAATTATATTGGCCTATAGTTCTCGACTCGGTCTCTATCTCCTCCTTTATAAATGGGTTTGATGATTGCTGTCTTAAATGCATTTGGGAACTCTCCATTTGAGAGAGCAAGATTGCAAATATGCGTAATGGGCTCTGTGAGTAGTGTGGCGTAGATACGCCTCTGGAACTATCCTAAAGAGATCTTTAGGATAGTTCCAGAGATTTGATCGCAACCTAAAGTGTGAAAAAAACCTAAAGTCCCATTGCCCACGACAGTCTATTTGGTTAGATGTAATCTTCTTTTGTTTCAAGTTTAATCACAATCGCATCATCCGTTCAAGAGTCCTCTAACAACAAACCCCCATATCTTAAAAACTACGCCAAAAATCTAAATTCCCTTACGTCGATCGCTTTGTATTGCTGTAATCTCATAAGTTTTTACTTTCATCAAAATCCAATCATCCGGCTAAGAGTTATCCTCGGATAAAAATACGGTTAAACCCCCATATCTCAAAAACTACCCCATAAATAAAAATTTCCCCTATTTTTACAACCTTATTTAGGTTTCATTATTTTATATGTTCATGCAAAATAACAGCTTTCTAGAACTGATAGTCTCTTCGTAAGCCGTTACAGACGGACAGATGGACAGATTGACAGGCAAAGCGAAACTATAAGGATTCCTTATTGTACTACGGAATCCTAAAAAAATATAAAATACAACGCTTATTCTGTAGAAGTGGGTAATTTTTCACAATAATGGCCTTGAGCAGAGGGCCCAGAGCCCAGGGCCCAACAACAGGCGGGCGATTAGATCTATTTGTAGGAAATTCCTCGTAACGTTTTTCCTTAAACTTTAGTCACCATCTCTATGCTATGGTTTGTTAATGATCAATGTGACATCGTTCTTTTTGGCACTTTTATTTACTTAACTGCCTATTATTATTTAGTAAAATAATACATGGGTAATGCAGACTTTATGGGTATGAATGTTCTGCCATAAAGGCCCCTAGGCTTGGACGGCCCCTAAGCCCTAGGGCCTAGGGGCCGATAATCCGAGTCTGATTATGCCAAAGCGCTGGTCTTCCGTGGTTGTTCTTATACCAGCTCAAAGCGGCTGTTATTTGCGGAACAACATTTTAAAAGTAGAAATTAAAATAGCATAACAAATACAAATGAAAACAACATCAAAATAAACACAACACAACTTTAAACCGATCACTGTGGCGCAGCGGGCGAAGGTCCGCCTGCGACGCAAGAGGTTGCGGGAACAAATGTCTGTAAGATCTGCAGATCGTTCAGGGTGTTCTGGATGATTTTCTATATATAATTAAAAATATCTATGTAGTATAATGTATTAAGTACCTATATCAGACATCTAGTACCCCATAACACAAGCTCTGCTTAGCTTGGGGCTAGGAGATGCTGTGTGAATTGTCCAGCATTATTTATTTATTTATTTAAAACATATTTTTTGAAAGAGGAATCAATAATTGAATCTTGAATCACAATTTATATTAAAGTACGCAATTTCATACGCTAATGACTAAATGAGACCTAGAACGGCTGCCAGTTTGATCGATTAAATTTATATGGCATTCTAAATGTTTTTTAAGAGTTTTTTTTAATGAAGGTGTCGAAATGAGCAGGCTCAGTTTCACTGGAGTGCTGTCGTCGCTGATAGTATCCCGGTGTAATTAAACCATGCTATAATTCGCACCCAGCTGCCGCCGGATACGGTACCTACCTTAAATCGATTCATTCGTGTATGCTTCTGTAATTACCTACTTGCTTACATCAGGTACACTAAGTACTAAAAATTTATCATCATTCATCATTCCAACGTAAAACGTCCACTACTGAACACAGGCCCCCCTCATGGATCTCAAAGAGGTGTAGTTGCCATACTCACCACGTTTGGCAGGCGGGTTGACGAGCGCAGTACGGGATGTTGATACACGGAAAGGCGCCCATCTTCCGGAGGTATCCCCTAGCAGACTCTTACTGCATCCACGGGTATGAGAAGAGGGGTAACATTCTACTGCCGGCACCCTACGGCTCATAGTTTATATGCAATATTTACGGGATATTTATCATAGTTTGAGTGTGTTTTGAGTTTCTCGACATTTCGACGCAGTTACACACGTCAGAATGATCATGGATAAACTAAAGTCTATTGCGAGTGGGTTAGTCATTGGCAAATGAAACGGTCTGCCCTCTTTCTAAGACTGCGAATGATTGCCTTAGTACCGGTTTCACTCACCCCAACTGCAAACACCCAAAAGATGGTGAATATCCCGTAAATATTGTATAAAATGTTCACATTCATCATAGTTTCAAAAGTTCATCAAAATTATTTACTTCAGTGCCGTGGCACGGCACCCCACGGCACACGTGCCGGCAGTAAAATGTTGCCTCCCCTTTCTTGCCCGTGGATGCAGTAAAAATCTGCCAAGAGATACCTCCGGATGATGGGCAGCAGCGTCTTTTCGTGTAGGTATCATTATCAACATTCCGTATTGAATTCTATATTCAGATAAATCGTAAGTCGGTATTTCCTATCTAAAGAACTTCCCCCCACTGACATCTTGATGAAATACTCTGAATCTATCCTTTTAGGTATTTACAAACTGAGGTACCCGAATACTTCCAGTAATTTCCCTGGGCATGCTTTAATGCTAACCAGTGGAGCGTTAATTTCGGACTGAATGTTCTCAATCAGATAGAAAGCAATTTGCATTCTCACTTTGCACCTTCTAACCACAAATAGTTACATAGATATCGAGGTGCTACCGTAACTTTATTTGCGTAGCAAATATCAAATGTAGACTATGTCGTAGATCGTCTACGAGTATTCTGAGTGGTTCGTAGAGGGTAGTTAAAGCTAGGTACTGTAGAGCTGTTGCATCAATTTTGAAAGGGGTATTTTAGAATGACGCTCAAGCGTTGAATTATGTAATATATAATTATCAAGGCAAGATGGCTGTTGAGGGCAACAGTGATGCATTTATTTATTTATTTAAACAAAATCCACAGTCAGTTACAGAATAATCTACCCCTATACAAATGCAAAGTTAAATGTGAACTATGGCTACAGTCTTTAACGTATGATGAAACCGAACATCTATTAGAGGTTTCAAAATAATAATCAATATAAATAAATAAATTAGTTATAAATTTAATTGTCCAAAATCACATTATTTGGGAAATTCATTCAAACACAACATAAACACACATAGGTACTCTCTTACTTCACTTTACACATCTAAGTTATTTAAATAAATATTTTAAAATATATCAGTTGTGATCGCATTATAGAGCCTATTTTTATTTTTATTTCTTTATTATATAATTTAAGAACCTTTTTTTTGTATAACTGCAAGTACATTTAGTCTGGAACTGTACTTATATTTTATGATGCGGAGGAGGGCAATGGTATCTGCGACACAGCTTTTGCTAATGCAGGTACCATGGTTTCCTTGTTTTTATTGTACCCTAAATTAAGTTCCGAAAATAAAGATTTTTATTATTATATATTATTAAATTCAAAAAGTCACTGACTTATCAAACCTGGACTACCAACTTCTATCGTTTACAAAATGAACTGCTTAGGTAGGTATACCTACCTATCGTTTGTAGCTGTAGATTCAGTCAGTCATAAAACAATTTAATAGAAGGATACCTAGTTTAAATTCATCATAATAAAGCCATTAGCGACAACATCATGTAATTACGTAGCAGGTGCTCCTAAAATCACTGAACTTCGAGTGCGCTACAGAATACGTAGCAGGTAGTACCAGTCTAAATCTAATTATGTAATTGAAATCATTCGTCGTTGCGTCCCCCAGTGCGAAGGCAACGGTTGCTGCCTGCATCACCAATTAGTTCGCACCGTTCTCGCTAGCTGTAGTCAGAGTTGGAATTAGGCAGGCGCGAATGGGGCTTAGAAAGGGGCTACATGGGAAAAACATAGGCAACGGTTGTTGCCAGCGTCACCAATTACTTCGCACCGTCCTCGCGTGCTATAGACAGAGTTGGATCTAGGTAAACGCGAATGGAGCTTAGAAAGGGGCTACTGGACAAAATATGACAACGGTTGCTGCCCGCGTGTCACCAGTAAGTTCACACCGCTCTCGTAGCTGTAATCAGAACTGAATCTAGGCAGGCACGGATGGGGCTTAGAAAGAGGCTGCTTAGGAAAATAAATGGCAACGGTTTCTGCCAGCGTCACCAATTAGTTCAAAACCTGTAATCAGAGTTGGACCCAGCCAGGCGCGAATGGGGCTTAGAAAGGGGCATCTTTCCTATGAAATGTTTATAAAGACCCTTTTTGTAAAAGTGTCTTACAATTTGTTGCGAAATATAATTAATCTCTAAGCTAAATAGCTAAATATAATTTATCTCTAAGCTATTGCCCGATGTTTTAACAGGATTGCACCTATCGTGGTCGCGGAAAGACTGATATCTTTGAAATCATATGAGTATAAAATATAATAGCAACGTTTGATGCCTGTATCACCTATTGGCTCAGTGTTCTCATTGACTAGTCAGAGTTGGATCTAGGTGAGTGCTGCAAATGGAGCTTGGAAAGGGGCGCAGCGTCTTAGGATATAATTTGTTAAGGAATAGAATGGTTAAAGTTGCATTAGCTCGACAGATCCAGCCTACTAGACTCTATCGACTCGCGCCATCGAATAACGCGTTAAAAAAATCTATTTAAGGGAAAATGGACCTAAAAAGTGGTGGATAAAGTAACAGATTAACGATCATTTTCTCTTCAAACCAATCGTATTGCCCCATTTAACTTCAACCTGAATCCGGACCTGGGTCACCTGTACCACACAGGTATCTGCGACTGTGCCATTTAGCCAAAAGCACATTTCCAGATGGTGAGTACGCGTGCAATCCCGCTCGATGGCCTAATTGACGAGCCAGTTCCATGACACCTTGTCACTGGCAACATTTTGGAAGAAAAGAGTAGCGGCGATGATTTAAGAGCTGAATTGAGGAGATAGTTACGGAGGAATTCCTTGTGAACGGTTTCGTAAGTAAGTTGACTTATTAACTCACATTCAGATTGCGTAAAATTTGTATTGAAACGACGGTCGTGCGCTGACTTTTCTTTGGCAAAGGACTGGTAGTCTAATGTGCTACGGCGTAGCGTAAAAGCTACTACAACTGCTACAACGTTGTAGCGTAACCGTTACGACAACGGCGAAGTCTTGTGCTACAGTATATCGTAACAGCTATGAAAACGGCGTTGTGTTACGGCTATCAGTTCCGCAGGCTGATTACGTATCTCGCGACAGGTTCGCAAAAGGCGTATATCTCGCGATCATAGCTTACTATATATATATTTACGATATATATTACGATATATATTTACTAGCTTTTATGTATTTATTTATATTTATTATGGTATATAGTTATTATTAAAAGTGTGTTTTTAGTTGAATAAGTTTTATATTTTTTTTTTCTTTTGTGTATGTTAGCACGCCTGTCTTTCTGTCTTCGACCTTTTTGGTTGGCAGGTAGATAATGCCTTCGGCATTATACCCACCATTTGTATACCTTTTTTTGTAAATTGTGTGCAATAAAGAATTAAATAAATAAAAAATAGCTGTCAAGCGTCAATTTTTTGCTTTTATATACTACAAAATTTACTATTGATAACGATGATCGTGAGATTTACGCCTACAACAACCCTACAACTACCCTATTACTACCCTACTACTACCCTACTACTACCTTACAACTACCATACAACTTTTTTCCATACAAACTTTCATCACCTATTTTAACCCCGTCTGATTTAATTTACGCTACGAAAAGTAGCCTATGTCCGTCTCCATGGTCTAATCTACTTCTATACTAAAATTCATCCAAATCGGTTCAGCGGTTTTGACGTGAAAAGGGAACATACATACATACATTCTTACTTTTACTTGTATATATTATAAATAAAAGTAGGATAGGATAGGAAGTAGGGACTAGCCTACAACGATCATTTAATCTTTGGCCTACAAAATTAAATTTTAACACGATCTGTTAATAACTGTTTTGAATAACTCGAAAATGAAAATTGGTAGAAGTACAAGCAGAATTATTTATGATACTATCAGACATGCTTCACTACAGTGTCCCTTGGGAAGTGTCGTAACCAAACCTCCCTCAGGAAATAATGATCAACAATCAAACAAGTTTGAAGTGGGAACCTAATCCCCTTTTTAACTTCCGACAGAGATCAAAGTCACTTCAAGTACAAGGGTCGAGACATGCTTGTGTTGATATCAGATGATACACAAGTACCTGCGATATTAGATAAGTCCGTGGATTTTACGAAAACGCAAGGAAGGAGAAGATTATAAAAAAATGGTTTTTAGAATTACGTGGCTCAGTTGGTTTAATATCCGGCTAAGTCTTACTTAAAAACGCGACTAGTAATTTAATAAGCCGCTTAGTAACGACAATACGACAAATACGTACAAATAAGTTAATTCATTAAAACGTTAGTAGCTGCTTAACTTGCATCAGTTTCTATAAGTCTTAAGTTTTATGAATAAAAACATAGGAAATAAAGTGAATGAATTCCTCAACAGGATTCCTGTCGCGTGATAAATGTTTTAACGAACTGAAGATATTTTGTACCAGGTATGATTGTTTCCTTAGTACAGAAAAAGCAGCCGAGTGCGTGTCGGGCCACGCACTGTGTAGAGTTCCGTAGTTAACCGCTGAACTATTGCTAATATACACACACCAACTTCTAAAAGTTGGTGTGTGTATTTTACGTGGGCACGTGTACCAAAACAAATTAACAGGTGTAATTGAGTTTTCGGTTTAAAATATTACGGTATGTTTGGTAAAACCATCATTTGAGCAAAACTAAATAAGCTAACCTTTATTGTTTTCCTAGAAAGTTCATTCTTAAAACTACATTCATGATTTTGTTTCAGATATCAAAGTTTTCAGTTTAGATTTTAGAACGGGGGGAGGGCTCGGAAAAACATAATAACTTTAATATCTTGCAAACAGAACTCTAAATCGACAAAATGTCTTTGAGACCAATCGTTTTAAAGGACCTCAACGACGATGGAATGAAAACAAGAAAAAAATCATCCCTATGTTACGTGTTATTTTTTCAGGATTTTTTTACCGTAATCTCGGTATAATTATTTATTTTTTATGCTCATGAAAAATGACCGCTTTATTGGACTATTATAGTCTATTCATAAAGCCGCAGACATATGGACAGATAGACTAAGCGCAACTATAAAAGTTTCTTGTTGTACTACGGAACCAGAGTAAGCAGCGTAAAACTAATCTAATAAAAATAAAACTGTAGTGCACAAAATACTTCTTCAAAACTAACTAAATATTCTACGGTTCTATTTATAAAAATTATAATGTTAGATTCCATGATTCATCATTTCACAGAAAGAGACGAGTACCTACAATACAATGCAATACAATACAATAAGATTTATTTGAATACTAAAGAAAAATATAACAAATCAGTTTCAATACCAACATACACAACATTTATAAAACACAGAAAATAAGGTACCTAGTCCTAGCTCAGCATGGCGTAGTTTGTTGGCGGCCAAAAAACTACGCTGGTCTTCCGATAGGACTGTTTCAAACTAAATGGATATAATAATGCTGGACAATTCACAGAGCATTATCTAACCCCAAGCAAAGCAGAACTTGTGTTATGGGATGACTGATATACTTAATACAATAAACTACAAGATATATATTTTTTATTATACATAATACATCCCGAACTAATATCTGCAGTATCGTACATATATTTGTCCCGAGGCAGGAATCGAACCCGCCACCTCTTGCGTCGCAGGTGGACCTGCGCCACAGAGGTTGTCAACTTGCGGAGATAAATTTTAATAATAATATTAATTTGTTTTGGGACTAGGTCTTCATCATCATCATCATCATTTCAGCCGTAGGACGACCACAGTGCCGTCGCGCAGTGCGCCCCGAGGCTCTCTCAGCGCGTGTCTTCGGACGGTGCAGATAGGGAGGTGTCGGGCGTGTAGGCTTTCGCGGTGTGGACGGGGTGTCTTCTGGTGGTGCTTCTTCGCCGTTGCTGCATATCTACTTATCATTCATTGAAAACACCGAGACCCGAGACAAACATCTGCAGAAAAGCAAACAATAAACTCAAATAATAGTTTCCAGTGCGGCCGCATGGACCTATTGACACGTCACAAATAACAAAATAAAACAACACAAATTAATAGAATAAAGTACATAATTGAATCTGTTCACTTCAGATGACCCTTTAGGCATCCACCTCATAAGAATGAGATACCACAGGTATCTACTGAACGGAAATCTCTTAACCAGTAACAACTTGATTGAGTGATGGTAGAGTCCTTTAATTATAACTTTAGTCGTTTAGATATATCCTTATATATCTAGTCTGTATTTATAGTTATATATTTAGTCGTATAGATATATGCTTATATATCTATACGACTACGTAATTTACCTGCACCTTAAAATAATTTAAGAATCAGTTTACTCCTCCTAGTAAATCTTTGTAACTAGCAAGCCCTTGCAATTTTTTTATTTTTTATTCATTTTTGCATTTGTTTTTGTCGTCACATCATCTATATATTTTTCTGTCCTATAATATAAAAAGTATAAATCAGCTCTAGTTTCATGTCATGATTCTCTTCTTCCGTTTTTATGTGACTATAAAACCACAAAACGTGGATAGCGCAATAATAAATAATAAATAAATAAAAATAAAAAAGCTTTATTTTCTTTACACAGTATTTGAATATATCTATCTACATATGTAACTTAAGACTTAGTTTATAATAAATTAATTGCTATTTTGACTTTGTATTTTAGAGTTTTCTATGTAAGGACCGCTTTCAGCGGTAAAAGCCTCCTCCAGCTCTTTCCATTTTTCTCGGTCTCGAGCAACCCTGCTCCAAGATTTGCCTGCCACTTTCACAATATCATCATCCCATCGTTTAGCGGGCCTTCCTCTTCTTCGTTTTTTATGTATTGGGTACCAATTCATTATTGTTTTGGACCATCTATCATTTTCCATTCTCTGAATATGTCCCGCCCATTTCCATTTAAGTTTTAGAACTTTTTGGACAACGTCTTTAGCCTTTGTTTTTCTTCTTATTTCAGTGTTCCTGATTTTGTTTTTTAGCTTTAGACCTAAAAAGCTTCTTTCTATACCTCTTTGGCAAACCCTAAGGCGATTCAGGTTTTGAGCAGTCAATGTCCATGTTTGGCATGCATAGGTGAGGCAGGGCAGTAGGCATGTTTCCATGGCCTTGGTTTTCAATTTTATTGGCAATTTGTTTTTGAAAACTTCCTTCATTGCCCAGTATTTGCGCCAGGTGCTTTTGGTTCTACGCTCTATTTCAAGGTCCGTGCAAGACCTGAAAGTAATCAGGTGCCCTAAGTACACATATTCATTGATATACTCTAGATTTGTAGATTGCAGTGTCATTGGTACCTTATGTCTATTTGTCATGAGCTTTGTTTTATCCCGGTTAATTTCCAAGCCAACTTTTGCGCTCTCTTCACATAGGGTTTCTATCATGAATTGGAGATCCTCGGGGTTCTCTGATAGTATTACAATGTCATCCGCAAATCTAAGATGTGACAAGTATCGTCCATGAATTTTAAGGCCTCTTTTTTCCCAGTTGAGGCTTCTGAAAACTTGTTCTAGTACTGATATAAACAGCTTTGCCGAGAGTGGGTCCCCCTGTTTTACGCCTCTTTCAATACTAAAACTTGGGCCTGGTTTTTCTAATACGATTCTAGATGTACTATTGCTATATATATGTTTGATTATGTCAATATATTCATTGTTGACTCCTTGTTGTGATAGAGTTTCCCATAGATATTCATGGAGTATAGAGTCGAAAGCTTTACTGTAGTCAATAAAACATAAGTATAGAGCTACGTCGTACTCTATATACTTTTCTATAACCATTTTCAATGCATATATATGATCTACAGTAGAAAATGTACGCATAAACCCCGCTTGCTCCACCGGTTGATTTTCATCAAGGATCTTGGTGATTCGTCTCAGTAGAGTTACAGAAAATACTTTATATAGACAAGATGTGAGGCTAATGGGTCTGTAGTTTGTTATCATCATTGGGTTTCCCTTTTTATAAAGTAATACTATATTTGAACAAGTCCACTGTTTCGGAACTTCTTTGTTTTTCAGAACAAGGTTAAAGAGCTTTGTAAGTGGTTGTATAAGCGCCGTTTTTCCGATTTTTAGCATCTCGTTTGTTATCCTGTCTGGTCCGGGGCTTTTTTCTGACTTTAACATATCTATTGAGCGCTCTACCTCGTTAAAGTTGAATGTGGGTACTGGGTCTTTGTTCGTAAAGCTATTTGGGTTTGGAAGGTATGGCAAGGTTCTTGAATCTTTCATGTAAAGGTTTGTATAATAGTCAGTAGCTATCTTCATAAGATCGCTTCTGTTTGTCGCTATAGATATCGCGATAGTCGCGATAGCGCAATGGGCCACATTATTAATCATCATTCCAGCCGTAAAAAGTCCACTACTGAACAGGTGAGTATGGCAACTACCCCTCATGGATCTCCATGAGGGGTAGCTGCCATACTCACCACGCTTGGCAGGCGGGTTGGCGAGCGCAGTACGGGATGTTGATACACGGAAAGACGCTGCTCCCCATCTACCGGAGGTATCCCTTAGCAGGCTCTTACTGCATCCACGGGCATGAGAGGAGGGGTAACATTCTACTGCCGGCACCCCACGGCTAGCATTATTAGTAATTCCTAATAATATATAAATAAATTGATAGCCCTTCACAATCTATATGCTAATTTAACATAGCAGCCTATTTATGTAAATTAGATGCAGTACGAGTCTGCTAAAGGATACCTCCGGAAGATTGGCAGCAGCGTCTTTCCGTGTATAAAAATCCTGTACTGCGCCTGCCAACCCGCCTGTAAGCGCGGCGAGTATGTAACTACTGACCTTGGAGATCCGTGATGAGGGAGACCTATGTCCAGCAGTTTTATAGCTGAGATGAATCCACCTTATAAGAATGAGATAACACAGGTAGCCATTGAACGGATATCCCATAACCAGTAACCACTTGATTGATAGCAATAGACCCTTCACAATCTATATGCTAATTCAACATAGCATCCTATTTATGTAAATTACTTATGTAAATAGCTGTGCAGAATTTGCCTAATCTGCAATCGTTCTTGGCTTGTTTTTTTCTTAAATTCTAGTACAAACTTGTCTCCTCGGATTTATATGATCATCTCAGCTGTAGGAACGATCCTGAGTTCCATGTTCCTATTGGATCTTCAAGGTTTCAATCAATATCATATAATAATTTCTGTGACCTCATTTTTTGCATTGTCATTAATGTAAAAGCTGCCGAAAGTACATAATAAGTACTCGCACGAACACCAAAACTTTGAATAATCTATACTAATATTATAAAGAGGTAAAGTTTGTGGGTTTGTAAAAGGGTAATTAATCTCTGGATCTACTGAACCTTTCTCTACTGGCTACTACTGGGTATCTACTGGCTTTCTATTAGTAAAAGAATTTTGAAAATCAAAATTCTTTTACTAATAGAAAGCCACAGTATTTGTGAGTGTCATCAATATATATAAAACTCTTCCGTTACTGACTGAGTGACTGACAGACAACGCACAGCCTAAACCACTGGACCTAGAGACTTGAAATTTGGCACACATATACCTTGAGTATCCTAGAGGTGCACTAAAGGAGGGATTTTTCGAAATTACCACGGGAACGGGAACTACGCGGGTGAAACTGCGGGGTACGGCTAGTAGGCTGTAAATTACCGCCCAACGAAGTGGGCACCGGGTCAGCTAGTGTATTATATACTCGTATTATTATTGTTTACAATCCTGTGATTCTGTTACTATTTAGTTAGTAAGGAGCTGTAGAACTGCCCTCTGCGCCCACTATTGGACATAGGCCATACTAAATAACCTCTTTATTATCCTGAAGATGCATATCCCAATTGGATCTTCAAAATCACGAGAAGGTTATTAAGTCTGGCCTATGCCCAGCAGTGGACAGTGAACTGCTCTCCGTCTCCACTGCTAATACCTACATAATTCTAAGTTTTGGTGTTCGTACGAGTATTATGCATTTTTGGCAGCATAACGTGCTTTTTTTAATAATGACAATACGAAAAACCAGGTCACAGAATTTCTTGTATAATATTGATTTTATTTTGACATGAAATTATAAGAGTGCATTCCCAGTAGATTGAAACCATTACGAACCTGACACAAATAATAGTTGGAAGTGCTAACTGCGTTCTACAGTGGCCACACACGTAAAAAAATATTAAATAAAAAAAAATACTACAAGGTTGCCTGGTAGAGATCCCTCTTTAGCGATAAGGCCGCCAATTGTCACTATGTGTTCATGTTTCTCTTGTTATTTTGTTTAGTTTTAAGGTGTGCAATAAAGTATTTTCTATCTTTCTATCTATCTATATTATATATTTAAAATTCCGTCGGCAGCCGGCATTAGAATGTCGCCTCTCTTCTCTTGCCCGTGGCTGCAATAAAAATCTGCCAAGAGGTACTACCGGAAGATAGGCCGCAGCTTTTTTTCGTTTATCAACATCCCGTAGTGCGCACGCCAACACCCACCAAGCGTGACGAGTAAGCAAACAACCCCTACATGTTATTAAAATATGGGATTATCGGGTATTTATCGCGTAATTACCTTAATACCCGATAATCCCATATTTTAATAATGTGTTGTGATCGCGAAAGTTTAAAAAAGGCCAACCCCTACATGATCTTGGTGCTCCATGAGGAACACTATGTCCAGCAGTGGACCTGATTTTCATATTGTATTTTAAAATCCTCATCATCATCTCAACCGTAGGACGTCCACTGCTGGATAGGCCTCACTCATGGATCTTTGTACTGATCATTAGGGGTTGTTTAAAATTAAACTAAAACAGGTATTACTGAAAAAACAAATTGAAGGTACACCTAAACACTTCGTTTGCCAAAAATAAGACTACAATCTCTGCAAAACGTAACAACAACAGGCTTAGTTTTCACTTAAAAACGTAGGTACACAGTACATGCTATCAATCTTAATATAATTAATATCAATCTATTCACCATCTGTTTATCACTTAAATAATGTAGGTACACAATACACGGATTGCGTCTCGTTCTGCTTGCACTCTACAGGCTATGGCTGAAAATCAGCGTTTGCTCCTTGAGCATATCTCACGCTGAGCCATGACCTATTGACGTGCTGCAGCACACACATAACATTTTGATTGCTAATTATATTGTCTTAATTTGTTATATTTTGTGTTTATTTGATGTATTGTAATGTTGTACTCAGTTTTTGTTTCTTGTATGTGTGTCTGCAGTCGTAAATAAACGTTTTATCTATCATCTTGTTGCAATACTAACCACGCTTGGTGTGAGCTAGTTTTACCCTGACTAAACGAATAAAGTCGTGAACTCGTCGCTCAGGAGCACTTATCTAAGTTGATCATTTCTCAACCAATAGTCAAACAGTGAAGCTACTTAAAGGAATACTTCGTGAACTCAAAAGTCAACAGCTCCTAAACTCATCACGTATCGTAACACTAAATACCAATTTCGGAATACCAACAAAAATAAAAACTACTTTTCGCTGAACCCTATTTTCTCGAAGCGGGACAATGGGTTCCCGATAAAATCAGAAAGACGTTTACCAAGTTCAGTGGCGTTCGAAAGTTTCGTCCCAGGGGTTACTTGTTTGACAGTTTGCTTTAACTTAAAAACCTAATAAATAGTGTCTGCGACCAGGGAATTTTAGCCTTCCATTATTTCACTGAATTTCATGACCGTAACAGCTCCGCGAGGAGTAAAGTTAAAATGTTTGTCGAAAGATACCGGGTAGTTGGGATATTTACTCTAAAATACACTTTTTAAGTTTTTTTGGTATTTTCAGATTGTGTTGTGTGGATGAAGGTAGCGGCATTACCCTTAATGTAGGTATTTTTATATATATATATATATATATAAATAACGCTGGACACTACTCACAGCACCATCTAGTCCCCAAACTAAGCAAAGCTTGTACAATGCAAACCAGATGATTGATAGAATACTAAAAAAAACATTTGTTTTGTAAATTATTATATCTGTATAATATAAAATTCAAAGTCCTGACTCACTGACTGACTGACTGATATATCAACGCACAGCCTAAACCACTGGACCTAAAGACTTGAAATTTGACACACATATACCTTGAGTATCCTAGAGGTGCACTAAGAAGGGATTTTTCGAAATTCTTACGGGATAGGGAATAAATGGGATTTATATTTTCGAATCAAAGTGACTCTGCGTGAAAATGGGGATTTTATGTTTTATGACTTCCACGCGGACGAAGTCGCGGGCATAAGCTAGTCTTATTATAAATACGAGTATAGGGTCAGCACAAGCTTACCGGAAATAATTGACGGGCCAATAGTTTGGATTGAAATAAACACATTTGAAGTAAAAAAAAATAGTTAAAAAATCTGAGTAAATAGACTAAGTTATAGTTAAAGTTCCCAGTTTGTCGAAAAAAGTATTTTACACTCTTGCAGATGACATCCCTAAGCGTATGAAGGTTGTCGGCTTGTCTTATAAATAAAAAAAATATCCAGACCCGGGACAACTATCTGCAGAACAATTGCAAATGTTTGTCACTGGCGAGAAATATATTTATAAGAACAAGTGAGCCACGGAGGCAGTCAAATTTATATATCATCATCATCACTTCAACCGTAAAACGTCCACTACTGAATACAGGCCTCCCACATGGATATCCATGAGGGGTGGTTGCCATACTCACCACGCTTGGCAGGCGGGTTGGCGAGCGCAGTACGAGATGTTGATACACGGAAAGACGCTGCTGCCCATTTATATATATCTCACTAATATTATAAAGCCGAAAGTTTGTTTGTATGGAGGTTTGTTACCTCTTCACGCCAAAACTGGTGTACGTATCGAGCTGAAATTTTGCAAACGTATAGATGTTAACTGGGATTAAAACATAGGCTACTTTTTATCTGGGTACAACGCATGCGAAGCGGCGGGCACAAGCTAGTTTTTTTTAATAATGCTGGAAATTTCACTTAGCACCATCTATCTAGCCCCAAAGTAAGCAGAGCCTGCGTTATGTATACCAGATGAATGATAGAATACTTAATTTTTTTTTTGTTGTAAATACATCCTTATCACACATAAAAACACCTAGACCCGAGACAAATAACTGCAGATTCGCAAACATTTGTCCCTCGACGGGGTTCGAACCCTCGTACCTAAAGCCGGCTGAGACGCAGGGTTCCCCTTGCTATGAATCTGAAAATATCTGAATTATTTTCGATGAGTATCTGAAAATGTATCGTTCGTTTGCAAGGTTTAGTATAATTTGAAAAAATAATTTAGCAAAGTGGTTCTTCATCATCATCTCAACTGTAGCACGTCCAAACACTGCTGGACAAAGGCCTTCCTCATGGCCAAGTACTGATAATGAGGGGTTGTTGCCATACTCACCACGCTTGGCAGGCGGGTTGGCGAGCGCAGTACGGGTTGTTGATACTCGGAGAAACGCTGCTGCCTATTTTAAAAAAGAACCACTGTAGAACATTCTGGCGTCCCGCGGGAAATCACTCGTCAGTAATTATACGGTTTATGTTTTTCCTCTGCTGTGACGCTGAGGCGAGGATAGATAACATAATATCTAGATGTCTTATTGTCGAATGGCGAAACGGCTAAACCACATAATATATGCCCTAATTATTTTGAGTAAGGTGTAGAGCTTGTAGAGTTAGGGCGTGGAGAGTTCTTAGAGTTCTCGTTCGTGAAGGTCTACCTTCGTTGTACATGAGATCTAAACGCTTTTTTACAGTGCGAGCCTTCAATAAGGTCCATGCGGCCGCATTGAAAGTATGTTTTGATTCTTGATACTTCTTCTTATTTTTTATGGAATTAGTTTACACAATTTTAATAGTGTCAAGTAACATTATAATAGGGTTAATTTTATCGTCTTTCTCACGTGTTTGCCATTACACTTTTGGTCACCCGCTAAGATTTATCTCTCTAAGCCCGCTAAGGAATTTCGTTGCAAGTGTCCGCTTATCACGTGACATAGGTGGTCAGCACACACGTGGGGTTCGGCTTTGAGGGCTATGGTCTCGTTCTGGAATAAAATACTACAGAACAAACAGAAAAAATATCACAGAGTAATTTCGTACATTCATGATGTCAAGTGACACAACACAGAGATCACGCACAATAAATTGTTAAATTGCCGAAAAATTTGCCGTGGATCCAGTAAGAATCTGCCAAGGTCTCAACCTCTAGAGTAGTAGAAGAATAGTATAAGTAAGTAGTTATAGTAGTCGATTCTGAGGCAATAATTATATAAATAAATAATGCTGGACAAATCACACAGCATCATCTAGCCCCAAGCTAAGCAGAGCTTGTGTTATGAGTACTAGATAACTGATATACTTAATACATTATACTACATAGATAGATATTTTTATTATATATAAAAAAACACCGAGAACACCATGAACAAATATCTGCAGATCGTACAATCATTTGTCCCGAATTGCAATGAAAAGTTCGCCTGGACAGCTAGTCGAGAATAAATAATGTAGCGCCTACTTGATGGGTCAAACACACGTTACGATGTCCGAGTCCGAACGAAGTCATTTCCCTGTACAAATACTGTAAGAATATATGGGAGATAAAGTTGCTAGATACCCCAACATTAAAAATACCTTACAAATACACTGGGATCAGTTAGATATGTCATTGCAATATTGCAATTACATATACGGGTTCCTAAATATGAGAGTAGTGAAGTTGGAATCTCACCGTAATGTAAATTTTTATCCAAATATGGTGAGAGTGCCTACGAAGCGGCTCTCGACATTCATAGACGCTGCGTTCTGGCCGAAAGGTGTCTTGTTTAGGAAGTTCATCAGCCTGACACGAGATACCGGGCGCAGGTTATCACATCAGACGCGATTAATGGATGTGCTAATTATAAGACTATTTAGGTGTTACCTACTATATTTGTTATTCTGTATCTATTTTATTATATCGTATATGTATGTACGACCTTTGTAATGTATTTTATATGACATGTGTGTAGCAATCGCACCAAAGCCGGAATAAGTGGTGGCCTTGGTGCTACTCTGGGGAGACCTTTTGTCAGGTCTGACGTGTTCCACTATGAAAATTACGAGAGATTCACCATTGAATATAGGCTGCTATCCAACACCAAAATATGCAAGGACACGTACCTTGGACTGAAAACTGCTAAATTTTCACCTTCCAAAGAGTCACTAGATGGTGGGATGCTTAAGAGAGAGATTTAACAAGCGCGCGTGATGGATTAGGCTTCTAGCGATAAGCCTTTCGCGATATGATATTCGCGCGTGATTCGTCCGGTGTCTGTGACTGACTTGTTCCAAGCGAATGACGAATACGGTCCCATACTGAATGGATACAAAAATGGAGAATGTTGATTGATTAGAACGGAACAATGTGCATAAAGTAGAAGAGAACTTGCCTTGTCGTAACAGAGTTTTTAACTAGCACGGGAGGTAAGGTTGATAATTGATAATATTGAGGTACATATACATACATATCTATACTAATATTATAAAGAGGTAAAGTTTGTGAGTTTATGAGGTTGTAGGGGGTAATCTCTGGATCTACTGAACCGATTTACAAAATTATTTTACTAATAGAAAGCCACAGTATTTGTGAGTGTCATAGACTATAAATTACCGCCCAACGAAGTGGGCACCGGGTCAGCTAGTATGTTATATGTTGTTAAGGTTTTAATAAATAACTGATTGATTGATTAACATGTACAGGTATGTTGAAAATTAGTTCTTCAGAGGTTTATTTTTCGTTCTCATCATCATCATTTCAGCCATTAAACGTCCACTGATGAACACAAGCCTCCCTTATACTAATTTCTTAGGTTAATTAATATTTTGTCACAGAAAGTATAATATTGATTTTTATGCCCCGACTTAAAAACCAGTTTATTACCTGAGTCTTGCCAGGTGCTACCAGAGCTGAGTTGGGGGCTCTTTTATCCACCATTTCCCCTATTCTTCCTCTCCGCTCCATTTATATACTTAATTAACATTTTGCTGTTTGGATATTTTGTTTTGCGCGTAAATAAATGCTAGTATTTTCTTTATTTTGATTATCGAATAGTACATGACTATTCAATTATCAAAAGACATTCGTTTTACAGGCTACTAAAACAGCTAATATAGTAAGGTCGAAAATACACTAAGGCAGCTACTTAGCGCTATCTACCGCCGCCCCTTCCGGTAGATCTTTATTCCCCAGCACACTGTATTGGCTATCTGGACATCTGTTGGCGCGCAGTGTTTGCTTTTCATTTCTTGCAGCAACAAACGGTAGTAGCTCGCGCACGAGTCAGTGACGTACAGAAAGAAAGGTTCATTTTTCTTTCGCGATCTGCAGATATAATTTCAAACGAATAATGCATTGTGACCACGAGTACTGCACGTGTTGAAACGTCGAAAATAATAAAGTAAGGCTCATTGCCCTTATATTAATTATAGATGATTTATACAGGGTCAGCCATGGTCCCCACAAGACTGAAGTCGAATTCACGTCAGAGAATATTAAAGGTAATTCATGCGACAAATACCCGGTTACTTGTATATTTATAATGTGTTAAGATCGCGATAGCTCAAAAAAGATAATTACATCCTACGTTTTTTTTTCAAGAGAAAATGTGTCTAAAGGTTGGGAATTAGCCATTAAACAATTCAAGTTAGAGGTTATCATGTACTGTTGGTATCCTACAGTTGTGTGACCCGGCGTGCAGGCTAGATCGCAATCTCGATAGCTTTGACCCGTTATCGCGGATCTGCGCACTTTGCCGGGAAAAAGCGAGTTCTATGCAATCCCAACTGCACTTTTAGAGCCATTCAAATGCGTGTCCAGTGGTCATAACGTGAATTCTAATCACTATTTTGTCGTTTGAAAACTAGTTTAGTCAAGTTTCTAGTAGAGCTGAGCAAACAGAAGATAGAGTTCACTGCTCTATCTCCTGTTTCATCACAGATGTCTTATGATAGGTAAATAAAACAATATTAAGTAATAGGCAAATGTTTGCAATTATAGTGTACTAGCCAACTAGACAAAAATACAAATCTTCTCTCTTTATAATATTAGTATAGAAGTATAGATTAAGCACATAACGAAGTGTGGTTAGAGTAACCCAAGCAGCAACATGGTTGTAAAAAATAAGAATTATTAGAACGTTTTGTAATACAGTTTTTAATCATATGACACTCTTTCATTCGTTTGTTGAGAACATATGTATATATGTACATATATATGTATATTAATGTTTAGTGTAGATATATAATTATTTGAAATAAGCGGTCACTTTTCAATATTTACTCGTAAATATCAAATCCATCTGTCGTAGACTGAAACGTTTCATTTTCATCTAACATTCTATTTTCTTGAAACCATGGTTCTTTAGGATTTTTGATATTCTTACAATTGCAGCCAAAAACTTTCGCTTGTGCCACCGTTGTAGGCATTTCTGACACAGTATCATTATAACAGTTTTTGCACTTTGTATTAATATTACTGTTGTCAAACGTGTTATCATCAACGTCCATTTCTATAACCTTCCCTATGTTTTCAAGTAACTTGTCGTATTTATCTTTAGGCGTGGCATCATCTCTTTCAAGTTTGTTTTGGAAATTCTGCTTAGGAGACCGACGTATCGGGAAGGAAGAAACAGCATAGTTAGCATTTATTCTATGCCGAGTAAACGGGAATCTGCGTTTTGAAGCCGGGCTTTCCATATGATGAAGCTCAATTACTTTATGTTTTATGATTCTGTCACTATCATAGTTAAGAGGTCTTGCTGCAAATGATTTGATGTCGTTAGGTTTATTTGTTACCTGGAGATCTGATCTTTCTTGTTGTAATTCAAAATCAGTGTATTTATTGTTGTTTTCAAAGATATCATCATGACCATGTTCTGATTGGTAATATTGAATGTCATTAGGAACGAATTGTTGTTCCTTAGGATTGATAACTGTATTCGGAAACAAGTTAGACTTTAAATTTACAATGTTTGGTGGCAAATATGAGTTTGTTAATTTTTCCAGCTTCATATTTAGAATCGTTTTATGTGCCTTCTTCATGGCTCTGTCGATGAATACGTATGATCTTTCGGTCAGATTCTTGTCTTTATCCTCAGCAGTCTGGAATATTTCCTTTTCATCAATCGTCTTGTTTAAACTTTTAATTTTGTTCTCTAACTTTGTCTCATTCGCATGTAGAATTTTCACACTATCCTAAAATAAACAGTTTATCTAAAATAACATGATGAAATATAAAATTGTAATTCACCCCTTTACTTATAATCGCTGGTAAAATGTAAGTACTTAGCTTACATTTTTAAGGGGGTAAATATCTCCGGTAGTTGACGGTTTTTTGTTAGTTTTGTATGGAAATATGTAAAATTAATCGCTAATTAAGAAAATAATTTAATGAGCGCTTATAAAAAGAAGAATGTGGATGGATGTGGTGCAAGAGGCAGGAAAGGCAAAGAAGCGCTACACGGTTTGTGTGAAAGAAGGTATGAGAAAGCAAGGAGTGACGGCTAAGAAAGGAGAGTAGAAGAGGAAAACATGTTGTGCCGACCCCGTACAGAGAAGGATAAAGGAAAGATTATGATGACTTCTAATCCAGGTTCAAAGCGAATGGAACATGTAACTTTTCGTCCAGGGACAAAATAAATTCATCGATAAATAACTCACCTGTTCAGTATCGGAGGTAATAACAACTCTACAGTTGATTCCAATGCACATAACTAAAGCAATAGCTATCCTCATTTTATTTCAAAACAAGAAATATCTACAGGACTGTTTCTTAAGAACACACAGATCTAATAACTGGAAAACGGAGTTACAATGTTGATACAATGTTGTTTGTTTGTTTGTTTATGAAGACAATAGCGATTGATTTGCTAGGATAATAAACATAAAGGTAGGGATAGAAGATGGCCGTCTTTTTTTAGGCCAGGTGCGTGTCGAGCCAATGGCTGGTTCCGTACCTCACAAGGAAAAAAACGGAACCCTTATAGGATCACTTTTTGCCCGTCTATCTGTCTGTCTGTCTGTCTGTCAAGACCCTTTTTCTCGAGAACGTGTACAGGTCATCATCATTGCTTTTCATCATTTCAGCCGTAAAACGTCTACTACTGAACACAGGCCTCCCTCATGGATCTCCATAAGTTGCCATACTCACCACGCTTGGCAGGCGGGTTGGTGAGCGGAGTATGGGATGTTGATACACGGAATGACGCTGCTGCCCATTTTCCGGAAGTAGCTCTTAGCAGGCTCCTACTGCATCCACGGGCAAGAGAGGAGGGGCAACATTCTACTGCCGGCACCCCATGGCGTATAATCTTATTTATTTATAAATTTAATGTTGTGATTGTATAATCTTATTTAATGTTAGTTCTATCATCATCATCATCATCATTTCAGCCGTAGGGCGCCCACTGCTGGACATAGGCCTCCCCCATGGATTTCCAGGTATTGCGGTTAGAAGCTGCCTGCGTCCATCGTCGACCTGCAGTCTTTACCAAGTCATCTGCCCATCTTGTAGGTGGACGTCCTACACTGCGATTACCGGTCCGTGGTCTCCACTCGAGAACCTTTCGGCCCCATCGGCCATCTGTTCTTCGAGCTACATGGCCTGCCCATTGCCACTTCAACGTGCTAATCCGTTTGGCTATGTCGGTGACACGAGTTCTTCTACGTATCTCCTCATTTCTGATTCGATCACGAAGAGAAACCCCGAGCATAGCCCTCTCCATAGCTCGTTGAGCGACTCTGAGCTTATTTATTAGGCCAGCAGTGAAGTAGTTAGTTCTATAATTATATTTAATTATCTAAGTGGGTCTTATCTGTGTACTGTTTTGTCTGTGCTGTTTTGTTGCTAACATAAATCTTCATCATCCTATGAAAATTCCTTCAAATCTTAGGGCACAAATCAAATCCTATCAACTCGTCTCCATTACTCAAATTATCATGTACCTATTTCTAGTTCTGAATTTCTCAACAGGTCCCAAGTTTTAAACTTTCGAAGCGTCATTCGTGTTCTGATGTGCATATTTCATTTCAGAAACTTCACGGCTGGTAGAAACTTTAGGCCCAACTTCCACTGAATGAAGAAAACTGTGATCTTAATTTGACTCTTTGTTTGTAATTTTTATCGTGTTAAATCACACTTACCTTTAACAGTTTTCAAGAATTTCGACGTAACAAAAAACTTAATGGTTTAAGCATTTCAGGAAACGTCAAGGATCGATTTGACGGACTTGGAACCCTAAACGTAAATTTTTAATAAGGTTTTTAATTTCCTTGAAATTATTTTGACTCATTCTGATTCTGACGACCTCCATGGCTCATAACCTGCTGAGACGCTGGAGGTTGTGGGTTCGATCCCTGCGGTGGGGCCGGGGGACTAAATGTTTGCTTTATCTATAGATATACATATGTATGTCAGGGTGTTTTCAATGTATGATAGGTAAGTATGTATTTACAAAAAATAATTATTAAGTATTCTTTCCATTTATGGAACACAAGCCCTGCTTACTTTGGGGCAAGATTGTGCTGTATGAAATGCCCAGCATTATTTATTATTATTCTATTTATCTTCGAAAGCTTCCACTGTAAACATGTGGGAGCTACTAGCGTGCTACAAGGATACGAAATACTGAAGCTTATTTACTTACTACCGCCGTGGGGTGCCGGCAGTAGAATGATACCCCTCCTCTCTGCCCACGGGTGCAGTAAGAGTCTGCTAAGGGATACCTCCGGAAGATGGGCAGCAGCGTCTATCCGTGTATCAACATCCCATACTGCGCTCACCAACCCGCCTGCCAAGCGTGGTGAGAATGGCAACTACCCCTCATGGAGATCCATGAGAGAGGCTTGTGTTCATCAGTGGACGTTTTATGGCTGAAATGATGATGATTTACTTACTTACTCCATTGGCTCAGGGACCCAAGTGAGTCTTGGCCTCCGATACAAGAACTCGCCACTTTCTTCTGTCGATCGCTGTCACTTGCCAGTTGGCTTGGCCATCTGCTGCGGATAGGTGAAGATCGAAGCGTGAAAATATTGGCCGTCCCAAGTATCGCTGGAGTGATAGGATGGAAACTGATCTACGCGAGCTCGGAGTCAAAATACTGAAGTGACATAAGCCAACTAATTGTACATTTGAGCTATGTCATTTAAGCTAGTGATTTCTGAGATTTTCTTATGAGGGTTCACCATAATCGTAAATGGGAACCCTTATGGGGTGACTTTGTCTGTCTGTCATAGCTAGATATCTCAGGAACTACTAATACTATCGACTTGAAATTTGGTGTGGTGATCGCGTTTATTCAACTATATTACAACTATATTGATTGTCGCTTGTTGTCATCGAACACATATCCAATAGAGGGGAAATTGGGTATGTCCTCGATGTTTGTTGTTCGTTCGTGTAAATTATGTAATTTTTAAATTAAATAAATATGCATGTCGTTTTTATTCGTAGAAGACCTGTATCAATTCAATTGAATTCAATATCATATAATTTACAATATACAAATTTAACGATGTTTCGCAGTGGTGGACGGGCTTTAAGCTGAAGACTGCTAAATTGAGAGAGGGCATTTGATTTTTTATTCATGCATTTAAGTTTCTACAACTTCGAAGTGGTTTCTCGGCATCCGAAATCTGTCTGAGAATGTGCTAGGACATTAAAGTTTTTGAATTAAAGCTTTATTGAGCATATTCTGATGGTTGAGTTACTGTAAGTGATTTAAAAGCTTTGCAGGTTTTTTCGCTTGTTTCACGAAATGAGAACCTACTTGAATCGCCTATAATAATGTGTGCTGTTCACTAGGCATCATTTTAGTTAAAATCCTTGCCGTTAGGATGATCAGTGCGAATATAAAGTCAAAGTCGAAAAGATTTTAGCTATTGATTTGGAACCGGAGGCCACATAGAACATGTTATTTGCTAAAGAAAAACATATTACATACTAGGTGTCCCGGCGAACTTCGTATCGCACCTACTACAACCACTACTTACACTACAACTACCCCACAACTACCCTACAACTACCCTGCAACTACCCTACAACTACACTACAACTACCCTACAACTACTAATTTACGCAACGAAAAGTAGCCTATGTCCGTCTCCATGGTCTAATCTACTACTATATTAAAATTTATCCATATCGGTTCAGCGGTTTTGTCGTGAAAAGGGAACTACATACATACATAGAGGTACATTCTTACTTTCACTTTTATATATTAAAAGTAGGAAGTAGGATAGGATTAATTAAATACATAGAACGTTGAATTTGTTTCTGTAAGAAAACTTTTTAAATGGAAAGAAGCGGCAATGAAACCTTACTGTCAAATAAGTGCACAGTTAGAATTTAGAATCACAACCTTATCTATCACACATCGACTATATTTATAAACAATTAGTCGATGTGTGATGTGATGAGGTAGTGATTCTGCCCTTGAAAACAAGTAGTTTTGGAAAGGAAAAAAAATCGGGAATTCGTAATTTTAATTTTTTTTTCAATTTTTATTCACAATTTTACTAGTTGGTGTTATGTAAAAATGACCCTAGGGTCAAAATTGGATTTTATAATTTTATTAAAAAAACCTTTATATGGTTATGGGTATTTTTATTTGTACCTGTACGGAAACTCTTCGCGGAGTTCAACGACCATCTTGAATGAAAATCACTGAATCCTGAAAAGTCGTAGAACAAAAGTTTTTCCTTGGGACGGCCAGAATCACTCCCTTTTGGCTTAGTCATCATCATCATATCAGCCGTAGGACGTTCACTGCTGGACAAAGGCCTCCCTTATTGATCTCCAGGTACTGCAATTGGAAGTGGCCTGCATCCAACGCCGACCTGCGGTTCTTACCAAGTCGTCTGCCCATCTTGTAGGTGGACGCCCTACGCTGCGCTTGCCGGTCTGTGGCCTCCATTTGAGAACTTTACGGCCCCATCGGCCATCTGTTCTGCGCGCTATATGGCCTGCCCAATGCCACTTCAACGTGCTTATCCGTCTGGCTATGTCGGTGACCCGAGGTTTTCTACGTATCTCCTCATTTCTGATTCGATCCCTCTGAGAGAAACCCCGAGCATAGCCCTCTCCATAACTCGTTGAGCGACTCTAAGCTTATTCTTGAGGCCAATAGTGAAGCACCACGTCTCGGTTCCATATGTCATCACTGGTAACACACACTGATTGAAGACTTTCGTCTTCAGGCACTGAGGTATGTTGGACGAAAAGACATTGCAAAGTTTCCCTAACGCTGCCCATCCCTACCTAATCGGACTGTTGGTCCTAGGTAAACGTACGCGTCGACAACTTCAAGAGCCGAGTTCTCAGCCATAACTGGGGCAGGCACGACATGGACACTCGACATAATTTTCGTCTTGTCCATGTTCATTTTAAGCCCTACACGTTGGGAGACTCGATTGAGGCCTTCGATCATCGTGCTGAGCTCTTCTATCGACTTTGCCATGACCACAATATCGTCGGCAAACCGAAGGTGAGTGATGTATTCGCCGATAGTATTGATGCGCAGTCCTTTCCATTCCAGGAGCTTGAAGGCATCTTCCAAAGCGGTCTTAAGCAGTTTCGGAGAGATGAAATCTCCCTGTCTTACGCCTCTTTTTAAGGGAATCGCCTTCAAGCTCTGTTCTTGTACTCGGACTGACATAGTGGCGTTTTTATACAAACACTTCAACACTTCAATGTACCGATAGTCAATACGGCATCGTTGGAGAGACTCGAGCACCGCCCATGTTTCGATGACCGAATCGGATCGAATCGATTCGGCTTAATACACATGTAATAATACACCTTGTATAATCTTCTTGTGATTCCAGCATTCCCTTCAAATTCGCTGACCATTAGTAAGTCATTATACAGAACGGTCGCTCCGTGCGGATCCGTACAAACTCACGAGTGTCATGAAAAATTCCGAGGCCGCTTCCTGTAATATGTTCTGAATCAGCCCGACTGCCGATGCGAGACCGCTTGGTACGGTTACCATACCAAGATTTTCAAAGCGAAAATGCGCTGTTGGTGTAAGCATCTATAGACTCTGTGCGACGCTAGAACGTTTATTAACAATTTTTTTGTATAAAATAAATAGTTGTTTTGTGTTGTACCCTTAACTTTGATCCTTTGACTTTGATACTTATTGTAGAACCCAAAGTTTTAAATCTTTAGCAGGATCCTGATGTTAAATTTTGAACATATTTGCATTGAAATTATTTTGGTTCAATTTAACTAAATATTTTGGACCTGTTCCTTTCCATTTTTTATTTTATTTTATTTTCCTTTTCTTTTTGGTTAATGTAATATCGTTTTCTTTTTATTGCATTTTAATATGTATGTTCTAATTCCTTAATTAGCGTGTTCATTGCTGTAACCACCAACCGCTCATATTTGGTCATTAAGGAAGACCAGCACTGTGGTACGACCCGTTCTGCCACAGCACAGGTGTGGCAGAACTATCTTTATCTTTTTGGAATAAGTAGTCAAAAATATGTTGCATGGGCGGTCGAAAGGTGGGATTTGCCGGCACATTATACCAAGTTTTTAGTTTTACGTATCGAACAAACGTGATGCGGGATTAGTATCTATAGTAACATTCTTAACCAAAATCAGTCTATGGAGAGATCAGGTCGTGGAGTTCTTAAGAGATCTCTCCGAAATGTATGCTTAAAAAAGAACGAGAGGCAAGCGATCTTACAGCGGCGGCGGTGGTCGAGGATCTTTGGATTGTTTCCAATAGTTTGTTCTGAACCAAAGAAAAATTTAATAAGGTTTGTGCTGTGGAACCCGTAGGCTCAAGCGGTCCCGAATAGGCGTACGTACAAAATCCTATTTAATTATGTAGATGTGGATGATCGTGCCGTTCCCTTGTTTCATCACGATGGGAATGACCCCCTTGAGTTCGACAGTTTTTAAGATGATTCTTTATTTATTTTACACATGTTTTACCCCCAGTTTTCCCTCTGAGCAGTAGTTTTAACTTTTATGTTTCTTAACATATTTAACCGGGTATTTATCGCGTTATTTAACTATTATACGATGACTCCATGGCTCAGTTGGTCTCATAGCCGGCTGATACGCAAGAGGTCGCGAGTTCAATACCCGCGGGAAACATTTTTTTCTGCAAATATTTATCTCTGTTTTGCGTTGGGGTCTGGTTGTTTTCTATGTATTATAAGTCCTCGTATGTATTTACAAAACAGTATTCTAACATTCTCTAAACTTCTGTCAAATAAATTAGCCGCGGGGTGCCGGCAGTAGAATGTTGCCCCGTGGATGCAGTAAGAATCTGCTAAGGGATACCTCCGGAAGATGGGCAGCATCGTCTTTCCGTGTATTAACATCTCATACTGTGCTCGCCAACCTGCCTGCCAAGCGTGGCGAGTATGGCAGCAGCCCCCTCATGATCCTGGGGATCCATGATGATGATTCTATCAATCACCTGGTACCTACAACAGAGGCTCTGCTTAGTTTGAGGCTAGATGGTGTGTGTGAAATGTCCAACAGTAGTTTTCAACGGATGATTGGAAGAGTAACGAAGAGACAGTACGACGACTTGTGCGCAAGAACATTGCGTGCCGATCCGTGTTACTAAGGCTAAGGATTTATTGCTGTTTGATGTCCAAGATAGGAAACCTTGGACATCACACTCCAGTAAATCACTTAGAAATTTGTAGACGCATCCGAGTATAGTGCTTAATCTATCTGTGTGCTATTGCCTTCGACATGCAATAACGCATTCCAAAACGGATGGTATGATGAATTAACTTCTAATTGACTTACGTAATTAACGTTTCAGCTTAATGTGGACGATAATAGGTGATAATTAATTTAGGCTAGGACAATAGCGTCGTTTGTGGTGCGACGCGCCTTGACAATGGGGATTAGGGTGTCGTTGATGCTATCCGTGTGTAATCATGGCTTGTTCCTCATGGCCAAACTATTTCGCCTAACTGATGTGGCTACGAGGACTATAATATCCTCATGGCCGAACTCGTGTCAAAATATGCAAAGTAAACTCGCCACCGCAGAGAGGATACTAATTACTTATGAATAAATTCTTATTGTTGACTATCCCCCCTCATGTGGGATCACTCAAACTAGATCAAGTCAACAGATCCAGCCTGGATCTAGTGAGTTTTCCATCTCACTAATATTATCAAGCCGAAAGTTTGTTTGGATGGAGGTTTGTTACCTCTTCACGCAAAAACTAGGCTACGGATTGAGCTGAAACTTTGCACACGTATTGATGTTGACCATTAATATCACATAGGCTACTTTTTATTCGGGTACAACACATGCGAAGCGGCGGGCAGAAGCTTGTAATTCATAATGTTTATTTTCAAATACAAGCATGCATAAAATCTATAAGCTATTTTTTGTATTTAATGTGTAAACCCTTCACTAAGGTGTCATTTATAGAAATAAAAAATGAAAAATTTAATTTAACAAATTTTGGGTGCTACAAAACCGATAAAGGCACGGTTAGTTTTCCCTGTAGCCGAATTGGTAAAGGCAGCCTGCGTTAAAGGTGTTCGTCTGAACGTTACGGGTTCTCGCCGTCTCGTCGATGGAGTCTCGTCGGAGACAAAACTTTGATTGCATTTTTCATTTCTATTCATAAATCTATTAAAATAGTAATACGAAAGCTTCTAGGTCTATTAGTTTTAAGATGACGGCTTGTAGCCCTTCAACTGGGAATGAACCCGCTCCGGGTTCCATTCAAATATGGCGCATCTGCGCACCAACCCGCTCCGGGTTGATATGCAGTACGCACGCTGCCTCCGTTATTTCGCGGAATTAACCATAAACGCCTATCGCCACACTGCTCTAACTTAGTCAGTGGGTTCGTTGAAGAACAGAGAGAGGTAGCAAACATTGACAACAGTGGCGCCCATAGAATAAAAGTTCGAAAATTCAGTCGATTTGCGCGCTCTTTTGCAGGAAGTTCAAAAATTCAAGGCGGTATTTTGGTTGGGGTTTTTGTGTGTATTTTGTGTTTAATTGGTGTTTTCAACGTAAACGAACAATGAACAAGTAAGTGTTTAATGTTTTTATAATCAATGATGTCGGTTTTGATAAAGTTTACATTCAAAATCTTGCTAATTTCATCAGCCACCCAATTTTTCTTCTGCAAAGTACTCAACAAAAACACTTTGATTGGCATAAAAACTAATTGTCCTTACTAAAAAACCAATTAATTAGGTCAACAATACATATTGTTATGTTATTTATGTGTTATATTGTTATAATTTAATTCGATTTCCTCAAAATAGTGAAGTAAATACTAGCGTTCCATGCATCGGCCCGGAGCGGGCCAATACGCAGTCCGCGTAACGACCATTTTGCCGGATCTAGATAGGAATGGATGTGGCATTTCAGTATGTCAGATTCATCATCATCATTTCGATTTCGACGTTTCTATAAAGAAAAAAATATGTTTTGGTAATTCAGTAACTTATGAAGTAGGTACGTAATTTTAACTTGCAAAAAAGAGGAATAGACTTGCAAAAGTGACAAGGTATTTATTACTCAAAAAATTTAGATCCCAAATTTGACAGACAGACAAACACACTTTCAGATAGACAGACAGACAGACTGTTGATTTTTTCGATATTAATTTTTTATTCAATAGTACTCGTACATTCAGTATTTTCGCCGATTTTACTGAAATGCCATATCCATTTACGTTGGTAGATCCTTGGCGCTGATATCATAGAAAATTGTAAGTTTTGATTGTTGAATTTCTAAAAGTTTTTGTAAGGTAAAGAGTAATTATTTTATTACAAATCTATTGTAAATATATTGTAGTTTTTGGATACAAATGTTTTTACCTAACTCGTTGATTCTACTTTGTACTACAATACATAAATTGATAGTGTGTATTTGGTGTTGGATTTTAAGGGGTCTGGCATTTTGTTTATAAATCTTGAAATAGTATGCTTGGGATGTGAGAAGCTTTGTCTGAGTATTGTTTATGAACTACTCTTGAGACTTAAGCCATAAAAAAGGCAACTTCACTCTTGTGGAATTCATAAACAATCTTGGAATTTCATATTCTTCACATCTGGGCGCTAGGGCTGCCGAAAACAACCCTTTTTTTGTGATTATTTTTCTCGTAAAAATTAATAGGAAGTTATGCTTTTGTTGACCTTTTATCTTAGCATGGTGTTTATTTAAGTAGATAAAAGACTAATTTGATTTAAAAGTCTTTTTATTTATAAGATTTAGGGGTTTTTACACATAAATCGGTGATCCATCCGTTTACTCAATCTTTGACTTCGAGTAGCGAAGTGTATATTTGTAAACGAGTCTTAATTATTATTTAATTAGTTAGAATATTTCAAGCTGATTTCAAAAAGCTATAATGATACAATAGTTGCGGTAGTAAAATAAAAGACAATCATCAATCAATTACCGAGCGGCGTGCGCGCGCGTACAACCCACGAAAACCGCACCCAGATGTGTCATTTTTAGCGCGCAAGGCGCCGCAGGCGAGGGGGTAGGTGAATTTTAGTGGGTGCCATAGGGTAAAAAAGCATATGCCTACAAGAGCCGTCAGACATTTTGGTGGGTGCCATAGGGTAAAAAGGCATAGGCCTACAAGAGCCGTTAGACATTTAAGTGGGTGCCATCAAAAGAAGTTTAATAATAGCGTGAAAACTTTAAGAGTTTTAACACCTACGTGAAAACGAATACAAATACAAGTATATAATTTTTTTAGTAACCCCCGAAACTTTAGCTAGTCTGGGAGATTACCTAATTATTTTTTGTAATGTATTACCTCAGTTTTGCAATCTACACATCATGCCCTTTCATTATAAACCACACTTGGGTATATGTATTTGAAAACATTCGATTGTTCATCCCTACTTTTAACCCCCATATCTCATGAATGGCTCGACCGATTTCTATATAACGTTCAGTTTTGCATTTAACACATCATTTAATTTCATTTGATACCAAACATTTTATTATTCATCCCCTCTTTCACCCCCCATATCTTGTAAACTTACTAACCGATTACTACTTTAAACTTATTAACCGATTTTGATAAAACATGTTTAAGAACAACCGCTGGAAAACCTGCTTTCAAATAAAAAAAAACTGCATGCAAATTGGTCAACTCGTTTGAAAGCTACGGTGCCACATACAGACACACAGGCACACAAACATAGTGGTCAAACTTATAACACCCCTCTTTTTGTCGGGGGTAAAAAATTAAATGACGTACATATCGATTTAGCATTGATTTACTCGCTAACTACAAAAGCTCCTGTTCATACAATGAAGCTTTTGTAGTTAGAACTCTTTGAGGTCGTTAAAGCATTTCCGGCTTATGGAAGGGTCAAGGATCGAAAATCTATTTTATGAACATGTTTCCACTGAACGTAGCGACGTCGTTCCACAAAAATGTATCTCTCATTTAGTGGCCACTTTAGTTTCATTATACGGACCAGTCTTCATGTAGTTTTCTATGCAGACGCAAGGTGAGTTGACGAGTTCGCTACAGCGGGAGACCGAGACGGCTGGAAAAACGGGAGACGGCTTTGCGCTGCAGTGGGATAACACAGACTAAAAACAAAATAATAAATAGTTGTTCAATTCAATCTATGATGTGTCCGATACGGTAGCGGTTAGTTTCATGATTAGTGGAGAATTGAGGGTTTGCCAATCGTAGCGCTGCGGTAATCGGAGCCGCTGATGCCACAACGCAATAATTCAACTTTAGATCATTTAGATTTTAATTATATTAGGGATGATTGGAAACTAAGCAATGTTTTGTAGGGTACTATGGTGTCGGTAAGTGCAGACATTGTTTGAAAACAGAAACGTCGTAATGAGGCCGCAGTTCATAAGACCTTTTAATATTGAGATACCAAGTAAATGACCAGTGTTATTGACTCTGTAATAGGTGCTTTTGAGCCAAAAACAACGTTGATGAAATAGTTGTGTGTCCTGACACAACTATTTCAAATCTCTTGGTGTTTTATTAATCGCAATTTATTAAACACGTTCGTGCTACGTACCCTGGACTTTCGATCAGAAAATCGTAACCGTGCTTTAAAGATGAAGGAAACCTGCGGCTTAGTCACCTTCAGACGTAATGACCTGTTCTTGCCTCTGACTAAAAGCCGACTGAGCTGGGAGGATGTTATAGGTGCTGGGCAAGTCTAAACCAACTATCAACCATCCAGCCACTGCAGTGTCCCGTACAGATGTTGCTATTAGAAATCGTCTTCAATATAATAGGTACCATTTTACAATTCATAATTCAACTGACGCCACTTGCCGGTAAAATATGTAATTAAAATATACCCGTGTACATAGGTAAACACAGGTGTACACAGGTCGTAAATAAATAAATTATTATTTTATCTTAAAAACAGCATGATAACAAATGTTTTGCATATCCCTACAAAGACTACAATTCGCCTAGTATTCCACCAAAATATGAGTAGGTATTATCTTTTTTTTCAAACAAATGATTACAAGCTAAAACTGGGCAGGAAGTCCTAGAACAGGTTTATATATAGGTAAGATATAGCGCAGAAGAAATATGGTAAGGCGAGTTACCTTTGCGGTGCAGCGCGCATGAAATAAATGCAAAATAACTTTATATGGTTTGCATGCAAATAGAACACAAGGTGGCTAAGTCGTAGTCCGTTCCATGTAGTGACGTTTTGGCAGAAAATGGTTTTCCATAAAATGGAAGTTCTCAAGTAAATGTTTTGAATTTTTTTTAATTAAACCAATCCGCAAGATTGATTCTAAGTACACAAACATATGACAATTCAACTTGGTTGCTAAATGACGGAGTTCTAATGTAACAAATATTAAAAAAACGTACAATTCAAACCGACTTAAAAAAATGGAAGTGTTTGAGAACCGTTAAAAATCTTTATTGTAAACAAAATAACTTTAAAACCGTTTTATGCTTCATGGTTATGTACAAAGGCGAGTTTAAACCCGGAAAGTGTTTCACATACGTAGATTTCAATAATATAGGCGGCCAAAAATATTTTATTCATTCATTTGATACCAAACATTTGATTATTCATCCCCTCTTTCAGCCCCCATATCTTGTAAACTTACTAACCGATTATTACTTTAAACTTCTTAACCAATTTTGATAAAACATGTTTAAGAACAACCGCTGGAAAACCTGCTTTCTAATAGAAAAAACTGCATGCAAATTGGTGAACTCGTTTGAAAGCTACGTTGCCACATGCAGACACACAGGCACACACACATAGTGGTTAAACTTACAACACCCCTCTTTTTTGTCGGGCTTAAAAATTAAATGACGTACGTATCGGTTTCGCATTGATTTACTCGCTAACTACAAAAGCTCCTGTTCATACAATGAAGCTTTTGTAGTTAGAACTCTTTGAGGTCGTTAAAGCATTTCCGGCTTATGGAAGGGTCAAGGATCGAAAATCTATTTTATGTTTCCACTGAACGTAGCGACGTCGTTCCACAAAAATGTCTCTCTCATTTAGTGGCCACTTTAGTTTCATTATACGGACCAGTCTTCATGTAGTTTTCTATGCAGACGCAAGGTGAGTTGACGAGTTCGCTACAGCGGGAGACCGAGACGGCTGGAAAAACGGGAGACGGCTTTGCGCTGCAGTGGGATAACACAGACTAAAAACAAAATAATAAATAGTTGTTCAATTCAATCTATGATGTGTCCGATACGGTAGCGGTTAGTTTCATGATTAAGTGGAGAATTGAGGGTTTGCCAATCGTAGCGCTGCGGTAATCGGAGCCGCTGATGCCACAACGCAATAATTCAACTTTAGATCATTTATATGTTAATTATATTAGGGATGATTGGAAACCAAGGAATGTATTATGGGGTACTATGGGGTCTGTAAGTGCAGACATTGTTTGAAAACAGAAACGTCGTAATGAGGCCGCAGTTCATAAGACCTTTTAATATTGAGATACCAAGTAAATGACCAGTGTTATTGACTCTGTAATAGGTGCTTTTGAGCCAAAAACAACGTTGATGAAATAGTTGTGTGTCCTGACACAACTATTTCAAATCTCTTGGTGTTTTATTAATCGCAATTTATTAAACACGTTCGTGCTACGTACCCTGGACTTTCGATCGGAAAATCGTAACCGTGCTTTAAAGATGAAGGAAACCTGCGGCTTAGTCACCTTCAGACGTAATGACCTGTTCTTGCCTCTGACTAAAAGCCGACTGAGCTGGGAGGATGTTATAGGTGCTGGGCAAGTCTAAACCATAGAAATGAAAAATGCAATCAAAATTTTGTCTCCGACGGGACTCGAACCCGTAACGTTCAGACGAACACCTTCAACGCAGGCTGCCTTAAATTTTGATTGCATTTTTCATTTCTATAATGATACCTTAGTGTGGGTTTACACTTTAAATAAAAATTGCTTATAAAGTCTAAACCAACTATCAACCATCCAGCCACTGCAGTGTACCGTACAGATATTAGAAATCGTCTTCAATATAATAGGTACCATTTTACAATTCATAATTCAACTGACGCCACTTTCCGGTAAAATATGTAATTAAAATATACCCGTGTACATAGGTAAACACAGGTGTACACAGGTCGTAAATAAATAAATTATTATCTTATCTTAAAAACAGCATGATAACAAATGTTTTGCATATCCCTACAAAGACTACAATTCGCCTAGTATTCCACCAAAATATGAGTAGGTATTATCTTTTTTTTCAAACAAATGATGACAAGCTAAAACTGGGCAGGAAGTCCTAGAACAGGTTTATATATAGGTAAGATATAGCGCAGAAGAAATATGGTAAGGCGAGTTACCTTTGCGGTGCAGCGCGCATGAAATAAATGCAAAATAACTTTATATGGTTTGCATGTGATAGATTTAATTATAATTTCATTTAGTAAGTAAGTATCTAATTATGTAAGCTAAATCGTTATCTGTAGCAGTAACAAATAAAATAACGAATATTACTTCTCTTCAGTTCTTTATTCCATAACAACGACAGGTTATAATATAAACAATGACACTTCTAAAGAAGTTAGCTACCATCATCATCATCATCATCATATCATCATCATCATATCATCATCATCAAATATAGTTTTAATTTAAATAACCTTTGAAACGCTTAACCATAAAGATACATTTGATAAGTATTATCATTATACATAGAACATAAGTAGGCTACGACTTACATGACTTGTTCGGACCGATGCAGAAAGACGACTTAGCTTAGCTCTGTGGAAACACTCTTTATATAACGGTGCACAAACAACTAGTGGTACGACAAATGGCGTAGCTTGTTGTTTAAGTCGTTACAATGTTTCTTTAAAAGTTACAGAAACAACTATAAATTATTTTAAGGATAAAACTATTCGTTTTGATTCAATTGCCTATTTATGATATATTTTATTTGTAATATTTAGCTACTTTTATTTAACAAGTTGTTACAACTTATGAATATATTAATTACAATAACAAATTCATAATAATCTGTTACGGCCATTCTGACATGTACTTTGTCCACAAAGTACCCAACAATCATCAAATCCTTAAATCTAACTAAATCATAACTGAGAGAGATTATTTGAAACATAAATGTGCCATGGTTCTGTTATTTATTTTCATCATATTGTGCGTTCCGAATACCTCTAGTTACTAGTCCGCGCCCACCCGCTGCCGGTGTCATAGACTAGTACCAAGTAATCGGTTCTTCAGCGGTCTGTTCGTCCCGAATACCTCTAGTTACTAGTCCGCGCCCACCCGCTGCCGGTGTCATAGACTAGTACCAGGTAATCGGTTCTTCAGCGGTCTGTTCGTCCCGAATACCTCTAGTTACTAGTCCGCGCCCACCCGCTGCCGGTGTCATAGACTAGTACCAGGTAATCGGTTCTTCAGCGGTCTGTTCGTCCCGAATACCTCTAGTTACTAGTCCGCGCCCACCCGCTGCCGGTGTCATAGACTAGTACCAGGTAAACGGTCCTTCAGCGGTCTTTTTATTTCTTCAGATAAACCTTTGTTTGGTCACCATCTCACCTTTCGTGTTACTTGTGTTTCAAATGATCACTCTCAAATTATTTAAAAATTATAATAACTTTTTCAATACAATTATTTACAATCAAACTATTTATTAATTTTACTCACAAATTGTTTTCTTTGTCTTATTTTAATCATCTATCAGTTCTCCGGGCCAATATCGCAGTTTATATTTTGCCACAGTAATTTTTCGTAAATTACCCATTCCCTTTAGGACAAAACGATCATAGGGAAGTAAAGATTCAATCTCGTATGGTCCTTTGAATTTAGGATATAATTTGTCATTTCGTCTATGTTTATGGGAAACGTATACCAAATCTCCTACTTATGTTAGGTTATTACGTCGCGTGGCGTCAAACCGTGATTTGAACTTTTTAGCAATTTGTAAGTCTCTGCCGTGCCTATTCTTTGTCGGCCTCTAAATTAACTGAATTTTGTCTCGAATTATCAAGGACATCATTCAAACGGGATTGTATACATGGTATATTCGCCTCAACGCCAATTATCAAACGTGGGGGTGAGAATCCTGTCGATTTTTGAACCGTGGTGTTTATTGACTGTTGTACTTTCCATAATATCTCTCTGTGAATAATCTTCTGACACAAAGTCATACATTGATATATGTACCTTTTGCATTTTTTTAATTATATGTACCTATACCAATATTATTTTATTCGCACCATACAAAACGTTAAGTATCTATATCTTAGTACCTACTCACTAACTCTAGTTTTTGTTTTAACTCTAGTTTCTCTTTTATTTTATTCAACCTTACGTAGAACTTGGATATTTGTTTTGTTTAAAAATTCTTAAATATAATTGTTACCTATGTTTAAAAATTTAATTCACAATATGTTAACTTTTGCTATGACAACTTAATTTGTAACCTAGATGTAGCTGCCTGTAATTGGGAGAACACAAGCTTATGATTTTTATTGTTTTTACTTTTGTAATTCTTCTTTGTGTATCTTCTGTCGGTGGCTCAAATAAATAAATAAATAATAATATGTTCGGCCAATCTGACGGTTCATTACACATTGTCCTAATCACATCACTGACAGTGGAAACATAACGTTCAACTTGACACTTCTTGGAGTACCGGTAGAAATCACATGGTGTTGGACGTTTAATTCCTAGAAAACTGTTCGAACTTGATTGCTACTGAAATTGGTTCCTCGATCAGAAATAATAAACGAAGGTGACCCGAATATTGTGACAGTATCATGGATTATTGGTATTAATTCATCTGAACTCAGTGTTTTCAATGGTTTTATAAGACAAAATTTAGTAAACCAATCAACCATCAGCAAAATATGCCTATAACCTTCATCAAATAGTGTGAATGGCCCCGTACAGTCTAAATGGACAGTGTGAAAGGGCACAGCTATATTTACCAAAGGATGAAGAAGACCCTGTTTAGGGCCATGATGAGCCTTTCGCTGTACACATTTTAAATAATGCAACAAATACTTTTGTACAAAAACTGCCATACCAAAAATGCTCATTATTTTGTGCTGTAAGTCCATGTCCAAATATTTGGGGCTTTTATTTTTCCAAACACATTTAAACTACCATGACCTATTCCATTAAGACATAGGGAATGCGGTAAAACATTACATTTTAGGCGTTTTGCAATTTATCCTTTGATAATACAGCAATTAGCCCCGGTATCTATAAGTGACTCAATATCAAAATCATGGATTGAAAGCCTGGTGAAGTTTAAATCCGTTGGCCTAAAAAATTGCCTTGTTTACTGGTTGACGGTTTTTCCAAACTAGCACGACCAATTTTGAACCAACACGCCGATTCAAGGTGTCAAACTTTCTTGCAATTAGTACAAACGACTCTATCTTTTACAGTATTTTCCGTGTTACTAGCATTTTTTTATTTTGGCCACCTGCTTATGGTTTTTATTTTTTGGACAATGGGATCGAATATGTCATCGTTAAAAGATGAAGAAAATTATGGGAGTCTAATTTTGGTCGTTTAGTTTTTACTTGCACCATTATTATCTACATCGCTTTGCTCTAATGGTCGTTTCTAGGGTTCCGGACCAAAATGGCAAAAAGGAACCCTTAGAGAATCACTCTGTCTGTCTGTTCTGTCACAAGTGGATATCTCGAGAACTACTCATGCTAACGACTTGAAATTTGAAATAAATAAAGATAACACTTTTTTACTAATATGGCATATACGAAAATGCTAAAAAATATTCTGATGATTGCAGGGGGGCGGATACTTCTCATATATTTCTCACATATAGATCTCAACATTTTTAAGTTAAGTTACTAGGTTGTGTGGGATATCATAAGAAAGGTATTAATTTGCACAATAATAAACTATCTTTAGTTTTCCTTAAAGCTGTATCGTTTTTGAGTTATTAACAAAAATGTTGAAAAAAACGACCGTTCCCTTCCCCTTATTTCCGAAGCTTGCGGAGATAAACCTCTAAAACTTTTATTGCTATTAGAAGTGTATGTAAAGATAACGGGAAAATTATAACGAACTCTCTAATTAGCATACTTTTTTTTTTTTTTTTTAATTATCGAAAGTGTAAAAAGTCTACATAAGTTCCGCTATCAGACAAGAGATGGCGCTGTCAAGGTTCTCCAACTAATATAAACCGCCTTTGTCATATATTACCTATATTGTATGATGGCACGGAACCCTCGGTGTGCGAGTCCGACTCGCTTTTGCCCGGTTTTATTAGGTTTTACATAACTAGAAAACAGCGATATTAGCTCGGCGGTTGTTTTAACACTACTATTGAACGATGACATTCTAATATTAACTTCAGTAATACTACCGCAGACTTATATTCTAATAACTGGTGCTCCGTGAAAGATGCTGCGCAATTTTCCCCAGGTTCTACCTTCAGTTAAAGGTTCCCACGACTCAAACCATATTAATGCAGAGCCCTTTAAGGCCTTACCTGCCTTTGCGACAGTGGCAACGCTACAGTTCTTCAATAATATTGTTGCACCAACTTTCTGCACCGCTGTCACTTGTTGTTGGGTCAAACGATTAAAGCGCCACGTCTTCACCTGGCCGTCGGTTGGACGAGACAGCATCTCATATGGCCTTTAGAAGGTCTGTCAGTAGGGCGGGATCCATTCTGGAACTTAGAAAATGAATATTAGTAATAGAACCGGTTATCCCACTTCTGATGATAGATTTAATTATAATTTCATTTAGTAAGTAAGTATCTAATTATGTAAGCTAAATCGTTATCTGTAGCAGTAACAAATAAAATAACGAATATTACTTCTCTTCAGTTCTTTATTCCATAACAACGACAGGTTATAATATAAACAATGACACTTCTAAAGAAGTTAGCTACCATCATCATCATCATCATCATATCATCATCATCATATCATCATCATCAAATATAGTTTTAATTTAAATAACCTTTGAAACGCTTAACCATAAAGATACATTTGATAAGTATTATCATTATACATAGAACATAAGTAGGCTACGACTTACATGACTTGTTCGGACCGATGCAGAAAGACGACTTAGCTTAGCTCTGTGGAAACACTCTTTATATAACGGTGCACAAACAACTAGTGGTACGACAAATGGCGTAGCTTGTTGTTTAAGTCGTTACAATGTTTCTTTAAAAGTTACAGAAACAACTATAAATTATTTTAAGGATAAAACTATTCGTTTTGATTCAATTGCCTATTTATGATATATTTTATTTGTAATATTTAGCTACTTTTATTTAACAAGTTGTTACAACTTATGAATATATTAATTACAATAACAAATTCATAATAATCTGTTACATGCAAATAGAACACAAGGTGGCTAAGTCGTAGTCCGTTCCATGTAGTGACGTTTTGGCAGAAAATGGTTTTCCATAAAATGGAAGTTCTCAAGTAAATGTTTTGAATTTTTTTTAATTAAACCAATCCGCAAGATTGATTCTAAGTACACAAACATATGACAATTCAACTTGGTTGCTAAATGACGGAGTTCTAATGTAACAAATATTAAAAAAACGTACAATTCAAACCGACTTAAAAAAATGGAAGTGTTTGAGAACCGTTAAAAATCTTTATTGTAAACAAAATAACTTTAAAACCGTTTTATGCTTCATGGTTATGTACAAAGGCGAGTTTAAACCCGGAAAGTGTTTCACATACGTAGATTTCAATAATATAGGCGGCCAAAAATATTTTAGGCTTGAAATTGATTTTACAAACAAAATGATGTTAAAACAAACTTCTTTTGATGAAATATTTTTGTTTATTGATATAAAATTCGAATTCTAGAGCTCACTTCATTGTTCATGTTCTCAAAATCTTCATAATAATCGAGTTTTTCATTTAATTTGGTAACTTTTGTTTTAGTATCTGGTCAAACAAGTACTTCCGAGTCACTACTTTAGTACTCGAGGCACCAATAACCTTTAACATATGTAAATTTAATTGATTTTATACAAAGTATCGAGAGGTATCCCTTGGCAGCTTCTAACTGTATCCACGGGCAATACAGTGAAAGATAATAATATTTGGATCATAAATTAAGTTATCCCAAGGGCATTATAAAATCAGTTTTATCTCTAAAATAAAACATTTCAAACTTTGTCAAACAATCAGACGAAAATAATCTGACAAAAAATATATTTTATTTTAACAGAAATGCTTCAAATACTGTAGACATGCACTTACGAATTAGTGTATTTTTGAGTACAATTCTGTGTACCATGTTTGAAACCTGTCCTTTGTTGCATTGTGCAGTAAAATATTTCATTATGTGCTTTGAAACACCGTGTTTCAAAAGTGCCTTCGGGAAACAGCTTTTTCGTAAAGGTTTATTTTACGCTAGCTTTTACCTGTGGGTTTTTAGGTAGTTGAATATTAATATTAATACTCGGGCATGAAGACTTTGGTAGGAATTTGACATAAATTAGACAAGTAGGTAGCCACAATGTACTAATAATAACTACTAATACTAGTTTATGTGACAGGGATCGCCTGCCAAGCGTTAAGTTAAGTAAAAATCTTTGTTAAGTATTTATAAAAAATATAGACATAAAAAAATTGAGAAATTCTCCAGCCTTGTAACTTAGCGTCACTATCTGTCTCTCTCACATTTCGTAAAATTACTCTGTGCTTAGCACTCTAACTGGAATCTTACGGCCTTGAGGAAAGCCACGGGCACGTTAGTGTCCTTTTAAAGCTAGTAAGAAAACATTAGTTAGTAAGAAACAACAAGACAACATAATTATTAGCTAACTGGATATTAATAACCAAATAATTAACATTAAATTCAAGTAAAATAGTGGACGGCACAAACTAAGGGAAGCCTATACCCAGCAGTGGATGACGTCAGGCTGTGGATGATGATGATGATGATGATAATAGATCACTATATACGATTAGCCAATTGTTCAGCCTTGATTAAACACGTCTTAGAACTGCATATTGTTTACATTCAGTTAAGTTTTTAACTTCAATCCTCTATGGGCAATTTTATTATGTGTGATAGCTAGCACGGGGAACCTTTGTAACAACTTATGCTTGTGAGCTTGGGGGTCGAAATAATTCCCTTATCCCCTTAATCGGACAAAGATAAGTGTTCCAAATATTATATATTATCATCATCATTTCAGCCGCAGGACGTCCACTGCTGGACAGGCCTCCCTCATGGATTTCCAGGTATTGCGGTTGAAAGCGATGTGCATCCACCGTCGACCTGCGGTCTTCACCAGGTCGTCAGCCCATCTTATTGGTGGACGTACTAGGCTGCGCTTTCCTGTCCGTGGTCTCCACTTGAGAACTTTTCGGCCCCAAATGCCATCGCTTCTGCGAGCTATGTAGTGTAGTTAGCAATGTTGTGTAGTTGGCAGGCCACATGGCCTGCCTATTGCCACTTCAACGTGCTAATCCGCTTGGCTATGTCGGTGACCCAAGTTCTTCTGCGTATTATATATATACAAGCTAAATCTAAACGTTTTTGAAACTCGCCACTTAACCCCAAGGTTGCGATCCAAAGCCTTAAATTACAAAAGTTAATACATCCTGTCAGACCCTATTCATACATTGGAGCACAACGCTGCTAAAACGCTTACCCCCAAACCGCTACAAAGGGAATTATCTACTCGTCTGTACCTTTATGTAGGCCGACGTCGCGCTGACTGACATCTGTGCACACTTGTACCTACCGAAACTACAACTATACGTTTAGAACTGGACCAGAGTTATTTTCAAGTCTTTATACGTTTTCACGATCAAAGTAAGGACTTCGAAAATATGATTATGTTTTTGACACATAAAAGTAAGGCCTTCGAAACTATAATTATGTTTTCGAGTATCGACATAAACTAAAGAAGTTCCCAATTAGCGCGAAGAAATTTGAGAATACTGTATCTTTTAATCTTAGTTTTAAAAGATCCCAATTCTCCTCAGTACCTGAAATCACAATTGATTTCGGCATTCATGCATGCTGCAACGTCCTGTAAGTGGAGGAACATATACATAGACCTAAGTCAAATTAGTTACCTATAAGTTTATATTTTGTAGTGATATTACTGTTGGATGTCTTAAAAAAATCAATGTTCACTTTTCTTGCTAACATGATCTCAACCTGAGACAACTCTATCACATTCCTCCGCTTGTCATGGTAACGTGGTGTCGTGGTGGTTTTGAAGTGATGGCAGTGCGTTTGTGGAATGATCTCCTTCTAAATATTAAACAGTAATTTAGTAAACCTTCATACGCCTTCATTTGTTTATTGATGTTATTTATTTGATGTTATGTGAGCTTTCCATTAAGGTTTTGGTCGATATGTATGCCTAAGTATATACAAAAAACGTCCACTTCTGCACACCCGTCTCCCTGATGGATCGCCATGAGGGGTAGTACTCACCATGCTTAGCGGGCGGGTTGGCAAGCGCAGTAGGTACCTACGGGATGTTGTTATACGGAAAAACGATACTGTCCATCTTCCGAAGGTATCCCTTAGCAGGCTCTTACTGCATCCACGGGCATGAGAGGAGGGATAACATCTACACCCCACGGAAAATTCACTTACTGTATACACTACGCTAATTGATATTGTAGGTATAGCAAAAAAAGTATATCTATTTTGTTTTTTTATACGACTAAATATGCAGACAACTCGAAGGCCACCTGATGTTGAGCGGTAACCTGTTCCTATTACAACTGTGGGCGGTGATCACGTTCACTAAGCACATGAGCAACGCTGCATTACATTGCGCCCGTCACCCTGAGACAGAGTTGTAAAGTCTCATGTGCCCTTAACTTCTTATACATTTCTTTTGGTTTCGTGCGCGAGGCGTCTCCCTCGTGCGCGATACGCCCGTCACTCAGGCTGTACACTAAAGTTTACTTGCTTTTTTTACTAGTGGGATTCATAACAATCTGCAGCAATTTTTTTATCATCTAAGTTACATACAATTGTTTTTACTTTAAGTTTATATCTTAAGTTAAGATTAAGACCATGTAACGCCTTGGATTATAATTATCTGTATTGCTACACATGTGATAAAAATAATTAATAAACTAACTTGAGAATTGATCAACATTACCAGTTTAGTTGCATTTGCCTTTCACAAAAAAAATTGGTATGTAGGCTGTCTAGTAGGCTGGAAAAAACAACTCCAACGCTCCATAATCCCTTGGGCTTCTTTTTATTTCACGATACATAACAGTGTGATTTACATAAGCGTAGTTTACATTTACACATCGTTGATCCACATAGTGGAAATTGCTGGACAAAGGCCCACTCAAGGATTTTCAAGTGCTTATGAAATCGACGGGCAAGAGAGGACGCAATAGGTAAAGAAAAAAAAATTGTAAAGATTGTATGTGTGTGCTTAAGTTGCAAATAAATAATTTATCTATCTATCTATCAATATTTTACTGCCGCCTCCCCACGGCTCGTTAGGAAGTAAAAAACAAATGAATTAGGCCTAAAGTACAAATAACTATTTTAGTTAGTAATTCTTTCAATGAGCGTCGCGCGACGCCGACTCGGACCTCCTTGGAGACACTGTCTGATATTCATATTTCGAATATTCAGCGAAATAGCATTTTATTTTGCCCGCCATCATTTATTAATTGGTTCAGATTATTGCGGTCATTGCCTGGGGACTGAAAAACTAAAACTTGAATATATACTCAGTTCGTCCGAACGGGTTGCGTATTTACAAGTACGTATTTGCGAACAACATTTAGATTTTCTGTTGTAGGCTGAAAGCTAAAGTTCTAGATAACTTTGTAGTCACGCATATATATATATATATATATATATATATATTCTGTTTCTGATTTGTGTTTCTTGAAAGGTTTTCACCATTGCCTTTTCTTTGTTTTGCTCGAGTTTTCAATCAAGAAAAAGATAAGTTTTTTGAACGCTCTATCTTAAATTAATTGTTTTTGTATTTGAAGAATGATGATGATGAATTGTTTTTATGCATGTTTATACCATAGTGAATACTACTGATTATAAACCAATAATATTAAGTAATTGTATGGCAAACACACACACAATAACTCAAATAAATAAACCAAGTACACAGTACGTACTCGTATAACATCATCATTTCAGCCGTAAAACGTCCACTACTGAACACAGGCCTCCCTCATGGAGATCCATGAGGAGCCATGAGGATATTTATAGAAGAAAAATATGAAAAATTTATGACAAATGTGACTGATTTGGATGTGCCAGTACAAATAAAAATTGCCAATGGAGAGACTTTGTATGCTAAAAAGAAAGGATACTTAAAAGCCTATTATGAAGAAACACTGATTACAATAGAAGGCCTGATAGTTAACGGAATCGCTCACAATCTTCTATCAGTCAATGAATTAATGATAAAAGGAAAAAGTGTTACTTTTGAAGATGGACAGCTGATAATAAAGTCCAAAGACAAAATATACTATGGAACAAAAAGAGGTAAGCTTTATACTTTAAAACTAAAACTTAAATTACCTGAAGAGGACCATGAAAGTCAATACTGCACCTCATGGAGATCCATGAGGGGTAGTTGTTATACTCACCACGCTTGGCAGGCGGGTTGGTGAGCGCAGTACGGGATGTTGATATACGGAAAGACGCTGCTGCCCATCTTCCGGAGGTGTCCCTTAGCAGACTCTTACTGCATCCACGGGTAGGAGAGGAGGGGTAACATTCTAATGTCGGCACCCCACGGCTCGTATAACATAATCTGTAGGATTAGACGAGTACCAAACTATAGTTTGTCAATACACGGCCAGGCCGGGCTAACGAGATGAGCCGGCCTCATTGGTCCGGGATCGCGGGACTCAATAACTGGCAATTGCGGCATGGGACCGGAGTTAAACGGACTAAACAAGACTCTCCAAGGGATCCGGGACTTTTGCAGGCTGTTATAAAAGTAATTGTACGTTATGTTGTAAATGTTTGCTTAGGAGAGAATGAAAGCCCAATTTAGAACTTTGGTAGTTAATTTGCTAACAGAAAGTTATTTGGCAATCCACCTTTTGGTTATCAAAAATTATACTACCAACTCAATTTTATAAATCTATAATCAATTTTATAATATACAATGTTATGTTCGAAATGTAAATCTATTTTAATTATATAGAGGTCAACTTGCACAACAATCAATGAATGCATTTATCGGTAAATCGAAATAAAAAAATCAAACAAACAACGAAACAAAATACTTCGTAGGTGTGTACCTAGCAGTGCTAAATGCATTTAAATATCCTTGATCACGTTGCACCATTATAAGATTTAGTTTTCCAGTTTTTAAATTATTTCCCTTTCGAACAGAGTAACGGAAAACGAGGTTTGTTACACCCAAGGTAAGGTTCATTCCGTTTCCAACATGGATTCGTAGCCAGTACCTCTGTAAGGCTACTTTCTTTCTGCAAACAACGTAATGTCAATAAGTCAGGTGCAAGTTGCAACTCGATCGGTAAGTAAATACGCAATGAATCACTGTAACTGTTTCCCGATAAAATAGACCACACGGTCGAAAATTCCATACGACTCCATTACGACGAGCGACGTAGTTCTGTAGATCCTCGATTCAACAGCCCATAACCAACAAGATTCGTCAAATGTTTATAGAAATAAAACATGAGACACACCACAATACATAGTGTGTCTCATAATATACATACATATACATATGTACATATATAGGTGGCCTGTCTTCAAATAAGCTTACTAAAGAGCGGGTTTAACAAAATACAAGTTATTACTACTCAACCAAAACAAAATTGGTCTTAAGCATCAGAGTAAAAGGCGGCTATGACTCAGCCCAGTGAAAGATCAGAGAAAAGTCGGTTATGAGTCAGTCGAGTGAAAGAGCAGGGAAAAAGTCGGTTATGAGTCAGCCGAGTGAAAGAGCAGAGAAAAAGTCGGTTATGAGTCAGCCGAGTGAAAGAGCAGAGAAAAGTCGGTTATGAGTCAGCCGAGTGAAAGAGCAGAGAAAAAGTCGGTTATGAGTCAGCCGAGTGAAAGAGCAGAGAAAAGTCGGTTATGAGTCAGCCGAGTGAAAGAGCAGAGAAAAAGTCGGTTATGAGTCAGCCGAGTGAAAGAGCAGAGAAAAGTCGGTTATGAGTCAGCCGAGTGAAAGAGCAGAGAAAAAGTCTGTTATGAATCAGCCGAGTGAAAGAGCAAAGAAAAAGTCGATTATGAGTCAGTCGAGTGAAAGAGCAGAGCAAAAGGCGGCTATGTGACAGCCGAGGCAGGTGGTTTACAACTAGTTTTATTTTACTAAATTACCTTTATTTGCACTCGTCAGAATAAAAATCTTATGTTGATAGTTTAGCTTTGATTTCAGAACACGCAGTTGGTCGAACGTGAACCGTGTACTCGTGTTTTAACTGTTTCCCGATAAGGAGCGGCCGAGAGCTCCGATATAGTCGGCGGCGGCCTGTTTTATTGTGCCACTATTTTCAGTCTATCGCCAGCCAACGCAGTTCGGGTGGAAACTCAGATAAAGTCGCAACCCGCTGTTATGAACTACCTTGGGATAAAGGATGCCAGTTTGGATGAAAAACAAGCACTGGAAGAGAGAAATCGAACGAGTAAAAGGCGATGTGAGGCGATTAATGCGATTAAGAGTTTTTTTGCATTTAAGTAAGACTAGCCGACGTGCCACCTTATGGGAAGTGATCACTGTCGCCCATGGACACCAGCAATACCAGGCGAAGCTGATGCGCTGCCGGCTTTTGAGGAAAGAGAATACCCGCCTTTCAAAGAACTCCATGTCGTAGCTCCGAGGGTATACCGCAGTTCGTTCCACAGCTTGATCATCCGCGGCAAAAATAGTTACGAGTAGTTCTGGAGAACCAGCTATCCAGATGGTGCGGATGGAAACGAGGCGAGTGGTATGGTGAAGTTAACTACGGGTATTAAACGAAATAGTTTTTCAAAACATTCCCCATAAAGACGATGTAGCACACAAGAGTCTGTTCAGATTCGTAGATTCCAAACCTGACTACACTGTTGGTTAAGTGTGCACATACAACACACGACCATCAGATTGAAAGTCACTTCATACGCGCTTTAACGGTAAAGGAACACCTCGTGAGGAAATCCGCTTAGTTGGCTTCAAACGTATTAACCTGTTCTTTCCGACGAATAGGATATGCTGAGCTAGCCTTATCCGTCTAACATGCACTACAGTGTCCCAGTGTAAAACAAACATTTATTATTATCAAATTATTCATTTTACAATAATTTGTTATAAAATGTTAAAATATTTGCATTTTATCACTTAAAATTATAATTTTCAAGAAGGCTGTATGTTTACTCACCTTGCACTGGGTGCGTTAAAAAAAACTTGCGCGCCATTTCCCATATTCCATATTCAAATATGAAAACTAAAGCTGTGATGATTTAGTTTTTATATTTGGTTTTATCGTATTCGTCACTGTGTTGTAAATTAATTTTCTTTTTCCTCGCAAGTGTGTTGAAAAACGTCGTATGACACGCGTGAGCATTGATCATTAGACTCTCGGCTCCATTACGCCCTCGCCTTCGGCTCGGGCTGCAATCTCGCCTCGACTGTAATGGATGACCAACAATGCCACTTGTTCCATAACAAACTATAATAATAAACTATTATAGTTTGTTATTTTTATACTGGTAAACCACACATAGGTAGTACATTTCAAGGAAAAAAAAACCGTACCTACCACTTATATACATACGATTCCGGCGGGGTTCTATCTTTTATTCACTACAACAACACATATCACAGAAAAAGAGTATTGAAAATAACAAAATCATAATAGGCACAGATTAAAAAAAAGCTAAGCAAACCAAGCTAAGCAGAGCTTGTGTAATGGGTACTAGATAACTGATATACTTAATACATTATACTAGATAGATATTATTTATCCCACTAATATTATAAAGCCGAAAGTTTGTTTGGAGGTTTGTTACCTCTTCACGCAAAAACTAGGCAACGGATTGAGCTGAAACTTTGCACACGTATTGACGTTGAGTAGGATTAACACATAGGCTACTTTTTATTCGGGTAAATTGCATGCGAAGCGGCGAGCAGAAGCTAGTTTTTTTATACAAAAACATCCAGAACAGCCTGAACAAATATCTGCAGATACAGACATTTGTTCCGAGGCGCGGATCGAGCCCGTACCTCTTGCATCGCAGGCGAAGAACCTTCGCCCGCTGTGCCACAGAGTTCATATAAGTCTCGTCCCCTTGCTGCGCTCATGGTAATACACTTGGAGCGTGTTTCCCGCGTGCGGCAGAACCAACTTGCTCCTTAGGGCAGTTCCACTTTGAATAGTTGTTCGACTTGTTGTTTTTTTCTCAACTTCACCGTAGTTAGCTTGATACAACTGCAGTGCAGTGCGAAACTTTAAGCTGTACACAAAATCGTTGTTTGGCGAGATTTCGTTGTAAGATTTATACACATTCTTTATTGTATTTTTCTGGCTTCATTTTTTCTGCAAACACTTTGGGTAACTTATGACTTTATTTTTTGCAGCTTATTCTATATCTACACACACATGCCTTGTAATCCAGCCCCATATTCGTACAAGGTTTCAAATGATTTTATTTCAATAATTATTTATTTTTCAACAAAAAAACCGACTTTAATGACCCTGATTATGGCTGATAATGATGATAAAAAGAAAGTCGCGAGCATAGCATTGAAGAGTTTTGATGCCCATCTGTGGTCTTCTTCATCAGTTTCTGTTCACCATTGCAAGTGCTATGAGATTCCATGAGATTCCTCATGGATCCTATTTTATGAACAGAGTTTTGAAAAAATAGGATCAATCTCGAAGTATATATCTAGTCTAGCTCAAAAATATTTTTCCAAATCGGTTCATAATCGATGGAGGAATCGGAGGGAGGTAACAAAGATTAGAAAAAAATACAGACGACTTGAGAACCTCCTTCTTTATTTGAAGACGGTAAAAATCAGATTCTTTTGCTGGTTTTGTTCTTTTTCTAGCCTTTATAAGAAGGGATAATGATGATTACTGGCCGATTGTGATTTGCCGATCAGGCGTAAATTGAGTTAAATACTATTGGATGATTTGACCGAAATAATCAAGCTAAAACGACTCAGATTTTAAAATGTGTCTGTAGAAAAACTTCTGTAAAGGGCGTGTCCCTCATAAGAAAACGAAAACATGGAAATAAAAGGCAAAGGGTAGTCGTGGACATATACGTAGCTGAGGGGAACGGACCCATCCAGTTCAAAGCTCAAAGGGGCACTGACATTCTTCTGTGCATACGTTTGTTAAGATGAAAACTGAGCAGGGTATTGTCAAAGTAACAAGGGATAATGAACAATATACAACGTATTCTGTTTCTATGTAGCTTTACGACGGTGATCTGCTGTGAAGTTGATGGAATGATGGTTAAGGAATATGCAGCGTGAGTCGATTGCATCAGGACTCGAGTGTGACTTTAGTACTACAACATCTTTTAATTCTGTACAACTCAATCGGTTACTGCTCTAGTATGGAATAATTAGACATTGTAAGTCTTTTAATTTGTGAAAAATTATTACAATTACATATTTAATTAACAGACTTCAAGAAAAAAAACTTTATTACCCCAGAACTCCGTGGTGTATGAATCGATTTGGAAAATTATTTTTGGGATTGAATAGATACACATCTAGATTAATCCAATTTTTTGTAAAAAGTAAATTGAAAATTAAACCATTAAACCTTTGTATAAGGGTCTACGTAGTTCCTTAAGGACTAATTTCTTCTTCAGTCGTTATGGTGATAGTAGTTTGTAGCTGTAAAACATCTGTGCAATATATCCATTTTGTATGTTTAAATCTCATTTCATTGTGTTTTCACATCGAACAATATACTGAATATCGAGTGCTGTTGCTTTATTACAATTTTTTCCAATAAAACCACCAATGAAGTTGTCTGTACAATTATATGCAGGCATTTTATTAATTGATGGCAAATCGCATTGAACACCATAAATATATTTATTAATCTTCTAATTCTTTCAGATCGATATCTTTTAATCGTTGGCTTATGTAGGTTAAAATGTCGCCCGAAGTAAATTATAAATCAGTTGACACCTCATTTATGAAAACGTTTACGTAGTTTAGGCGCTACGGTGGGACATCCGACCTTTATGACTGCGACAAAGTTTTAATTAGCTATGCCATAAAAAAAACAAAATAATGGTGGACCTACACACAATAACATACTAGTCCCAAACAAAGCAATGCTTGTTCTAAGAAAACCAGATGTTTGATAGAATACTAAATACTTTTCTTTGTAAATACATAATAATCATACATAGAAAAATACCCAGATACAGGACAAATATCTGCAGGATAATTACTAAGATTTATCCCGTGGCGGGAATCATTGATATGAATGCGGGAATCGAACCCGCTCCCTCCTGCGTATCTGTCGGCTATTGGACCAACTGAGCCACCGAGGCAGTCAGAAATACTTAGACCAATCCATTTATGGTTTCTTTTCGCGGTTGGTTACCGCTGGAAAATCTAGTGGAAACATAAAAATATACGAACCTCATTGTAACAAAGACTACAATGACTTAATCTAAAGACAAAGAAGCGTAAACAGATCAACACGCGAGAACAATGAAAAAACTCATAGTCTATTTACACACTGCAATGTAGGATAGTTGACGTGTACGCTACCCAATCGATCAGGTCAACTGCAGCTTCTTCTTATTGACAATGCGGGTAAGGGCCTATAATCTAGACACGCGGTAGCGTGTCCAGCCAAGTTCTAGTAAAGCGAACGGGCGACAACATTGCAGTGTGTATTTTACCCGAACCATTTGGAGGCGCTTTTGGTACTCCAAGTAAATAATTCAATGGTTCACTATGACGGGTTTTCATTAAGAATAAAATTTTTAAAAAATAGTTTCCTCGAGCCTTATAGATGGCGTTAGTTTTCTTTCACTAGTAGGAAATACAATTTGACTATGACAGCAATTGTGGTTAGTCACAAACTTCTTTCTATGCTTGCCATTTGTAAGGTTTAGTAGATTTTTTTCCTTTTTTTACTGAATACTGCTCATTAAAGTTTATAACAAGTTACCATTATATTATGCATCTTTTTGATTAGCTTGTTCTCAGACAAACACTGATTTAATTTATTATGAAATTCTTCTGTGGCTATGTCAACCTCATGCAGACTATAAACATCACACCAGTCAGTTTGGCCAATAGACTCGTAAAGTTTGGGAAAATCTGCTTTTCCGAAATTGTTGGATGTGAACGGCAGGAGATATTACCTTCATTGGATAATATAGAAATGGAAAATAGTACATTATGATCTAAATGGGATTTCTGATAATTCGTCATTATATCTGTAAATTCGTTTCAATAAGTTAGGTAATTTAGTAATGAAGACCAATATGTCGGTATCCTAATAAGTGCATATACGTGCAATTTGTATTAAATTGTCAATTTATTATTGTACGTTATATACATATATGAAAAATAATACTTTGATATCTTTAAGATCTTCATGTATGTCATCTTCATGTTCTTATTTTTTATTTTAACTCTCAACGCTACTACTTTTAGGTTATGAGTGGTCGCGTCCAGCGGTCCATCTGTGGCTTTTTGTTGAAATCCTGTGCTCCAGCTTCGCTCCTACGCTGCTACTGAAATGATGAAAATGGTGAATATAGTTACAGTAATATAGTTACCGTAGGTAACTATATTCATAAGGTAATTAGGTAGTTGCCAATTGAATTCAGGTAGTTGCCATAATCACCACGCTTGGCAGGAGAGTTGGCGAGCACGGAAAGACGATGCTGCCCATCTTCCGGAGGTTTTTAGCAGGCTCTTACTGCATCCATGGGCCTAAGAGGAGGGGTAACATCTACTGCCGGCACCCCACGGCTATACTGAAACTAGAATCACTGCCTACAAATCGGATTGTCTGTTGTGGTTTTAGCGCAAGTGCATTTCAAACTATTTTACTGTTATTAAATTCGTCTGCGAGCGGTCACCGAGATTGCATTAAGCAAATTCGTGCAGCCGTCTACTTTTGCGCCGAGGCTGTTGTAGAAACCAATCTCTTTGGTCATATTTGTACGAAACTCGATGCAAATAATGCCATGGGGTGCCGGCAGTAGAATGTTACCTTTCCTTTCACGCATTCGGAAGGTGGGCAGTAGCGTCTTTTCGTATATAAACGTCCCATACTGCGCTCGCCAAATGCCTGCCCAGCGTGACGAGTATGGCAACTACCCCCTTGAAGATCTTTGGATGACTATGTCCAGCAGTGGACGTCAAACAAACAAGTGTCATTGTACTCTATGGCACAGCTATGTCAGGGATACTGAAAACGGCATCGCTGCCTACAAATCGGATTGTCTGTAGTGGTTGCAGCGCTAGTGCATTTTACAGCAATTTATTTCGTCTGCGAGCGCTCACCGAGATTGCGTTAGGCAAATTCGTGCAGCCGTCTAATTTTGCGCCGAGGCGGTTGTAGAAACCAATCTCTTTGCTCTCGTTTCAACGAAAGCTGATGCGAATGAAAAGGAGTCAACCAATTACCCGGTTCATTTCACAAAATGTGCATCTTATGTTGTTGCTATTGTGCTTTGAAATCAAAGCACAATAGCAACAATAGTATTGTGTTCTCTATTATCTAATTATAATTCTAGTGGGGTATACCAATTCTGCAACTCCCCGCATTGGGGTGAGTTGTGCATTGGTTATTGTGTGCTCTATGCGCGTGTGGTTATTTATCTATGTCTTGATAGATACGCTGTTCGGTTATTGTTGCTTATGGTTTGAATATTGGACCTTACATTAGATAGCACGTACCTAACAAATTTTACTGTAAACTAATATATTTTCAATTAAAGGAATCAGGCGTTACTTTGCGGAAATCCATGACAATAAAATGCAATGAAAATATTTAGTTTTAATTCCGCTTATGCTGAGATGCAGGAGCTATTTAAGGTTTTTAAGGAGCGGCCGCTGCGTTGTCATTTTCGTTTCAGCCGCCGACCAGTCAACACCTCAGCGTCTCACCTGATGATGCCTCGCGGAGAGGCGAAACACGTGTCGTCGTATAGGTTTGGGTATGCATGCTGCACTGACAAACTAGTTCTCCCTGCATGTGCATTATTAGCGGGTAGGAGGGCGGTGCTCATGCATCTCAGCATAAGCGGAATTAAAACTAAATATTTTTATTGCATTTTATATTTAATATATTTTCTTTAAGTTTTATGAAACCTGACGGAATAAAAAGGAGTCAACCAATTACCCGATTGATTTCATAAATATAACTTTTGGTATTGCTCTTGATAGAAAAGCCTTGGGGTTTTATATGGTTTGAAAACTGGTTGTCGTATTCTGGACTCGATCTTATTTTATTTACGATATTAAATAAAATAAAATAAAATGATACTAATACTAAAATCGGTACCTAGATGTTAAAGTGCAATGTCCAGCTGCATAAAATATTTATCTCCCTTGAAGCTGTCACAACCAAACAGCCCCTCTGAAACCGCGTGTCGTGCACTCTTACGTCATCAACTCAAAAAATCCATTACCCCAAGTTATTCAGCAAGCAAATGGATACACAAACATGCAGTGGCAGTATAGTGGCATTCTTCAGAGATATCTCAGTGCATTTTGCTAGACGGTACGCGACGCTGTTCAGCTTGCTAGCTGGTGCTTTTTCATACAAATGAATCGACTGCTAAGGTAATCGAAAATCTCGTTTCATATAGGTTGGCTCCGGGTACGCGAAATTGGATGCGAATAAATGTTTTTTATTTTTGAGTTTGAGAGTAGGAAACTTTGTCTTTGTCAATTTGTTTTAACCATGGAATATTAAGGAAAACTATAACGGTTGAGTAAGCTTTTATAGTTTCGGAGAAATTTTCGATCAAATAAGTGATATGTTATAGCCACTTATTATTATACTTATAACTATTGTGTATCTTGTGCTGATAGTTTCCCTAAGATGAATAAATAAATAAATAAATAAATAAATGTTTACCAAACATACTATACATAAAATTTAAAACTCAATTAATACCTGTTTTGGTAAAGTCGCTTAGTCGCTTGGACTCACCTATTTCTATACCCTTCTTTCGGCTGCCACTGTTAACCTACCTGATTTGTAGGATAAGTCTGTTTAAGTCCTCAGTGACCGTTGCCAGCTGAAACTTCGTTTGTATAAGACTAGCTGTGACAGCTGAGTTCTTAAGTGGCTGCTTTGTCGCTCCCGTCGCGCCTGGAAATCCCTCATACGTAGTTCCGCATTACATACAAACTGGAGCTTGTAAGAAAATTGGATAATCGTAAACGCTTTGCTGGCTACGTAATGGGATGCCATTTTGCTGTGAGTTAAGATCGTATAGTGAGAGCTAGAATGAATAGAATCCTATCTTTAGAGTACAACTTTTAAAACTGTCATGTAGTACTTAGAAATGTTGTGCAACTCTAATTATTGTGTTTTCTTCTACCCTATATCTGTACCTACCTTTCCTTCTTATGTTTCTTTGTGTGTATCATTTTACTTCTGTGCTGTTTTGTGAGTCAAATAAATGTACCTATAGGTATTCTTTTATTTAATCATGATGGTTGATAGATAACACTTCACGCAATATTTACGGGATATATCTCTTAATTGAGTTTTTTGACTTTCCCGATATTTCGACGTAGTTGCACGCCGTAATCATGCATAAGCTGTTCTTATCTATGATAGATAGCAAGGTACATTTTATGTAAACTACTTTTACAGTTCAGTTGTTTGACGGGGTCTTGTCCATATCAAGAAAAACTATGACAACATAACCTTTTATTTTAATTTGATTTATTTGATTTGGGTACTTTTAAATCAAACATGGTTTTCAGCCTGTGTCTTTCAACACTAAACATTATCACGGGTCTAGCGAGTATAATGACGCTCACTGTTTATGGACGACCTCTGTGGCGCAGTCGGTTTAATAGCCGGCTAAGTCGCAGAAGGTTGCGGGTTCGATTTTCTACTCGAAACAAAAGTTTTTAAGTTTTCCGCAGAAATTGGTTTCGAGTCTGTGTATTTTTCTATCTATGAAGTATGCATTAACAAAAAAAGGTATATAAGTATTCTATTAATCCAAAACCCATAACACAAGGTGTCTTACTTAGGAGCTAGATGGTGCTGTGTGAAGTGCCTAACATTATTTATTTATAGTGCACGTAAAACATGCCTTTATAATCCCCAAGCACTATTCTAGAAGGAGAGCACAGATAGACAATCCTCGCCTCAACAGAACCGATAAAAAACTGTAAAAACCGTCCCAACGCCAGCCAGAATCGCATTAGCGCTGCATCCCCTCAGTTAATTTGCTGGTCAACCCTCGTTAACATTTAATTTTACACTCGCAAATCGTGCTCTAGAGTTTATGACGCATTTTGAATCAAATCGACTGGAACGGCCCCCGTATTACGTATCTAGCGACAGGTTTGCAACAGGCGCAAATCTCGTGATCATCGCTATCAAACGTCTATTTTGATTTAGTTAACAGGTGTTGTTGTATATTCGTCACAAAGTTAATTCACGAATTGACGTTTGACAGCGATGATCGCGAGATTTAAGCCTGTTGCAAACCTGTCGCGAGATACGTAATCAGCTTGCGGAGATTTATTTATTTATTTAAATAGAACGAGATGTTTAGTTAAGGTGTGTACAAACTGGTGAAACGTAACATGAAATGTAACATTCTACCTTTTATTGCACGTTCGCTGTAAACGTGCACGCAATGCGACCGTCCACGCTGCTGCTGCCCCGCGCATACTGCGCGCCCCTTTGTGTTTGTTCGAAAAACCGACAAATCTCGGGTCGCTCCGCGCGCGTCTTGTAATGTTCGTAGCCTGCGCGTGAAATGCACATTTCGCGCACACAAGACGTACCTTTCATGATACATTGCAGCAAATGTGTACGGCGAATTCTTTCATTGCGTGATACATTTCATGTTACGTTTCACCAGTCTGTACGCACCATTAGATGATGCCGTAAGGTTTTTTACCGACTGCTTAAATTAGGATTAGATTTTTTTAATGAAGGACTTTGCCCTTTTAATAATTGCTGAGCGACCACATCGGCCTTGGATTAGATAAGTCTGAATTCATAAGTTTGTTGTTTTTACTATTATAATTTTCATGTTGATTATTGTGTAGCCTTTTCAGGACGATACTGTCCCTGACCGACAAAGTCAATACAAAGTCAAGTCATACCGTTGAATGTCGCTTAGACAGTACATACATATTAAATTACGTGGTAAGTAGTAGTAATGAACAATTTCGACCACCTGCCAATCGAATGGACGATATAGTTGCCGTACAGACTTGGATGCAAAAGGCCCAGAGTAGAGCTGATTGGTGGTTAGGGAAGGAGGCTTATGTCCAGCAGTGAATCACAGCTGACAATGATGAAGTATTTCGATTACCTAGTTGCCTTGAACACAGAATTTGAGATATAATAGTCCATTTATCTATACATTGTGCCTGGTCTCTTCCATTAAGTTCAACAGGAACTTACCACAAAAGCCAACTGACGGTTAGCTCGCTCAAAAATACTCAAATAAAGCTTTGGTCATCTACGAGATCACAGATTTCAATATCGTTTCACCAAAGAAGACCCCAAGGTCCCACTACACTGCATTTAGAGTTGGAAGCTCGGTAATAAGCTTTAGAAATTCGCTAGCCACGGGCGGCGGTACCAAGTACGAAGCTACTAACATAAGACTCTTATGTCTGGCTTTACTTCACTGGGGCAGGGCTGGATTCAACATAAGTACTGCTTTACAGAGATGCCATAAAGCGTCACCTCATTTCTTGTAATATACCATGTGATAGGTGGGAAGAGTTAGCCCAACAGAGACCAGAATGGCGCAGTTCAACAGCAGCAACATATTTTAAAGTACATCGCCTAAAAGACCTTGAGGCCAAACGCCTTATTAGAAAGATCCATCCCAAGTCTTCCTACACCTACACCTACGATAGCTATTGCACTGTGCGCCATGCAATAGAACATTTAAAAAAATCGGTTTTGCTAGCCACTCTCGAACACAGCTGACAATCTAAATAGTCCAGCCATGTTCGCCATTGTCGGATTCACAACGGAGTACATCATCATGTAATTCTTTAAAATAACGAACTTCAATGATTAAATCCTTGACTTGTAGCTGAAAGTTACCTAAACCGCATATTACATTTGACTATTTCCCTCGATTCATTATGGATCCCATCAACATAACTGGGTGTAGAAGCAAGCAAGTGAAACAAAAAAGCTGGTTTTGGTATTTTTAGCAAGTTAATTGAACATTAAAGTTTTTTTTGCTTTTTTTTTGTTGAACTTGATTCGCTCCTGAGTGTTAAGCCGTCATAAAACAAACCCACCTATTATATATCAATTTAGCGTCGCGAGTGAGTGTAGGTAGATAATAAGATTTGCTAAACTATCGCTGTTGCTACCTTTGTATAGTATGTTTTGAAATAAAGGGGAAACCATTCAAGAGTAGGTATGTAAGCAATACTTTTTAAAACAATATTTACTATGCGTCCTTTTGCGTTTCCCGGATCACTCTCTTTAGATCCAGTCTTCAGATCCATAGAATAGAATAGAATAGAAAACTCTTTATTGCACACCACATTAAAAAATAGAATATTAAAATAAAAGGAATTAAATATAACAATATATGAGTACAAAGTGTTGTTTCATATTAACTTCTTTTTAATATAACATTTAAGTTACACACCGACTATGACCGATTTTTTGACAGATGTCAATAAATAAAATAAATAGATTTTTTCTATTCGGTGAGTAATATTAGTACCTACACTTTCGGACGGGTTCAGATTCAGTCGAAAAGAAAGTTAAATAATTTAAACTGTTTTTCGAAATTTCGATTGAAGTATTTTAGTGTAACTTTTTCGCACATACTTTTATGTGCTAGCCTTTTACCTGACTATGTTTATTGTTATAGGTACCACAATTTTACTGGTAATTATTTCTCTTAATTTGTTTGTTTTCTTATATCATATTTTTTACCTGCGTTAAATTTATAACCCTCTACCATCTTAGTTCGAGCCTTGGGACATACAGAGACCCATGCCTGAGTAGACTGTGGTTTACTCAATTTAGTGCTGAATCTACTTCATTTTACTCACTTTTTTGTTTACATTGTGTTCTCTTTTTGGTCTTCTCATTTTTATAAAATATAAAAATAAAATTTACACAGCCACAAGATAATCAGAATTGTGTTGAATGAAATGATTGATAGAATACTTATATTTTTTATGTAAATACATATTAATCTTAGAAAATTTCCCTGACCCGCTACCTCCTACGTATCAGTCGGCTATTAGACCAACTAAGCCACGGAGGTAGTCAACAAATCATACTATGTACTCGTAACTATTTAAAATGGTGGTGGTGGCGACTGACTAATAAACGTATATCAAAATCCGAATACCGCCAAATACAAAGAGAGCCCTAGTTTATTATTGTCTCCAGCTGACATAGTAGTGTGCGAGGCTCGAACTCCGAGTAGAAATCTTTGTATGGTAATCGTGACCAGACTATTCAAATAGTGGTGACGATATTCATATTTCAACCGATATCCGCGTTAGATTCTACGTGAATGCGACTGCAATATGCGTTGATACTTATGTGATAGCTTTCAAAGCCACACATTCAAACTTAAACCCTTACGGTAGAGATCAAATTGCATTGTTGGGTGTAGTTTAAAACCGTTGAAAGGTAGTCGGTTTCCGAGCAGAAGTATGCAATAAAGACGTCAATCCGTAACGACGGATGCTGCTATTATCCAGTAGATGCACTGAGTGCTTTACGATGTAAACGCGATAGGAATAAAGATGAATAAATTCATGTGAGTAAAATGGCTATACCTATTTTAGTACACTTTGATTTTGTTTTAAGTCACGGTAGTTATGGTGACATGTTTGCCTTGTGACATGTGATGGGAAATAGTTTGCATGGACTTATTGTAGTTCTTTCAAATAAGCAACGCCTTAAAAATCAAATAGGCAGTAATGCTTACTAATAATATCATTACGTAGGAAATGTATAACCGAGATTTTATCGCGTTCGTGGGTTATTTCACGTTAAGGACTAAATTAATGTAAGTTTTTATGTTTTGTTACCTTTGGATAGATAAATAATATAAATAATGTTGAACAATTCACACAGGACATGTTTTACGGAAATGATGATGTTACAGACATTTGTAACGTTGTTCCGAGGCGGGATTCAAACCTGCAACCTCTTGCGTCGCAAGCAGACCTTCGCCCGCCGCGCCACAGAGGTCGTCGGATAAGATAATTATAATTAACTTATGTTACCAATTAATGCGTTTCGGACTGCCCATAAAAAATATGTCACAAAATGAGTTAACTCGTGAAAGCCAAAGCTCTACAAAATATTTTACCTACGTACTAATAATAAATAAAAAAATATTTTCTCATAGTTAAACTGAAAATTTTCATTAATTTGCAACACATGACATTTGAAAGGACTCATGTTGGAAAAAAAAATCGTGCCTGATATAAGTGAAGGTGTCTAGTTTGCCGATGTCATTTTTAACATGCATGTTTAATTCTGTAAATAAATAAAATACTTTTTTCCATAAGTTAAAAGTGCTAAACACGTGTAAACATATCTTTAGCGATATTATATTCTCCTCACTCGCTTCTTGTGTAGTAGCAATACCTACTCGAACTCAATTCAAACTTTAATGCTGTAGCTTCTTCGTTCTCAAATACAACGATTGTATCCTTAAGTTTGATGTGAAACACCGCAGGTTGCACGGAAGCAATAAAAAAGGTATCTACATCCCGGATTCAGATATTTTGCGAAACCGCGGACAAAACTACTTTATATTTTGCAGTGTTTTCTTTTTGGTTGCAGTTGTATTTGTACGTGCTTGCAAAAGTAGCAGGGCAGAGCATCAGAGCGACCAAATCTTCAAAGTTTCCAAAGCTTTTTGCATTTGCTTTGCGGATTCAGTTTTGCTATTATTTTTTACAAAGCCATTCCTAGTGTAATTTGTTAGCACCACAGAACAAACACCGTGTGTTGACTTTAGCTGCAGCTATTGTGGACAATCCCCTCCGCAAGCATATATACTTACATTCCTTTGCAAGTGTGGCCTGTCTAAAACAAAACGTCAGAACTGGAATTGAAATCACGAATAATTTTAGCGGGAATTGCGGGATTATAATAATAAGACGGGTTGGTTAGCTTAGGTTTACTCCACGGAGTTTACCGCTTGAGCGTGATAATTGGCTGGAAAAGTTTTAGCGTTTGAAAATGTCTTGAGGCCAATAGGTAAAACTCTTTTGAACAGGGTTAATCGTACGAAGTAGAACACAATATATTTTATATCATTATTTTAGCCGTAAACGTTCTACTACTGAACACAGGCCTCCCTCATGGATCTCCATTTAGTAGTAGGTTAGTAAGGTTAGTTTAGTAGTAGGGTAGTTGCCACACCACGCTTGGCAGGTGCGGAAAGATGCTGCTGCCCATCTTCCGGAGGTATGCCTTAGCAGGTTCTTACTGCATCCACGGGCATGAGAGGATGTGTGACATTCTACTGCCGGCACCCCGTGGCTTCTCACGGCAATGTCTGTGTACATGTACACATCTTCAGATATTACGGTGCGGTTCAGGGTGTTCTGGATGTTTTTCTGTATAGCATAAAAAAATCTATCTGTATTTTGGGTGCGTGAGATGTTAAGCTCCTCCAGTATGGACGTAGGTATTAGTGCGCCGTGCTGTCCAAGGTATCGCAATAAACGGCGCCAACACCATCACCATCTCAAAAGCATCAATCCGTTGCCTGACTGCAGCTTTTATTGTCCAGCTTTCTAAGCATTCGCGTCTACCCCAGGGCAATTTATACTGATTTATTTCGGCACAATATACATTTTAGACTGAAGTGCCCTAAAGTTTTTCAATTTAAATATATCTATATTATACAAGGTGTCCCAAGAAGTAGTGATATAATAAAGCTGGGAAGTACCTAGAGAACCTCGAGGGCTGTTTTTTTCTAATAAGCTGATAGATAGGCCAATTCGTCGTGGCAACATTTACTATCGTTAGATCTTTGAGAGGGTCGAAAATTTAAATTAAAAAAAAATTAAATGACCCAGTATTTTAACTTCAATAAGGACCTTTTAAAAAATATTACATCATAAAAAAATGCCGTTTAGTTTTTAAAAACTTGCTCTGTCTTTCAGGTAGCTATCCTACAAACTTCATTGCGCTATTCATAAGGCTTCATTCTAAAAATTCTAATCTTAATAATGGTAAGTGCAAAATTTTGACTAAGTTTCTGGAAAAACTAATTAATCGTCACTTCGTCTGTTATCTAGAAGCAAATGATCTACTTTCAAAAAAACAATTCAGTTTTTGTGAAGGAAAGTCAACAGTAGACGCTATTGAAAATCTTGTCTTCCATATTTAAAACCGATTCTATAAAAATCTTTGTAACTTATTACGGTAACAAAATTTATGCGTAGTACTTATGTAATTAAGGATTAATATGCAAGTGTACCTTACCTATGTTATTTAAGTATGTTGAAAATAAACTAGTCTTATTATTACATAAACGGAGTTCCAAACGTATTCAAGTCCCCCAATAGTGTTCCACCTATGATCCACCACGAATAGGTTATCCTGTATTCTTGTTATAGATTATGAAAATACCTGACCGGAAAATTCCTAAAGAGCGTTTACACATGGTGCCAAAAGAGCTGCGGCATTACGCGTCAATAAGGTCCATGCGGCCGCACTGAATAAAGTATTTTTTGAATTTGAATTTGACCGCAGAACCAGTCACATAAGCGTAGAGACCGCGGTCACAATGAACAGCGGCGCTGGACGCTAGTTCATTCGGAGAGTTTGGATGGGACCGTGATTATCGTGACGCTTCTTTGTGCTCAGCGTCATCTACTTACGGGTAAAACCAAGAAAAAAACCAGTTTGAATCCGTCCAGAAATTATTGGAAAATAGAAACAAAGTTTAAATGCTTAAAAAATAACACCCGTGTGTTCAGTTCGTGTACAGAACACTAGACTCCGTGCTAAAACTGGGATCGCCGATGGGACCAAAAAAGCGGCTAAGCTAAAATACAAGTGGGCGGGTCATGTAATCCGAATGGAACCTGAGAGATGGGCATCATCGATCACAGGCTGGGTACCCTTGGAAGGTAACAAAATCTTAACTATTTAATTCCCTGTTCATTTCTTTATCTTTTCAAGGTAAATGTTTAAAATAAAACGATGGGTCATAGGCCTAGATGGATAGGAATAGCATAGGATCGTGGTGGATGGCATAAACTATGGGAGGCCTAGTTCAGTAAAATTGTCTATTATATTTTAAGGTTACTTCCCTCTATGTGGCGTAACCGTGGGACGCCCTGTATATGTACAACTCAGTCAGTTTTAGGTTTCCGGACCAAAATGGTAAATAGGGACACTTATGGTATCACTTTGTCTGTCTGTCTGTCACAAATGGATATCTCGAGAACTACGGATGCTATCAACTTGAAATTTGAATTAGTGTAAGATAATTTTTCACTAATATTGAATATATAAATATATAAAAAAAATAAAATTGCTCTTATTATGATTCCAAGAGGGGCGGAATGGGGGTCTCAAAAATTTTAGGTGAAGTTGTGGCTATGTGGGGTATATATGAAAGATATTCATTTGCAAATAATTAAACAGTTTTTAGTTTTCCTTTAAGCCGTATCGTTATCGGGTTATTTACAAAAATTTTGAAAAAAAGCGTTCCCCCCTTATCTCCGAAGTTTGCCGAGATAAACCCCTGAAACTTTTATAGCTAATAGAAGTGTATGTAAAGATTACAGGAAATAATAGCGAGCTCTCTAATTTGCATAGTTTTTTAGAAATCATCGAAAGTGTAAAAAATCTACATAATGCCCGCTATCATACAAGAGATGGCGCTGTCAAGGTTCTCCAACAAATAACCTTTATCACATATTATATTGTTTGATGGCAAGGAAACCTCAGTGCGCGAGTCTGACTCACTCTTGGCCGGTTTTATTTAATTAATAGACTTACAAATCAAAAATGCTGAAAAAGCTAAGAAGGTGCTTGAATTAGACGGGGCTATGTGGTTTTGACTTGTATCCAGCACAACGACGATGAAACCGTCCTTTTGTTGAGAACTACGGCGCCGAGCCTTGATAAGGATCCATACAAATCCAAGAGTTACTAAAACCGCTACCTCCGTTGCAGTGCCGCTGCAACTGCGGCGCCATGTTTAAACACTCTTACATATTAATATCACTCCGCTTGGGAATAGTAGCGCTAAAGGTAGACATTAATTTTGTTATAAATCAATTAATATGTACTAGACATAATTATACGCTTGTAAGCATAAACTATCGATATTGGTGCGGATTTAGGCGAAATGTTCGGACTAAAATATCTACCAATTATTAGGCTGAGTCAGCCTTTATTACCCACCATAATGAGATCTAATAACCTCCGAAAAGCAGTTTACTTTGCATCGCACGGACTCGCTTATCAAAGAACTTATTCTATGTACACATTAAAGCCGCATTTGATGACGCCATGACAATAGTGTCAAGCAGACATTGTCCCCTGTGTTGCCAGTCTGATGCTGAATTATCTCTCTGAACGTGTATATTTCTACGAGTCCAAATCTTAAAATAGCAGCATTGATTTTGAATTGTTCGTGGCGCGTTATTCCGGAATTACTTTTTATTCGTCTGTGTTATTACAAAACTTTGTTGTTACTAAAACATTTCTAAATTTATGCCTTAGTTATTACAAGCAAATAAACATGCTTTACACCTGCTTTGGTAACCGGTCGGTGTGTTTGTAACTTTATGACGCAACTTAGTTTAATGAAACTATATACTTTTTTAAAACGAAACATTATACATTGACAATTCCGTGTCAATATATTTACGAAATTCTGCTGTATACCCACTTAAATATTAATAGTTTTCCTCAGAAAAGTGATTTGCATAATGTAAATACTCGAAATAAAGATAAACTCGCGTTGCCCACTATTAGGCTACGGCTACGTAAGGTCAATGTATCTTTTAGAGGGCAGTGTACACGCGTCTTCAATAAAATTCCTATATAAATGCAGCAATTTTCTATCAAAAAGTTTAAAAATTATAAAATGTAATCTTTACAATCAAGCTAACTATAAAATATCTGATCATCTAGAATACAAAAATGCTTTGAATAAAATATGCTTCAACTCCAAATCAACTAAAAAAACTAACTATTAAAAAGAACTGTGTTTTCTAGTCGCTATCGCAGTGGTTAAAACAAGGAAGAGAACAGATTCATTAATGTGCCTTATTTCTTGTTAACATAAGATTAAATATGTTTTTTTTTATTGTAAGTTGACGTGTCTATGTTTTGTAATTGCAAACTATGGAATTAAATTTATGAATTAAGTTTCTGAGTTTAATATTTAAGGCTAGTTGCCTAGCTTTAAATGTTTAAATTAGTTTAAAATAGTCCGTAATGTAAATAATGAAAACAGATTGGACACAACTTCTTATTTTTACACGTAATCAAAACATAACGTCACGAGTACGAGTTCAGATGATAAGATTTTATGTTGAAAAATTATAGAACTGCCTGCCTGAATTATTGCCAACTGAACAAAATGTTGATGTACCCCGACCACATGCCTATTCAAAACCATCTCTAGTAGTGCACAGGCCCGGATTAAGGGATCCAGGGCCCCTAGGCACTTGGTATTTGAGCCCACCCCCCCAAAATACTCCATGAATTACTATAGATCAGAAGGGTTTTCCTTGCCGCCTATATCGATTTGTATTCTTGTAATTAATCTACTTAAGTTTTAAATTACCTAAAACCCGACCGACCATCGGTTAAAGAGTTATCATAAATCAAAATTCCCCCACGTCAATCGATTTGTATCGATGTAATGTCCTTAAGTTTTAAATTTCAATAAAATCCGACCATTCGTTCAAGAGCTATCCCGGGACAAAAATTTTATTGCGTACATACGAGTACATACAAAAATTCGGCCAAAATACCTAGCAGCCACTTAGATTATTTTTTTAGCATTTTTAATACGTTATTTAGGTTTCATTATTTTATATGTCCATGCAAAATAACAGTCTTCTAGGACTGACAGTCTCCTCGTAAGCCGCAGATAAACGAAGCGAAACTATAAGGGTTCTTTGTTGTATTATAAAAAATATTTAAATCCAACGCTTATTCTCCAATAATGGCCTTGAGAAGAGGTCCCAGCGTCCAGGGCCCAGGGCCCTAACAAGAGGCGGCCGATTAGATCTATTTGTAGGAAATGCGTCGTGAAGTTTTTCCTTGACTTTAGATTTCTATTGTTTGTTAATGATTAATTTGACATCGTTCTTTTTTGTTTGTCTGGATGTCTGGAAGAGATTGATTCTTAGCGATAAGACCGCCCATTGTGCATTTATATGTTTATTGTATTTTTTTTAATTGTTCTGTTTATATTTGGTGTACAATAAAGAATTTTCATTCATTCATTCATTTTAGTTATTATTTATTTACTTAACTAAGTATTATTATTTGGAAAAATAAATGACAATTTTTCGGGCAACGTAGAATTTAGGGGTAGGACTGTTCCGTGATAAAGGCCCCTAGGCTTAGCGTGCCCCTAGGCCCGGCCCTTGTGGCTAATCCGGGCCTGGTAGTGCAGTTTCACAGTCCGGGTAATACCGACCCGTTGGCAATATCAAAGTGGGCAAGTTAGGTTAGGTGCGTGTTAACGGGATAAGTGCCCTATTCTGCAGTACCTTGCGGGAAAGGAACCTATTATTAGGCATGTGGCGACGTAAAGCCACTACGCACGCTGTAAACTGAAGGAAGTGGTCATTAGTGAGGGTATTTTACGATTTCCATACACCTCCATAAACCTCCGTAAGTTATATCATATACATATGTTAGTAAATCTAGAGTCTGTAGCGACACAGATCTAGAATATCTTGACAATATTCGTGAATAGTCTTTTTTAAACTTTCGCGATCACGACACATTATTAACACATATTTAACCGGGTATTTATCGCGCTATTTACCTTTATTATTGCCCGAAGTTTCGACAGGATTGCACCCATCTTCCCCAGATACCTCAGACCCAGAGTCTTCCCGGGACCACGATGGGTGCAATCCTGTCGAAAGGTCAGGCAATAATAAATGTAAATAGCGCGATAAATAAATAATATGTGTTAATAATATTCGTGAATTTCAATTTGAATTTGTACAATTAAAATTAAAATTCATAGGTAGTTTTGTTGGTAACTTGACAGGTTCACTGCTCGTGACGAAAGTCAAACCGAAAGATAAATAATGGGAACAAGAAAACCTTACCATTTCGGCCACGAAGACACTAGCCGTTGCGTCGAAAATCTTGATTGCCTTTTTATCGGTTTTCACCTGGTCATGGTCATGGTAATGGATAGAAAAGAAAAATGCAATCAAAATTTTGTCTTCGACGGAACTCGAACCCGCAATGTTCAGACAAACGCCTTAGTTTAACAAGTTCTACTGAAAGGTTTTAAAAGGCCTAACTTAGAACCTACCGTGAAATATTCCCAACTGTTGGGCAAGTAATCGTCTTGTGCTAAATGTCCCGTTGTTGTGTTAAGTTTGGGGTAGAACATTGAATATTATTCCTTTACATTATTAAGTTTAATGTTTGAATTGTTCAGTATTATTTATTTATTTAAATTACAAGATCTATCGGTTTATGCTAAGAACATGATAAGGCATATAATTAGAAGCTTATTCTAGAGATACAGGTACCTACAGCTTGGCAGGACTTGTCTCCGATTCATCTTTAAGGAAGAAAGGTCATAATATATAATTTAACTAGCTTTTGCCCGCGACTTCGTCCGCGTGGAAGTCATAAAACGTAAAACCCCCTTTTTCATGCAGAGCCACGTTGATTCGAAAATATAAATCCCATTTATTCCCTATCCCGTGGGAATTTCGAAAAATCCCTTCTTAGTGCACCTCTAGGATACTCAAGGTATAGTGTGCCAAATTTCAAGTCTAGGCTGATATATCAGTCAGTCAGTGAGTCAGTCAGGACTTTGAATTTTATATATGTATATAGATATAATAATAAATAAATAAATAAAATAAATAATGCTCGACAAATCACACAGCATCATCTAGCCCCAAGCTAAGCAGAGCTTGTGTTATGGGTACTAGATGACTGATATACTTAATACATTATACTACATAGATAGATATTTTTATTATATATAGAAAAACACCCAGAACACCCTGAACAAATATCTGCAGATCGTACAGACATTTGTCCCGAGGCGGGAATCGAACCCGCAACCTCTTGCGTCGCAGGCGGACCTGGAATTTTAATGGCTACAAAGTAATAAATAATAATAGTTCTTAAATTAGCTAAATTATAGGGATCAATCATTATAAAAATGTAGTAAAATCAGAGGCCCCGCCCCGCCTCTAATTGTGAGACTCTTCGGGTGAAGTATGGGCGTCTCCCAGCTACATTGAAAATCAATAGCTTTGACTACTATTATTAATTACAAGTAAGATGATTTTACTTCTAACTTGTCCACTGTGACGTGGACGGAACATGGAATATAATATACTTAAAGTAAAAAAAAACTTTTTAACAAACAAGCTTTTATTTAAACGTACTACAAATAATAAAATTAAAGTTTATTAAATTAAAATTAAAGTTTATGTGATAAAAAAGCTTGTCGCGAGATTAACCTGTGTACCTGTAACTTAATCTAATTGATTTGATTTTTTTTCAAACAATGTAAATACGAGTACCTGCGTAAATCTCACGACATAGCTTTTTATCACATAGATTGTGTAAAGACGTTTTAAGCTGAAATTAAACTTTAATGTAAAATGTTTATTTTATAATTTTTAGGACGTTTTAATAAAAGCTGCATAGCTGAAGACCATGCATTGTCATCCAAAGAAAACATGTATACAAAATTTCAGCTCAATTGATTGAAGATATCTGCTTTAAAATTGCAAGATTCCACCCGAACAAACATAGTTACAGGGCAAGCTAAATAAAAGCTTGTAAAATACCATATATTAATAAATAGGCAAAAAGGGGACATAAGAGGACAAAACGTAAGACTTCATTGAAGAGTTAATCGCAGCAAAGCGTTTACGCCATTCCATACAACCCTCACACGGTTTTCGTGATTATTTCAATTTGAAATTAGGGCTGCATTCCACTTGTCAGTCAGTACATTAAGTGTTTGTGTGCTAGTGTATATATACACATATACACATATTTAGGATCATTTGCACGCCACTTTTTCACCACCACCACCAATGGACTTCATGAGGCAGAGAGTGAAACCGTCATCAAGATTGAAATTAGGATATTTATTTTATAAAAGAAATTAAGGACAGGTTAAATTTAAGGTAGTTCAAAGATTTTTTTTAATAGGGTCCGGTAAACCTGTCTTGGGGTGCCGGTAGTAGAATGTTACCTCTCTTTTTTGCCCGTGGATGTAGAAGGTATCTGTTGTGGGATACCTGCGGAGAATGGGTAGTGGCGTCTTTCTACATCATCCCGTATTGCACTCGCCAACCCACTCGCCAAGCGTGGCGAGTATGGCAACAACGCCCTCATGACCTTGGAGATCCATGAGGCTATGTTGAGCAGGTCACGACAGTGTGTTTAAAATTACCCTTCATTGGTAAAAAAATGCTGAAATATTTTTCGTGAAGGTAAAATGGAGTTTTTAGAAACCGGATAAGCTTTAAACAATTTCAGGATATGTTAATTAGCCTTATTCGTACAAGCAAACGTAATAATTTACAAAATTTGGATGAACAGACAGCGAATTTAACGTACAAATGCTTAAGATATTTAGTTTTGGACGTGAAAATTCTTCCGGTTAAATACTGTTGTGTGATTTTTTTGATAAAATGAGACTGGTGGTGCAGTGAGTTGATTTCATAGTGTACGATCGTGAAGCGTCAACAGCGTGATTAGCACAGGACTGTGGTGGATGCTAAAAACTTAAGGCTTCTGTTTACAGCAGCACATGTGGGTCATGCTACGAATGACTGCGTGTCAACCATAAGGACGTGACGTGACGTGAAATGACATGAAGTGACGTAAAGTGACGTGAAGTGACGTGAAGTGACGTGACGGTCACATACTGCCATAGGCAAAGACCCGCGTGCGCTGCTGTGGACTGAGGCTCTAATTTTTTATCGCTCGCCTGTGACTCGTTTGACAATTTCACTGGAAACAAGTGGTCTCGACCAATGGCGTCACTTGGCGAGCATTGAGTTGAACAAAAATGTCTTGGAAGTCATAGATGACAATTTAAAAAGAGACACCCTTAACTTTTTAGGTAGGGAATTCTCCCTTGTTCCGTCTAGGTAACCGGGATTAATTCCTATACGATGACTTACATAACTATTTCACTGCAAATAAGTGGTGTCGCTTGGCGAGCAATGCGTCTGACCATAATGAGGTGAATAATGCAACCTCAAAAGTATTGGTTTAGTGCCAATAACCTATTCATCATCATCATATCAGCCGTAGGAAGTCCACTGCTGGTAAAAGGCCTCCCTCATTGATCTCCAAGTACTGCGGTTGGAAGCGTCCTGCATTCAACGCCGACCTGCGGTTCCTATAACCTATTGCATAATGATAATAAAAAAATGCATTAGATTTACTCTCCCTTAGGTTGTTAAAAGATGACCGATTTAGGTTCTTCTGTTCGCTTCTTTTCCTAACTCGCGTATCATCTGGAGTGAACAGATTCAATTATGTGTTTTATTTTATTAATTAGTGTTTTTTTTATGATTTTACGCATCAATTAGGTTTATGCGGCCGCACTGAATAAAGTATTTTTTGAGTTTGAGTTTGAGTCGAAAGATAATGTCTAGCAAGTCATATGCGATGAATTAAAAATAGACACCTATTAGGGAATTCTATAGGATGTTTTCGTATCCACAACTGAATACTCCTGGGTAAATTTATCAAACCTCACGGATGGCTGGTGGCTCTGTTTATTTGAGACACTGAGTTCAGAGTTATCTTGGCAAGCTCTGAGTTATGATTTCATCTATTATACTATACTTACGTGCAGAATAGTGGGGTATGTTACACTGTTCAAATATGCTTCTTATACCAACTTAATTTGAAGTATGTACCTATTATATATTGTTTAGGTAGTTATCTAATAAGATTCAAGTTTGCTATTGCGATGGCTGTATAATGATATAAACATACATAGAAAACGCCTAGACCAGACATATCTTCATCTGAGCCGTAGGACTGATCTCCATGGATTTCCAAGATCATAAGGTGGCTACTGCCAAACTAGCCACGCTTGGCAGGCGGGTTGGCGAGCGCAGTATGGAAAGACGCTGCTGCTCATCTTCCGGAAATATCCCTTGGCAGATTCTGACTGCATTCAAGGGCAAGAGAAGAGAGGCAACATTCTACAACCCACGGCATGCCGGCCCCCTGAGACTTATATTTGCAGATAAAGCAAACGTTTTGCCCCAACTGCGCCACATAGGTCGTATACTCTTAGTGAATTGCAACGCTCGTCATTGTTTGCAGCATTAACGTTGCCTTAGTAAGTCTAAGATGTTAAGATGAGCTTGATGCAGTTGAAACAAGGACTTGAATAGCTACTACGTTAGGTAACTTGAAGTCCTGGGAAACTGGTCAGACCTCAAGTATAAGTAGCGTTCTGACCGTTAAGTATCAAACAGTATCTGACTGAAGGCTTTCAGGGTTTCACAGTTTGCGAAATGCCCTCTGCCATTACATTAAGCTTGAAAATGATACATTTTGAGTAAAGTAATTTTATGACTTTAATTGGAAATGATGCTGGCATGGTATTGTTCCACTTTCTTAATCACCGCAGATATTTATCTGTTATTTTAAAATGCTTATGGATGTTGGGGTAAAAGCATCTGAATAATTTATTAAGTACAAGCTTCTGCCCGCTGCTTCGCACGCGTTCTATCAGGATAGGAAGTAGCCTGTGTTAATCCTGGTGCACATCTGTACGTGTGCAAAATTTCAGCGTGAAGAGGTAACAAACATCCATACATCTATACAAACAAACTTTCGGCATTATTATATTAGTGAGATGGTAAATAGCTCAGATGTAAAACCATGCATTATGTGTTAACATCATCATCAGAGATTTAATTATTTTATATGAAAAATAAAACTTCTTCTTGAACATGTTACATGGCGAGCATTCATGCAGTCATTACGCTGTGTTGAAGACGGATGAAGCCAGGAGAAGAAAAACAGGAAAATAGAAAAGTCTTTTGATAACCCGTTCGAGCGGGACGACAATGTATACCCATCTCTTTCTAGCTTCGAAGTAGAATTTTGCAACGTCAAAAGTGATAAATAGTAAGATTTGGTGTAAAATTGGTCGTTAAGATAATCGTGTAGTAACTTCAATAAACAATAATGCAGTCCATCAAGAAGCCATTTAATCATGAATCCCTGGATAGGATCACCCGGATAGGATAACCCCACACGCTGGTTTTCCCGTAATGCTACGTACTGACTGTAACATGTTACATTACACCTTGTAACACCGATCAGGTTGGTTGCGAGAAATTTTAAGATTGTCACTTTAAATCCTTTTCCATACGACCTTGATTTTTCGTTATTCATTTCGATATTTGACTAAGCAGTATACATATCGAAATGAACTAAGTACCAAATCTACCTAAAGTTACGATACTGAGATTGGCAGTATTGTGTTAAATCAAACAAAATACCTAATTATTTAATTTGTCAAATAAAAAAAAACCCACTTCAATGACAGTAATCATTAATGTTACTAAAAGTACACAAACTGCTATATTTAAGCTTATTACAATGAAATATATCCCTTGATTTATCATGGATCCCATCATCAGAACTGGGTTTAAAAGCAAGCAAACACTATAAGTGACACAAAAACACAACGGCAAGTTTCAAGTACCCTGTGGGTCTCCAGTATGTGTACTATTACATTATTTCATATTCCATTAAATTTAATTCGCGTGACTCAGATGCTCGCTGATTAAATCAATCAGCAAATCAAGGTGTAGGTACACATCACCATGTGTACCTACACCTTCAATCTTATATGATATATGATACGATATATATATATATATACGATGATATATATATACGATGATAGTGGAACGAGAGATGGCGAGGATAATATATAATTAATTTAATATATTATATTATTAATTTGTTTAGTTTGAGGTGTGCAATAAAGCATTTTATATCTATCTATCTATATCCCATATTATCTTCGCAATATCTCGATGTCGTCACCCGTGAGTTTTATAGCCGTCGGACCACTTGTACCATTAGGCAGTGCCATTAATGGTACAATTGGCACCGATTTGTCCCAATAGTACAATGATAAATGAAACTAGGATGCCACCCGGGTAATATTGAAGAGTTTTCAGTGTTTTTGAAAAAAAGGGACCGAATTTATAAAAAAATATTCTATTCGGTCCATAAACGACGGAGTTAGAGGTAACTGAGGTTAAAAAAAACAGACGGCTTGAGAACCTCCTCCTTTTTTTAAAAAAAAGGTCCTTTGTTATAAAGCCAATAAAGATGGTGACAAAGCAGTGATATAAACCAAAAATTTCAATAGCCCATCATGCCCGATCCGCCTGTCAAGCATGGTGATTATGACAACAACCCCGTCATGATTAGTAGTTGGACGTCCTACGAACCAACCCAAAGAATCCATCAACAAAATACACTCAACTTGTCTAAGCATTTGCAAGCTCAGCTACAATTCTACAATGGTTATTAATAAGTCAGTTCACTATCGCACCGCCCCCGGCTGTCTCACTATGATTTATAGAGCATTTAATTTTCATGGTGGTGCTAAGTGGGACTTTTATAAGGAAACTCATCTTTACGTACCTTCGTGGAAAACAGTATTAGATTAAAACAGGGTATTTTTCATGTGTATCGTATTGTTTCCATCGAAAGAGGGGATATTTAGCGGATATTTGATGCTCAAAAAACAAGTTTCCTGGAAGTTTCCGGAAGTTTTTAAAAACTCAAAGAGTGACTTTTTTTTCAGTCTTCCTGGGACCATGCTTGGTGCAATCCAAGCGAAACGTCGGGAAATAATAAAGGTAATTTACGCGATAAATACCCGGTTAATAGAGTGACTTTTCATTTTGCCATCTATGCCGCTAGTCACTCGCTGTCAAAATGTGCAGGCCTTGGATGCTAGACTTTTCAAGCTCATTGTTTAATATACGATGATAAATGTTTATCTAGATTATGACTGGTGTAAGTATCTCAATGATTTATTAAGTAGGTACTAGCAGCGCCTAGCGGTTTCACTTGCGTATTTCCCGATGTCATGGGAATACGGGAATAAAATAGCCTTTGTTACTCGCTGATAATGAAGTTTTTCAATATCGCTTTAGTGGTTTAGGCGAGAAAGCGTAACAAACAAACAAACAAACTAGCATTCGCATTTATACCTAATATTAGTTAGGATAGTAAGTAGCTCACAAGTACAAAAATAGTAAACATAGTACTAGTGTATTATTATTATCCTATCAAAAACATAAATGTGAAAATAGGAGCCAAGTTCAATATTTAGAATATCCTGGTTGTTGACTTGGCCTCAAAAGAATTGAGATATGAATGACGCCAAGTTCTGTAGATAATGTAAATGTCCCCCAGATACTTTGAAGCATTTTGCTTATATTCTGTAATCTGTGCTTATAAGTAGTTCATAATTTAGTTATAAAAATGTACCTAGCTGTAAGTTTTCTTAAAATTAATTAAATAAAATTATCCTGAAACTTATTTAATAGAATATTGCTGATAAATTAGGCTTAATTAAGGTCACGGTTTCATTTGGCTCTTTTTAAACAACATACCTATTTAAGAAGTGATAGCTCCAAATATTAAAACAGTAACTTTTCAGTTGTGAAGAATAATGAAGAATTAATAAATGAATAAAATTTCACGTGTTTATGTTTAATACATTTTGAGTTATGAAGGGACCAAAAGAGCCTCCAAATGGTTCGAGTAAAATACACACTGCTGCCGCTTTGCTTGAACTTGGCTGGACACGCTGCCGCGTGTCTAGATCTGTGATAGTACTCATCAACCAAATAAACTATCAAGGGTGGATACTGAAATATTTACACAGCCTGTTTCAATTGCAAAAGCGGTCTAGGAATAGGAAAACTAATCTCGGTTTATGTGAGCTCTAAAGTTATACAAATTATCCCTTCAGTGATCTCACTACGTAACAAATTATATCTCACTACGTAACAAATTACAAGAACGTACCTATGCATCAAAATGTTTGCCTTTTATTTAGGGAAATAAAGTTGATTTGCATGAGACAAGCGAAGGTGATTTAATTTTCATAATTATCCTATAAATTACGCTGGATAATAAACACAGCATCATCTAGCCCAAAGCAAAGCAGAGCTTGTGTTATTGGTACTATATATACATATATACAGGGTGAATTTTTGAGACGGGACAGTAAGGGCAGGTACCTTAACTGTTATAGTTACAGGAAAACGTTTTTAGAAGACTATCCATATATTTTTAAGATATTCTGAACTGCATTTACAGATTTTGGAAAAAATGTACAGTCAGCAAGAAAATGGTAATTTTACACAACAATTTTTTTTGATGCCAATCGATCCTCTTTCTTATTAGGATCAAAAGTCTCTACTGGACCGACTGAGGTTTGAGTACTGGAAATGTCAGAAATTGCGGAAAACTTTTTCCATACATTTCGGTAAAAGAGTCAAACTTCTAAATTAGCCAAACTTTTTGTTATGGGTAGATCCGCTATAATCCGCTATTAAGAAGACTGGCTGAAGAAAGTAGGTACTTAAATAAAAAAAGTTTTAAATTTCAAACTTCGAATTCGATTCGAATTCTTGTGTTATTTCAGATCATTCTTATGTTTGTGCTAAGAAAATTCTAGATTAGACTTCTTGTTAAAAAATGTCTTTAAATCGCAAACGTTTCGACTTAATTGAAGCGTATTTTGTAAATAATAGGAACACGGAATCTGCAGTGTTGTGGTACACGAATTAGTACCCATTGCGACAAGTACCATCAAGAAAGGTACTTAATTAAAAACCTTTTAAGTGAACTTATGTATTCGTGAAAACGGCGGTCATTTAGAGCCATTTATTTTGCAGATCATATTAATGTAAGTCGTGGGGTGCCGGCAGTAGAATGTTGCCCCTCCTCTCTTGCCCGTGGATGCAGTAAGAGCCTGCTAAGAGCTACCTCCGGAAGATGGGCAGCAGCGTCATTCCGTGTATCAACATCCCATACTGCGCTCGCCAACCCGCCTGCCAAGCGTGGTGAGTATGGCAACTGCCCCTTTTTGAGGGAGGCCTGTTTCAGTAGTGGACGTTTTACGGCTGAAATGATGATGATGATGATTAATGTAAGTTATTTTTGTCTGTGTCTAAAATACACATTAAAATGATTTATTTTGTATTATTTGCCGTGGGGTGCCGGCAGTAGAATGTTATCCCTCCTCTCATGCCCGTGGATGCAGCAAGAGCCTGCTAAGGGATACCTCCGGAAGATGGGCAGCAGCGTCTTTCCGTGTATCAACATCCCATACTGCGCTCGCCAACCCGCCTGCCAAGCGTGGTGAGTATGGCAACTACCGCTCATGGATATCCACGAGGGAGGCCTGTGTTCAGTAGTGGACGTTTTACGGCTGAAATTATGATTTCTTTTAGTTCTAATACAGAGGGTTATCGATGCACCTATGATGCGTTTTTGCTTCTAGGTACAGTAAGCCACGAGGCCAGCTTGACAAAAACTGTAATTATCTTATACCTCCTGTAATACAAATGTACGTATTGGAAAAGTTTTACGCAATTTCTGACATTTCTAGTACTCAAACCTCAGTCGGTCTAGTAGAGACTTTTGATCCTAATAAAAAAGAGGATCGATTGGCATCAAAAAAAGTTATTGTGTAAAATGACCATTTTCTCGCTGACTGTACACTTTTTCCAAAATCTGTAAATGTAGTTCAGAATATCTTAAAAAAATATGGATAGCTTTCTAAAAACGTTTCCCTGTAACTATAACGGTTAAGGTACCTGCCCTTACTGTCCCGTCTCAAAAATTCACCCTGTATATATATTTAGATAACTGATAAGTGTATTTATTACTTATATTTTTTATTATTTGTAGGAAAACACCCAGAACACCCTGAACAATCGTACAGATATTTATCCTGAGGCAGGAATCGAATCCGCAAGTACATGGGCTTCAGCTGTCAATTATCATCCTAAATTTGAAAAAGCCTAAGAAGATTTTCTTACATGCACTATTGCCTAACAATAATTTTACATATAATAAGTCTATTTTATAAATAAGCTCAGAGTCGCTCAATGAGCTATGGAGAGGGCTATGCTCGGTGTTTCTTCACGCAATCGAATCAGAAATGAGGAGATACGTAGAAGAACTCGTGTCACCGACATAGCCAAACGGATAACCACGTTGAAGTGGCAATGGGCAGGCCATATTGCTCGAAGAACAGATGGCCGATGGGGCCGAAAGGTTATTGAGTGGAGGGTACGGACCGGTAATCGCAGTGTAGGCCGTCCACCTACAAAATGGGCAGATGACTTTGTGAAGACCGCAGGTCGACGATGGATGCAGGCCGCTTCCAAACGCAATACCTGGAAATCCATGAGGGAGGCCTATTTTCAGTAGCGGGCATCCTACGGCTGAAATGATCAAGTCTATTAATTTATATGTAAAGTTTTTATAAGTCGGCTAAAAATAATGAGCACTCTTAAACGAATTGCAAACTTTCAACGGTTAAGCAATCGGGCAAAATAATGAGGGTCGAAGCTAACCTCGGAAACTTGAAACGTTTATTTTTATACCAAATGGATCCGAATTACTTAAGTAACAATTATATTTCCCTGACAAACGTCCTTTCTGACTGTTATTGTACGTAGAGGGGGATTGAGGCCAGACATTTCATGCAACATCAATTTTAATGATAATATTTTTTGGGATGAAGTTGAGTCCGTGCTATTATTAACCTGATTTAGTCCTGCGGTTGTTTTTATCTGGAGATAATGATAATAAATGTAAATTAATAGGTGGGTCTTGGAAGTATTTTAACAGGAATCTCGCTATTTTGTTCCTATTATGTTCGATTTAAAGTTAGGAAACGTTGCCAGGAGTCTTACGGCAGTTCCTTAAATCGAAAATTGATCAATTAAGCAAAGCTAATTATTTATACATGGCCATGTTTTGGACAGAATTTGTAGTTATTAAATTTATCCTGATACACTTGTTATGTTTCTATAAGTTTGTCATTAGATTCCTTTTGGTAAATTATGAATTGGAAATCCCTTGAAGTTATATTAACAAAGAAGTACCGACTGTAGTTAAATACATATGTCAAGCTTGAGGAGTTTGACTTTGGGTAGCAACGAGCCAGTGGAGAGTTTTACCTCCTAACTTCATCATGAGAACAGCTCCAAGATACCTTGATTGAGTTTTAATCAAAACTATGTATTCTGTACAATGTTTCATTTCGTTAAAATTTATTACATTGGTGTCAACTCTGTTTTACACTTCTAAAACGAAATATAATTAGAGATACTTATGACGTTTCTAAATAAATATAAATATCTGTCAGCGCAAAATCTGATCTAAACTCGCAAGCAACTGAATCGACTCAAAGCTACAAAATTTACACAGTGTAACTTTTCTCGAAAATTACTTAAGTAATGTTCATAAAATATATATATTTTATTTTTAGGGGTTATATTTGATCGAAGTTTTTAGGCTTTAAAATAAGACCTTTATAATTTTAATTATTTCAGTTCTTTTTTTGAAGTATCGAATATTGCAACCCCCTATAAAACCCGCTGCAAGCAGTGCACACTTATCATCGGCTGGGCGCCTTCTGCGCTCGCCATAGTCCGGTAACGTTGTCATGGCCATCTGCGGTCAACAAAATTTTTGTCATTTCGAAAAAAAAAAAAAAAAGCACACTTATCAGTCGCTTATCAGACGTTGACCTGAACACGCCTACGCAAGTTACGATCGTCGATTTACAACCACTATGGATACAACATCAGAAGAAGCCGCTCAAGTTGTTGCTTTGTTGCAACTGGGCCTTAGCCAGCAAGAAGTCGCTCATCAACGAAACCTGAGCCAATCTGCTGTCTCAAGGGTGTACATAATATTCCAAGAGACTGGTTCTTACTCCGCCCTTACCGTAATGAGACCGCACCGTTTAGGTTCCACACGTAGTGAGTGAGCTCACTCATTTGGAATGTACCTCTAAACACAGTGTTAGAGTCGGGCGTGGTGTGTGTTATTATTTTCACGAAAGTTCGTGCAAAATGATTACAAGATGCATGGTAACAATAACAGTTAAGTATATTGATAAACTTATACACCATATGCCTCACTTTTTGGTGTCAGGGCATATCCAACGATCTAAATCTTTGCCATAAATTTGGCCATAGACATATTAATTTACATAAGTAATTAATTAAAAAAACTGCCAGTATTAATCTGTTTATTAAGGAGGTTGACTATTCAAAAAAGGTTTAATATTCCACGAAAGCTTAAGGCCAAGAAAAAATATACCAGCAAAGACTTTCGTTGCATAGACTTTTTTGATGTGTGTATATATGGTAAGAATTTGTATAACTGAATAATCCTGAATAGTGTATTTCCATATTTTTCGCTGAATAAGTGTTCGTCTATATTACTTCTTTTCCAGAACTCAGTTTCACGGCGCCTTTTCAGAAGCAGCGGAGCTTAGCAAAATAATAAAAAGGTGAGGTATCATATACTCGGTATTCAGAAATAACTTTATGAAACCACCTTCCTCAAAAGCTATTCAAGTCATGAATAGGCTTAGTAGCTAAATACATATATTATAAATGATTTTCTAGAACACAGTCCATTATGAGCAATATGGTTTATGAATATCGGTTTTAGTTTTAAGACATTATGTCCTCCAATTTTCCGATGATAAAATATTGGTACAGATGAAAATAAATAGGTACCTACTTCATTTATTTTGATGAGGTTGTTATACTTTAAATAAATAGTAGTCATATTGGCGTGGTTGTTGCCAGAGTAGAATGTTGCCCCTTCTATCTTTCCCGTGGACGCAGGAAGAATCTGCCAAGGGATACTTCCGGAAGATGAGCAGCAGCGACTTTCTGTGTATCAGCATCCCGTACTGCGCTCGCCTGCTCGCGCCTGCCAAGCGTGGTGAGTATGGCAAAAACCCTCTCATGATTTGAACTTGGTCCTTTAGGGAGGCCTATGTCCAGCAATGGACGTCTTACGGTTGAGATGATGATGATGATGATTGTCGTTTAGTCCCAAACTAGGTATATATTTTTTTTATTTAGTGAAGTAGGTAAACCAGATAAAGTTAAGCACTACTTATTTATCTTGGCGGGTCGGGTCGCACTACTTTAGTCGTCATGTAAAAGAAAAGGGTCAAATTATTTAGAAGCGACTTTAATTAAAAACACAAGTGCCCTAACTGTGCCCATTGTGCCCTAACCTTACTTATAAACGCAAAATTAAGGCTGATCATTCATGCTCGGTCGTTACTAAGCATTTATGAGCAGTTAGGGCATATGTGTTCCCAAATTACCAACAATGAAAGCTATTATAACTGACACAAAATACATTAATAACACATATTTAACCTGGTATTTATCGCGTTATTTACCTTTATTATTGCCCGACATTTCGACAGGATTGCACCCATCATGGTCCCGGGAAGACGTAAAGGTAAATAACGCGATAAATACCCGGTTAAATATGTGTTAAGAGGGCCCAATCCAACTTACTTTTCATACAACCGCTCGTACGTGGGTGCGGAGTCGTAATAGATCTTTCTATGAAACTTTTGATCTAATAGGTATCTTGTGCACTATATCTAGGTTTCTATCCAAACAAAAAATCTAAATTTGGAAAAACAAATTTTATACTGAATTGGTTTCTCCAAATTTTGATTTTTTGTCCGCCGTGGCGAAATAACGGATGTTTTTCATAATACATAAATAGCTGACTAAATACTATCTTCTCAAATATGTAAGTATTTCGCATGTCGTACTTTTGCCTGGCAACACGGCTCATAAATCCCCATCCCATAAGAAAATAAAACACCCGGTGTACCTTTTCAACTATCGTGTTGTGCTGCACCATTAATTGAAACGGCAACAATTAGCGTACATGTGAGACGCATCTCCACTCGGGACTTGTACGTTGGCAATGCGCAGCAACGCAAGGCAAGCATGCGAGCAGCGAATTGTGACCGAGTGGTCTACTCGTCGAGGCGATTCAGTGACGCTACAGAGTTGATATAGGAAGTCCTCACTAAAGAAAGAATATAAGAAGTAGAAATACATTTATTTTAAACACATATAAATTGTATAAAACGAATATAATTAGGTGCACTATGGTCTAAAAGTTCAAGAAATATGTTGCGTGGGGTCAAAAATTTTACTTTGCCTCATCACATTACGCAATCACATAGCAAGCTATGAGGAGGTGGCGGCGCTGATTTTCAGGCAGGTCCATGTGACTGTCTCGTCTGCCAGTGCACAGCGTACGCGATAAAATAAATAAATATATTTTAAAAAGTAATAATATTATATATATACAATACAGTAATTTAATTAATAAATGAAGATAGTTATTTATACAAAAATCAATTCGAGCAAGGCAGACCGATTAACTATTAAGCCAACAGCAACACAGGCACAACAAACATCGATAAAAAAGAATACTAACGGCACGAGGCAAGGCGGTGCTAGTCGGGTGCCGAGTAACTCTAATGAGCTGTGACCTTGAGGCGTCAATTACCTAGTTACCCTCAATTACCTAGTTTAAAATATTATAGAACCTTAGATTAAAGATTATTATAAAGGTTCATTAAAATTTCAAGATTCCAACAGCTGGCTGCTGAATAATTAACCGTTACCTACAGATTTTTAGCAGATTAAATAACTGACTTTTGTAATAAGTTAATTAACTGATTTCTCTATGTATTTTATAATGTACATACATTTGCTCAAAATACGGCTCATAAACCCCACCTTTTTATAAGAAAACAAAAGCTGTCTTGTACACCCGGTATAAAGGCCTATTCAACTCGCTTGCTGTATGTGCTCTACCATTTTATTTGTAATTGAAACAGCAACAATCAGTGTACATACGAGACGCAGCGGAGCGTACCGAGTGAGGCCTTCACTTAGCTCCCTGTACTGTGGCATTCAGTTTGCTTTGCTACAGAGAATTCAATTTAACCCTTTATTTGGCATGATTTTTTTTACGCTTTTACCGAAGTTATTTGCCTTTCCTCAGTGATAGCCTAGGAGCCCTAGAAGACATAAAAAAATCTAGGTTTTTCCATTCTCGATAAAACCTTAGTCCGCCGTAGAAGACAGTGCTAAATGCATTACAATAAACCTGGATTGTTTCAAGTCCGGTGTGACGGACATTACCAAACAAAATGAAAACTACAAAAGTTACACAATATACAGAATGTGGCGTAAATAGTGGTCCACCGTTAAGGATTCGATTTACCAGATAATTTACTATAAACTACTACAATTTTATTTTAGAACTCATGGGCATTGAGAGTATAGTACATTTTTGTACAGAAATCGCTCTTAAATTTGCAGATAATGTAAAAAATTTAGATTAAAAATAGAGAAGAATTGCTTTTCTTCAAATTCTGGAAATGTACTTAAAAAACACATTTATTTACGATAGCTCTAGTATTTAGCAGTTATTAACAGAAATCAGAACAAGAAAAAGATGTTTTTTTTACAACCAAATTTATAACAAAATTTAATAAAAATATAAAAAAAAATATATCTCCGGAACCCTTGGGTAAAAATGGTTAAAATTGTAGTAGGTTATAGTAAATTATCTGGTAAATCGAATCCTTAACGGTGGACCACTATTTACGCCACACCCTGTATATAATAGCTAAGCATAAATAAAACAAATTTGTTCAAATACTCCTAATTTATTAATTAAACACTTATTACTTTTTTCCTGTCACGAAACATAGCCTCATGTTGCATTTTATGCAAATCACCACCGTTTTCTTTTTGCAGTATCTGCATCGTCCTTCATCCATGGTTGAAGGGAAATGGCCAGTGTTATATCATATTTTACCGGACTACAAGGACGAGCTGCCCTGGGTTTATTGACCACACAGTCCTCCGTTTTTCGACGCTTTTTGGTTTTGTTTTCCATGCACAAACATTCAAACACCTGAAACCTGAAATCCTTCAAAGACAGTTGCGATTTCTTTGCATTACGGTTCGGTCCAAGCATTGTTCAGGCAGATATCTAGCATTTACACATTCTACACTCTACACTCAGCGATTAGAAGGCATCCAGAAGAGATTTTTGCGGTATCTCCAGTATCGCGCCAAGGTTTTTCTTCCAGACTACTTAACTAGATGTCGCAAATTCCACTTTCTCCCTCTCCATGAAAGAAGGAATATATCTGATCTATCCTACCTCTTCGGCATAGCAAATGGCAAAGTGGACTGTCCAGAACTGCTGGAACTGCTAGGGTTACGCACTAGCGGGACTGCATTGAGGAACCCCAACACGTTATACGTACCGCGAGTTACCACAAACTATAGGCAAAATGCATTCATTATCAGAGCATGTAATTCTTTCAGTAATCTAACAAAGGCAAACATAGACATCGACATTTTTAATTTGTCAATATTAAAATTAAAGCGAATACTTAATGACAGATTCTTCAACTTAAACAGCGATGAACCTGTATAATGTATGTAGGTAAAACAAAATTTTAATTGTTACTTTTATTTTTCTTTTTTACTTTATGTTATTATTTTCTTTTGGTGTGGTGTTTGTCATCTACTGACCTTTTCTTTACTTTTTAATTTTTCACACGCCTATCTGCGGAAACTTTTAATTAGCCATCAGAATGTTAACGTGATAAATTCACGTTATATTGTCAACCTGTATTAGTTCTTAAGAATAGCTGTAAGTTTTCCTAAAATTGTTAAAAAATAAAAATATTTGTGCGAATATGCCCAAATACCATCTCCGACTTTTGAATGGGATTTTGTACAGAGAATATGACCACATCTGCCAGGTCGACACCTCCCATATATTTGTTGTAGATGGCTGCATCGTAGTTTTCAGCTGGAATAATATCGTCTCATCATCATCATATCATCATATCAGCCGTAGGACGTCCACTACTGGACAAAGGCCTCCCTCATTGATCTCCAAGTACTGCGGTTGGAAGCCGTCTGCATCCACCGCCGACCAGCAGTTCTCACCAAGTCGTCTGCCCATCTTGTAGGTGGACGTCCTACGCTGCGCTTGCCGATCCGTGGCCTCCATTCGAGAACTTTGCGGCCCCATCGGCCATCTGTTCTGCGCGCTATATGGCCTGCCCATTCCCACTTCAACGTGCTAATCCGTTTGGCTATGTCGGTGACCCGAGTTCTTCTACGTATCTCCTCATTTCTGATTCGATTCCATAGAGAAACCCCGAGCATAGCCCTCTCCATAGCTCGTTGAGCGACTTTGAGCTTATTCATAAGGCCAATAGTGAAGGACCACGTCTCGGTTCCATATGTCATCACCTTTCCATTCCAGGAGCTTGAAGGCATCTTCCAAAGCGGTCGTAAACAGTTTCGGAGAGATTACGTCTCCCTGTCTTACGCCTCTTTTTAAGGGAATCGCCTTCGAGCTCTGTTCTTGTACTCGGACTGACATAGTGGCGTTTGTATACAAACACTTCAACACTTCGATGTACCGATAGTCAATTCGGCATCGCTGGAGAGTCTCAAGCACCGCCCATGTTTCGATCGAATCAAAGGCTTTCTCATAGTCCACAAACGCAAGACATAGCGGCAAGTTATATTCTTCGGTCTTATGTATGACTTGCCGCAGCGTATGTATGTGGTCTATGGTACTGTAGCCTTTTCAGAACCCGGCTTGTTCGGGAGGCTGGAAATATCGTCTAATCTAGGTTAATTTACAGTTGGACTATGCGGTGAAGGATTGGGCAAAGCTTCGTTGTCAGTTGGATTATGCGGTAAGGATTGGGCAAAGCTTTATCTTCATCGGACCAGATGTTGAGGTTTTTAAGGGAATCAGTTATTGACGGTGCCGGAGAAGAAGAATGATGAGAGGAGGTTTCATGCAATTCACATTCAGATTCAGACTGGTCACTGGCATTGGACTGTGCATGCTTCTTGGAACTAAGGCCAATATTTGACGACCACGGCTATGCTGTTGACAAGCGCAAAAAAAACAAAGTAAGCAGCAACCCATAACCAAACTGTTAGTGCAAAAGCTACCTCATAATTTTATAGTGAGTGTATACGTACTTTGGCAATGTCCGCTTGGGGATACATAACATCACATTACTAATTCTCTATATAAGGTGTGGCGGCCATAGCACTTGGCACACAAAAAAAAAATCCGTGCATAATTCAAGAAAATAATTATTATATCCTTCTATTGATTTTATTTTGAAGCTAAAACCCCCAAAACAATCAGTTCTTATGTTTAAAAGCCATAAAAAATAAAATTATATACCTTTATCAAAACAGATAAAGTTACTACACCTTACCTTACTTCACCTTAAGTTATACACCACCGTAGAATATTTTTCTACCAAATATTACATGCTAATGCAATGGAGAGTTGGTAAAAATATTTTTAAATAAAATGTTTCGCTAGGACGCAGAAAGTTTTTAAAGTTAGTGTCCGTCATAGCATACAAACTCAAATTAAGGTTAAGAGAGAATTCTATGTATTGGATATTAACGCATATACATTATCTTCCTAATTATATATTAGAATAATTTTAATGTTCTTAACATTGTATGTTGATGTATTTAAAATCTCAACAAGCAAGTTAAAACTTGCTAAGTGATATATTTTTTTAATTATTTTTAGTCAAGAGTAATTTCTTGAATCTAAACTCACACACGTGCTCACTCTTAGAATAAAATAAGTCTAAAATAAGCCAGGAATGTAAATTTTACAGTTATACCTCCTGAATAATCAAAATATGCTCGCTTTTCCCTTATATAGATTAATTTAGTCTTATGCTAAGAGATGGGCAGATATTATATCAAGCAATTTATATTGGACATCACGTTTTTCACACTTTGTAGTTTCCATATTCCCTTCTGCGGTTATTATAATTGTAGTATTATTATTTAGTATTATAATGACCGCATTATTAATTATAGGGAATATGGAAACTACTGGGGTGCCGGCAGTAGAATGTTACTCTCTTGTGGGTGTAACAAAAATTAGCTAAGAGATAACTCTGGAAAATAGGCAGCAGAGCCTTTCCGTGTCTTCAACACCCTAAACGGCGCTGGCCAACACGCTTGCCAAGCGTGGAGAATATGGCAACAACACCCTTAATAGAAACAACCAAATCCATAAGTCTATGTTTAGCAGCGGACGTCTTTCGGCCGAAATGATGACGATGATACCTATCTAATGCAACAATGTAAATGTATGCGATATATACGAGTAATTGGGGTTTTTCGTTTGTGCTGACGAACTGTGTTCTTTTAATAAACATAATGTCTTAGCAGACCATACTATATTCAATCAAATCAAATATCAAATATATTTATTTATACAAGAAACACCAGTAACAAACAACAACATGAACGTTGACAGCTGCGAAAGTTGGGTAACTGTGTTGCAGTGTCAGCGCCCGTCCCCTTAACCAAAATTTCTAGTTTCTTATATATACAAAACAACATTATATTTTTATTTACAAAGAAGAAGAAAATGTTTTAAAATAGTTAAACGATGCAGAAAAAATTAAAAAATTAAAGGTAAAAACTAAATTAAATTATAAGTTGCTTTAATAACATGGAATTAGTGTATGTGTGTGTGTGTGTGAATGTATGTGTGTGTGTGTGTGTGTGAGTGTGGTTGTGTTATACGTGTGTGTGTGTGAGTTAAGAAAAAGTGTGGGTATTGTACAAGGCGTGGGCGAGTTATTTGTGAAAAAAATTGTAGAGAAGGAGAGTCATTACCTGATAGTGGTTAAAAGATCGTATGAAAGAGATTGGAGCCACGATGCTGTTTTTTGTTTACAATTGAACAGCGTTAGATGATGGATTCCAATCTTACGATTGATCTTATTATACAAGGAACCACTTTGGTAGTAATAGTGTCTGGAAGCTGCTGCTGTTCGTCGTGGCAGAATCGAACAAACTTTATCAGAACGTCTCTTGTTGAGGGAGTAGCTTGCATCAAAGACCAGCTGTGAATGTTTGCGCAAGATTAAGGCTAATATAAACAGTTGTCGCACTGTTAGTACACCACAAATTGAGTACAAACTATTTGTGGGAAAACGTCTAGGCTTTGAGCACATTACCTTCAAAACCGCTCTTTGTGCCTTCTCTACTCTCAACATTTGACTTTTGACAGCTCCACCCCAAACAGAAATACAGTAGGATAGCAAGGATTGAACCAGGGCAAAGTAAACCATTTTTAAACATGCAGAATCAGCTACACCCCTAAGATTACGGAAAATATAAATAAGTTTCCTAACTCTAGAAACTGTGGATTCTATATGGGCAGTCCAAGAAAGCTGACAACCTAGATATATACCCAAGTATTTAATTATCGAAGTACGGGAAAGATAAGAACAGGAACAAGAGCTTATTAAATTAGGTAAACTACAACAAGTGTGAGCACATACAGAAAACGATGGTGGGGGCTGGGTACGGGAAGAGAAAGAGAAGGTAACAAATTTAGTTTTGCAGGTGTTAAGGGTTAACGAGTTTCGTGAGAGCCAAGTTAAGACCAGATTGAGAGCGGCTTCAGCTAGTGCTTTAGTCTCTTCCCAAGTCTGACCACAGACAATGAGTGCAGTGTCGTCAGCGTAAGTATAAATACTACAATTGTGAGGTGTTAATAGACAAAGATAATTTATATATATAAGGAAAAGAGTAGGTCCCAAGACACTGCCTTGTGGCACTCCGAAGTTAATGGGTTGTTCAGCGAAGATATTGGATTGCTTCATAATGTGTAATCGTGTATGTATTCATTTTTATTTTGTTATGTGTATGATTAATTTTATGCAAATTTATTATTTATGGATGTTAAGTCTGAATAAACAAACTTTTATTTTTTATTTTATTTATAATGCCACTAAGATAAAGCTAAGAAAATTTAAGGTTACTTTCACGAGTTACTATAGTAGGTCCACGACATTGATAGTAATTAAAATTGTTATTAATGGTAATTACTAAAATTACACATAATTAGTTAAATTACACCTCAAACACATGAGACTCACTTTCATAGGTATAACTAAGGAATATAGGAAAAACTAGAAGGTTATTTAAAAAAAGTAATAAATAATTAGTTTTAGACAATTTTCTTAGAGTTCCACAAAAGAATAAGCCTGAAGAATAAGCATTTTTTTCTGACTGTCCCAGCACTACACATCAGCCTAAATGCACAAGGAGCGGAAATATTACCTCTGACAACGATTGTTCGCGCACGCCAGCCAAGTGGAAGCTCATACAAAGCCGCCAAGGCGCTCTGATTAAGATAACGCCTACGCTTTGCGAGCAAATCTTCGTCAAAAGGACTGCGTTTCAAAGAGTTGCTCGACTTTTGAAATGCTTTGAGACCCTTGCATTGGAATCGTCCTGGCAATTGAAATGGGCTTGACACTTTCAACAACAACACTTTGGACAAGACACCTTTTCCACGGGTGTTGTACAAGATGACTAATGTTTTATTTACAGGCGGTCTCAGAGACGGTGCACTAGTTCCATGCCGGTTGTGGTTTACGATTACATTTTAATTTCTCATGTGGTAAAAGTCGAGTCTTTTAGCAGCCTTGGAAGAAGCAGTTGCATTTAAAAGTCTGTTGATGATGACAATGCTTTAGACAGCACACGCCGAAAACTCGTCATATTATTATCACGACATACTTAACCGGGTATTATCGTGCTTATTACCTTTTTCATTGCCCGGGTTGTATCTATTACAATCGCGAAAAGACTGGTGTGTTGAAGGTTAAATAAATAAATAATCACGTTATCATTATACGATTTCATGACGATTAGAATTTTTGATTCGGTGAGAAAACTTTTAGCAAGTTTTCTGACCCGTACGTGTAACAAACCTATTAGTTGCTGAATAAATTATTTGGAATCCGATTAACTAGAACAGTCCGACATTTTCTAAACATTCACACTATACAATATTCTCAGAAGGTCTTTATGCTCCTAAAATAAACTGCAAAGCTAATATGTTAATTGACTTGAAATTGTGACTAAGCTCGGGAAAATTTAAAATTTACTTCGTTTTTAATCAAACTAAATAAAAATGTGAAAAATATATCTTAAGAAAATCAAGGTGTTGAAGGAGTTGCAGACTCGAGAATCTTATTCAAGTTTCCAAGTAAAAGAAACGACACCGCGGAGTCGTTCTTCAAACTTGCAAGTTTTAAATTAATTTGTTTACTCAGAGCTTTCCCAACTACATTTTTACTATACAAGCTGATTTAATAGTTGACTAGGTGGACGTCAAGGAAAATTAGACTATAGCGTGTGCAAGTACATTATTAATTTATTTGTTGAGGCATCAGTTGAGTCCTCAAGTTGCATACATTCTCTGTACTCGTAGGCACGAGTACATGTTGATACTGAGCAAGCAACACCGAACTGCACTCACGAAAATCAGCAATGCCTACCGAGCACATAATATATATAATTATATACCTATATACAATATGTATGTTGCATACATTGCGAAGGGTGCTATGCGAAATAAGATTTGAGGTTTTATTCACCGAAAACTTTTTGTTAGTATCTGGTAGTTTCGATTAATTCATATTTTTTTTATTTGTGTTGCTTTTTTAGTGTGTTCGATATAGTTGCCGTACAGGACCAGACCTGGATGCAAAAGGCTTAGAGTAGAGCTGATTGGCGGTTAGAGAAGGAAGCTTATGCCCAGCAGTGGGTCACTACAAGCCGACAATGGTGATGATGACAATTGTGGAAGATGAAGATGAACTGCTGGATGATGAAAATCATTTTATTATTTAACTAGTTATTCTCCGCAACTTCGTATGCGTTATCATCCTCTGATTTAAAATTTGTCATAGAGCCATAGCCCAAGCTTTCCTCGATAAATCAGCTATCCAAAATTTTTTTGATTCGAGTAGTTCCTGAGATAAGCGCGTTGAACCTAACAAACAAACCCTGCAGGGTTTGTTTGTTAGTCTTTATAATATTAGTATAAATAACACGATGCTTCATCTTCTACAAATGTATGCCCCACCAAACAGAGCACATTTTATTGTACCCTAACTTAACAAAAATGCCATTGTAAGACGTAGGTACTGACAGAAGTGCGGAAGATAGGACAGACAGACAGACGGGCACATAGAGTCCTAAGGTTCTTGGATTAGGCACCCAGTGGTCAATGCACCCGTGTTCGACGCCCCTAAGTCTAATAAATTGAGTTAAATTTTTTTGTGTACTTAGGTTTTTTACTTATAATAAATGAACTGAACCTCGTAAGCAAATTAATGGAATCAGGCGTTACTTTGCGGAAATCCATGACAATAAAATGCAATAAAAATATCTAGTTTTAATTCCGCTTATGCTGAGATGCAGGAGCACCGCCCTCCCGCCCGCTAATTATGCACATGCAGGTAGAACTAGCTTGTCAGTGCAGCATGCATACCCAAACCTATACAACCACACGTGTTTCGCCTCTCCGCGAGGCATCATCAGGTGAGATGCTGAGGTGTTGACGGCGGCCGACCAGTCATCGTAAGCAGTAAGCATTCTCGTAAGCAAACCCAATTCCAAAATCCGCTTTTTAAATATTATACGCAAAGTTCATTAACAATGTAAACACTCCGTATAGTTGGATCTCAATCTAAAAGTTGACACAAATATTTATGTCACAAAACTGCACGGGCAACAAACGTTAATATAGGAAAGTAATTAGTCAGCTGATTCAATTTCCTTCTACATTTTTTAACAAATTTATTTTTATATTTACTGTTAACTGCTTTCACTGTCTTGCACGTATTATTTAAATAATAAATAAATAATGCTGGACAAATCACATAGCATCATCTAGCCCCAAACTAAGCAGAGCTTGTGTTATGGGTACTATGACTGATATACTTAATACATTATACTACATAGATAGATATTTTTATTATATATAGAAAAACACCCAGAACACCCTGAACAAATATCTGCAGATCATACAGACATTTGTCCCGAGGCGGGAATCGAACCCGCAACCCTTTGCGTCGCAGGCGGACCCTTCGCCCTTAATAATAAATAATAATAATTCTTATTCATAAATAGTTAGTAGTTAGTAGTTAAATAGTTTACATAGTAAAAAGGTACACAGTTTTTTCCAAGTAAAAGATGAGCCAAAATTGGTCCGTCGTTTCAGAGATTATCCGGAGTCTGTCTCACCATTAAAAAAAATATTTTGTTAGGTAAACATGCTTTGTAATTAATAGTTTTTTAAAAAGCTGATAAATTAACAAAATTGAAGTAAATGTTTAAAACATTCACTTCAATTGTATGTTAGTATTATTTGTATGCTGCAACCTAATACACATGCCATGCGCAACGCCCTTGCATCGTTATACTACGGCGCATGGCGTAGAGATTTCGTAGCAGTACAAAGAGGAATTTTAACTTGAAAATCAAAAGCTTTTATCCTTCTAACTCAGATGTCATGGAAGCGGGAGTTCAAAACTGTTCCAAGTAAAATAGCATTTTATGAACAGCATTCGGCCTTTGTGATTTGTTTGGACGATGAGTCACTTTAATCATGTTCCATTTTAAATTACGAAAAGGCATTATAATTCCTAATTAACTAGAACAAAACCTTTAATCCTGTACAAATAGTATAGGTTGGAGGAGATATCTTCTTGACAGACAGATGGGCATTCTTATTTTTAAATGCAGTTTGCACTGGATGGAGACAATTAAAAAGAAACAGGGGAGGTCTTTGCCCAGTCAGCAGTCGGACATAACAAATAAAAAAGGTCACTTTAAACTCGTTTTTTTAGTTTTTGCTGATCCTTGTCTGTAACATGGCTTTGTCGCTTGTCACTCATATATCGGCCAATCTTCTCCGATCGAACTTAAACAAAAAGTGATCTGTAGGTCTACCATGAGTTTTCACAATCTATACTCGCTAGAGACTGTAGTTATAAAAATGTATGAAAACTAGTTCACACAGTAAACTATACTACAGTGACTGTAGTTTGGGCTTCATTGGCTTAGAATTTGGTACCATAAGTTACAAATATGACAGATGTTATAGTAATCTATTGTTATTGTATTGTTATTGTACTGTTACGAGCTGAGGGTTCGGGATTAAATAATGTAGTCCAATTTTACCAAAATTAACACTTTAATCACAGATCTCACCAATAAGAATCTCTGGTTTACTGGTTTATGTTTGCGCTCGGCGCAACAGTACTATTACTACTGTAGTAACGGCAGGCGATCTTACAGTGACAACTCATGGTAGACACACTGAATCTCTTACCAAACTCTACAACCTAGAATAATTTTAACCATACCTAGAATTGACCCAAAAAATACAAAACGCAATCAACCATTATAGTGACCTGGCTATTTCATGTACGCTGTATCGTAGTGTGAGTTGTACGTTTACGTTGAAAGGTAAATGAGAGCGACGGCAGGGTCATTGTTTTAAGTCAAACCTATTCTGTTGTACACTGGAAAGTTCACTCTTCATTTCGGTGCAAGCTCTTTAGCCCGTGTTTATGCTAGGACGTTCTAAAGTTTGCAGTGGAAACTGTGAGTATAAAACATTGAGTTCTCTCATTGTTTTTAAGTCGTTACGGTGATGTGGAAATATTCCTACTTTTTATAGTGCCTTCACAACTACGCCCTTTTCTGACTGTTTATAAACAAGAATTACCAGGGATACGTTTGCTATCGTTTTATCAGTAAAGATATACATATAAGAATTGGTGAATGTCTATTTGGTCTTTGCCAATGTTATCGGTTTTGATGTTGCACTCACGCAACTCAGTTTATGAAGTTTTATACCATTGATAGTTATAGCAAAAGAACCGATACCGAGTTGGTATTACATTAACAATTCCCAGATTAATAGTAACACTTACCCGTCATTCATCTTACCTAAAACATTCGTTAATATTATATCAATTAATTACTCTATTTCTAGAATAAGATCAAACACTTTGCTGAGAAGCCAGTCAAAGAAAATGAATATTCTATTCGCTAGAATGACAAACCCAATTTTTATGTATGTAATTAACTTGGATTTTGTAAGTATTCTTGGTACTAAATGTAATAATGAATTTCATTTATCATTAGGTTAAAGTATTATTGTAGATTTTTATTTAATCTATGCTAGTGTACAAGGTACCTACTCGTAAAATGTTTTCAATTCTAAAATGCCAAAATTTTTGTTTATCTAAAACATTCGCTATTGTTCATATCGACACAGAATTAATCTAGAAACATATACTGAATATTGCGAGAAAAAAAATCAATATACGCGTACTATGGCTTTCTTTTAATATTATATTTTAAGAATTAATATAAATTCATCATTCACTAATAATAGGAGATGCAAAAGTCTCGGGCAAAGGAGTCAACGAAAGTCTAAGCGAATGGATAACTCGAATGCTAACAAACCGATCAGCACAAACAGAGAGTTCCAAAACTAAACTATGTCTGGTCACTAAAGGCTGCCCACAAGGCGGTGTGCTATCACCTCTCCTGTGGGTGCTAGTAGCCAATGAACTCCTCGACTCCCTCAACAAAGACGGCATCCTCACAATAGGCTACGCCGATGACCTAGCAATCATGATAGCGGGGCTCTTCGAAACGACTCTATGTGAGAAGATGCAGAAGGCGCTCCGAATTGTGGAAGCATGGTGTCAAAAACACAGCTTATCTGTAAACCCTAACAAAACGGAACTGGTACTCTTCACCAGGAAGATAAAAATACCTAAGCTAGTAGTACTATCACAATTTAGAACAAAACTGACACTCAGTGTATGTGTAACATGTGTACTAAGAAACCTGAAACCTGAAAGGGAGGTTCAGCCCAAAAATCGGAAATTAGTTTTTTTTCTTAATTTTTTTTATATATTTTTTTATAATTTTATGAGATGAGAGTCTGATGATCCTGACGTCATAATCGAATTTTGAATATTTTTTTCTTTTTATAAAAAAAAAACTAGTTTTGGTTAAAGGTATTTTTTTGTACGGCAACTCTTCGCGGTGAGTTTGTCATTATCGTGTAATCAACTCTTGAAGTTAAAACTTTCGTGGTCTTTTCTTGAATGAAAATCACTGAATCCTAAAAGTCGTAGAACAAAAGTTGTTCCTTGGAATGGTCATAATCACCCCTTTCGGTCTAGTACACATGTTATAAAACACGTTATATTTAGTAATAATATTACGTACATAATCACCGCTGTCACGTCCACAGCTAATCATAGGCCTCCTTCATGGATCTCCAAGATGCCTTTAAACTGGAGGACGTGTCAGTGTCAAACATCTATCACGATGTCTTAATCAACACAATTCGCGTACCTAGCTATGGGTACGCTCCAATTAATAAGCGAACACAATAACTGTAATTACATCGCTAACTAGAACGAAACTTTTCACGGTATTACCCGAGTTCACCCGTTTTTATCGTTAACACGTGACTGAAGAAAATTCAACTTTACTAGCTCGATAATTACTTTGGAGACGTTCTTGAACGTGGCTTTAGGAACGTGTGGCAATGTCAACTAGTCTTTTACCCGACTGTCTCAGAATGAGGGCTATGATATGAGAAAAAATATTTTTGAGACGTGATACAAATAAATAGATAATCTCATCACACACAGCGCCATCTAGTACGCAGGTTGAGAGAATACTTATGTTTTGTTTTGTAAATACATAGGTATACAGGATGTATTATAGTATGTGTAATTACCCGAAAAGGGGGATTTCACTCCATGAAAACCAGAAGTTTTGGAAGGGAAAAAAATCGGGAATATGTATTTTTTTCAACATATTTTTTACAATTTTACTAGTTGGTGTGATGTGAAATGATCCTGAGTTCATAATAGTTATTTTTTTACATTAAAATAAAAAAAATCTCTATGTTTAAAAGTGGGGAGCTGACAGTAGAATGTTACCCCTCCTCTCATGCCCAGCGATGCAGTAAGAGCCTGATATGGGATACCTCCGGAAGATAGGCAGCAGCGTCTTCCCGAGTATCAACATCCCGTACTGCGCTCTCCAACCTGCCTGCCAAGCGTGGTGAGTATGGCAACCATCCCTCATGGAGATCCACGAGGGAGGCCTGTGTTCAGTAGTCGTTATATGGTTGAAATGATGAAAATTATGATAATTAAAAGTATTTTGTATTCGGCAACTCTTTACGAAGGTCAGGACCGTGTCAAGTATCAGCTAGAATCCAAGTTGGTATTATCATATTATTAACTGTTACTAGTAAGTTAAAACTTTTGTGGTCTTTTCTTGAATAAATATCGCCAAATCCTGAAAAGTCGTAAAACTAAAGTTGTTCCTTATGGTGGTCAGAATCACCCCCTTTCGCCTTAGTGCACATATTATAATACACCCTGTATAGAGAAACACCCATACCTGGGATAAATATCTGCAGAAAAAATACAATTTTTTGTCTCGGGGCGGGAATCAAACTCGTAACCTCCTGATCAACCAACTGTGCCACAGATGCCAATAGTAATCTCATAATCTACTCAGAATCAAATAATTATCGATTAATTATTTCAGTCAATAGAATACCGTAGAATTTAACTTATATACGTTGCGTGGGGTGTCGGCAGTAGAATTTGCCTCTCCTCTCTCCTCGATGCAGTAAGAATCTTCCAAAGGATACCTCTAGAAGATGGGTAGCAGCGTCTATCCGTGTATCAACATTCCGTAACCCGCACTCGCCAACCCGCTTGCCAAGCGTGGTGAGTATGGCAATAACCTCCTCATGATCTTAGGGATCCATAAAGGTGGCGATAAAGGTGTTCAGCAGAGGACACTAATGATTTTTTAATGGTAAAACTGGTACATTTTGTTTTTACTGTATGTCCCATTTCTCCCGTTAATTGAATAAAATAACGGAAGAAATTATTCATTATTACCTACTATAACTTTTTTTGTGCAAGGACACACGAGGCGTATATACGGACCTGCCTGAAAGCGCTGCAACCTCAGAGCTTGCTAGTAGTTGCCGCAATACTGAGGCAGTGTCCATTTTTTGACCCCCTAACATGCTTAGGTACCTAATTACTCGCTTATATTCGCCACGCTTAGCAAGCGTATTTTAGAAGAGGTAGAAAGATACGTTCATTCATTTAGCGTCATCAAATGCATTGGCTGCATGAGCCAATGCATTTGGTGACGCTAATTATTAAATAATCTTAAAGTCCTTAACTAAATGATTAGTACAGCAAGATGATAGTTATAAAATAATAAAAAAACAGTTTTTGGTTAAATCTAGATCAATATTTGTCTAAACTCGATAAAATGAAGGAAAAAAGTAACTAGGTTACAAGCGTCGATAGAAATAAATGTTTAATCAGAATCATAATAATTTATTTATTTGACACATAATATTACAATTGTATTGTTGATTCTTTAGGATCTTGAACTAGTCTAAGACGTGTTTCGAGATCCAAGGCCTCTCCTTATAATAATAAATAATTACCTACATAGTTTCAGTGAAGGAATATACAAAGCATATTTGTAGATGTGGAATTTCTAAACCGAAATACGGGCACGAGATTTCAACGTCAATTCCTTTCTGTTATCTAATACTACAAAATTCACTCCCCCCCGCATAAAGTAACAGTTTTTTTTGTATTTAGAAAAAGGAGCGAAGTTTGTCCGTATTCATTCGTTTACAGTTGCAAACCTGTCACGAGATGAAGACGTAATCACCCTGCGGTTATCAATTTTATGAACGAATTTACAAAGCGTAGTTGTAGATACGTAATTTAAAAAACCTAAATACAGAGCATGCTTTTCGTCTGAGTTATTTCCACTGCTATATTACGTCGCTGACAATGCACACTGCAATACAATGCCACTTCTAAAATGACCCGCTATCATATCCAATGCTACGTATTGTCCATTCGCTCCCTTTTTTGGTTTGCCAGTGAAATTTGATGCTCTGAAGGTTTTTAGACTTATAACCAGTTTAGGGACGGGCTTATAAAGGCGGTTTTGTATTTGTTTGATAGGTGATATCATTTTTAATCCCCAATGCAAAAAGAGGGGTGTTATAAAAACTTATAACACCCCTCTGTGGTCATTGTGGTCAAACGACCACAATGATTGTATGTGTGTGTGTGTGTGTGTGAGCACCTCTTTTTCTTCAGTTAGTCTCTTTCAGCTTATAAAGTGTCCCATGCTGCATGCTGCTAGGCAAAGGGTCCCCCATCTCCTTCCAATGTCTACGATCACCGGTCGCTTCCCACCAGTCTTCGTGTAAGGCATCGATATCGTCACGTCTTTAAGGCCTGTTTCGGTGTCGCCTCGGTGGTACCTGAAGACGGGCTTCAGGTTCCCACCTAGTGACGACCGATGATTAGGGTGCATTCTCCTTACGTGGCCCGCCCAATCCCATTTCAGCCTGGCTGTCTTTTTGCCTACATCAGCAATGCCTGTTATGGAACGCAGCGTGGTATTGCGAATCTTGTTCGTTCGCTTGACTCCAAACACGCTGCGTTCTATTTCTCGTTGGCAAATAATGAGTTTGGATTTTTTAGAATATATTAAGTTCCACGTTTGTGCACCATAGGTGAGAACGGGCAGAATACACTATCGATGAGTTTGCGCTTGAGTGACAGAGGAAGGTTGCCCTTTATGTGCGCTTTCATGGACCAGTAGCTCTTTCAGGCGTTCTCGACACGGCGGTGGTCTCTTTATCCTGCCTGTTTTCGAAGCTAGGTCACTGGCCGAAGTAAGCGTACTATTTGAAAAAATGTAATTCTTGCCCGTCCACCTCGATCCTTTGTTTGATGCTATTGGTCAATAAGTGTGTTTCTAACCGATTCATCACTAATCCAACTTCAAGACTTGCTGTCAGATCTTGGAGCATTGATTGTAGTTCTTGCGCTGATGGGGCAAAGAGAATGGGGGAGAAAGATATATTATCCGCGAAACGTAGATTTGTGCGTTTCATTTGTCCAACTACAATACCTAACCTTAAAAGCCCATGACAAAGCCAGTTTCATAACAATCTCTTCTATAGTGCTGGTAAAAAGTTTGGGAGAGAGTAGGTCACCCTGCTTGATACCTTGTCAATATTAAAAGATGGTCCTGAGGTTGTTGATGTTCTGGGAGTTTGATGTTTGCAGTGCTTTTGTTGTAAATATTTTGAATATTTTTTTTGTATATTATAAATGACTAGCCGCACCCCGCAGTTTCACCCGCGTAGTTGTAATTTCGAAAAATCCCTTCTTAATGCACCTATATATGTATTTGTGCCAAATTTCAAGTCTCTAGGTCCAGTGGTTTAGGCTGTGCGTTGATATATCAGTCAGGACTTTGAATTTTATATATATATATGTATATTCTATGCAATGTAATTCTATGTATGGTGTAGCTCTTAACCCGTATTTTTAGGGTTCCGGACCAAAATGGTAAAAAAGAACCCTTACGGTAGATAGATACATAGATATAATATACTTTATTATACACCGTAACAAACAGGAAAAAAACAGAAATAAACACAATATATTATAAAGTGGTACAATGCGCGGCCTTATCGCTAAAAGCGATCTCTGCGAGGCAACCTTTGGATGGACACAAATAGTTGAATATGAGCAGACGGTGACGTACTTAAAAGCACAAGTACGGTATCACTTTGTCTGTCTGTCTGTCACAAATGGATATCTTAAGTACTACTGATGCTTTTGACTTGAAATTTAAAATGTTAAAGATAACGCTATTTTACTAATATAGCAAACTGTTAAAAAATATTCTTATTATGATTAATAAATTAAAAGAAAAAAAACTTTTTAACAAACAAGTTTTTATTTAAACGTACCTACTAAAAATAATAAAATAAACATTTGTCAACTCGACACTCCCTACGTATCTTCGTCTAACTGCCAGATACACACTTATACGTTGATGCATTTTTGGCATCTACACATGCCAGTCTATCATTATAACTCACAAAAAATAAAAAAAAGTCTACTCTAAGTACGTTTTTCTTGATCGTATAACTGTCCAACTTCATTATTTTCCCGTCATATAATGCTGTATCTTCCACATACACACTTTGACGCGGGGGGAATGAGGTGCGGGTGGCGGTAATTGCCCGTTACGCAGTTCTTGTGCGGACAGCGAGTAGAATGCGTTTGCGACTCGTAAATATATTTTGATTGCCGCAAAATGACAAGTGAACGTTTCCGATTCCTGAACAATTTAAAAGCAGAAGTTACTTAAGGAAAAGTAGATATCCTAGACCCAGATATATCTACTACAAGACCAGGTAAGTAAATCATAATTAATGATTTACCAATTTTTTGTACTTTTTGATGTCCAATCATAGTTATTAGGTTTCTTGAATCAGTTGTGTGTTATAGCCTTCATTGCTGACTAAATAGACAATTATTAGTAAGTACATTTTGAAACTTTCCAAAATTGTTTGATAACCTACGTACAAATGTGTAACTACGCACTTACATATTTATACTTCGAAAAGTTGTTAAATCAAAATTCGGTAACTGACTTTTACATAGTTTTACATCGGAAAGTTATTGAATTAAAGTTATAGTAACCCATGTACTTACATAGTTGTCTGTTTATGTTTTCATGTTATTTTAATAAAAAACAATTATTTTTAACCAATTGCAAAAAAGGAGGAGGTTTCTCAATTCAACCGTATATATGTATGTTGAGGATCTGATACGGATCTTCAGAGTTATGAACAGAAATGCACTTCAAAAGTGCAAGGTGCTCTTCTCATAAAATTTAAGTCGATTTTCATAAAAAAAATTCATTTTGCTCCTTGTTGTTGTTTTTCAGAAGTATCACCAGTGCCATTCTCAGAAAATTTTAATAAAGCCTAAGCCGAATGGGTGAGATAATATCTGACAGCGATGATGAACCTTTTCTTGCACCGCGCATTTCCGTCTTGCATTCTACGAACACTAACGGTGATAGTCCTGCATCTTCTGAATTGCATGTCCCAGCTTCCCATATCTTACGATCTTCCTTGCAAGCTTGTGGTGGAGGCTTCAGCAATGACACAGGGAATAATGACTATTTACAAATATAAGTGGTACAGTACAAGGTAATTTGCCGGAATATAGCTTCTATGACCCCACTTTGGCAGCAAACATGCCTGAATCTCCCCTACTGCTACAGTCTACCTCAAGCATTAATATGCCATTATCACTGTGTGACTCTCCCAATTACGGCTAGCTTATAGCTCAACAGATAGACCAATTAGGCTGCACGGAGTCGCCAGCGCCCACTCCAGTGACATTGCCAGTTGTCTCTCCGGATGACCACCTAGGTTGCGCTGAGTCAACAGCACCCACTCCAGCAACATTACCAGTTGGCTTGCCAGATAAACAGTTATTAGGCTGCCCTGCGTCACCAGCCTCCACTCCAACGCTATTGCCAATTGGCTCTCTAATAAAACTCTACTGTCTGGATGTAACTGGAGGATGAATACAGACAGAGAACGAGTTTTTTGGTCCCAAATCAGACAGCTTGAAATTTTACCTGATGAATCTAATAAATTGCACTATAAAACTATTTTTTGCGATCATGAGTTCAAGACCATAATAGTAGAGAACACGCTCGAGACCCCAAGAACAAGAAGAATCCGAAATAGACGAGAAAATAATCTGCTGTTAGCACCGCTTTCAAGAGCACTGATTCAAGCATACATGGGGAAGTTGCCAATTCCTCAGGCTAAACATCAAGATCTAGGACAGAGGAGGCTGGCAAAAACTTAGGGAGGCCTATACCCAGCAGTGGGTGATTCCGGGCTGAGAAGAAAGAAAGAAAAGAAAAAGTAGGTACTACATTTATTAATTTTTATCATCTTAGAAATTGAATAGTCAAGTTTGGATATTTATTATTATTAATTTTATAACTTTATGTCTGTGTGTATATTTTTAATATAAAAATTTTGCAAATGTACCTACTCTATAACGTATAGTAATGATAGGTCTACTATTATTTCGATCTCAATTTAATAAATGTTGTATTTCGTATTATTATGTAAATTGTTTACATAGTTAGATGTTGACATAGTCAAGTTTGCTATTTCATAATATTAATTCTGTGTTCACATAATTAGGTTGAAGTACCTATTAGTAAAGACTGATTAGTCGTGTTTGATAGTCGTTAAGAGAGTTTAAAGCTGAGTTAGTTACTTAGTTGGTTTTGTTTTTCTTATTTTTGAAATAACAATCCTTAAAAGGTATTTGTGTTTAGGTGAGCACCTACTTCCCTAATAAATGGTGTTTTGAGATCTTTTATTTCTTGTTATATTTAAGATAATAATATCAGAACGACCAATATTAGCGAAAAAAATAATAAGATAAGTGGGAAAACCCCAATTCACGAATACAGTTTTACATTTTACTACTAAAAATAACCTACCTACCTTAAAATTAAGCCTTAGTTTCGTAAGCAAGTGAATATTCGGCAATTAGAGCCTGGTGACCTGTATTAGGTACCTGGTCACCAGGCCTAATTTGCCGAAACAGAATATGTAGAAGCATATTATTAAATTATACAATTTCCAACGTTTAAACATGACTTTAAGCACCAGTTAAACAGAATTAGTCAAATAGATCTACTAAGTATAACCGTGTAACAGGCAGTTAAGATATTGTCATTCTTCTAAGCTCCTACGAAAAAGTGCGTATGTGCCACATACAGCATTTTATTAGGTTATAATGCACCACGTAAAAATATGTAAGTGTAATAAAATCTAAACCAGTATAGATTTAAATAAAAAATTGTATCCATCTTAAACTAGATCTACAGTAAGAGCATCTCACCAATTTTCACAGAAATATCTCAAAAAGGGCTCCAGTTATAGGCATTTGAACATTTTCAAATCTTTAAAACGCTCTCCTGTAAAATTTGTGTTTTGCAGATACACAACTATACGTAGGGAGTGTCGCTTAAAACGTCTTTACACAATTTATGTGATAAAAAAGCTTGTCGCGAGATTAACCTGTGTACCTGTAACTTGATCTAAGTAATTGTTTTTTTAAACAATGTAAATACGAGTATTGTACATAGGAATACATTAAAAATAAGTAGTCCGCCATCTTGGGTGTTCCGCCATGTTGGATTCAGAGTGACGTCATTTCATTTTTCGAGTTATTCTTAGCAAGCCCTTTCATTTGATACACATATTATAGGAGTAAATTAAAAATAAGTAGTCCGCCATCTTGCGTGTTCCGCATTGTTGGATTCAGAGTGACGTCACATAGCTGACCATGCATTGTCATCCAAAGAAAAGATGTATACAAAATTTCAGCTCAATTGGTTGAAGATATCTGCTTCAAAATTGAGTTGCAAGATTCCGCGAACAAATATACATACATACAGGGCAAGCTAAATAAAAGCTTGTAAAAGGGGGGCGGAAAGGGGATCTCAATTTTTTTAAATGAAGTTACTAGGTCATGTGGGGTGTCATATGAAAGGTTTTTATTTGCACATTAATTAAAAGTTTTTAGTTTTCCTTTAAGCCATATCGTTTTTGAGTTATTTACAAAAGTATTGAAAAATATATCGTTCCTTCGAAACTTTTATTGTTTATCGGAGTGTATGTAAAGATTACAAGAAAATTGTAACCAACTTTTTAATTTGCATAGTTTTTTAGAAATAATCTAATGTGTAAAAAATCTACAAAAGTTCCGCTATCAGATAAGAGATGGCGCTGTCAAGATTCTCCAACAAATATGTACCGCCTTTGTCATATATTATATTGTATGATGGCACGGAACCGTCGGTGCTCGAGTCCGACTCGTTCATACCCGGTTTTAATTTTTATTTGGAAGCTGGTTTTTAGATATGTTTTATCAAAAACGGGTTTATTTATGTCTAAGTTCAGCCGTTTCGAAATTATTAAAGATTAGGTATCAAGTTAAAATTTCATACGTAATCTTTGTTTTAGTTGTACTATATACCAAATGTGAATCTCTGTTCAAAATTAAATTATTTCCTGCCAAATGTGATGTACACATTTGGCAGATAAATATGTTATAATGTCGTCGTAAATGTTTCACTGAATGAAATATTATTTATAACAAAATATTGTGGTGGACAAACTTTCACAACATGCACAACTTTAAACAACGATTTAGTTCAAATAATTTAAGTTATTCCTGTCATAAAATTTCGCAGTGGCGCCTCCAACAAAAGAATGAGTAATGAGTTTAAACAAAGTTGTAATTTTAAACTTTCCCACTACAAGAGGGCGCCCGTGATTTGTGCTCCGTTTTCCGCTCTCTACAAAACGCGTGTTATGGTCATACTAAAATAATATGATTATAAAACAAAAATAGAGTGTAATGACTAAAGCACATACGTTAAAAGTTAATTTAATTTAGTTAATTTATATGAAAGCTTCATGGATATCCATGAGGGGTAGTTGCCATACTCGTTGGCAGGCAGGTTGGCGAGCGCAGTACGGGATGATGATACACCCAAAGACGCTGCTGCCCATCTTACAGAGGCATCCCTTAGCAGGCTGATACTGCATCCACGGGTATGAGAGGAGGGGTAAAATTCTAAGAAAGCTTACTTTTAAAAGCCAAATTATAAAAAAAATACTTTATAAACAAATACTACGTCTTACATTCATTCTATGATCATTCCCAGAATTTTACATAAAAATGTTAGCTGTATTTTTATTCACAGTCAGCGTGAATTCAACAGAATTGAACAATCACGGGCGCTTGTTTCGTGCGAAGTTAGAAGGTACTCGTTCCTAACGATAGTATTACGGCTGCTCACTTCTCGGTCACTCCTGTATAAAGTTAGTCAAATTAATTTAGTTAAAGAACTGCCAAGTTTACTTCCTAAATAAAAAGTAAACTCCTTCCTTTTCTTGGTTTTTATTGCACAAGATTACAACACTGGCTTAATTTATTCTCAAAATTTGTCTCATCGTGAAAAATTTGCCTCCGCAATCGCCAACAAAAGGATGACTAATCGCTTTATAAAACAAAGTTACATTGAACACAGCGCAACTTCAGCTTTCAAGGGCGTGAAATATTATCTTCCAGCGCTTTTTGTAATATTTATTAAATAACTTGCTTGAGTTTGTTTTGGTAACAAGCCGGCCAACACAAGTCCTATTCACACAAAATCATTGCCAACGAAGGGGAGGCACTTCATTGTATGTGAATCAGACTACAATATAAATATTTAATATGCCACGAAAGGGTGGAAAGGTTTGGCGCTTTCGTTGTTTACCAACACCGGCATACATCGGCATTTTCTACGAAAATTCCGATGTATAGTAAGTAAATAAGGCAAGTCACTATTTACAGAAATGTGAACAAATTGCGGCTCTAAGTTCGGGGATAAGCCAGTGTCAATTACGTATTGAGTAGGGTCTCTGTGGGATGCGACAAATTGAATGGCCTAAGACGGTATAGCCAACCGAATGACTGGCAATATTTACCACTAAAACACGGATTATTTGCTTATGTGATGGTATATTTTCTAATACGCCGCAGCGAGCGTTTGATGGTTTTCAATATCAGACGTTATTGGAGTCGGTGAAGACAGCTTAGGATATTGATATGAAAAAATGGATATTCTGCTACCGATCCCACCTTTATTTTTACGAGTTTTCGTTATCTCGTATTTACGTTGATGTTTCTTTTGGTGGTAGTTTGAGTAATCGGTAACTTCAACTTCTTATCGAAGAAGTTAAACTGTTTGTGTGTCACCGTTGACTTCTATTTATATTTTTCAATAATCACACTTCTTAATTTACGTTTATGCTCCTATAAAATAGTATTTTCAAATTTGACAATATTCGCGTCTTATTGGTCTGATAGGCGACAGATAATTATGTCTACAATTATTCTGCAGATAGATATGAGTCTAAGTATTTTTCTATGTATGATAAGTATTTTCAAATTGATGGAATATTTCTTTGTTAACAGATATTACAAAGTCTGGAGCTCATTACACAAGCTCTGCTTACTTTAGGGCTATATAGTGCCGTGTGAAATGTCCAGCATAATTTATCTAACTTTCAACTTTAAATCTTACTCTTCCGTAGTTCTAAGAACAAAATATTATAACCTAATTTGTTAGGACAAATCTCACCCTTCCTAAAACAAGAACGGCGAATCAATTCAAAAGGCAAGCGTACCTTGAATACTAAACTGATCAATTTATTTATAACAAGGTGTTAAAACCCTTTTGCCGAAGTTGTTGAGAAATGTTGGTTGATCCGGCATTACGGATCGCTACAGTAGGAACAACGGAATGACTAATAAGAGATTATAATATCTTAAAACCTTTTTACTTAGTTTAAACCGGAGCTTTGGAGATTATCCTAATTACGACGGCTTGGCGTTACAAGTCCCGGCCAGATGCTCTTTGACCTTTGAGCCTCTTTTGACGGAAGTTTACTATTGTCTGTTGTTCCAGGTTCATCTACACTTAACACGTGAATGTGCCATGAAAGAATAATTTATAAAAACGCGTGATTCGGTAATAGATTTAAGGAATAAGGAAACATTTTGGTAGTAGACAAATAACAAAAATATGTCCCGCGACGAGAATAGAACCCGCAACCTCCTGCGTTTTAACTGAATCTTACGCCACGGAGGACGTCATGTGAATAAACTTATTTGTTCCTGTCGATTATTATAGGCACTTTTAGCATGCAGGGTATGTTTTTAAAGCGCGGTAAGTTGCGTTTGTCAAATATTTTCCGATAATAAGCGAGAGATATTTGAATTTTCTTATAGGGTTTTCACGCTAAAATTTAACTACATCATAAGACTTTTCGAATAAAATTCTACGCGTCTTGTCGAAAAACTCTACTTATGCGCATTTTCTTGCTAAGCCATTCACGTCAACTTGTAGATAATCATGATTATATGTATGTCATTGTCTCATCATGATCATCGTCATCTCAGCCTTTAAACATCCACTACTGAACACAGGCCTTCCTCATTGATGTCCATGAGGGATAGTTGCCATACTCGCCACGCTTGGCAGGCGGGTTGGCGAGCGTAGTATGAGATGTTGATATACGGAAAGACGCTGCTGGCTCTTACTGCATCCACGGACATGAGAGGAGGGGTAACAATCTACTGCCGGCACCCCACGGCGTCATTCATTGTCATTAATTATCCCAAATTTTCGAGCATTGTCAGGTTTCTCAAGCTGTAGGGCGCCGGCAGTAGAATGTTGTCCGTCTTCTCTTGCCGTTGAATGAAACGGTAAGAATCTGTTAAGTTATACCTCTGAGATTACATATGTGATGATAATAATGAGACTTTCTCAATAAAACAAGTTTATAATATTTAAAGCTTTAAGTAGCCCCCCCCCCCCGACACTTTACCCAGTCTCGGAGGCTACCTTATTTTTTTGTAATGTGTACCTCATTCTAATTGCAATCTACACATCATGCACTTTCATTTGATACCCTTGGGCATATTCAAACATTCAAACATTCAAACATTCGATTGTTCACCCCTACTTTCAACCCCCATATCTCATGAATGCCTCGACCGATTTCTATATTACTTTCAGTTTTGCATTCGTCACATTATTTGATACCAAACTCGGGTATATTTGAAAACATTCGATTATTCATGCTTTTAAATAAAAAAACTGCATGCAAATAGGTCCACTCGTTTGTAGTGCCACAGACAGACTCACACACACAACCACACACAGGTCCCTCTTTTTTTTCGGGGGTTATAAATCACCAAGTTCACCTCAACACTGTCAGCTGACCGTAGTCCCATGCGGCCAATACGGATCACGACGCGCATATCTTCTAGTTACGGAATTCCTCACGGGACCCCGTTTGTGGAATCCCCCGGTGTCGTGTGAAGTGTGAACGTGATCATTTCAGATCCTCAGAAGATAGTTGCTGTTTCATTATTATTGCAAAGTAAATTGACGTTTTTTTTCAGATTAAAACTAATATCTTTTGAAGTTCTTACTATGTTGTAACGTGGATTGTTACTGTTATTATTTATTAAATATAAGCTACCCGCCCCGGCTTCGCACAGGTATACGGATGAACGAATCAGCAGGCCAGAACAGCTTCCAGTCACCATGAACTTTTTCCGACATCTTCAAAATTCTTCGTCACAGTTCCGCTAAGTTACACCAAACTCAATGAATTTTAATTTAAAACCTTCCTTCTTAAACTTAGTTATGTAAACTTAGAGACATGAAATAAAATCAACATTTAGAACAGTTAAAAAAGATTTTTTGAATATTACTTAATGTTTTTAACATAAATGAAACATAAAAACATAAAGTAGCCATTTTCACAATGGCAAAAACTTAAAAAACCCTGAAAAAGGTGTTTGTTGTGTTAAAATCACATTTTTAATGACTGGTGTTGCCTCCTCTGACTCTGATCACAGCTTCGAGTCTGTTTGGCATACTGAAGACGAGGTTTCGGAGACGATGTTGGGGGATATTCTCCCATTCTTCGATCAGAGCCTGTTTAAGATCATTGAGGGTGACAGGAGGTCGTCTGCGACGTCTGACCAGCCTTCCGAGCTCATCCCAAGCGTGTTTGATCGGGTTCAGGTCAGGACTTCTTGATGGCCAGGCCATCAAGTTGATACAACCTCCTGAATGTACTCTTGTACGACCTGAGCGGTGTGTGGCCACACAGGGGGCGTTATCTTGCATTAGAATGATCCATCACCCATATTTCCTAGCAGAGGTGCCTACTATATGTCTCACGGGTTCACTACGCCGTGCAGATTAAGGAGGTGGAGGATTACCTCACGAAGAAAACCGGATACTGTCTAAGGGTTGAAAAGTTATCTTCCCACCATAGCGTGAACTTTAGTTCTTTTATGGTGAGAGTTCCAACGGACAAACTATCAACTTTTATGAGTGAAGAGTTCTGGCCAAAGGGAGTCAAATTCCGACGGTTCATCGGACGCCTGCAAGCGGACACCGTGTATCGTCGCTGAGACAAGCAGGCGTCATACGTCGCCGTCCTAAACATGTGTTAGCTATAAGTTTATACTATATATATGTTAGATTTAAGGTATATATCTATGGGCCGTAGAATAAGTTATTTAAGAACTGTGTACTTTTCTATTGTTGCCTGAGAATAAAGATATTATTATTATTATTATTATATTTACCAGATATGGTCCTGCTTACTCATTAAGGATATCTTGAGAATATCTCAGGTTCCCGGTCAGAGTGCCATTTTCTATGGCCACTAACTGTGTGCGACCTTCCGAAGAGATGCCAGCACATACGTGTACACTATTGATAATTAGTTAATCCGCATGAAAATTTGTTAAGAATTGAGTTTATTGCAAACAGACAGACAGAGGCAGCGGAGGACTTTGTTTTATAATATGTTGCGTTTTATATAACACAAATAAACTTTTAGGGTTTCGGACCAAAATGATAAAAAGGAACCCATATGGCATTGCTTTGTCTGTATGTTTGTCACAAATGGATATCTGGAGAACCACTCATGCTATCGACTTGAAATTTGAAATGATATAAGGTAACGCTTTTTCACTAATATGGAATATAAAAAAAATGTAGAAAAATATTCTTATGCAAGGGGAAAAGGGGTCTCAAAATTTCAAAGTTAAATCACTAGATCATGTGGTGTATTATAAGAAAGGTATTCATTTTCACATTAATAAACAGGTTTTAGCCGTATCGTTTTCCAGTTATTTACAAAAACGTTGAAAAAAAACCTTTCCCCCCTATCTCCGATGTTTGCAGAGATAAACCTCTTAAACTTATATTGCTAATAGAAGTGTATGTAATGATAACAGGAAAATTATAACGAATTTGCATAGTTGTTTAGAAATCATCGAATGTGTAAAAATCAGACAAGAGATGGCGCTGTCAACGTTCTCCAACAAATATAAACCGTCTTTATCATATATTATATTGTATGATGGCACGGAACCCTCGGATTTTCAGAAAGGTTCGATACCAGCCGTGCACAAATAGATATTTCGTTTCTTGTAGAATTTACACATTCAACACGTGCTTAAACGGCGAACAAAAACATCGTGAGGAAATCCGCAGCTAGTAAAGACGTATTGACCTGTTCCTTCCTCTGACCAATAACCAACTTACCTTGAATGATGGTAATTAAGTTAGTAATATGTAAAATTGCCGTGGGGTGCCGGCAGTAGAATGTTACCCCTCCTCTCTTGCCTGTGGATGCAGTAAGAGCCTGCTAAGGGATACCTCCGGAAGATGGGCAGCAGCGTCTTTCCGTGTATCAACATCCCGTACTGCGCTCGCCAACCCGCCTGCCAAGCGTGGTGAGTATGTCAACTACCCCTCATGGAGATCCATGAGGGAGGCCTGTTCAGTAGTGGACTTTTTACGGCTGGAATGATGATGATGATGATGTAAAATTATGAAGAGGCCACTGGCCTCTGAAACACAGTTTATAACTACACTGGCCTGCAAAAGAAGGTATAGTACTCATAAACGTGACGATAACTTCTGTAGGTACTATTTAAATTAGAAACTTGAAATAAAAATCATTATCATCATCTCAGCCATAAGACGTCCACTGTTGGACATAGGACTCTCTCATGTACCTGCAAATACTGAACATGAGAGTTTGTTACCAAACTCACCACGCTTGGTAGGCTGGTTGGCGAGCGCAGTACGGGGTGTTGATACACGGACAGATGCTGCTACCCATCTTCCGGAGTTATCCCTAAGCAGATTCCTACTACATCCACGGGCAAGGAAGGAGAGGAGGCATACAGACAAACAGATTTTACTTGGGTGTCAAGGATATAATTAGGTACCTACTTATCTACAAATTTTTCCAAATCTTGGAACATATCTTTGAATAAACACTCTAAAAGCCTTTGTTGGCGACGGTTTACAACCAAACCTCAAGGGGACTATGATTCATATTCCTTTTTAAATTGTCTAAAAAACTGCAAGTCAGAACCGCTCCCAACTTAATAACTCAAATAATCATCAGTTCTAACAAACTACCTGTGAGTAAAACCTTTTTAAAAATCAGCATAGTCAGCGTTCCATTTCTGAATTTATACGTTTCGCAAACCGCAGCGCGGTGTAGTTTATCGATAACGGAAGAGGGAAGATTAGCTCAGGCACGAATCCCTCATAAACGTTTTAGGTCATCGATAAAATAGTAGTCCATCCCGAACATCACTAGTGTGGCCTCGCCTAGAGAAATGGTCGTGTTTATTGGTAAGTTATTGGGTGTGTGTTTCTTAGTAAGTGGGCTAAAATTGAATTTATGTTCCAGATTCAAATAACAAAAATCTAGCTGAGGGCTATCTAGTTTAATTTAGGTTTATTTTTCAAGATTTTGCCGAAATTACTCGTGATAATTGAAACATATTTCTATTATTTTAAACCATTTACCATCAAACGAATTCATCTTAAGTAATATCGTTTCATTCCTACAATATAAACGTGAAAAATTGAAACATTAATCCTTGGAACTTTGATCTTTGAACAGTTTGAGACACGTGTCTCACTAAAAATTGCTTCTGAAGATCATTTTATTACTTATTCATTTCATAAAAATTGCATATTTTAAGAGCAGATATTCTTCATCACTGTCTTAATTTTTAATTTGGAGGCCCGTTTTATAAAAGGTCCTTGAAGCGTGAACGTCCATTACAAATTACTTAAGGAGAAGCCTTAACATTATCTTTAATGATGAAAATTATTTATAAGAATTAGATTAGATTAGAAAACTCATATTGTATACCAAATTTAAATAATACTTACGTAATAAAGAAGCAAAAATAAAATATAGAGGTCACCATTTCAGCCATAAAACGTCCACTAATGAACAAAGGCCTCCCTCATGGGTCTCCATGAGGGGTATTTGCCATACTCACCACGCTTGGCAGGCGGGTTGGCGAGCGCAGTATGGGATGTTGATATATGGAAAGACGCTGCTGCCCATCTTTCTGAGGTATCCCTTAGCAGGCTTTTACTGCATCCACGGGCATGAGAGGAGGGGCAACATTCTACTGCCGGGGCCCCACGGTCCATAATATATAAGTAAAAAATATAGAAGTAAAAAAGAATATTAGCTTTGTCGACAACAGTCCGCCTATACAGTCTTACATTTTGATCGTTTTAATCCCTTGGACAGGTGGTTTAACTTACATAATACTTTTCATCAACAACTTACACAGCGTCATATCTCTTAAAATGAAAAAGCTAGCAAGTGATAACGTAATATTCGCAAAATGCATGAAACCAGTAGTAGCGTCACGAGTTAGTCGTACGGCGGTGCGTAAACTCCACCCACTTTATGAACGTACCTAGGTTATTGACTCACTCAGCTGATTCCAAATTTTCCTTCATACTTTTACGGGCTTAGGACCGTCATAATTATTTTTAGCCTAGATTATGGGAACTAATTAAATTTAAACAATTATGCTTAAAGCGGTAAATAGTAAAAATAATTTCCTACAGGTTTGCTAGTAGGTAGGTACCTATTTATGACGTATTTAAAAATTTGGAATCAAAATTATTTACAACGGATTTGAAAATAAAACTTTCTTGTTATTAATTATCAAATGATTTGAAAAAAGTTCTGTAACATACCTCTAAGTAGGTACCTTTGATTTATTTAATAGTTATGGATGGAGTCCTTCATGATGCAAGAGCTTCCAAACGTAGTATTGACTCACGTTATTCCTAATTGCAGCCATATTTGTACTACGCCTGGGATCTCGTTCAAAGTATTCCAGGATTTCCCCGTCTAGTTCGGGTGTCTAAACGGGTTGGCGACCGCGGCCCTGAGCAAGTGACGGTGTGGTGAATTGTTCGTGATCTAACAGCCGCTGCGTAGCCACCACAATTGTCTGACCAGATGGAATTTGCGGGTTGGGTGAGTATACCACTCAGTCGTAAAGATTGCAGGTGGTTTGGTTCGCTGTAGAGACGACGAGCCGCTTACGCATCGTAATCCGCGTTCGCGTAAAATTACACCATTGCAACGAACTCCAGGTTGGAGAACACGTAATTACGTGACGTCATTTTTTTCGCTCGACAAGGATCGTAAACACTAAACAGTGATGCACCACCGATGACGTCTTAGAGAAACTGATTTGATTGCCGACCTTAGTGCGCGGCTCGCTCGCATTTTAAATCGCCAATCAAATGGGGGTTGGGGGCGGAGCTTAGTTAGCATTGGCTAATTTTCATGAGTCCACGTGGACTGCGCTTACGCGTCATTGGTGAAATAGGTCATAGACCTTTACAGTACTAGTGTCGGTCTCTTTGAATGTCATCTACCTGTGAACACATGTTTGAATGGTACTACTATTGGTTCGCATCGCTTTTTCACTAATGCGAGAATTGATTCAAGTTTAAAAGAAAATATAATTTTATTTTTTAATTTTATCTTTACAAATCGATAGTGTTTCATGTACCGGATCACCCCTTCACGGGATTAAAACGATCAAAAAGTAAGGCTGTATACAGCCGTAGAACTGCTGGATACAGGCGGATCATGGATCTCCAAGATTATGAGGGGAATGTTGCCATACTCATCATCCGGAGGTATCCCTTAGCAGTTTTTTACTGCATACACGAGCAACAGGGGAAAAGCAACATTCTACAGCTTTATCATATTAATTGCAAATTAATTACTTATTCTCATACTATTTATGGAGTTTTAACGTATTATGTAACATCTATTACTATATATAGGTACCTACTGTAAGATATAGTCTACCTACCTTCATTAGTCAAACAACTAAGACGACCCCCGTGTCATGGTTGGTCTAATAGCCCTCTGTGACGCAGGAGGTTGCGGGTTCGAGCACCGCCGGGGGATATAAGTTTGCATTTTTGTAGATTGTTGTCTCGGGTGTTTTCTGTGTATAATACGTATTTGCTGCGCTCGCCAGCCCGCCTGCCAAGCGTGGTGGGTATGGGACCAAACTTATGATATTTAAGATCCGTGAGGAGGCCTATGTACAGCAGTGGACGTGGACAGCAGTCCAATGGCTGAGATGATGATGTTGGTTCTCTATTTTGTCTCCGAAATTTTATTTCCCCAATATAATAATAATCCATAAAATTTATTTTCATAATCATCGATTGCCCGAATAATCACAATTTATAATATAAGGATCCCTTATATAGTTTCCACTAATATCGGTATCTATAACGATTACAATCCATAAAGTGATTCGCATTATGTAAAGAAATCCATAAGATTATTAACTCATAAACATTATGCTCATAATCATTTATTTGAATAATTTTCATGTTCCTTAATATTTTGATGGCGGCCGCTGCAGCTGTCGCGTAGTTTTCCATCTCGGTTCTGTCACAGGCAGTGTTTTTGGATGGTTATAAAAAAAATCTAATAACCTACTGTCTCTCCATCTCGGTTCTGTCACAGGCAGGGTTTTCGGATGGTTATAAAAAAACCTATTCACCTACTGTCTCTCCATCTCGGTTCTGTCTCAGGCAGTGTTTTCAGACAATAAAAAAAACCCAATAACCTACTGTCCTTCCGTCTCGATTCTGCCACTGTCTTATCTTTTGAAAATATTTGGGATAATAAGTTTTATGATTCGTTATTATTATGACACATGTAAAACGATGAAAATTATGGAAATTATAAATTACGTTAAAGAATTTTAAGCGTAAGGAGCATTAGGATGAACAAAATCTTATTGCAAATGATATTTATGTTATCGTAATATTATGGATATTGATGTTTTGGAGACTCTTGTTACCTTTTGATTGTGATTGTCGGACAATCTTTTTTCGGAGACAAAATGGTCACCTATGACGCCCAACTCCTACAGCTCAAACATCATCTACAACCAGACTTCACCCACTGCTGGGCAGAGGCTTCCCTTAGTTTGTGCCATCCACAAACCTCCTCCGCCAGTCCAATCCATCGTTTGCCCGCGACTTTATCAATGTCGTCTGCCCACGTCCCGGCCACCATCGAGTAATAAGCTTTACTCCAGCTGCCATCGCCATACTTCACAGAGTTCATGCGTACGATGAAAAATACCAGGTCATCATAAGAACTTGGAGTAGTTATTATTCAATACTAGCAGACCCGGCAGACATCATCCTGCCTGATGATTTGGAGACATACTGACAGCAGCGTTATCTACCGGGTTCAATTGTGTCGGTCCAGGTGTTAAGGAGGAGTTAGACGTACGCCCGCACCGCTGTAATTATTTGTCGCGCGAGAGTTTTATTTCGCTAAAATTAAATTAAAAAAGATTTAAGACTTGTCATTTAAATTAAACGGTTTATTTAGATCTTTATTAACAACATGTTTGTTTATATGACTTCGCAAATATGCATTATTTTTACTAAAAAATACTATTTGAAAAATGGTAACTATAGTAGTAAGGCCTTTGCATCTATTATAGATGATTTATACAGCGTCAGCTACTGGTAATGCTGTACGGGACGCTGCAGTGCCTGGGACATTGTTAGATGGATTAGGCTTGCCCAGCACCTATACCACTCAGCTCTCAGCTTAGTCAGCTATTATTCAGAGGAAAGAACAGGTCAATACGTCTGAAGCTAACTAAGCCGCGGGTTTCCTCACGATGTTTCCTTTACCGTGAAAGCACGTGTTAAGTGTGCACATACATTTTTCAAGAAAGAAAAATCCATTGGTGCACTGCCGGTATCGAACCCATGACCTTCGGATTGAAAGTCAGGGGTACATACCACTCGGCCAACACGGCTTTTAACTAACTATATGTTAACCATAAAAGATTCATATTCTGTCACTGTTTTTTTTGTAGATCATTTTAAAAGAAACGATTATTTTATACATCACTTGCACTTAAATGGATTACACGGCGCACGCCAAAACAACTCCCAGTCGGCAATACATTTTCGGACATGTTCAACTATTATCATCATAGTTCAGCGAACTTGCACCAAATCTTTATACATTTAGCTTAAAAACTTCCTTCTGAATTACTCAAGCTATTAGTGAAAACCACATGAAAACCCGTTCCATACTTTCTGAGTTTTGCGTGAACAGACAGACAGGCAAACGCGGCGAAGGACTTTGTTTTCTATATATATAAAATTCAATTTCCTGACTGACTCACTGACTGACTGACTGACTGATATATCAACGCACAGCCTAAACCACTGGACCTAAAGACTTTGGCACACATATACCTTGAGTATCCTAGAGGTGCACTAAGAAGGGATTTTTCGAAATTCCCATGGGATAGGGAAATAAATGGGATTTATATTTTGTAATCAAAGTGGCTCTGCGTGAAAAACGGGATTTCCACGCGGACGAAGTCGCGGGCAAAAGCTAGTATAATATGTAATATCATGTTACTGATCTTCAATAGCGAGAGATGTGTATAATATCTGTTCTGACCATACACACAAACCCTTAAATTTTTTGTTATCTTCTAAATCGGTTGAGTTAGCAATACTAGTGGGATGAGTATAGATTAAAAAGTTAAATAATTATTTAACTTGACTTTAACGCTGTCGGTTGAAAAAGGAAGTCGGTTGATTATAGAACTAAAATAAGTGGGATGAGACGGTATAGATAATACGGAACAACCCGTACAAAAACGCTTTCGCTGCGCAATTCTGAGCATGATTTAAATCAATCAGATGAAGTTAAGTTCGGTCAGCGCACTGATTAGAATTCGTAATTAATGCTAGTTCAATAGAGTTAGTAGTAGATAGTACTTATAGCTCAAAATTGTGTTATTAAACTAGATTTTCTATATATGTGCTAATCAATATCAGTACATAGTATAAAACAAAGTTGCTTCCCGGTTTCTGTCTGTCCCTATGTAGGCTTAGATCTTTAAAACTACGCAACGGATTTAAATTCGGTTTTTTTAAAAGATGGAGTGATTCATGAGGAAGGTTTATTTGTATTATAGATGCATAATTAAGTAGAGAAATACAGATCATTTTAGAGGTTTCTAATGTGATGTCATAAATAAACACTTACATGGCAAACGCTGTACGTAATCTATAATTATAAAATGTTAAATGTTAGTAAAATAAATTTGGATAAATAAACAACTTAGATATATTACATTTTGTAGAAAAAAATTACATCTGGTGCCATAACAATAACTAATAATAATTATAGTTAAATAAATTTGGGTAAATGAAAAATTAATAACTTAAATTTATTACAGTTTGTAGAAAAAAAAATATTTACATCTGGTGCCATAACAATACCCACTAAAAATTAAGTTGCCTTCGAGACTACCTTTCAATTTTGTAAGGATTTTATAAATTTATGGCAACTAACAGCGTTTATAAAAAAAAACTTAATAATAATCTAACAATATGCGCCTTAAAGTTTCCACATTGAGCACAAATTAATATGTCTGAATCATTATTAATTATTCTTAATTCGCCTCTCAATTATATATTGGTTTGAAAAATGACTGCTACAATCTGTGGAGTTTTTATTTGGACTCCATCCAAGACGCTCAATTAATTATATCAATTTTTCCCTGGCGACAAGATCCGAAGGAAATCTGTTAAAAATGTTTTTGTATATTTAAACTATTTTTTTGTATTAATCCTTGTTGGTTTAGCTGTATTATATTTATTAAATGATGTCAAGCCACGATAATTTCAATTCAGTAATTTAACGTGTGTTGAAAAGTACAGTATTATCACTAAAAGTAGTCCCGTGGCAAACAACATGATTCATCATCATGTCAGCCATAGGACTGCTGTCCACGTCCACAGCTGGACATAGGCCTCCATCATGGATCTCCAAGATAATTAAGGGGTTGTTGCCATACTCGCCACGCTTGGCAGGCGGATTGGCGAGCGCAGTAGCGTCTTTCCGTGTATCTTATACATCTCGTAATGTTGAAACACGGAAAAACGCAGTTGCCCATCTTCCGGAGGTATCCCCTGGCAGATTCTTACTGCATCCACGGGCAAGAGAGGAGAGGCAACATTCTACTGCTAGCACCCCACGGCCGTCAATCGGCCGGCAATAGATTAGCTTTCCTTTTCTATCTTGCTATTTACCGTAAGATATATATGTTCTTCTCCTTCGCACACTTATCAGCTGTATATGTCAGTAAAAACAATTTAGCTTTGTGAGTTTGACCAATTCGAGTACGCTTTGAGCTGGATCTATCAACCTCGGTATCGCAGTTTATGGTTTTCTCCATCCCACTAATATTATAAATCTAAAAGTTTGTTTGTCAAGCAAGAACCACTACTACTGATTAAGCAAAAACTTTGCATACGCATAGATGTCGTGTTGACTAGGATTAACTTTGTATTTGGATGCAACGCGTACGAAACTGCAGGCAGCAGCTACTTTCCTATACATTGTTGTTGCTGTTTGACTGTGCAAACAATTACTATGTGCAAGTAATTTTGATTATTTTTTATAATAACTTTGTAGTGTTTTCAAACTTCGAAAACTTTTAGCTTTCGAAGTTCGAAAACATTACAAATTCAGCCATTTCAACCTATCTACTCAATACTCATATTCTAGTTATACCAATCATAAAATATTTTGACAGCTCTACAACAACATATCAATTCATCACAGTAAACTTTGTCATCAATAACATCAATTAATCATTTATTTATTAAAACCTTAACAACATATATAATTTATCGTAATTATCAAGAACTAACGGCATACTTTTCACCTCCATTAAAGATGGATTTTACACCGACAGCAACTGGTATTTATGTTATACCGGACGTCGCAGTGTCTGTGACATTGTTAGATGTGTTGCTATGTGATATAGATGTGGCTTGCCTAATACTTTTACCATCCTCCCAGCTTAGTCAACAATTAGTTGGATAAAAGAAAAACTCAGCTGACATGTACATTCACGTTAAAAAGCGCATCCAAAAGTTGGTAGCTTCACATCGCCCACCTGAAAGCGCACCCGCCCGCCCAAGGCGCTCAAAGGTACTCAGTACACCGCGTGACGCGGCCTGGCTCGCACGCGGCTGCTATGCCCAAACGCATGCACTCACGTAACACAAAAACAAACTTCGAAGCGTGAAAAACAAACAAAACTTGTGTCTGTGAATGTATATCGTGTAGCTACAGGATAAGACCGAATAGGTTAGTGTTTTGTTTAAGGGTAGGGATTTGAAAAAACAGGTTCGGCTATTATGGTGATGAATATGCATGATGTACATTGTTTACTAAGTGTTCAGTAGAAAATATGAGCTAATTTGTTGTATTTATGGGGTTTCTTGGTTCTCTGTTCGTTAAAGTTTAATTAAGTCTAATTGGTAATTAAAACTAACATACTGATCACGTATAGACTATGAGTATTTATTTTTATATATTTCATTATAGCTATCTTTTTATCCATTGATATTTAAAACAAGGTGTGTGCATTAGTATTCATAGTTTTGAATTCAGAGGCACCTAGCTAAACTTTATTCGTGGTATCCCGGGGTTAAAACCAAACATATTCGTGCTCACAATACTGATGTTGAAGTCAGTGGTAGTACTCAATTAAATATAAGTACATACGAGCCTGTTACGAGTTCAATCACATTTCAAACTTCAATTAGTTTCAGTATTTCGGTACAAATCTAATCAGGCAGACCAATCATTCAAACCATTATATTTTCACGCCAGTTAAATGTCATGAGCAACAAATGTTTTCTTTTATTTTAGCTCAATTAAGTTAGAAGCTGTGTTATATTTGAAAATTATGAGTGTAACTTATTATGTTTCATTTATCATAGGAAAGTTAGTTTGTAAAAAGTAATTTTATATTATAACCTTAGGTATTTATATATATTTGGGATATTTAATTCCTTTTTAGGGTTCCGGACCAAAATGGTAAAAAGGAACCCTTATAGAGTCACTCTGTCTGTCTGTCTGTCACAAATGGATACTACTGATGCTATCAACTTGAAATTTGAAATGGTTAAAGATAACACTTTTTTACTAATATAGCATATATGATAATTGAAAAAAATATTCTTATTTGATTGCAGGGGGCGGATAGGGGATCTTATTTTTTTTTAGTTAAGTTACTAGGCCGTGTGTGGTATCATATGAAAGGTATTCACAAAAATATTGAAAATACGACCAGACGTTCGGGGAGGCCCTTATCTCCGAAGTTTGCAGAGATAAATCCGTAAAAACTTTTATTGAATAACAATCAGTGTGTGTTACCAGTGATGATGACATATGGAACCGAGACGTGGTCCTTCACTATTGCCCTTATGAATTAGCTCAGTCGCTCGGGAGAGGGCTATGCTCGGGGTTTCTCTACGGGATCGAATCAGAAATGAGGAGATACGTAGAAGAACTCGGGTCACCGACATAGCCAAACGGATTAGCACGTGGAAGTGGCAATGGGCAGGCCATGTAGCTCGCAGAACAGATGGCCGATGGGGCCGCAAAGTTCTCGAAAAGAGGCCACGGATCGGCAAGCGCAGCGTAGGACGTCCACCTACAAGATGGGCAGACGACTTGGTGAGAACCGCTGGTTGGCGGTGGATGCAGACGGCTTCCAACCGCAGTACTTGGAGATCAATGAAGAAGGCCTTTGTCCAGCAGTGGACGTCCTACGGCTGATATGATGATGATGATGACTAAGTCATGTGGGGTATCATATGAAAGGTATTCATTTGCACAATAATGAACAGTATTTAGTTTTCCTATAAACTGCATTGTTTTTGAGTTATTTACAAAAAAAATTAAAAAACGACCGTCTTAGAAACCGTTTATAGAAATCATCGAAGTGTAAAAAATAAGTACATAAGTTCCGCTATCAGACAAGAGCTCTCAAGGTTCTCCATCAAATATAAATCGCCTTTGTCATATATTATATTGTATGATGGCATGGAACCCCCGGTGGCGAGTCCGACTCGCCCTTGCCCGGTTTTTTTATCCTAGGCATTCTACGGCTATTGTGCATGGAGGGAAAGTGTCATAAATATTTTAGAAAGTAAGTTTTACTACAAGGAGACTTCATTTTGATTTGTAAAACGATTAATTAATTTATTGCATTTAAAGTTATTGAAGGTTTATCGTTTTATCACAGCCGGGACTGCCCTGTATAAGTATGGTAAAGATAGATCTAAAACTCAATAAAATTAACTGTCAGACTGACTCTAAAGTCATTTACTAGAATGAAATCTAAATTTACACTTAAATTACAAAAAATCAAAATTACTGATATCAATTTAGTTTGTGAGCAGGTCATCTGAAAAACATAAGCTGAGTAATGTTAGAGCTGTCAACGTCAAATTAGTGATTCATTATTTTAGAACGGCAGCTATGAAAATAAACGCCCGTTATAGTTAGTTTTGGGCAAATTTAGTTTTCACTAGTTTGTGCAACAGCAGTATCGATGCTACAAAAAGTTTTAGATCATTTTAAAATTATTGAAGCAATAAAAGGCAATGAAAATATCTAGTTTTAATTTCGCTAATGCTGAGATGCATATGCACCACCCTCCCGCTCGCTAATTATGCACAGGGAGAACTATGCGTGTATTTTATAATCATAATTTTGATTATAAAATACACATAACAAACACTAAAAAACATGCACTTGATAACATTGAAAAACATGCTGATAGGAAACCTCCTTCTTTTTGAAGTCTTTTTTCCCTCCAAAACGACTTGTTTTCATGAGCTTAAATCCCCCTCTCTGGGTATATATCTGGGTATATGGGTGTGTTATACACATGTTATATGCTTTATCCTTTCTACATAGAAGTAAAACAACTAAAATTTGAATACGAAAATCTAGTTCACCTTTTCGCACGTATTCTACGCAAACAAAATAAAACGCCATATAGTGTTGGTTTTTAAAAATGTATGTATGAAATAATCCTGGATATTTTTCACAGCACCCTGGCTTTAAGTAAGCAATCGTATCAGTCGGCCTTAAGACCAACAGAGCCACATAGATAGTCAAAGTAGTAGTAGTACTCTTTCTAGTACTTCATTTAATTATTAGTTTCAATGTCCAATACTATCGTTAAAGTGAAAAGTAGAATTTGCCGTCAATTTGAAGGGACCCAAACAGCGGTAATTCATATATTTAAATGATATTAAGTAATTTTTTAACTTAGTAAACTTTATCCTTGACATTTTTATACGTTGTAATTATTATTTAATGTGATTCCGTACGTAAATGATTATTTCACCACCTTTTTGGTTAGTTTGTAGTTGTGCGTGCATGTCGTATCTGGGTATATTGAATAAGTTAATAATGTTGTAAAAATACCTACTTCGGTTAGGATTATTATATCTGCTGGGAAGTTGCATTGTTGTATCGTTTGCTGTAGTGATACAAAGTAATTGTATCACTATTATATATAATAATTGACCTAATGTTAAAATGTAGGCAAGATAAACTATTACTTGTTTTAGCAGGTAGCTGATTGAAAATATCATTCGTTGATTTACAGTTAAATATTTCGTTATTTTTATTATCCATATTATTGAGAACAAAGCAGGCGATAAAGAAGCGTTTATCAGAGTTATGATACTACTTAGGATGACGTAGACCCTTCCAGCTGTTTCTCTGCTAAGCACTTTCTCTTCAACTTGATGTCTTGTAAAGAACAAATATAATATATTTTACTAGTAGACTAAGTAGATTAAGTAGACTTTCTAGCACAAATTTTACCATTTTTACACCACACATATTGGCATGATTTATTAAAAATTATTCTGCACTCTGGTATTTTTTTGGAATATTTTTTTTACACATATTACATTTTTGAATGACCATCGTGATAGATAAGGGTACTAATATATAAAGAAAAATGTATAGAAGCACTTGCTTCTATACATTTTTCTTTTAGACCAAAGTCATCAAACTCCATTATTTGCTCTCATAAACTTGTGCTATTATGTTGACTACTTTAAAATATATTATCAAAATAATACTATAATTACAAAAAAAACAACATCAATCATAAAATTCTTGACTTGTTGCTGAAAATACCTACACCGCTTTTATGTACAAAATATACAATTTAACTGCGCTGTACCTTTACAGCGCAGTTAAATTGTATAATTGTCCGGTAATATAAAATTATTAATACTCCGGTAAATAGTTTAAAATTATGTCTACCGTACGCTATAGTTTAAAAACACAATATTTGATTGTGTACGTATTTTTATATACTAAGTGTACCCCAAACGCATGTCGGCCGCGCGGACGACCCAGGAGGAGATGGCGGGATGAGCTGGACACTCATATGAGCACGTGGCCTGTCACAGCGTTAAATCGCGAAGAGTGGAAGAAGGGAAGGGAGGCCTTTGCCCTGCAGTGGGACAGTGGAGGCTAAATAGTAATAGTAAGTGTACCAATCCACTAGTCGTACACAATCCGTTTCGATAATCCATGCGTCGTTTATTTATTTGAACCCAAATGGTATGCACTTTGTCGTATGATATAAAATTATCGAACGTGTGAGCGAAGCGAATGAAGTTCTTAGTAGCAACTAGGCGTTTGTATGTATAATTGTTTGTATGTATGTATGTTTGTATGCATGTTTGTATGTATGTATGTTTGTATGTATGTTTGTATGTATGTATGTTTGTATGTGCGTTTGTATATTTGCATGAATGTTTGTATGTATGTCCGCAATTTTTCTCCGAGGATAACTCTTGAACGGATGATAGGATTTTGATGACATTTAAAACTAAAGGATGTTCAATTTATGGGGTAGTTTTTGAGGTAGGGTGGTGTCATTGTTTTTTTTGTCCGAGTAAAGCTCATAAATGAGTAATCCGATTTTGATCAAATTGAAGATGTAAGAAGATTACATTAATACCAACCCATTATCGTAATTTTTGATAGGTGTTGCTGTTTTTGATATATAGGGTATATTAATAGATATTACATTAATAGTTATAAAATATCTATTAATATATATATATATATATATATATATATATTATATTTATATATATATATATATATTTATATACATATATTAATAGATATTTTTTGCCCGAACATAACTCATGTACATATGCCTGGATTTGATTTTCACAATTATAACATAGGGAGTTTTTACCACCATATGGTTAACAACCGATTAATTAATCAATCAAATGCTATGGGACTTTATTGAAATAAGTCGCTCGCTCGTTCTAAGTCTGTGGCCAACAACTAGTAATTAACATCATGCCACAATAAGTATCTATTATGTATGTTAGAGCCCCTTGTACCAGGTTATTGGTAAAACATCTTTGTTAGGGTATTATTTCGACGGTGGCTGAGCATGTAATCAAAAATTTATATTAAAAATTTGGCCAGATGCGTACCTGCCGCGTCTACACGCGCTATGTAGGGTTATGTACAGCATGATTACCAGTTGCTGTCGCTGAATAAATCATCTGTTATAGATGCAAAGTGAACCGTGGGGGCCGGCAGTAGAATGTTACCCCTCCTCTCATCCCCATGGATGCAGTAAGAGCCTGCTAAGAGATACCTCCGGAAGATGGGCAGCAGCATCTTTCCATGTATCAACAATCAACATCCCGTACTGCGCTCGCCAACCCGCCTGCCAAGCGTGTTGAGTATGGCAACTACTCCTCATGGAGATCTGAGAGGGAGGCCTGTGTTCAATAGTGGACGTTTTACGGCTGAAATTAATGATGATGAATAGATGCAAAGGCCTTATTTTCTGTTGTTAGAAGTTGGTATATGAATATTTCACCAACGGAACCCTTAATCGAAAAACTGTCTATGCAAGCCCATGAAATAGTTTTAAAGTACCTATTTAACGATACCCCATATGTTGGGAAAATCAAGAAAAAGTTCATCCCCACCTTGAATACTCGTGTATGAGAGGTGGGTTTTCAGCATTTTTTGGGGTTGTTATTTTATATATTCATGCAAAAATTACAGCTTTCTAGGACTAATAATCTCTTCTCAAAGCCGGTGACGGATGGACAGGCAGACAGTGCGAAACTATAAGGGTTTCTTGTTTTACTACGAAACCCTAAAAAGGTATTACATAACCATATAGATAACTATTAGGTTATGTTTTTTTGTTCATTATTTTATAACCTTTTAAGTTACAAAAGAATAAACAAAAAATACGAATACGGTATCCAACGCGCTTATCTATGGTAAAAGTAGTAATCTAGGCTTATTCCAAAAATCCCCTTCGACGATTCCCCGCTAAGGGGATATGCCCCTCTCGGAATAGAGGGACAGACGTGACCACGCGTTGGTAGCTCACTACTGGTGCACCTAACAAAGCTGCTATACTCGTTTTATCTATTATAATATTTATGTTTCTTTAACGTAACATTACATAAACTAGTCTTCAGCATTATAGACTATGCTTTAGACTAATAACCGAGTGGTATGTACCCCCGACTTTTAATCCGAAGGTCGTGGGTTCGATACCGGCCGTGCACAAATGGATTTTTCTTTCTTGAAAAATGTATGTGCACACTTAACACGTGCTCTAACGGTGAAGGAAACATCGTGAGGAAACCCGCGGCTTAGTTAGCTTCAGACGTATTGACCTGTTCTTTCCTCTGAATAATAGCTGACTAAGCTGAGAGGATATGTCATAGGCACTGCGGCGTCCCGTACAGCATGATTACCAGTTGCTGACGCTGTTTAAATCATCTATAATAGATGCAAAGGCCTTACTTTTTTTAGACTAATTTATGATTTTTAGGGCTCCGTCCCTTAAAAGGAAAATACGGAACCCTTATATCCTATACTTTGTTATCTGTCTGCCTGTCTGCCTGTCAGTTTGTCGGTCTGTCAAGACCCTTTATCTCGAGAGCGTGTAGAGGTATCGAGTTCAAATTAAAACCATATACTCAAATCTACAGCCTCTTTAATCTGTGAAAATCAATATTCTAAGTTATCCTGATAAAAATATACGACCGTTTATGTCGCAAATAACGCATGTTTCGACATTCTCAAAGGAATCAAAATTCATAGGGTACTTCCCGTAGAACTAGAACTATGAAATTTGGCAAGGTATATCGTCTTAAGCTGTAGATACAGGAAAAATCTAAAAACTATACATAATAGCAATGGAATCAAAAAAAAATCGTCCTTAAAAAGTACGAATTCAGTCATCGAGGTTAAGCAACCCTACGCGCGGCCATAAATTGGATGGGTGACCGAATGTTTTCGTGCATTTTTAAAACTTTTACTAAACCAGATCAGCTGATTTTATAATAACTACTTATTATGTTTTTACATAACTACGGAACCCTCGGTGGACGAGTCCAGCTCGCACTTGTTCGGTTTTTTTCTTGGTTACACATAAAATTAATAATATAGAAGTCATAGAAGTAATAAATAATACTAAGTTAAGTTGTTCTCATAAGTGAACTGTATTTTTTGTTCTTGAGAATAAAGATTCTTTAAACCGAATAGAAGTCTGTGACAAGCGATCAGACGGACGGACAAGCAGACAGACAGACATACTTTATAAAATGATGATGATGACGAAGATGATGATGATGATGATGATAATCATGTGCAGGCGAGTATGATGATAAGTAGATATGGATATATTATCTTGGTCATATTTCGATGACGTCACCCATAATTTTGTAATAGTGGAGAGTTTTGATAACATCTGTGGTCATTTTCATCAGTTCCACTTCACAAAATTATACTTCCTGAATAACATATCATTCATTTTTCATTTCAGCCATAAAAACGTCTACTGAACACAGGCCTCCCATATAATTCATGCATATAATTCATAATAATAATCTTTAGAAATCTTAAGCAAAATACGCCAAAATCACTATACCTACAGTATTTGAGATCTGATCCCTAGATTCCTCATGGATCATCATAAGAACTGAGTTTAAAAAAAATGGGATGTTATTGAAGGTGTATTATTCGAACACAAAAATAATTTTCCAAATTGTATCATAAACGACGTACTTCTGAGGTAAAATATTAAAAAAAGATGACTTAATACCTCCGCCTTTTATTAAGTCGGTAAAATAGTGTTTGACGTTGATTTTGTTACAGTTAAACTTGAATGAGCCCACTGTTTAATTTGTGCCAAGACCTAAGCCAGAAAACACAAGCACAATATTTCCTAAATTAAATTATGGCTGCAGTTTTTACGCGTCCTTTTATCTCCTTTGATCAGATATTTACTCCTTGAAAGCTTTTGTTGAACTTTTCTTCGAAAAATTCCTTTTAAAATAAATACAGTGCCTTCCGTTAAGCGCTGGATTGCAGCAGAAATTGTGAAGTTACGAACCAGTCTCACTCTGATAATACGCTGAAAGCGCTGCTGGCACATTCCGTTTCGATTTTTTTTCCGCTTTTACGCAGATTCTCTCCGCTCTGCTTCTTCATTTTCTCTAAATTTTTGATCAGTTCGGTTTTCTATTCTATAAAGAGATTTTACCGCGAATAATAATTGTCATAAAAACTAAATGTACGTACCAGGAAATGATAAGTTCTGAGCATACTCTTAATGGACGATTTAAAATTTTGATAGATTATTTTTCCAACTGAACCTAACAAATATTAAACTTGTCATTTTGGTTGAACAAACACCTTTAAAATTCGAGCACCTCATCCATTATCCATAACTATAAGTTCTACCATCGCAAACGTTTTATTATAAATTCCCCTATGTGCATAGACTAAATTCAGTGATACTCTACATAAATGAGGACTATGTACTTTTGTTGCAGGTCTGCAGGTGGACTGGGACCGTTTCGTTAAAAGAGCTCTGAATAATTCAACGGGATATTTAACCGTGTCCCGAAACTCGTGTCCGTGACACCGCACTATACTAAAGAAAATACATTAAACATCAGCAAAGGATTATGTACGGAATGGGCATCACTAAGAGGCAATTCTACGCTATAAATCGATTGTCTCAACTAATCCATTTGTAACGATGTCTTTTATATTTAAAACTTGGCAATTTAAGAAGATAAATTTCCGTTAACTTTCCAAAAAACGCGCCTAATATCTTTCACTCGGTAGGTACTGAAAAAAAACATGTTTACAAGTGAAAGAAGCGCTACTTGCAGAACGGACTACATGTTTTAAAATTAAAAAGTAACCATAGAACAAATTTATAAATTTTGCCTGAAAAATATTTCAATGGATAATTGAAAATAGATACAACAAAAAACTGTACAAAAACTTACTAACAATGGATTGAATGCTTCAGTTCTGTGTGATCGATCAAGTGTTATAAACGAAAATTGATGGAAAATACCGAAGGGTGTTGCCAGATTTATAAAATCATTTCTCCAGAAATAGTGTTAGAAATAATGTCGCTAACATAGACAATTGAACAGTGTAAATGAAGTGATGATGTGGTTCAGTGTTGGTTTGAAGTTGGTGGTTAGATTTGCCGCGGTAGCTGCCATGTCAGTGCTTGTAGCTGCCACTGGAGAGTGGAGTGAAGATGCTGAGGATCTCGGTAAGTGGAATCCATCATGAACGGTACGTCTTCCACCGGTACTGCTAAGATGACAAGTGGCATTTAGCCTGTCCCGCCCTACGCCCGGAATTTAATACTATATTATTCTGATCTTATATCTTATATTAGCTGCACTTAGTATACGGTACATCATTAAAATTATTATACCTTGGTCAATAATTTAATCATTAAGGTTTTTAAATTTCACATAATTAATATACGTATTATGAGCAGAAAAATAGGACGAAACGTCTTTCATCGGTCTCGTGAAGAAGGTACATAATGACTTTACGTTCTCATTTGCGCCTAAACCGCAGGGTGACAAATGATCGTGGCAGCTCAAAGAACCGAGCGCTATCCAATCGCGTGATTGTGCGAGATCTCGCCTGATTGTTCGATCTCACGTCTGATTGTTGGGATACAGGCTGAAATTCCAAAAGCACATTCCACGGAACCGCACAGAACAAATTTACATTTTTATTTCGGAAGCTGCTATCGGAACAACAAAAGTTGACATTGTTTCAGTGTTCCAAACTTCTGCCAGGTTAGATGTGTCTAAAAATATGCTGTTATATCACGATGTTGTTCACATGTGTTTTTGTAGTTCGTACAGATTTCACTACGATTATTACATTTTTTGAGTATGCGTAACAAAAGATTGGTAAGTGTGTGCCAATTACGGCGAAGGTATTAATTACCATTTAAAGAGGAAACCCAATTTACTGCATACTTCTAGTCGTATTATGCTTCTGGCAAGCTCATGTATGTATTTGAAGACTAATAATTTGGCGTTGGAACTTAGATGACACTCTAGCGTTTTACCGAACTTAGTTTTGTCGCAATTAAAATAGTATTAACGCTATCTACCAGGATCAGTGGATCCATGATCTGGCATTTAATGGAAGGAACAAAATTCCAAAATTGTCAACTATTCCTCAAATTGCCTAAGCCAAGCAACAGTGCATCGTCCCCATTTTTAAACAAAGCAATCTTTGATCGGCTCGCTTCCATACCTGTTAGTGCCTTGCTGCAAGTTTGAGAATGCCTGGCGGAATGCCAGACAATTACTTTGTCTTTGTCAACTCCTTCGAGTATCGATGCAGATATTTCTATTACTGAGCTTGAAGTTTTTGATTCTTGATCTTTTAAGCGTGCTTATTCGACTGAAATTGGAACATTGTGACAAAATGCTAAGGTTGTCAACTATTCCTCAAATTGGTTAGATGCCCGAGCAAAACTGCATCGTCCTCATTTTTAAACAAAACAATCTTTGATCGGCTCGCTTTCATACCTGTTAGTGCCTTGGTGCAAGTTTGAGAATGCTTGGCGGATTGCCAGATAATTACTTTGTCCCTGTCAACTCCTTCGAGTATCGATTCAGATTTTTTTATTACTGAACTTGAAGACCTTTAATTTTCTATATATAATTTTAATTCGACTGAAATTAGAAAATTGTGATCCGATTTTAGGGTCGACAATTATACTAATTACATGTACCTGCAATCTGACAAATTTTAACATAAATTAATTTATACTATTGTTCTACTGAAATTCAATTTCGGGGTCGACCAATATTGTAACGACATGTAATCAATTTAACAAATTTTTAGATGAAATAAATGCTCATCGTGTGACGTGTCCTTGGAATTGCTTTTTTATACTGACTTGTTTAAATCAATCAATCAATCAACTTCACATAGTTTTGGATCGGATTTTTTTACTTAGAAATATAAAATACCTTTGATATCTCTAGAATAATTAATTCTTACCTAATAGTACAGTAATTAATAAAATTGTGTTACAATAAAAGTTAATTAAACTTACATCCATTATAGTCTATTAGTTCTGAAATTAGAAGATTTGATGAAATATTTAAGCTAGGCGGTAAGACATTCAATTTCATATTCTTTTTAAATTATATTAAATGTTTTTGTAGTATCAAGCCATTATACGTCATATCCAGGTATATCTTTTTGTGTTCAGAAATACTTATCAAAAATAACCTTTGAACTACTTCGTATTGAGTTTACGCAAGTTGGTGCTACCAGAAACTCTTTATTGTGTAAATCATAGTGAAAATAAAATAATTTAAATTATTATAAGCTTTATTAAAATGACGCATTTTTAGAATTGATAAGACTTTGATTAATATATTTTTTGATCTAAAATACCTCCAATCCTTAAATAATTATTGAATTAATATAATGATGAAAAATTAATTTTTTTTCAAACTTCAATACGGTATTTTCTGTTAGAAAATACGAAATTCCTTAATCCCCGTATTTTCCTTATGAGCCACATTAGCTCCCAGCATTCTAAATAAAACAATCGTAAGACTTCTGGACGTGTCCTAGAGGTTGTCCATTTTTGTCATTTTCATAATTTTTTTTTACTTTTATTGCTATAACTTCTCAATGCCCTAACTCTACTTCAGGGCATTCAGAAGTTATCTACCTTGTATTTGAAGGAGATGACCTGGCAAGACCTTGACGTTTGGTATAAATTTCAACCTTCAGCTGTTTTGGAGAAAATGTGTCTTGACAGACGGACAGACAGGCAAACAAGTGGTTCCGGTTTTCCGTTTGAGGTTCAGAACTCTATAAAGTGTACCATTTTAACAGGTTCTTAATAATTATTTAGCAGGTAAGAGTAAAGAAAATTGCCTAATTGATTGTTAATTGTCGTCCTGCCAAGTATACCTTCTAAAACAACTATGGTTCCTCGCCTCGGCCACTTTACATACAAAATTAATTAGGCATTGGGTGCGGTTGCTGTTCGAAAAGCGTTAATAAAACCAAAAAGCAATTTTACTAAGGTTTCAGTTGATGAAATCTGACTCTAATTGAGTACATCTGGTGGTAAGAAAATGGCTGTGTAATTTGTAATTTTATTTCCAAAGACACCATTTCATCATTTCAGCCATAAAACGTCCACTGATGAACACAGGCCTCCCTCATGGATCTCCATGAGGGGTAGTTGCCATACTCACCACGCTTGGCAGGCGGGTTGGTGAGCGCAGTATGGGATGTTGATACACGGATAGACGCTGCTGCCCATCTTCCGTAGGTATCCCTTAGCAGGCTCTTACTGCATCCATGGGCATGAGAGGAGGGGTATCATTCTACTGCCGGCACCCCACGGCGGATTACGGGTACGGCGGCAAGACACCATTTATTGTCACATTATTACAAAATAGTAACGTTGTAATTTAAAGTGGATCCTATGGTGTCAAGTTTAGATTATCAAGAAAAAAAATTGTCTCTTTAGGTAATTAGGTTTATACATAAAATTGCTATCGCTGTCACTTAACGTACTCGTACATTTTACGCGTGTCTTCAGCACCAAAATTTTAAATGTTTTTGAATGATAAAAGTAGACTAAGAAGAATCGAAAAAGGCAAAAACCGAGCACAATATCTCCCAACTGCAATTGAAGACGAGCGAAAGAGTTGCTAACTGCCTTGGCTAGATTTTCATACGAAGCCTGTCTTTGGGAACGTATTTAGAATTTGTCGAGGGGCATGAACATCATCTTTTAGGTTAGGGTTAAAGATATGAATTCTCAAATATTTCAGACACGAGAACAATAATATATGTTATTACTATAGATCAGTAACTATTTAAATATTGTTACAATTTCATATTAACACTCCAAGACTTTTATGATTTTTTTTTTAGGTGTGGAAATCATCTAATGACTCCTTCCGCTCTGGGTGGAGCGGGAGGGCGTGTCAGACTTTTACTGACTAAAACCACACCTGTGTCCTTCAGTTGTCCCTTGCGTTCTAGGACTACGGGTTTCCTGTTCAGAAATCCCCCGCGGTCCTAGCTTGCGGGCATCGGCCCTGTTGGGCCCCTACGGTTTGTAGCATCTCTTTTTTATGATGTGTTTATTTTTTTAAAACTAGCAAAAACAATTCGGTGTCAAGGTTTTGGTTCTAAATATTTATTATCATTAACGGTGCCACTCACTTACTGATTAACCATAAAGTAAACATATAATTTGTTCTAAAATAAACAGATATGACATGACTTGGAGTCATAAAAAATCTCAAGCTGTTGTGTAATGTGTGGGAAAGAGTAGAGTCGGAAAATTATTGGCGAAGTTATAGCTAGGACATTTCAAATAACTTGAGTTTTTTCAAATAGTAAATAGCCAAGCAAAAATACTAGGCATTTCACACAGCACCAAAGTAAGCAGAGCTTGCCCTGTAGTAGATGGCAAAACTAGCAAATATAACAGAGGTAGGCGTATACACATTTTTTCCTTTACTTTCTCTTAGAGATGTAGAGGTCGAGAGATAACCTCTTTTTGAAGTCGGTTATAAAAGAGATTAAGATAAAGCTTAGGGTCAATTGTCCCATGCCCGCCCCTTGCTTCACCCACGCCCGTCCTCACTATGTTCGCAGGTTGGCTCCGCGCCAAACAATTACTTTGTCTCGTCACGAACATTTCTACAACTGATGGATCTAAAGTGTCTCTCACCTACATATGGTTATAGAGGTAATACGTTTTCGAATATAGGTTAGTAATACACGCATTCAGAGAGCTTTTAGTTTAACACGTCTGCAGTTTTATTGAACTCAGCTATGAATTATATTAATATGTACTCATATAAAATTTTGTTTTTTTTTTAAATCTTATTTTATTTTTGAACGAAAATAACCGACTACAATGAACAAATCTAAAATTTTGCTAAAAACACCCAAAACCGCTATATGTATGCTTATTAATTTGAGTATTTCCGTCGATTTATCATGGATGCCATTATCAGAACTGGGCTTAAAAGCAAGCAAACATTATCAATGAAAAAAAACCCAACCGCTAGTACAAAATAAGGCCATATAACTTAATAATGGCATTATAATATGCCTTGGGGGAATCAAGTACATAGTAATAAAAAAATAATAATAACAATAATTTAATTATATTTTATTTAATACAATGACCCTGACGTGTTGTTAATTATGATGATTAGTTGATAGGGATATATCATCTCAGCCATCTTTCAATGTCATCACCCGCAAATTTTGTAATAATGAAGAATTTCGATAACCATCTGTGGTTTTCTTCATAAGTTCCATTTCACCAAATGATACTGTCTATGTCTGAATAAAAATGCTTGACCTGTAGATAAATATGCCAAAATCGCTATTACCTACAATATTTGAGTTCCCTCGATTCCATACATAATCAGAGCTGAGTTGTAAATATCGCACCTAATTCGTACTCAAAAATAAATTTCCAAATCGGTTAATAAACGACGGAGATAATAAAACGGTAATAAATATGATTTCTAATGTGTTGACACGAAATAAAGTTGATCTTATCGTAAGTTAAACAGTATAATGGATGGAAGTTTATAGCAAAACTGCTATAAATTTCTACAAATATTTATTTTCCAGTATCAATTTTATACTATTTGAATTTATTAATTTTAAACGTAAATAAGACAATCTTGGGTTCCGTACTTAACCGTAGACATGTTGTTAGAAGTTAATTAATGTATGTTTTGTTACGTTAACTACAATAACAGCAATTAATTGAGTTTTCGGTTTGAAGTATTCATGTTTTGGTAATATCACTTATCTGAGCGACAATTTCTACGAAACTAAAAAAGCTATGCTGTTATTGTTTTCCCAGAAAGTTTGTGGTTGAAATTGTATTCATGTTTTTTTCAGAATTGTAAAGTTAGATATGCAATTTAGATATTGGAGAGGGAGGACGCTTGAACAAAATTTAAAACTTTTATATTTCGCTTACAGAAACCATAATCGAAAAATGATTCTAAAATTAGTAATTGGTATTCAACGATACCCTACAGGACGGGAAAATAAAAAAAAATCACCCCCACCTTGCGTGTATGGGGTACACCAAATTAATTATTTATTCAGAAATAATTAGTGAGATGTTGACTTTCGTTCCAGCCGCCGACCAGTCAACATCTCGGCCTTTCACCTGAAGATGCCTCGAGGAGAGGCGAAACACGTGTCGTCGTGTGGGTTTGGGTATGCATGTTGCACTAACAGCCTGGTTCCCCCTGCATGTGCATAATTAGCGGGCGGGAGGGCGGTGCATATGCATCTCAGTATTAACGGAATTAAAACTAGATATTTTTCATTTCATTTTATTGTCTTATGTATTTCCGCAAAGTAACGCCTGATTCTATTAATTATATAATTTGTATCGTTATCTCGGCGTTGTTATTTTATATATCCATGCAAAAATACAGCTTTCTAGGACTACTAGCAGGCGTCCGTCACTCGCTCAAGGGCACGCGTTAAATGCCTACCGCTTTGCGAGGAGTCCGCGATACGCCAGTAGTTAAGGCTGCCACACGCCCGCTTGAGCCCACGCACGTTAAATGTTAAAACGTTTCTGTAGATGCCGAGACCGCGTAACTATTGTGATGGATGCCAAAGTAAAAAAACGAATGAAAAATTGTCATTTTTTTCTTTATTATCAAAGATATTTTAAATCTTAAGTTTTTAGAATCATTTTTTCGCTCTCCTCTAAAAATGGTCAGAACGTAGGAAGGTACTATGTAAATATTCGTAAATAAAGGAGTACAGCTATTAAAACAGTATTGTTTGTATAAAAAATAGCTACCTATCACACACAAAATATGCCTGTGAAACTGTGGCTTTAAAAACAACAGTCCTAAAATCAAGCCAAAAAGTAGTAGGTACCGGAGAACAAAGATTAAAATCTATGCTGGCGAAGTATTTGAATACCTAGGTTATAGATAAAGTGTGGTGTTATGTCCTAGTTCGTTATGTCAAAGAATATAATACTACCATATGATAGTACACCTATTACTATACTGCGTACGGAGAGTAGGTAGGTACTTACCTCCCTATACAAAGGTCGCTGCTTTTCTTAACCGAATTAAAAAAAGAGGAGGTTGTAAAAATAACTGTTTTTTTCAGCACATTCGTTTTATTATAAAAAATATCGTAGAAGCAACCCTAACGACTCATTCGATGCCGCGTCACAGATAACTTGCAAGTAAGTGAGGCGGGTACACTCTTTCGCTCTGTGAACTGCTGGTATTATTAATACAATTTTGTAGGCTATTATAGCGTAGGTATTTTCGCTTTTGTATTGAAGTGATGTATCTGTTAGTTTCTGTAATCTGTGCTACTAGTCTCTTTGCCAAGCCGGTTACGGACGGACCGACTGACATGCAAAGCAAAACTACCTATTTCTTGTTTTTACTACGACACCCTAAAAAATATAAAAGATTGATAATCGCAATCAAATCAACAAATCGATAATTGCCGTCAGGTGCCGGCAGTAGAATATTGCCCCTCCTCTCTTGCACGTGGATGCAGTAAGAGCCTACTAAGAGCTACCTCCGGAAGATGGGCAGCAGCGTCGTTCCGTGTATCAACATCCCATACTGCGCTCGCCAGCATACCCGCCTGCCGAGCGTGGTGAGTATGGCAACTGCCCCTTATGGAGATCCATGGAGGCCTGTGTTCAGTAGTGGACGTTTTACGGCTGAAATGATGATGATGGTGATAATTGCAAGCAATTTTTTCGATAAACGTAAGAAGCTACAAAATCATCCATGCAAATGGAAAATAAGAAAACCAGCTTTAAATTTATAACAACACTTTTACCTTATCCTACTTGGGCAAGGTTGTACTTTGCTTAAGTGGAAAACCTGCTTCATCAAAGAAGTAGGACAAATTATATTGATAACGCGCTCGCGGGAAGACATAAAAAATACCATCGCTGAAACCCAGTACTGCCATAAACCGGGATAAATTGCTGGAATACGGACGAAAAAACTTGATAAATGAGATTACGTGGGTAATAATACGGTTTAGTGCTTAGCAAGATAATGTAACAAAGTCAAACTCATTAAGTCCACCCTTTTAAGTGTAAACGAAAAATTCGCGACTAACTTATCGTTTAGCTGGTAAATATTTAGACAAGGATTTTTGTAATGTCGTTTAATATTTAACATTCCTTATAAAATTAAATGCCATGGGGGCTACATTGTAATTCTGGCAATTACAATTACTATGTAGCCCCTCTTCTCTTGCCCTTGGATGCAGTAAGAACTTACTCTAGAACAGAGGTCTCCAAACTACGGCCCGCGGGCCAAATCCGGCCCGCCACTGCCATCAATCCGGCCCGTTACGTGTCACAATACACAATCTAGTAATTGAAATGCAATAAAAGCCTATGTTTGCTTAGGTGGGCAGAAAAATTACAAATTGTTATCGCCCTTGCAACATACCGAAAAAATATTATGGCCCCAAGGCTTCAAAGTTTGGAGACCTCTGCTCTAAGAAGATGGGGAGTAGAGACTTTCCGAGTATAAACAGCCTGTACTGCGCTTGCCAACCCACCTACCAGGTGATGAGTATGGCAACAACCCCCTATGGAGATCTATGAGGGAGGCATATGCCCCGCAGCGAACGTCCTACGGCTGAAATCATGATATAAATAAATCATTTTTTTACAACATAAAAACCGATTTCAATAACAAAATCTAAAATGTTGCTAAAAACAAACAAACTGTAATAAAATAATGTATGCATATTACATTTTAAAATTTCCTTGACTTATCATGAATATCGCAATCAGAAGTGGGTTTATGCAAGCAAACATTATTAGGTGAAACAAAAAACCCAACCGTTAAACCAACGAACTAAATTAATAACACTATACCTTGAGGGACTCCAGTGTGTGTCTGTGTGTCTGTCTGTGGCACCGTAGCCCTTAAAAGAGTGGACCGATTTGAATGCAGTTTTTTTATTTCAAAGCCGGTTTACCGGTGGTGGTTCTTCAATATGTTTTAGTTAAATCGGTTTAAAAGTTTACATGATATGGGGGTGAAAAAGGGGATGAATAATCTAATGTTTCCAAATGTACCCGAGTTTGGTATCAAATGAAAGGAAATGATGTGTAGAATGCAAAACTGAAAGTTATATAGAAATCGGTTTAGCCATTCATGAGCTATGGGGGTTGAAAGTAGGGGTGAACAATTGAATGTTTTCAAATATATGTACATACTCAAGTGTGGTATCTAATGAAAGGGCATGATCGAAACTGAGGCATTACAAAAAAAAACCTCCGAGATTAAGTTAAGTACATATTTTTAAAATTTTATAAACTTGTACAAATTTTACTACAGTAGTAATAGCACCTCACTAAGACATCTGTCAGATTTGTAACTCATACAAAATTCTAAGCAATGAAGCCCAAACTACAGAAGCTGTAGTATAGTTTACTGCGTAGTTAAGTACCAAACTATCCGCTAGAGGCGCTGTACAAATTTTAGTTGTGATTTATAACTACAGTCGCTAGCGAGCATATTTTGTGAAAACTCATGGTAGACCTACTAGTCTGCCACGCACTAGTCAGTGTAGCTTGGATGAACAGTAATTCCATAAAATTCATTTCTGAAGTCGGAAGTCCGAAGGCTGTTTTTATTGACAGACGTGTCGTATCTTGGATCGGGATCGTAAGATATTTTCCCGTCGAATGTTCGATGAACAAGAACTACTGATGAATTACAAAGCAAATCAAGCAGCGGTTACGTTACATTATGTGAAGGTTACAATTTTACTATAATAATGACAAATAATGGCGCTGGGGTTGGCGTCGTGGGGTGCCGGCAGTAGAATGTTACCCCTCCTCTCATACCCATGGATGCAGTAAGAGCCTGCTAAGGGATACCTCCGGAAGATGGGTAGCATCGTCTTTCCGTGTATCAACATCCCGTACTGCGCTCGCCAACCCGCCTGCCAAGCGTGGTGAGTATGGCAACTACCCCTCGTGGAGATCCATGAGCGAGGCCTGTGTTCATCAGTGGACGTTTTATGGCTGAAATGATGATGCTAGACATTTCATACAGCACCGTCTATTTCCCATTTAGCATAGCTTTTACAATGGAAACCAGATACCTGATACTTAATTAGTTTTTTTGTGAATGCATACTTATTGTACATACCACACACCAGAGAAAACCAAACATTATCGCTATTTGTCAGCGGGGAACGAACCTGCGTCGCAGTCGGGTATTGAGAAAAAAAAATAAAATATTTTGTATTTTACAGTAAAACATAAAAATTTGAACATCAGATTTCAACAATAACAATTTCAATTGCAATTATCTTACAAATATTCATTTAAATAATATATTTATGCACCCATTAATTATTTATTACATAGTTTTTATTTTTTCCAGAAACCTAGAGACTGCCTGTGACGGCCATACTAGAATAAATCTGTATCGTAAATACCTTGTACGTTTTACAAAAGATTGGCCTCAGCTTCAGCTTAGGTTCCAGTTGTATAAATGCAACAGTAAAATTAATTTCATTTCATTTATTTATTTATTTGTAAACATGTATTATGTGACACAAGTGATTTGAGGCGATGGTACCTGCAGAAGTAGTTAACTGTGTCACAGAAGAAATTAATTATTAATTATATAAAAAAAAAATAATAAATAATAAAAAGAAGGCAAAACTATAGGCCATATTAGATTAACTGAGGCAGTGGTGTCGTTATAACTATGAGATTTGTTTAAAGATCATCTGAAAAAATAAGTAGTCGTTATGTTGGCAGTTAAGTAAGCACATGCAGTTTTAACTGTACTGAATCAGTGTATGATGTAACTCTACACTCAATGTGAAGAACCATTTCAAAACACAAAGTATGAACGACGCCGAAACAGTATTAAAAATGCTTTATTCACTAAAAAATTATGTGAAGCGAACGAAGTCAATTAGGTGCTTTATTGAATATAAATGTGTAACGTTCATCTTTTGTAAATTGACTATTCAATGTAGCTTTTTGCTTATTGAATAATCACTTATTGACTTTGACTTTCACTTAAGTTAAGGTAAGCAACAAGGTCTTCAATTTCTGATTTTTTCGGACACCATTGTACGCTTTATTGGACCCACGATTTTCCGAAAAACTTTCCTCGCCGCTACTACAAGCTGGTTCTCCTTCTTGACTTTTAGCCTATAGGCTTTCGAACCATAGGAAAGAACGGGCGTCATAACTGTTTTATAGATGCGCATTCTGATTTTGCTGCAAAGATGCCTGGATGGTTTAGAGTAGCACTGCACGTATTTTAAATTCTTCTTCACGGATGTTCGTGTCTCTGATAGTTCATCTTCACTACTTAAATTTGGGCACTCCTTTAAACGTAGTATTAGGGATACTACGTTTAAAGGAGTGCCATACGTGTAGAGTACAATATGTAATAGAACAGTGCGAACTAGTACATAATCTTCAACCAAGTTGATAAGCATATGCAAATGAGCATCGCTCTGTTTAAGACCGGTAATAACCGCGAAGTCATCAGTGAGTTTGCTGTCTATTTTCACTCTCATCTTACTCTCGTCAGTGTTATCATATCGATAAGTTTTTGCGGAACTTAGAACTCGCTCAAAATGGTGTACTGATATACCGATCTATGCTGTCGTTAGCTAATAAAAATAAGTTCATAAAAATTTTACTTCATTTATCTAAGGTCAAAATATAGCATCAAAATGCTTTTAAAGGGTTCTGGTGTCGACTTCATTCAACTGCACGTCTGTTGACAAGCAGATGCTAACCTACCTTCCTGAATATCCTTGACGATTCAGGAGCGATGTGGCTTTGATTAAAATTTGCAGTTGCAAAGCTTTTACACTATTGGTTTGCCAAACGCTATGTTTATAACAAACTGAAAACACTCAGTTAATGAAACCGACAGCCCATAAACTCCTCTTAATTGAAATGGGACAATATTTAATATCAAACCTTTGTAAAAACGATATACTTTTTATTCCAAATGAGACAGTCAAATAAAATTGCATAGTTTTATTTCATCACGAACGCGAACAGCGTTTCCAACAATAAATTTGTCGAAACACGGCCGAAATTTATAACGATTTTCCCGTAATGAACGTTCAACATATGTTAGGTCGTACCCGCGTATGCAAAGCTCGCAAAACCTGTAAAAACTAGGTCATATTGAGTTGTGACTGCGAGTACCTGGACATAATTACTGGTAGCGCAAATATGTAATTAATTTACGGCGGTTAAACCGTACGTTACTGCAAACAAATATTGCAGTAACCACAAATTCAGCAGGCGGAACTTTATTTAACAACTGGAAAATTTTGATTCTCTCGTCTACGATAATTATTTCGGGAATGAGACGGGTTTCGGGATTCTGATGACTTTTGAAACATGTAGCTTAAATGCTTTTTTTGCTTTACAACAAGTATTAAATATGAAACACCTGAAACGGTTCGTAGGGGTGGGTGATACATTTAATCGGAACTAACAAACACACACGCATCTTAGATCTATGATTTGAGATTTATTGACTTAAAAACGGTATCATTTTTTTGGCCGCAAAATTTTCTATCTTCTATCTACAAAGCATGCCAACCCGCAAGCAACTAGTACATACATAAAACTGCAAGATAAATAGGCACATTATATCCTCTCGACTGGACAGGAACAGAGCGACGGCACGGCTGAAAAACGTTGCGGCCGCTCCGGGGTCGCCGTATTTTGTTACACGTCACCTGCTTACCCTGTTGATGTACGATTTGTTTTCGATAAAAGTAACGTTACACTCAACGAACTTTAGAGTTGAGAAGGCTATGCTCGGGGTTTCCCAACAGGATAAAATGAGCACGTTGAAGTGGCAATGGACATGTTTGAAGCAAGCTATGTATTGTGCAAAACAGATGCCGATGGGGCTGTAAAGTTCTGACATCCAACGCGCTTCCGGTAATCTACAGCCCTTTCTAAATAAGAAGGACAGACATGACCACGCGTTGGTACTCCACCACTGGTTACATTAACTGGTTTGTGAAGACTGACGCCTGAAATACGTTCAAAAAGACCTGTGATACATTATCATCAAGTCTCCACGGTACAGAACAGAGGTGGTTTAAAAGTTATAGAGATAGAGGAACCCGAATGCCGTGTGGAACAGACTGTGTGTATGTGTGCGTATATGTGTGTGTTTGTTGGGTTAGGTGATGTTATGAGAGTCAACTCTAAACTTCTATTGACATCAGTATCATGAGAGCCTGGGCAACGGAAGTTTATACAACGTTTTAGAACAGATGATCCAAGTAGAAGAAAAATACAGACGAGGGAAGTAGGAAGTAGTTTTAAGGAAGTCTTTCTTCAAATTATAGTCAAGGCTTTTGGAGCCAAGGCATAATTTTGTAATTAAAGCCTTGTTTATGTACGGGATTTATATTTATTTTTTGTAATTACAGCCATGTTTATGTACGGGATTTATATTTATTTTATTTTATTAGGCATAGGGAGTCAAAAAAAACAATATGAATCGCAAGTAAGTATAACGTTTACGAAAACTTATAATGATACACAAAACTCAAGTCTACGTGAGAGCTACGAAATCCTACGAAAAGTGCTACGTATGCCATGAATTTGCTACGGAAAGTGTTACAATTTCCTTATATCCGAACGACCCAAAAACATGTTGATATTATCGACAGAATCTCAATAAAAAGTCGATGGTCTTGGAGGTAGGCGTGTTCAGTTCAACGCAAAAATCGTTACAGGTCGCTAGAGCTGAGGTCAGCACTAGTAAACCTTACGTACCTTTCCTTTCCACGCACCTATGACGTCGGTGAAAGCTGTTCGATATTCGATTTGTAGTTGTGCATAACGTAACTATTTTTAGCAGTATGGAACATGTTGTTTAGTTGATCAGTGTTGTAAATAACTGTCATTGAAATAAAATCATCGTAAACAGCCATTTTTGCCGTGGGGTGCCGGCAATAGAATGTTACCCCTCCTCTCATGCCAGTAGATGCAGTAAGAGCCTGCTAAAGGATACCTCCGGAAGATAAGCAGCAGCGCCTTCCCGTGTATCAATATCCCGTACTGTGCTCCCCAACCCGCCTGCCAAGCGTGGTGAGTATGGCAACTACCCCTCAAAGAGATCATGAGGTCGGCCTGTGTTCAGTAGCGGACGTTTTACGGCTGAAAGGATGACAGCCATTTTGCAGTCTATGTGACCTCCATCAGGATTAGGATTTACCACTATATTTGGACATAAACTTCGTTAGCAGATCCCATTTAAAACACAATGGAAAATTATCTGAACACAATATTTTTTTTATATATTTATAACTGAATATCCTAAGACTAACGTCATTTAAATAAGCGTTATTTTCATAGCAAACTTCACCTTTAAAGTAGAAAAAACAAAATGAATTATGTAATTCATTAATCAAATGAAAATATGGTTGAAGTAAATGTGGTCTATGATAACTGGAAATTAAATGCAGAAATTAATTAATTTATTTTTTTATTATTAAAGTGCGTAGATACCGAGCCTGTGCCAACCTTAATGTAGATAGGTAAGGTAGATATTTTTAATTCCACGCTCATTACGGGACTAGTTTAATTACATCGTCACTGATACGCTGTTTGTGTTCATTAATTAGTACCTAAATTAAAATGTTCGCAGCACGCAGATCGTAAAACCACTTTTTCAGGGCAATTGACGTTGAAAGAATCCTTTTTCACGACTACCTTTTTTCGCACTGCAGGTATTTTTTTATATTACTTTAATTTATGTATATCATCATCAACGGCCTATATCTGTTCTCTGACTATACGTTTCTTCTTAGGACATCGGTTGCGTAACTGTACTCTGCGGGCTGCAGCCTCCATCGTCTACTAGCGCCACCGTTTGCAAATCTTCACTCTTAGCTGCGCTTGTCGGGTCACAGTTACCACCGAAAAACTCGTATATCCCATTAAGATAAGATAAAGATTTATTTAGAACAAGGATACAAAATGACTTATTAAATAATGAGACGATTCTGATCGCAAATAGCGTGAAACTGTGTCGCGACTAAGAACCACCCTCCTCTTGACAGGACGGTTTTATCTAAATAAACTTAAGAAAAGGTAGTTTTGTTTTGTTTTTAAAGAGTATTTATACAATGCTAATGTTGGGATTAAACGACTAAGTAAATGGGATACAATTCAAATAAAAGGAACAGTGTAGTTAAAATATGTGTAATAAATAATTATAAGTAATAAATTTAAGAATATATTGTAAAAATATTATAAAATAAAATAAGATTCCCAGCATTGGGACAACCTAGGTTATATAATGAAAAAAAAAGATAAGATAAGTTTATCGGTTTATCTACAAACATCAATTTTCATATAATTAAACATAACTTATTAAGATCTAAGAAGTATTTCATGAGTGCATGACATAGATGCCCAAACTAGTAAAACCTGTGTGATGCCGCACCTATAACCCTTTGCCTGACGTACACGTTACATATACAAGTTTTACATTTGGGAAAACTTTACAAAATATACAATATTTAAAGTACAATCAAACAAAAAACACAATGCAGGTAAGAAAATTATGGACTTATCTAAAATTATGCCAGTACTTATACCCAATATTTTCTATTTCAAGGTGGTTCAAGTTAAGAAGCCATGTTTTAACGAGTTTACATTATACAAAGTTCAAGTGAACTGTTTTATTTAATGTATTATCAAGATACGATCCCAAAATATACGATTGATGGGAAACAAATATGTAGCAGAACCGTCTAAGAAAAACAAACGTCACTAGAATCCCTCCAGTTGTTATGAAAAATTCTATTGAAGTTTCTTTTTCTAAGACGGTTCATTTACTAAGGTGCCGGTGATCCAAGAAAAGTAAGGCCTTTCCCATCTTTAAAGATGATTTATATAGCGTCATCAATTAATATTCATCCTATACAGGACGCTGCAGTGCCTCTGACGTTTTAAGATGGATTATGCTTGCCCAGCTCCTATACCACCCTCAAATCTTAGTCGTTTATTAGTCAGAGGGACAGGCCAATACATCTGAAGTTCACTAAGCCGCTGGTTTCCTCGTAAAAGTTTTTCAACAACAAAATAAAATAAACCCGCTAGCTTCGTATATCCAGACTATATTTTGTAGGTAAATAATATAAATATACAAACTAGATTACACCCAGCACTCTAGCAAATTTTAATGCATGAACTAGTTAACATAGAGATTTCCCAAAGTAGGTGTACCGTTTTACATAAGTAGCTTATCTCCACACAACCACGGTACAGTAAAAATGAGACTGGTTAAACGATAGCCTTTATTTAACTGGATCTACAGTAGGTAAGTTTATAAAATGGTGAGTTGAATATTCTCATTCTGTGTTTATTTGAATGGTTTTCTAAGGCTTGAAGCACACTGGTCACTTAACACGACGCATTGGCGATTTTGGCGTCAGCGATTTTAACCTTATCAGCAATTACAAAAAAATTCGGAAATTATATCTTATGTTTCGAATTTTTCCAAGTTTTTTACTTCAAATGGTAGTTGGTTTACACGATTCATCATCTCAGCCGTCCACTGCTGGACAAAAGCCTCCCTCATGGATCACTACAGTGATCATGACGTGTTGCCATACTCGCCACGCTCGGCAGGCGAGTTGGTGAGCGCAGTAAGGGTTGTTGATACGCGTGAAAACGCTGCTGCCCATCTTCCGGAGGTATCTCTTAACAGATTCTTACTGCTTCTATGGGCAACATTCAACTGCCTTGTTTTGTGTGTTTTATGTTATATGTTACCTTACGCACGTATAATTGAAACACTCATGCTGTAATTCTTAACCCCCCACAAAAAAGAGTGATAAGTTTGACCGCTATGTGTGTGTCTATGTTCCTGTCTGTGGCACCATGGCTCTTAAACGAGTGGACCGATTTGCATGCAGTTTGGTGGTTCTTATACATGTTTTATCAGAACCAGCTAAGAAGTTTACAATATATGGGGAGTAAAAGAGGGTATGAATAATTGAACGATTTCAAATATACCCAAGTGTGGTATCAAATGAAAAGGCATGATGTGTAGTTTTCAAAACTGAGGGTACGATATTACAAAAACAGTAATATGTAAAGTAAAAGTGACAAAAACCCTCGGGGATGGCATAAAATTTAAAATTTAATAAATTTGTAAAAAAATCACATATATTTTTCAAAACTACTCCCGAAGCCAGATTGTATGTTTTGAATAGAAAACTGATACATTTTCTTGATATTGTTTGTATCATTTCCGTTAATGGAACAAAATAACGGAAGAAATGGGACAAGGCCCCCGAAACGCCTAGTTGCCACTAAAAACTTCAGTCGCTTCGCTCCCTCGTTCGATTCCTTTCTGACCCACCGTACCACCGACCATACCCCCAGTGGTACGGTAAGTAATAATGTTAAAAACAATATCACCAATTAATAGTGATGTGCATATGTTTTTTATACTACTTACAGAATAGACTATATTTAGTTTAATTTACAATAAAAAGCTGACGCTGTATAAATCATCATGTAAAAGTCTAAAAAACCGACTATGGCCAATCATTATGTTTTTAACACATGTCAAATATGACAGTTAATATCAAAAATTACAGTAAATGTCAAAAATGTCAGTAAATGTCAAAAATGACAGTAAATGTCAAAAATGACAGTAAATGTCAAAAACGACAGTAAAGAAATGAAAAATGCAATCAAAATTTTGTCTCCGACGGGACTCGAACCCGTAACGTTCAGACGAACACCTTCAACGCAGGCTGCCTTAACCGTTCGGCCACGGAGCAATTAACCATCGGGTCGAAAATCTTGACTGCCTTTATCGGTTTCGAACCGAGTGGCGACATCTAGCTGAAATTCTTAGAGATATTCTAGCCCACTGTGCGACAACAAGTAGTCAGTAGCAGTGAAGAGATGTCGCTTTAGTTAATTTTAAAAGCAATTTTTTATTTAAAGTGTAAACCCACACTAAGGTATCATTATAGAAATGAAAAATGCAATCAAAATTTTGTCTCCGACGGGACTCGAACCCGTAACGTTCAGACGAACACCTTCAACGCAGGCTGCCTTAACCGTTCGGCCACGGAGCAATTAACCGTCGGGTCGAAAATCTTGACTGCCTTTATCGGTTTCGAACCGAGTGGCGACATCTAGCTGAAATTCTTAGAGATATTCTAGCCCACTGTCTGACAACAAGTAGTCAGTAGCAGTGAAGAGATGTCGCTTTAGTTAATTTTATAAGCAATTTTTTATTTAAAGTGTAAACCCACACTAAGGTATCATTATAGAAATGAAAAATGCAATCAAAATTTTGTCTCCGACGGGACTCGAACCCGTAACGTTCAGACGAAAACCTTCAACGCAGGCTGCCTTAACCGTTCGGCCACGGAGCAATTAACCGTCGGGTCGAAAATCTTGACTGCCTTTATCGGTTTCGAACCGAGTGGCGACATCTAGCTGAAATTCTTAGAGATATTCTAGCCCACTGTCCGACAACAAGTAGTCAGTAGCAGTGAAGAGATGTCGCTTTAGTTAATTTTATAAGCAATTTTTTATTTAAAGTGTAAACCCACACTAAGGTATCATTATAGAAATGAAAAATGCAATCAAAATTTTGTCTCCGACGGGACTCGAACCCGTAACGTTCAGACGAACACCTTCAACGCAGGCTGCCTTAACCGTTCGGCCACGGAGCAATTAACCGTCGGGTCGAAAATCTTGACTGCCTTTATCGGTTTCGAACCGAGTGGCGACATCTAGCTGAAATTCTTAGAGATATTCTAGCCCACTGTCTGACAACAAGTAGTCAGTAGCAGTGAAGAGATGTCGCTTTAGTTAATTTTATAAGCAATTTTTTATTTAAAGTGTAAACCCACACTAAGGTATCATTATAGAAATGAAAAATGCAATCAAAATTTTGTCTCCGACGGGACTCGAACCCGTAACGTTCAGACGAAAACCTTCGACGCAGGCTGCCTTAACCGTTCGGCCACGGAGCAATTAACCGTCGGGTCGAAAATCTTGACTGCCTTTATCGGTTTCGAACCGAGTGGCGACATCTAGCTGAAATTCTTAGAGATATTCTAGCCCACTGTCCGACAACAAGTAGTCAGTAGCAGTGAAGAGATGTCGCTTTAGTTAATTTTATAAGCAATTTTTTATTTAAAGTGTAAACCCACACTAAGGTATCATTATAGAAATGAAAAATGCAATCAAAATTTTTTTGACTACTTGTTGTCGGACAGTGGGCTAGAATATCTCTAAGAATTTCAGCTAGATGTCGCCACTCGGTTCGAAACCGATAAAGGCAGTCAAGATTTTCGACCCGACGGTTAATTGCTCCGTGGCCAAACGGTTAAGGCAGCCTGCGTTGAAGGTGTTCGTCTGAACGTTACGGGTTCGAGTCCCGTCGGAGACAAAATTTTGATTGCATTTTTCATTTCTATAACGACAGTAAATGTCAAAAATGACAGTAAATGTCAAAAATGACTATACATGTTTGAAATTCTAGATTCAAATTACATCAAGCTAATTGAACGTATTGACTTTCACTTTTCCGATGACAAAATTCAAACGACCATTATCTCGAGAACTGCTCGTACACGCCATTACCTTTCATTTGATACCGAATTCAGGTATATTAAGAAACATTCGATTATTCATCCCTACTGCCATTCCTCATATCTTAAAAAGGACTTACCTGATTTTGATAAAACATAATTAAAACCCACCGCTAGAATACCTGTTTTTCGATGAAATTTCTATTCAAATCGATCCACTCGTTGACTCGTGACAGAGCAACGATGCCACAGACAGACACACACACACAGAGGTCAAACATGAAACACCCTTTTTTTTGGATGTTAAAAAGGTACAATCGTCCATGGTATACTGTTTATATTATAATGAATAAATAAAAATACTTAATAGTTTATTTCTTCAACTTAATCTTTACATGAATGCATTTGAAATCCCCTTTTTTGTAAAATTATACCTGTATTAAGAGATGTAGATAAGGAGATCTCGCTCTTTCCTGATTGAGATTACCAACAGAATTTTAAAATGCTAACAGAGCTTGGGTATTTTTTTAGCAATTTACATGCCCGACTATACACCTGTGTCTCTTGAAAAAGGTTACCGAGTTGCGTTTGCGAAGCTACAGTCATTAAAAAACTCTTTAAAATATCTGAGCTGGATAGCAATCAACATTTTAACCACCACTCAAATTTCATTTTACGCTGAGGAATATAATTTTGGTACCTACTTTGTTAGGTTCGCAAAAATATTTGCGGATTTAAACCTCGCTATAAGTACTGGCTTAGGTTAAGGCTTAGCAAATGCAGTGGAAAAACCTTTGTGTAATTGTAGCCAAGTGCGACCAGGGACCTAATTCTCGTGAACCGGATAAAGTATACGATTTATTAAAACAAAATAATTCCTTTTTTGAACAGAAATACCGACTTTAATGATAAAATCTAAATTCCTCTTGGATTCCATCAATCAGAACTGAGTTTTGAAAAAAATGGGACCTAATTGGAATTAATTTTCCAAATCGGTTCATAAACGACGAAGTTCTAAAGTAAGAATATCCTCCTTACTTTTGAAGTCGTTTCAAATTATTCTCAATCTCAGATGGCCGAAAACTTCTAAAAACCCAAAAATGCCATTTTTGACCTTCGGTGACCTTTTGAGGCCTTCGCCTCCTTTTCTGGTACCCCCGTACCAATCATCATCATCATCATTTCAGCCGTAAAACGTCCACTACTGAACTAAGGCCTCCCTCATGGTTCTTCATGAGGGGTAGTTGCCATACTCACCACGCTTGGCAGGCGGGTTGGCGAGTGCAGTACGGGATATTGATATACGGAAAGACGCTGCTGCCCATCTTCCGGAGGTGTCCCTTAGCAGGCTCTTACTGCATCCACGGGTAGGAGAGGAGGGGTAACATTCTACTGCCGGCACCCCACGGCTCGTACCAATGCTTGTGTTTAAATTATGTGTAAATGTTTTCTGTGTGTTATAAAATGTATTGTGTACTCATTCGTAAATAAATAAATGTTTATGCCTATTGTATGTCATGCGAATTGTTACCTTTAAGTTTCGATACATAATATTCTGTTTCGAGTGAGCTAACAAATAAAATTAACGCTTCCACAACATGTAAAAGTATGTACATTTGTAGATATATTTTTGGAAAGGCCCTTTATCTATGGAACCTTCCCCCATAAACAGCGAAAAGGCTGATAAATCGACGACTGAATTAACTCTTTTTGTGTTCCGTAACACAAGCCTTGAACCCCCATGCCAAATTAGATAAAGGTCGGAAACAATTCTTCATGACTCCGCAAGGCCTATACGCGTTTTGATTTATAATAATACGACTACCTCAGGCAAGCCACATAGATAATGTTGATGTATCGTTTTATATATGTATATTTATAGGAACCAGTATGTGCCCGAGGTTTAGCACGCTTTGTAACCGAATAAAAAGAAGAGTATATTAAACTAGCGGCCCGCCCCGGCTTCGTACGGGTGCAATGCTGATTTATATATGTACTACACAATATACCATCGTGGACTTTTTTGTAGACCTTCTTAAGGTGTACAATACTGTAGTACATTATTTTGATCTATCTCGTAGGGTTCAGCCAGCGTTTGCAATGTGTGCGCAAAAAAATGTGTTTATTTACAACCTCACATTAGAAACCGCCAGAATGATCAGTGTTTCTCTACTATATTATGCATGTATTAAACATATAAACATTCATCTTGAATCAATCTATTTATTGAAAAAAACACATCACAATCCGTCGCGTAGTTTTAAAGATCTAAGCAAATATGTATAGGACAGACACACAGCGGGAAGTGACTTTGTTTTATACTATATATTGATTAGTACTTTTTGAGCTTGATCTGTTGACATATTTTTTTAATTACGCACTAAAGACATACGTTTAAAGAGCATTTATTTCTCATAAAGAACATGGATCACTTAAATGAGTTAGGTAGGTACATAGACCCGTAAACAATTGAGACATTGTATTATTACCCTGGGCTGTGATCTCTTTGACATACTGCAACACACACATATATTACTAAGCCAGGCTTTTTTGTAATTACCTTTAAGGCTGCGTTGCTAGAGCAGCGTAGTGTTTTGTTTATGAGAAATTAGCGTAAACGCGCCGGCACCGCTCGACGCTCGCACGGCACTCTCCACGCCGCCGGCGGCCTTCGTGGCCAACTGGTCAATGCTTGGAACTCCAAGCATTGATAAATAATTATTTGAACATATTTGTTTCAATTACAATGGTAAAACGTGGACTGAGGGTGGCCGCCTGCATACCAGCTGACGTGAAAAGCTAGCTTGAAACGAACTGGATATACGGACGTAAGCGCCAAAACAAGTTATTCTTGTTTTTTAAACAGGGTTAAGGGTTAGTTGAAGACTTTAGAAAATTTAGAGGCCTATTTGTGCGCCTGGAAAGTGCAAATCTATGTTTTTATGCAGCAGTTTTTTATTTTTATCTGTTCTAATAGTTAACCAATCGTAACATGGAAAAACATAAAAAAAAAACTATTCCGAATGTTTTGTAATCTCTGAAAAAATTCGAAATCCCTGAAGCCAATGTGTATTATAATAATAATATGTTTATGTACTTTGTTGTTCCGTATGTGTGTGTTTGAAGTTGCAAATAAATTGTTGATTTATCTATCTATTCCTGGAAACTTTGTACATACTTGACGTATTTTGTCCTTATGCATGTTGTCTGTATAGTGATAGTGCGTGGTTAACCGTTTTGAAGTTTTGCTGGTAATAAGTTGCTCTTCGTGTTTTCATTGTGTAAACCTTCTCGTAGTTTCGGCGGTAACAAGTTTTAATATTTACAATTTCATAATTATTTTAATTTTCTAGAACTTTTATTCAATTCAATTTATTTTAATAAAACTAAGAACTTACAGTTTAAGACCCACTTGGACTATTATGGAGTAAACACAAGACAACATCAACATCATTACATTAAAATTCCCCAGTACTAAGTATGAATCAAATCATGAAAGTGATGTTGTAACATTTATGTCAGTGATATAAAGCCCGCAACAAGGTTTCGGTAGCATTTTAATTGGGTTGCAAGTTTGATAGTTCATTAAAATTGTATTGCAGCATTTAGTATGCAAAGTGTTCAGTGGCGAAGGCGACAAAATCGCCCGTTGACTTAATTAGCGTTTCTGAAGAAGTTAATGAGCTGAGTCGTCTCGGACGTAGCATCCCCATTCCGAATTAAGATATTCAATTATGTTTTAATTGGAGCGTAAAATAAGAGAGAACTATGAAAATATTTTGTTTGAATAATTAATTGGAATAATTTGCGTATGAAGGTTGCGAAAATTAATGTACATGGTGCGTTTACTTAAAACGGGGTACCCAGACTTTTAATTTTTTATACACACTGGTACTGGTCATTGCTTAAAATCCTGTGATTGATTTGCATGAAATATGTCATGATTGCGATCTATTATGGTGTAATTTTTGTGTGTCCTCTACCTAATATAATAATTTACCATCGCTTTTATAAAATTAGTAAGGACTAATCATGCATTTTACACTTTTCGTTGCTACCCTTAATTATCCTCATTTTTGTTAAGTAATTATCGTACCTTCGTGTTTTTAGGGTTCCGGACCAAAATGATAAAAAGGAACCCTTAAAGCATCACTCTGTCTGTCTGTCTGTCACAAATGTATATCTCGAGAACTACTGATGCTATCGACTTGAAATTTGAAATGGTTGAAGAAACCACTTTTTTCTAATATGATATACATGAAAATGTAAGAAATATTCTAACTGCGATTGCATGGGGGCGGATAGGGGATCTCAAAATTTAAAGTGAAGTTACTAGGCCGTGTGATGTATCATATGAAAGGTATTAATTTGCACATTAATAAATAGTTTTTATTTTTCATTTAAACCGTATCGTTTCCGAGTTTTTTTACAAAAATATTGAAAAAACGACCATTATCTCTTATCTCCGAAGTTTGCAGAGATAAACCCGTGAAAATTTTATAGTTAATAGAAGTGTATGTAAAGTTTATAGAGAAATTATAGCGAACTATCTATGTAATTTGCATAGTTTTTTAGACAAAGGGGGTGGAAGAGGGGGTTTTAAATTTTTTTGAAAGTTACTAGGTCATGTGGGGTAAAAGGTATTCATTTGCACATTATTTAACAGTATTTAATTTTACTTTTCACCGTATCGTTTTTGAGTTATTTACAAAAAATTAAAAAAACGACCGTCCTATAAACCGTTTTTAGAAATCATCGTAAGTGTAAAAAATCTACATAAGCTATCAGACAAGAGATGCACCGTCAAGGTTCTCCAACAAATATAAACCGCCTTTGTCTATTATTATATTGTTTGATGGCACGGAACCCACGATGCGCGAGTCCGACTCGCTCTTGCCCGGTTTTATTTTTAATGAAAACGGGAGCGTTACTCTTATAATCTAGAGGAAATTTTTCACGATTGAGAACATAATCAGATGATTTGCAAAATATTTATTTTAACGAAGTGAAACGTAAAATAAAAGTTATAATTAATCAAATCTTTCAAGTTGTTATGGGTTAATTAATTACTAGGTCAATTTATCATTAAAATATTGAACCTACACCATTAATCTGATAATAAGTGAGTCGCTTTGACGGTGTTTTCTCCTCAATAGACATTCTCAATAGATTTTGTATCTTATAAAAAGCATTGAAATTATACCAACCTTATGGAAGAAGCTGTGTATACCATTTGCGTAGCTGTGATAAAATAGATCGGGTAGGTTGGTGATAATGTTTATCTTCCATTAACTACAAATACCTGTATTAACAAAGAGCTGTTACTTTAGTCTGGGCCTCGATCTGGTACGGCTGGTCCAGGTTAACAAATAAATTGGATATTAAAAACCAAGTTCGCCTTTGCGTATTATTTTTCCTCAGATAAGCCGTATCAATATTAGCGTATATTAGTAAAAAATATAGCCATGGGTTGCCAGCAGTAGAATGTTACCCCTCCTCTCATGCCCGTGGATGCAGTAAAAACCTGCTGAGTGATACCTCAGGAAGATGGGTAGCAGCATTTTTCCGTGTATCAACATCCCGTTTTGCGCTCACCAACCCGCGTGCCAAGCGTGGTGAGTATGGCAACTACCCCTAACGGAGATCCATGAGGCTGAAATGGTGGAAATCCATGAGGCTGAAACGCAATATACACGCTCATATTTTATATGGTAAAATTCCAGGATATTGTTTTAGAGTCGCCGTCTTCGAAACCGATGAGGTCTAAACTAGGCATATTATGTACAATTTACCTGGAATATATTTATTTAAGGAAACCTTAGACCTTGATAAAAGATACTGCAAAATTGCTGGTAAAAAACTAGTAATGAATTAAACTAAGGTTTTGTACTGAATCACATTGCGTGGGAGCTCCCTGCCCTGTCACACTGATAAGTGGACTAAGATCGATTTCATTTGCTGAAACGCCGCTTCACCCGAGGACACATCGATTGATGTTTTTATAAGGCTATATCTATTATCAGTATAAATAGCCGGTGTCGGCAGTAGAATGTTAACCCCCCTGGATGCCATGCCCGTGGATGCAGTAAGAGCCTGCTAAGGGACACCTCCGGAAGATAGGCAGCAGCGTCTTTCCATGTTTCAACATCCCGTACTGCGCTCGCCAACCCGCCTGCCTAGCGTGGTGATACAAGATACAAGAAGATACAAGAACTTTATTTCTACGAAATATAGGTATACAATTATGGTCTTAAATTATAATATGTTCGGCTATGTTCCGCCGTAGTTAGGCATACAAATGTTGCAAGGTACATGATAATAAAAGTTTACACTAATGAGCATGCAAAAAATATAAGGTAATTTTTTTTTTTTGAGTATGGCAACTACCCCTCATGGAGATCCAAGAGGAAGGTCTGTTCAGTAGTGGGCTTTTTACGGCTGGAATGATGATTACCAGTAAGTTTTGTATTTCAAGATTCACAATACGTCTTACAGAGAGGTCACCGTAGAGGATGGGATTTGAGCTAAAATAAATTGTTAGTAACATCCGTATTGGCCTGGGGTGCCGGTAGTAGAATGTTACTCATCCTCTCATGCCCGTGGATGCTGTAAGAGTCTGCTAAGGGATACCTGCGGAAGATAAGAAGAAGCGTCTTTCCGTGTATCAACATCCCATACTGCGCTTGCGAACCTGTCTGCTAAGTAAAATGCTAGAAATCAAATCCCCTTATATAAAAAAAATAAATCTGCCAACATTAGTATTTCATGAGCATAACTGTTTACACAATAAAATTACCAATAGTTCATGTAAATGCCCTAAAATAGAATCTGTAGACAGTCATGTATTTAGGGGTATTAATAGACAACAAATTTACCTGGCAAAAACATATTGAACGTGTCTGTAGCAAATTACGCCTATTTCTTGCAAATATAACTATTTTAAAAGACCGTATACCCTTCAAAGTAAAACTCATGTTGTACAACTCATTAGCTGAATCATACATTCAATATGCACTAAGTAGCTACGGTCGATCATTTAAATCATACATTAATCAAATATATAACCTACAATTAAGAATTTAAAAAAAAATAGTTTCTAAAAAATCAAGCAACAATTCATTAATGATGATCTAGGGCTTTTTGAACATTGTAAGATATTGCCTGTGCATATACAATTTAAGTATATGCTACTCCGTCAACATTACTTTGATGAAAATTTGTGTAACGTTGTATGTCACCCTGTATACACTCGAGCTACTGCACGTAACCAACTTATTACGCCGCGCGCAAACATCGCGTACGGTGAAAGAACGGCTTACTATCTTGTACCCCGATTAGTCAACGAATTGCCTATTGATTTACATAGTAAAATAACAGGTGTTAATTTGAAAACCCAACTCAAATTGTACTATCTATCGAACCTGGATAGGCACTTTACCTAACCCAAGATTAGGAAAGATAAGCAGACGCCTACAACTTTATCATATATTATTTGTTTTTTTGTGTTTTTAATTTTAATTTGTGTTAGCATAGACTCTTGTTAATAGCATGTTTTATTTTACAAACCTTAGTGGTTTTTTTTATTTTTTGCTATTAAGTACTAAGAATATGTTTTTTATTGTATCCTTTAAAACGATAATAAATTAAAAAAAAAAAAAAAAAAAGTGTCGTGAGTCCATACTCAGGGGTATACATAGGGGTAGTTGCCATCAACTACCCCTCATGGAGATCCATAAGGGAGGCCTGTCTTCAGTAGTAGACGTTTTACGGCTGAAATGATGAAATTAAATGAACATACATCCATGAAAAGAAAATGACGGTTGCCACGCCGGTTCTTCGCGACCAGATTCATACTACTGGAACCCTCTATTGCGCTCTAGAAGTTTTGCAACCTTGCCCTCTGTCGTGTGGGAACCAGTTCTCTGGAAGAGTTCCTAGCTTGTCACACTTAAAAATGATTTCACTGTTATCTACCACCGCCTCTGTTTTGTGGGAACCAGTTCTCTCTGGAAGGGTTCCCATCGTGTCACACTAAAATAATTTTAATGTTACTCGTTGTTAATTGCAAAAATTTTCTTCCAACAAATCGCACTGTTATACGTTAGGAATACATTCTTCATCGCTATTAAGGCGTTCATTATAATAATCCGTCGTTGCGTGAAAATTATTATATAATATCGTATGGACGAAGTGATTCAAAATCATTATAGGTACAGGAATAGTGTTAAAAAATCAACTATTGTTCGTAAAACTTAATGTGATCGCTGCGAAAGCTGTCAACAAAATTCCGCCCATCAAGTTCTGAATTTTGTAACGGTATAAATGACCCATGACAACGTCGTACTTTATAGGACTGCACCAATAGTGATGTGCGATTCCGATGAGTCATTGTCACCAACATTATTCGTCATGTTTTCAAGATCGTCCAGCCCTAATTGTGTCATTTGTCATATGCCGCAGCAATCAAGCTAAGCTTTACGAAAAATAGTTAACTTATTAATCGTCATATTTCCAACATCGTCCAGGCCTATTCTTGTCACTTATCATATGTCACAGCGATTAAGTTTTACAAGCTATAATATAGTTGATTCTTGTGACCGTGTCTAACAATCAAGTTACATTACAGCGCGGATATGAAATAATGGTAAACTTAAAAAAAATTGCAACAGGAGCTCGTCCAACAAATCCTTTATTAAAACGGTAAAGTGAGCTGTTTTATCCAGAGGAATTAAACCTTCAAACAAATTGGCGCTGAAAAAAGATAAGGCCAAGTTTTCCCCATTATCATTACGGTTAGGGGTTGTTCAAAACTTTTGTAAAATATAGTTGTGTTATCGCGATGCGGCCGGGGATAGACCTAGTTACTGAGTCGGCAGTCAAACGAGCATCCATTACATTGTAGCTGTCTTTTATTTTACTGGCTAGAATCAAAAATCAAAAACTTTTATTTGGGAACATACAACAAAATAAAACGTAGATACTGCAAAAGTTTGGGGAAAACTCAAGGAAATCTGCGTAGCAGTGTCAGCGTCCTCCTAATAATAAAAACAAAAACGTTCCTTTATAATAATCATATTAAATTTTGTTCATATGTAAGTTTAAAAATATGACTTTAACATTTTACCTTAGTGAATTAAATACAAATACAATCCTAATATCTAAAATATATTTTCTTTTTATATATATAAAAAAAAAACTATGGTAGGTACTATTAATTACCCTTGTATACGTGAATAAAATACTTCCTTAGAATGTAAGGCACAAAAATTGCAAAATTATGTGTGCAATCTTAGCGATGAACATGGTTTAAATAAAAATAAAACCGGCCATGAGCAAGTCAGACTCGTGCACCGAGGGTTCCGTGCCATCTTACTTTATTATTTGTGTGAAAGGCGGTTTATATTTGTTGGAAAACCTAGACAGCGCCATCTTTTATCTGATAGCGGAACTTGTGTAAATTTCATAAACTCTCGATGATTTAAAAAAAAACTATAAATTAGAGGGTTCGTTATAATTTTCCTTTGATCTTTATCGGAGGTGAGAAGATGTCAATACGTCTGAAATTACCTAACCTGGAAGTTTCCTCAGAATGTTTCCTTCACCGATAAAGCACGTTTTGTATGTGTTCGTTTTTTTGGAAAGAAAAATCTTATGAAAACCAAATGGTTGGTGTACTTTATTTAAATACGAGTCAGAAATTCAGAAATTCATTCATTTATTTCCATAGTTTGCAATTACAAAATATAGACACGTCAACTTACAAAAATAAAAACAAATTTAATCTTACGAAATAAGGCACATGAATGAATCTGTTCGCTTTCCTGTTTTAAGCACTGTGATAAGAAGCTATTAGACAAAGTTATTTTTAATAGTTAGTTTTTTTAGTTGTTTCGGAGTTGGAGCGAATTTCCTTCCAAGCATTTTTGTCTTCTAGATAATCAGATATTTTATAGTAAGCGTTTAAGCTTTTTTGTGAAGATAACATTTTATAATTTTTTTAACTTATTGATAGAAAATTGCTGCATTTTTATAAGAATTTTATTGTAAAACCGTGTTCACTGCCATCTGAGAGATACATAGACTTTACGTAGCCGAATAGTGGGCAACGCGAGTTTATCTTTATTTCTAGTATTTACATTGTGCAAATCACTTTTCTTAGGAAAACTATTAATATTTTTGTGCGTATACAGCAGAATTTCGTTAATACATATGTATATTGACAGGGAACTGTTATTATATTCATTTTTCATCATCATTTCAGCCATAAAACGTCCACTGATGAACACAGGCCTCCCTCATGGATCTCCAAGAGGGGTAGTTGCCATACTCACCACGCTTGGCAGACGGGTTGGTGAGCGCAGTATGGGATGTTGATACACGGATAGACGCTGCTGCCCATCTTCCGGAGGTATCCCTTAGCAGGCTCTTACTGCATCCATGGGCATGAAAGGAGGGGTATCATTCTACTGCCGGCACCCCACGGCGGTTATTATATTAATTTCTTTAAATTTATCACGTACCGATTCTCTGGGGCCCATATTGTAGATTGCACGAACAACCCTCATATTATAATCAATAATTCTGTAATACGCTATAGTGCCTGGAACATAAGATGGATCAGGCTAATTTACTCACGACGTAACTGGAAACTGAAAAAAAGCAATACCTTAAGCAATAAACAATTTACAATAGGTGCTGATAGGCCTAGCGAGTTTGGAAGGTCACTAGCAAACTTGTGACGTAGATCAGTCAGAACGCTTTGATAAACTGCCTTTTGTGCCTTTTGTGCCTCCGATAATCCTCTGACAAAGGCGGCAAACTCCACGTGATATACGGGTCGCGTCTTCCTACAATAAACTCTCCATATAAAGCAGTTAGTTGTCCTGAGAAATCGATTAACTAGTTTATTATGCGAATCGTGGCGTCAAAAGACTAAAAGAATATGTGTATGTCGTAATCGACTTCAGATTGTCCTTTATATGTTGTCAGATTTGCGATGATAAAATGAAAATGGTAAGATGCCGTGGGGTGACGGCACTAGAATTCTGCCTCTCCTCTCTTACCCGTGGATGCTGCGTTCACGAAGTCAGCGGCGCGGGGAGCGGAGCGGAGACGGCGCAAGGTGCGGCGCGGCAGCGCAGATTATATAAAAATTCAAGTAGCGACAGCAAAAACAAAGTGACAGTGATCGGTTGTAAAATGTTGTTGGCCTCAGAAAAATAACGTAATAGAAACCAGGTTAAAAAAGCAACCAAAATCAATCATTCTGTTACTCTTTTTACTTATGTATGACATTTTAAAGGAGCTAGAAAGAGGTGCTAATACAGTTGTATCTTCGTAATTTACAAGGTTGGCGTAAATGAACAGTCAAAAGGTTCTAAAGGTTGTACTTATGACGTATAAAGCTACTAAATTAAAAAAATACTTATTGACGTATCTGACAAGATCATTATTATGTCAAGTAAGATAACATAACATGGTCGCGTTTTTTTTGGTTCGTAATTTGTGGTGCACTGTTGGTAAATTCTACATGATTTGTAAGAAAATTTACAAAAATGCGTGTGAAAACGAATTAATATAATCTTTAACCACTCTTGCAATATGTGCTAACTTATAAGTTACCGACTTGTCCGTATTTTCTTTTCGTGATTGCATACATCATTTGCAGTCTTTTACTACACACGCCAAACTCAGCACATATCGCAAGAATGATACTTGAAAAAACAGTGTTTTTCCCATAGGCGGTAATAAGTTGACTTACGACGAGTATATCTCTGGTTGGATGGAACAACTGAAAGACAATCATCACAAGTAAAAATATTGACCGCCCAACGAAGTGGGCATGGGTCAGCGAGTATCAGATATATGTAGTACTAACTCAATTTCGCGAAAAACCTAAGTTAATGCGCTTATCGTAAACGCCTGTGTCCTGTCCACCCACACGCTATCCACTTTTAATAAATTCACTGTTAAAAGTGATCTAACATTTATAAATTAACGACTTTTGTGACTCTGTGACGACCTCTGTGACTCAATTGGTCTTATAGCCGGTTGGGACACAAGAAGTTGCGGCTTCAAACTCCGCCGGTGGGAAATGTTTATTTTTATTGTATGTTCAGCGTCTTTATATATTTTAAGTAACCTTTTGAATTTTAGCAGGGAATTTTAAACACATTCCGCTTAAAAGATGGGGTCCACCCCATTTGCATTCAAAACGTATTAACATTGTTATTGGGGAACTAGGTGCATGGACGCTCTCTACTTAAAAACTTCTAACGCGTTTAGTCCAGCATAATTTTAGCATAGCCACAGAGCACAGTAATAATAGGTATGATGTAATGTGGACCAGGTGAAGCAAATTCGAGAGTATTAATCTGACGATGCGTTATCGCATAGGCTGGTCAGTAGCGGTGCCTATTAAAGTGGATTTGCTGCTAATTCAGTTGAGCCCGTGCAGTGAATTTAGGCTAAAATCAATCTAGGCTATGTAAAGTAAATTACCATTTTACATCAATTACGGATGAAATTTAAAGAAAGAAATCGAGAAAGACGGAAAGAAAGAGACGAAGAAGGAAAGAAAGAAAGAAACAAAGCTTTATTTCATTCATCATCATCATCATTTCAGCCGTAAGACGTCCACTACTGAACACAGGCCTCCCTCATGGATCTTCATGAGGGGTAGTTGCCATACTCACCACGCTTGGCAGGCGGGTTGGCGAGCGCAGTACGGGATGTTCATACACGGCAAGACGCTGCTGCCTATCTTCCGGAGGTAGCCCTTAGCAGGTTCTTACTGCTTCCACGGGCATGAGAGGAGGGTTAACATTCTACTGCCGGTACCCCGGTATATAACATTTCATATTTTGTTACAAATAAACGGTTTCTTATTTGATCTTTTTCTGTCAAGCCTGTTGAACGGGGTCTCCATCATTGGGGTCATGACTTGAAAGCCTTAGCTAGCATTGATTGTCATTTTTCGAAACAGTGCAAAAACTATAAATACATTCCAGCAATGTCATCCGAACAAGTAATGTATGCGCCGCGTTGATAATAATATACAGTTTTTATTGTTATTAAAACCAAAGTAGTTCCTTCCGTTCTTTTAAGAATAAAAACATTTTAAATTGCGCTTCTTTGCCGATAATTACCGGAAAATTTGGTGACAATGAAGCTGTACTATTGTTTAAGCAGATAGCAAAAACCTTTCAAGCGGCGCCTCGGTAAAGTTTCTACTCAGAAAGAAGTCATTAGCGAAGTTAGAAACTTCCTTCGAGAGAATATAAATATTTTCACAGCCAGGGGATTAAGGGTGGTATCCACTGAAAACGAAGCTTTAAACTTCACTAAGCCGTAAAAACAAGCCGGCAGCGCATAAGCTTCGCCTCTGGTGTTGCAGATGTCCATGAGTGACGGTACCTCGTCTCATCAGATGGCCCCGTCTGACTATCAGACAGGGCCACCGTTGAATTTTCATACAATTGCTTTTACAGTAAAGGAAAACATCGCAAGGCAACCCGCGGCTCAGTCAGCTCTGACGTATTGATATGTTCTTTCCTGAAATAATATAGCCGACTAAGCTGATGATGGTAAAGGTGCCGAGTAAGCCTTATTCCATCCAATAATGTCCAAGGTACTGCTGCGTCCCGTACAGCATGAATACCAGTTGCTATAGCTGTACAAATCTACATATAATAGATGTAAAAAATAAAACATTTTTATTGGTAGGTACTTCTGTTAACGACTCAGTTGGGCTCTTTCCATAAGAGTTTATATACATAGGAGTCATAAGTGGTTCCGAACAAGTATTAAACTATTTTTTATATTTGTGCATTCGCCGATAACTCGCAGTAGATACTTGAATTAACAGGCACTAGTATCAGATATCTCAAAATGGCGTCGCCACTCGAGTGTATAGAGTACGCGCGTGTACCAATTTATTTTGTATTCAATATTTACCGTGGGGTGCCGGCAGTAGAATGGTGGTTCTCCTCTCATGCCCGTGGATGCAATAACATCAGCCAAGGGATACCTCCGGAAGATGCACAGCAGCGTCTTTCCGTGTATCAACATCCCGTACTGCAACCCTCCTGCCAAGCGTGGTGAGTATGGCAACAACTCATTCATGATCAGTACTTATAATAATAGTATATAATAAATTATGCTGGACATTTCACACAGCACCATCTAGCCCCAAGTTAAGCAGAGCTTGTGTTATGGGTACTAGATGACTAACATACTTAATACATTATACTACATAGATTGATATTTTTTTATTATATATAGTAAAACATCCAGAACACCTTGAACAAATATCTGCAGATTGTACCCACAGACATTTGTTCCGAGGCGGGAATTAAACCCGCTACCTTTTGCGTCGCAGGCGGACCTTCGCCCGCTGCGCCACAGAGCTCGTCAAATATACACCCATTAGGAAGGCCTTTGTCCAGCTTTAGACGGCCTAAAACTGAGATAGAGAGCTTTAATATGTTAATATTTATAGTTCTCACATTGGATACCGAGCTTTAGAATATTGTCTGATGAAATTGTTTTACTTAAGGGCAGATGATGATTTATAATAGGTTTATTTAATTATTTATTATTTCATTCTTAACTTTATTTTTCATTCTTGTCGATTTTATCCATCCTAAGGTTGCCTGGAAGAGATCGCTTATAGTGATAAGGCCGCCCATTGTACTTCTACTTTTAGTTTTGTAAGTTTCTTTCTATGTTAATTTTTGTGTTAGTAGGTATTAAGTTAAGTACAATAAAGAGTTATCTATCTATCTATTTCGTTCAATTGTTTTATTTTTATGTATAAACAAGATTAAACAATTAATACGAAATGTAACGAACACTAACACTTGCCTGTGTAAATGTGTAAATACTTTTACGGAATAAGTACAGTTATTTACCAGTAATTTGGATGTCAAGGGTTCTTAAGTTACTTTACACTATTATACATAATGTTGTATTATAAAATATGTATATTCAATAACCGTGACAAGAATCAGCTGGCGTCATTAGGTTGTCATTAACGTATAATCAGCTTGACGAAGTTCACGGAATCCTGAAAAGACGTAAAACGTTGATGGACACTACAATGAAATCTCCAGTCAACCCGGGACCACGATTGTTGAAACACAGTCGAAACGTCGGGAATAATCAAAAGGTATTACGCGATAAATTCCCGTGTTTATGTTATGTTATATTATAAGACGTAAAACAATAATTGTTTCTTGGGATGGTCATAATCACCCCCTTTCGGCTTAGTACACGTGTTATAATACACCCTGTATATACGGCTAAAGCTACGTATATATTTAGATTCAATATGTGGAGAGGTATTGGTCTATTATCTACTGACATAGATACGTTTTTAGGGTTCCGGACCAAAGGTTTCCGACAGGGTTGTCTGTTTGTCTGTCATATATAGATATCTTGAGAGCTACTGATGCTATCGACTTGAAATTTGAAATGGTATAAGAAAGCGTTTTTTCACTAATATGGAATTTATAAAAATGTTGAAAAATATTCTTTTATATGACTAGCTGACCCGGTGCCCACTTCGTTGGGCGGTAATTTATAGCCTATGACACTCACAAATACTGTGGCTTTCTATCAGTAAAGAATTTTGAAAATCGGTTCAGTGCAACCTCACAAACTATTTATTTTATTAATAAACAGTTTTTAGTTTTCCTTTAAGCCGTATCGTTTTCGAGTTATTTACAATAGTGTTGAAAAAAATACCGTTCCCCCCCTTACCTCCGAAGTTTGCAGAGATAAACCCCTGAAACTTTTAATAATAACAGCTAATAGAAGTTTATGTAAATATTTCAGGAAAATTATAGCGAACTCCCTAATTTGCATAGTTTTTTAGACAAGAGGGGTAGAAAGGGAAAATGTGTTCTCCAATAAGCGTGTATCAATATACATATACTGCACTCGGCAACCCGCCTGCCAATTGTGGTGAGTATGGCAACAACCCCTCATGATCACCATGAGGGAGACCTATGTCCAGCAGTGGATATCCTACGGCTGATAAAATGATGATGTTGATAAAAAGTTTGCTCAGCAAGTCAGGTTTTTAGTTTGGACTACATATCGATACTCCTATTTTCACATAGCGCTATCAAATATACAAAAACACGTGATTGGATGCAATTTTACTTCAGTTTTTATCGAAGCGTATCTGCATCGAGTATAAAATTCGGTCATCGAAGCGTTTCGTCATTTCATATGCATATTATTAACACTCGACGTTTTTCTCGAAACTAGTATAACAAGCATTTTTAAATTTTAAATTAAAAATGTAATAAAGTTCCATGATTGTAAGCTTCGGGTATAATAGTATTATTCCTTATCGTACATCCTGCCCTGATATTCATACCTTACAAGTAGTCGGTGACATATTTTCCTATTTCGTTTTATTACTATGACTTCTTGTGACGTATTGTATACGCGCGACAGAAGCGATGCAAACCCACAACCTTCAGAGGGAACTATCAGATATTAAGCTGAAAAGAACAGATACTACACTTTGATCTTAGCCAAAAGGCCGATTTCTTTCCTCCGTCGACCGAGACACGTTCTCGGCTTGCCCGTTGACGAGCTCACCGCCGCTAACCCGGAGGTGACGTCAACCTGTCCCACATTAGCTGCTAGGCACACTTTCAATAACCGGTCCCGCCGGCGGGGCCGAAGAATACACTCTTCTTAAGGTGCAGTTTTGCACCTGGACGTTAACCATCATTACATACAAAAATCTGGCATCAGTCCAAGCCGTGGTTCGAACCTAAGTGGTGCCCTTGAGCTTGTTGCCCCAACCTACCTTTTGCGACTGGGCGCCTTCTGCGCTCGCCATAGTCCGGTAACATTGTCATGGCCATCTGCGGTCAACAAAATATATTGTCATTTCGAAAAAAAAACAACCTTCTGAGACGACATCGGGGCACGAAGAGTAGAAGGGGTGCTGGGGTTGGGCAGTCAGTCAGTCAGTGCGATAAAGATAGGCAGACAGCGCTGTTGTCCGTCGTCACTTGCACAAAATGAAGTCCTTCGACACAAAAACGTTTATTAGGGCTATTCAAAACCCTACTGTAATATGGAACTCGCGGCTTCTTCATTATTCAAATAAGGTCGCTAAAAGAAAAGAATGGGAAGAGATAAATGAAATCTTTGATTTTAATTACGCAGGAAAAACAAAGACAATATTGCGCCACAGAATCGCGACAGTAGCGAAACAGAATCGTGGTTACTTGGGCGAAGTTATACAGCCAGCAACAAAATCGCATATACAGGGCGTCCCTCGGATATGCCACATGGAGGGAAAGTACCTTGAATATTGTAGATGGAACATTTTACTGAAAGAAGACATTATTTGAATTTAAAAAACGGATGCTAATACAGGTGATTATTTTTCTCGTGTAACGGGTTCGATTCCCGGTTCAACCATGTAAATATTTAAATATCTATGAATGCAGTTTAAATTGTTTTTTAAAATAAAATAATGTATTGTTTCAGTAAAATGTTCCATCTACAATATTCAAGGTACTTTCCTTTCATATGACATATCCATGGGACGCCCTGTATATCAATGTGAACGCACGACAGCATATTTACAAAAAGTGTAAAAGCCGTGGACGAGCGCTCTAACTCATATATTTGCGCCTCGGAGGTTGACAAATATATTTTAAGCAACATTCAATTCACTAGAGGTATATATTTTGACAATTCTTATGATATTTATCTACTGTTATGTAAATTATGTTACATCTACTTCACGACAATGGGGTTCCATAGATCTTTCCTTCGCCCACTTCACACAACCAAGTAAAATTGTTGCCAACAAATAAGCTCTCAATTCGCATGAATTTTACGTGCCATAACTCCAGTATACTAAATGCTCAATAAAAAAACGAAGGGCCGCTTCTTGCTGGCGGTTATAAGGAAGGAAGACATTCAGTGACGTTAGTTTGATATATGGGCGGGCGTCTTTTGTGCGTTAGTCGTTAATACGGAGTACAATGCCTATCCGACAGGGCTTTGGAGTTACGCGCGACTTAAAGAGACCGCCCATTACACTGGTGCGTAAGTGAGACTGTAACCTTTTGAACACATTCATTACTGAATTTATTGGTCCGTTTCGGGTTTTTTTTTATTTGTGACTGATATAGGACTGATCCTTTTTGCGATATCGTTAGTTGCCTATTGTTATGTTAGCTTTTGTTGGCTTCGGCTGCTTAAAATTAGCCGACTTTCAGAATGGAGGTTCATATCAATGGTTCTGTAATATTTTCTTATAATGTCTATCTATATTTGTTACTCCGACATTTTTGGTTTGAAAGGATAATAAATACCAATGAACTACGACCAACTGACCCTAAAAAAATGATGTTGGAGCAAATATAAGTAAAGAAAATTCGTTTCATATAATTTTTAAACCACAAAAGGAGAAGTTTTTCAAGTCTTTTCATTAATTTTCGTTACATCGGTACTATGTTGTTATCATTAACCTATTCGAAAAATATTTTGTTGGCTCGACTCGATAGAACCATTTTTTTAAACTCAGTTCTGATGATCCACGAGGATCAAGGGCACTCCTCAAATATTATAGAAATATGGCGTTTCTGGTATATTCAGCAACAAGTAAAGCTTTTGCATTCAGAAAAGATGATTTGGTGAACTGAAACTGATGAAGAAGATCACAGATGGGCGTCGACTGTATTTGAAGTAAAATAAATTACGGGTAGCGATAGCGATAGATCATCATCATCATTATCGGCCTTTGCATCTATTTCAGACGAAGCACAGCTATATAATGCTGGACAATTTACACGGCATTAGCCATAAGCTAAGCAGAGCTTGTGTTATGGGTAGGTACTAGATTGCTAATATACTTAATCATCCTTTCAGCCGTAAAACTTCCACTACTGAACACATGCCTCCCTCATGGATCTCCATGAGGGGTAGTTGCCATACTCACCATGCCTGGCAAGTGTGTTGGCGAGCGCAGTATGGGATGTTGATACACGGAAAGACGCTGCTGCCCATCTTCCGGAGGTATCCCTTAGCAGGGTCTTACTGCATCCACGGGCATGAGAGGAGAGGCAACATTTTACTGCCGGTACCCTATGGCAACGCGCACATACATACATACACACATATACATACTTCATACATTTCACAACCATGTTCGTATGTTAATAACAATTTTTATTATCTATTATTGACAAAAAAAAATGATACTTCAGTTACTTTACTATGGAGGGAAGCATTGGAACTCGGGACTCAGTAATTTACCTTTGCAAGTATCATCGGTTTTTGGGTTTCGTAGCATGTTATTTTACTAAAATCGTTATTGTTCATAATTTTTTTAAGTCTATTTGTTTGCGCTTATCTCCAAAACGACCGGAAGTTTATACATACAAATAACTAAAATTGATCTCTCTGTATTAAAAACAGATTTAATAAATGCATATAAAAGTATAAATGAACGACAACAGAGTTAGTTTTTTGTCTGTCTGGTGGTTCACACTATATCCGAAATGGCTGGATGTATTTTGACGGGTACTGGTAGAGTAATTAAAACTACGAACATTTAAGAAAAATAATTAGATTTCCGCACAACAAAACAACAGAAACCGCGAACAAAGCTGCAGGTAGCAGTTCTTTTATAAATATGTTTATTGGCTGTTCTATGTTGTTTTTAATAAAAGCAGTGTGTAATTTTATTGGGTTTGGATCAGGGAGTTGAACGAAGTATTAACAAACGATAGAGCGGACTAGCACAGGATGGCATACACTTAGGGAGGCCTATATCCCAGCAGTGGGTGAAGTCGGGAAGTGAATGATGATTATATTGATGAAATGTAATAATTTACTCTAAACTTACCATCATACTCTCTATCATTACACACCGTGGCTAAGTACTGTGATCAGTACTTGAGGCGTTGTTGCCATACTCACCACACTTGGAAAGCGAATTGGCGAGCGCAGTAAGGGATGTTGATACACGGAATAATCCACGGACATAAGAGGAGGGACAACGTTCTACTGCCGGCATCCCTAGGCGGGTGCCGGGTATATTACAGGGTACATTTGCTGACCCTGCAATCAAATTTCATATTAACGCTAGGCACATTACGGAAGACATCGTCAGGGTGTTGGATATGGGAGGCACGAAAGTAGGCGTTATAAGCGTCTACTTTGATAAAAATAGAGACCTGGATGCCTACCTGGCCACTATCGGGAATACTGATGTGATAATATTCCAGATAGTGCTTCTGTTTGATTCTGCTGGGCGGGGACGTTAAAGCCCGGAGCTTTTGGTGCAGCTGTGACGTGGAGGACGCGCGTGGTTCGGCTGTGGCCAAGGAGCTAGCCGCGTCCATAGTGTAGGACTAGAGGTGTTGAACGGGGGGAGCGTACCCACCTTCCATGCGCACCGTGAGGGCCGAGATCCAGAAAGCGTCATCGACGTCACGGCTTGCTCCGCGACGCTGCTTTCCCTCACCTCGTGTCGACGAGCGGCTCGGCGGCCTGTCCGACCACAGGGCCATCATCATCACGCTACGGGTAGCTGGCGGCAGTAACGTGCGGCGACCGACCACTCGCGTCTATATGACGGAGGAGGCGAACTGGACGCTCTTTGACAGCGAGTTCCTAAGCCGGCTCGCCGACGAATATTTGGACGCGGGTAGCGTGGCGCGCGCTGCCTCGGCCGCCGACCTGGACCAGCTGGTCAAACGGTAGACAAATTACGTCGTCAGTGCCGCCGATCGCACTATCGCACATCTGAGGGAGGGCGATGGAAGGAGGCCGTGCAAATGATGGCGTCCCGAGTTCGTTAGCCTCAAGGCGGAGATGACGCGGCGATTTATGGAAATTGTTTATTTTACATATTCGTTTTATAACATATAAATAAAAGCTTGTTTTTAAACCTATTTTTTAAAATATTTTTACTTATAATTATTAATATCATTTAAACGATGCTGAATAGTAGATTGTTAACCGAGGGTCGAAAGAATCAATTCCCGAGGTATTTAGACGGCTAATAGTCCGAGTAGGAATTGATTCTTTTACCCGTGTTAAACACTTTACTTTTCATTTCCAATATGAAGAAAATAAAACTAGTTGTTTATCTAAGCTATTTATTGATAATATATAAAAATATTAGTAGTTTACTACTTATTAATAAATAAAATAAATAAATTTAACCTATTTAAAATTAATTGTCAAATTAGGACCTATTTTTTTGAATTCCGTCACAGATACATAAGTTACATAACAGATTACTATCCCGCCAATTTATGTCGACTTTTTAAATTTTAAATATGGAACTCACCGCGTAATTGTTGCGGCTTATACCGCTCAAAGAAGTTTGCGCTAAGTTCACACTGGCTGTTTAGAAAGTCACATGGCCGCAGCATTTTTTTTAATTATTTTTTTTGTACATAAAACTCTTCATAGCTGACAGCAGTTCTATGTTTAAAGTTCATTCCGGCCCTTAGGTGGGAAGTAATTTGTATGAGTTTTTCCCTCTCTATGGAGGGAAGCAGCATTTTTCAACTAATAATCAGATCAAAACAACACTACTTTCAGAGTATGAGAAATTAAAAAAAATATACGTATCTACAAGAGAATATTGTCGACTTTCTTACTAGCTCAGCCTGTATCCAGGAATCCAGACAACAAGAAATACCAGCAATATAACCTTTATGCTCTATACAGATATAAACTGATAAGGTATGTTATGTAAAAGTGATTTATATTTTACATGTTTCTTAAGTTTCACACACAACACAAGTACGCATAAAAAATACGTATAACATTTTTCCAACGCAGCATCAGAACTTACTGACCTCGACAATATTAAGGCCCCATTACATTACTTATTCAGGCGAAGGCGCGCGCTCCCGTGTGACTGCACACAAGTGAGGGAATACTTAACTCTCCTAGCTGTCAGTGTCGAAACCTTAGGTTCATAAAGCCTTGTTCACCACGCAAGCAAGTGAAGACAATAGATATGCAAAACATTTGTTTTATAGACTTCAAAAAACGTAGGAGGTTTTCATGTCGTCTGTATTTATTTTTACAAGCTTTTGTTTAGTTTCACCTGTCCCGATGTTTGTCTGCAATCAAATCTTGCAAGTTAAATTTGATCCGATTCCCGCTTACCGATTGATCTGAAATTTTGCAGATCGGATGACAGTGCAAAATTATTATGACATGGATTTGATATATGAATAATAAATAATAATAATAACTGATCTGATGATGGAACCCGAAGGTAGCCATAGGAACTCAGTAGTTAAACGACACAACACCATCGAGTTTGGACTCGATGATTGATCGAGGGAAATATTCAATGATGCTTCCATTCTTAAAAGGTAACTTGGTAAAAAACCTAGTGTAAAACACTCTTTACTAACTTAAGATCAACAGCTTGTTTCTCAAAATGTTTATCGACACATGCTGAGTAAGGTAATATAACTACTTTTCTCTCTGACAGTATCAATACCTTATGTACAAAGCCTTGTTACACAAAGGAATTAAGTAAGTAAAACGTTGAATTCAAGCAAGTGCTTTTTTATTGTACAACAAGATTTTGGCATCGCGTGTATCAATAAAAATGCGATTATACATAACACAATTAATTAAAATTACTTGCAATTTGACATAAATATCGCATAATACAACTACAACAACCTTTTCATCATCATCATCACTGCAGGGCATAGGCTTCCATTTGTGTACGCCACTTAAGCCGTTCCTGTGCTGTGCTAAGACAGGAAAGTAAGAATTTCAAAAATATTTTCCTCGAACATCATAGATGGCGTTTGTTTTCTAAAACCTATAACTAGCAGGAAACACAATTTGACAATGACAGCATTTGTTTTCTGCAAACTTGCTTTCTCCGCTTGCCAGCTCTATCTGGTAGGTTATTAGAAAATACTTTTTTAATTTTTAGTGAAAACGGCTCATTACTTTCTTATACATACAATAAATATTTAAAAAAATAGTTTATTGATGTACAATATACAAGTTTAAAATTAGGATACATAGGTTAAAATACTTAGAAATATTTGATATTAGGTAGTTATTCTGCTGAAATTTGAGCACTGCTTAAGTATCGACTTTTTTAATTTATTAATTCAAACTGTACCACTAGAGCAACATTAGTTTTTATGAGTAAGAGGTGAGTTTTTACATTTTCACACATTTGATGAAAGATAAACTATTAGATATAGATATAGATAAACAATAGGTAAAAAACTCACAGTAAGTATATTCAGATCTGAATTCGATCTAGAGTTAGTTTATTTGCATTATTACGCACAAGCTAACATGTTACCTGGAGAAATTGCTTTGAGCAATAAGGCCGCCAATTTTTACATATTTAATTGCTGATGTTTTTAATATTTGTTTTTCTTTGCGCAATAAAGTGTTCAATCATTTATTCATTCAAGCAGACGAGTGGCAGAAAAGTTTCGCTAATTACAAGTGTGAAAGACCTTGGAATGCTTTAGACCGATTACATTTTATGTGAAAACCGAAATCGAAAATGAAATAAGTGAAAATGGAAAATAGCCACGCGTGGGTCAAGGGAATAATGATTTAGTCCAAGTAGACCGAGGAAATTGTGACCTGGTTACCTGTTTTGCGAAATTGTGGAGCTAGTGACAGGTAGCATGCGAGTACGGCAATTAACCGTGTCTGTTGAACTAAACAAAATCATCATCATCATTTCAGCCGTAAAACGTCCACTACTGAGCATAGGCCTCCCTCATGGATCGCCATGAAGGGTAGTTGCCATACTCACTACGCCTGGCCAGCGGATTGGCGAGCGCAGCACAGTATTTTGATACACGAAAAGACGCAGCTGCGCATTTTCCGGTGGTCCCTTAGCAGGCTCTTACTGCATAGGGAAGGGTAACATTCTACTGCCGGTACCCCCCGCGGCGATTAAACAAAATGTTTAGCATTATTTATTTTACCTAAATGGTGGGACTGGGATGGACATGTGCTGTATACTTATCACAAGGAAGATTAATAATAGTTTCTCTAGAAGACGAGAGTCTTCAATCAGTGTGTATTACCAGTTACTAACACTTATGAAACCGAGACGTGGTCCTTCATAGCTCGTTGAGCGACTCTGAGCTTATTCATGACGCCAGTACGTCAGGAACAAGCTTAGAGTCGCTCAACGAGCTATGGAGAGGGTTATGCCGGGGTTTCTCTACGGGATCGAATCAGAAATGAGGAGATACGTAGAAAAACTCGGGTCACCGACATAGCCAAACGGATTAACACGTTGAAATGGCAATGGGGAGGCCATGTAGCTCGAACTGATGGTCGATGGAGCCGAAAGGTTCTCGAATGGAGGTCACGGACCGGCAAGCGCAGCGTAGGACATCCAATCAACTAGATGGGCAACCTGTTAAGATCTGCAAGGTCAGCAGTGGATGTGGTTCCAGCCGCAATACCTGGAGGTCCATGAGGGAGGCCTATGCTCTGCAGTGGTCGTCCTACGGTTGAAATGATGAATGATGATGAAGTCATTTTTGTATACATTATATATGAGAACTCTTAACCCCTCGTGATCAATACTTGTAGTACCATGAGGGAGGTCTATGTCAGGTCAGCACTGCAGTGGATGTCCTGAGGCTGAGATGATGAATAATGCTGGCCATTTCACACAGCACCATCTAGTCCCACAGTAAGCAGAGCATATGTTAGGCGCATCGCTCACTGGTAAGTCGAGGCGAGGTCGCGGCGTTTTATTCCTTATGAAAATGTTTTCTTAAGGAATAAAACGCCGCGACATCGCCTCGACTTACCAGTGAGCGACGCGCTTTAGAGTACCTGATGATCGATGAAATTATCTATTATTCGTAGACCAACTGAGTCACGGAGGAAGTCATAAACTATAAAATATATGTATGAGTAAAATCAAGGTAAGTTCGACTTGCACAGTGTAACCGGACCATAATATTAGGAATACTTCAGCTACTACGTGGGAGAGAGATATATTTGTTTCATTTACGCCACGGCGCGGTTTATGGGCCTGAATGTCTATCTCAATGATAAATTATTGTATGAGCTCACTCAACGTTGAAAGTAAGTGAGAAAAAATATTATTTTCCGTGATCACCGTCGCAATTAAGGAGGGAAGAGGCTTATTGAAACAATATGATTACGTACATAAATAAGTTATTTTCTTGAATATACGCCTTTGATGCCAAAGTCAGAAAGTGTTCGTTTGTTTGGACAAAAAGGCACACATAAATTTCAATGTACAACATACAACAAAACACATCGAAATTAAATAAACCACTTAATTGAATTCGATAGATATATATTTTTTTTTATCAATCAAATCAAAAGAGAAATAAAAAAAATGCTGGATACTACAAACGCCGTGGGGTGCCGGCAGTAGAATGTTGTCTACATTCTTCTGCCGGCACCCCACTATTGTAGTATCCAGCATTTTTTTTTTATTTGTTATTTTTCTCCTCTCTTGTCCGTGGATGCAGTAAGAATCTGCTAAGGTATAGATCCGGAAGATGGGCAGCAGCGTCTTTTCGTGTATCAACATCTCATACTGCGCTCGCCAACCCGCCTGCCAAGCTTGGCGAGTATGGCAACACTCCCTTCATGATCTTGGAGATGCCTGTGTCCAGCAGTGGATGTAGCTACAGCTGTGCTGATGACTACAAACGACCCTACCTATAGTCCTAAACTAAGCAAAGCTTGTACTTTGGAAAACAGATGATTGATATAATACTTAAATATTTTTTTTTGTAAATTCATACATTACTTACGTAGAAAAATACTCAGACACGAGACAACTATCTGCAGAACAATTACTCATAATTGTTCCGTGGCGGGAACCGAACCCGCTACCTCCTGCGTGTAAGCCAGCTATTAGACCAACTGAGCCACAGGGACAGTCAATGAAATAACCATAACAGCTAGTTTCAGAAGAAAAGGACTGCTTACCGCTAGAAAGTAAATAGCCTAACACGCATTATTTCAATAAAAAACTAGCGCTACCAGCTGTTTTGCCCTTATTAAATAAAACAAGAGATCAGGATACATTGCTGTACGAACGGGTTATGAGAGGACGGTTTTTATGTTTTCCTTCTTCTTGGCTTCATCCGTACTCAAAAAAACAATGAGCCTGATTAAGCGCCACCACGGCCAAATGTTAATCTAAGCTAAGACGACCTCAGTGACCGTATAAACTAAAAGCACATAAAGCTGAACGTTTTAATAGCAATCGAACCGATCGAACACACGAGCCGTCAAGTCGTTCCGCCTGGAACAAACGCTTTAGAAATAATTGTATGCACATAATTATTTGTGCAACGCCTGCTTTGTGCGGACAGCGGGAACAAAGCGTAGGGAGACGCGGCGAAACCTCACTTATGTCGGAGAAACGTGGTGACTGGAAGAGATTTATCATAAAAGCGTAAGTTTAGCGTAAAGTAGTAAGTGTAGTGCTTAACTTAACACGAGCTTTAACGGTGAAGGAAACATCGTGAGGAAACCCGCGGCTTAGTTAGCTTCTGACGTATTGACCTGTTCTTTCCTCTAAATAATAGCTGACTAAGCTAAGAGAATGGTATAGGTGCTGGGCAAGCCTAATCCATCTTACAACGTCCCAGGCAGGGCAGCGTCCCGTACAGCATGATTACCAGTTGCTGACGCTGTATAAATCATCTATAATGCTTAACTCTGAACACACTCATATTTAGAACTAGGTACCATAGTAACTTCTGCTCATCTCAAAAATAGCTATCTAAATTAATGATATTTTATATCTCACATAGCTATTGGGGGGTACCTGAGTTCATACATTTCCTGACGCCTCCCTATAATCTTACATGTATGAGCTCCGGTATTTTTACTTATTCCAATATTAAAAAGATATGTTTTTTGACAATAAAATTACTTCATAAATCACACCTCCTTAATTATTCATTATACGCTTGCACTTGAAACACTAAAAATTATCATGTTTTATCACATACATTTATAAAGATGCTTACGACAATCATTGAGTTTTATAACTAAAACAGCATTTATCAGTGTTTTGATACGATAATATAAAATAAACAAAACTGTAATAATTCTAACAAAAAAAATCAATAGAAGTTTAGTACTGACATTCGACTTACATAATCTGTGACGCCGGTCTCACGCACCGGGTTTGCGCCAAAACTACGGAACGTGAACTCGCGTCGCCGTTTTAGGTTGGACCTATCGTAAGGGACGTGCAATAAGGCGACTACTCGAAATCACAACGCAAATTGATAGCTGGTTAGAAAGTTATTCGACTTTTTCGATCCACCCGGTCTCACAGACATATAGGTCACATTGTCATTTTTAAACTTTCGCGATCACAACACATTATTAACATACATATAACCGGGTATTTAACGCGTAAATTACCTTTATTATTTCCCGACTTTTCGCTTGGATTGCACCAAGCATGGTCCCGGGAAGACTGATGTGATGGAGGTACCGCAGCAAAGCGAAGGCGTTTGTTGAACTACCCTCACTTGATCTTCATAAAAAATATTAGGGCCGGTTCCCACTGGGACAGCACACTACACTGACTGTATCCACATACTGAGTTGATTTTTCACGCCGAGTACACTTTGCTATCACTGGATTCCATGAGACAGAGAGTCTGAAACCGTCTTCACGATTGAAATTAGGATGCTTTTTAATCTCAATCGCTTCCCGAACCATTCTCTTATAGTAGTGCCTCTCGTTGGCTAGGATTTTTGGGTTGTGTAATTCAATCCAGTGATTAGGTCCTGAGTCTACTATATGCTCTGCTATAGCAGACTTGTTTATTTGTCGATTTTTCACGCAAGAAATACCCGGTTATATGTATGTTAATAATATGGGTCACAAATGGCGGGTTTTAAAAAACCCCATATCTTCTGTTTCAATTTATATTCATATTTCAGTTGTTTTTTGTTTATTATTTCTTCATGAGATCCTCAGACAAAAAAACAATTTAAGTCCCATTTAAAACAACCTCATTTATCAAAAATCCCCTGCGACCATCGTTTTGCATTGATGTTATTTCTCTCCATACGTTTTCAATGTTATCAAATCGAATCGTCTATTTAAGAATTATACTTGGACATAGAACATTGATTAAACCCCCACACCTTAAATACTACCTGGTTAATCAAAATTGGTCATAATTCCTATATAAAATTATTATTTATATTTAAAATTTAATCAATGTCCGATCATCCGTTCAAATGTTATCCTCGAACCTCGAAAATTCAGAGCCGAAATACCTAGCTGCCACTAAGAACTTCATTCACTTCGCTCAATCGTTCGACTAGGCTTGCCTTCAGCACCTTAACCATCCTCTCAGCCTAGTTGGCTATATTCAGAGGAAAAAAAATATGTGCCTTTTATACCGCAAGACTCGAGACGACACGTTAGTGAGACCAAAGTGTAAATAAAGAAAGACCAGGATACCTTCACATCAGATAGGAATAATGTTATTGAGAGAGAGGGTTAGGAACATACGAGTAATTCTCAAAAACAATAATTTCAAGTTTAACCTTGTCTCATGAAAGGAAAATAAATATTTGGTGTTCAGTTACGCCCATGTCACCAAAGTGCATTATGAGGACGGCTTATCCAGATAGCCTCCTCGTATCCATGTCAAGATACGAACGAAAACCGCAGGTGTTTCATTATTCCGTTTTAATGGCGTAGCGCCATCGGGCTACGCGTCAGCTCATCCGTGACTACAAAATAATCTAATACCATTGTCTATAAATTTATCCAAGTATAAGCTTCTGAACGAAATTTGGATTTGGTAGTATCCTATTTTGGCTTAGAAGCTTATACTCGAGGTATTCGTAAATAGGATGAAATTGAGAGCTTCAGTTGTTTAACTTCAATAAAGAATTGAGTTGACTTTTCTTAACGCTTGTTGCATTGTTAACGTTAACTCAGGTTTGTATGGATTATTGTTTTTCTTAGTACTGAGACAATATGTATTATTGATAAAAACTACGTATAAAACTCAATATCGCATTCATTTTGTATGTGATTAACTAAAAAATCACAGTAATAGTATCGTAAACTGAAACCACAAGATAGTTTGAGATTTTTGGATATCTAGGCTGTGAAATCCAGCTAGTATTGTTTAGCGAAAAGGTCTCTTTCAGTACCAGGCTATTATATTAAAGAAGTTCGATGTCTGAGGTTGATAGCAAATTAATCAGTACTTAGTTAAAACTGTTGGTTCTGAAGAGTTTTCGTAGACATTCTACGGCGTAGAGGCGATAAAGAGAGCTACGAATATATAATGTGTTACATTAGCCTATGAAATGATATAATATTAAGCAGTAAATAATGAGCATGCTAGTTGCATCAAAGGTTAAATATATACAAAAAAATGTTGATCATTGTATTGGTTTATTCCAACAATATTATAATCTTATATAAAGATAAATATAAATTGATTTTGTACAAATACTAATTTAATACTGTATCAAAACCATTCATAATTGCATAACTCCAATAATCGTTTTAATTTTAGACTCAATAATTCAGCACACACTCATAAACATACAAAAATTATGTTGGTTTATGGAAAATACAATTTGTATTACATTTCACATTCCCATTGCGCCCATAAATATCCAAGAGAAGTGTGTGAAAGTAGTGTTGAGCGAATACCATGAGAAATGATAATGCCGTTTTATGGAAATTGTTTATGCTCGTGTGAAAAAGATTATCCGCAAGAATAACTCTATGCGCAGTAGTAGCCTGTCTTTATATAGAATTAGAGTTCAATTTCGGTTGTGCATATTCAAGGCCAACCCGCAATAACAGTGTCAGTAATAAAAATACACATAAATGAAAAAAACTAAAGACATTGCAAAGACCTTTTAAGGCGACGCTACGGTAAACAATAGTTTGAATATAATTGTGTAAATACAATATTAAAACGTGGACTGAGAGGGGGGACCGTAGTGGCGCCGACAACCATATAAACTGTTTAACGCTAAAAGCTAGCTGAAATGAAAAGAGGTAAGCGCGAAAACATTAACCACAGTTATCGTTTAAAATAAAACTCTCCCTCTCTCTCTCTCTCTTCAATCGGTCCCTCATTGCTGAGGATCGTGACTCCGTTTGATTCAGTCTACTAGCTGTCTCCATCGTTCCCGTTCTGTAGCTTGGTGGAGTGCGTCGCTGACAGGTATTTTTAGTTCCTCCGCTATTTTAGTTATGTGTTTTATTTATAAATAAAACTAATGTTAATTAAAATCCAACCACCATTTTTAAAAGGGTGTACAGAAAATTTTGAGGCATAAATCGGTTTCGTTCACCTTTAAAGTTAAAATATATGTTTTGATAGAGTAGTTTTTGGGATAGCAAAGAAATCGAGTAAACCAAGTACCAATTTGAAGTAAAAAACATGAAATTTAAGTAAGAAAAGTAAATAAATACAAAAGCTTAAATAAAAGACGTGTACAAAGGCGAGCTTAACCCTAAGAAAAAAATTCTTCCAGCAAACCTTTGAGGATAGGAAAACTGTTTATAAAAAGGTTACTTGTACAGTAAACAAAAGTAATGACTATATAAATACATGTTGCTACAAAACAAAGATAAATAATAAACAGACTAAATAAGCAAATCGTTATAAAAAATTTAAGACCAATAAACTATCCGTATTGAATATTTTGTAATTGCTGAGAACAGTTAAAATCTCCGACACCAACAACTCCAATGCGTCGTATTATACTAGAAATATGTTATGCTTATAATGCCGTGGGGTGCCGGTAGTTGAATGTTGCCCCTCCTCTCATGCCCGTGGGTGCAGTAAGAGCCTGCTAAGGGATACCTCTGGAAGATGGGCAGCAGCGTCTTTCTGTTTATCCACATCCCGTACTGCGCTCGCCAACCCGCCTGCCAAGCGCGGTGAGTATGACAACTACCCCTCATGGAGATCCATGAGGGGCCTGTGTTCAGTAGTGGACGTTTTACGGTTGAAATTATGAATGCTTATAATAAATCCGTTTGAATTACATTCTCATAATAAGATCAAAGCAGTTCAAGCAGAGAATATTTGAACGAGCATCCGTAGTTTTATTTTTTTCTATGACAATAATGTTCATCTTTCGTTGAGAAAATTCATATAAAGGCCTATTAACCAATTGCATGAGAAATGAGAATTGTTTATCGGTATTCGGTGAATGCTCTATTTCTCTCCACTCTGATCAACTGAACAAATCCACAAGTGGATCTTTTTCTACTTTTTGTTTCAGTCAAATTCATTACAGCAATGGATCATCCATTACCTTTTTATATTATATTTTAATTAAAAAGGTAAATAATCGATAATCGGTAATAACCGATTATCGATTATTTTCCACTACATTTGACACATGTTAAAAACGACAATAAACGTTAGAAAGACAGTAAATGTAACACAAATACCACTGTTTGTCGAAAATGACAGCAACTGTCAAGAAACAATACAGTAACAATATTTTAACTTGACACTGGCGGAATTGTGTAAAACCAAACACAAAAAGCTACAAAATAAAAAGACAAGACAATAGTTTTATCACTTTTGTTATCTAGGCTGTGTACGAAGTATCGTTGTTGGCCCTAACTTTACTACCAAGTCTGTAGTTATGATAAAAATACAGTGAAACCTCTGTACTGTAGCTAGCCTGTAATCATTGCAAACGGGGAAACAGGGAGAGCAAAGATACCAAGAACTTTCATCGTTCTGTTTCGAAAGTCATCGTCAATGCGAATCAATAAATTCAACCCTTTTTATGATTCAGTCATTCGCTTTTATTGACAACGTACGTGCTTCCGAACGTGCATCATTTCACGGCAGTAAAAAAACTCAAACGACTCTTTATATCGCGTACGATGTATAAAAATGTTGACGCTACAATTTTTTCACAATTTGATTACGTAAGAGAATATTTACGCTTTTGTAAGTGTTTGAGGAGTGTAATTCTCGTTCTTACTAATTTATTTTGTACTTTGACGTTAAAATTCATTGACTTAAAAAAGTATTGCTGTTTTACAATTTAAATCCATTGTAATTATTGGTCGTAGCAGAGTCATAAATAACACAATGCCAGCGGGAATTCCAGCATTTTTACTTTATATGCAAATTAAGTGTGGTGAAGAAATTATTTAGGCAACATTATTGCAGGGTCCATTAAGCACTGACATCGCAAAATTTTCGGGAAGACAATTGAAATAAGGCGGTCCGAGGCGGATTAAAAGTGACGAAGAAAAAGAGAGAGGATCTTAAAAGTTTTATTCAAACCATATTAATGAGAGATTTTTTGCGATCTAACGAGATGAGAACAGCATCCTAAAACCTCTTTAGACCAATGAAATACAGGTCTAGAGCACGGCTTCCAAATTAAATCGCGCCATCAACTACATACCCCAAAGTAAAACTCTGCGCGGTCTTACAAATTCACAATCATACAAGTTTCATCACTTCGAAATTCACGACTAGCTGGAAGGTCCCTCAGTATAGAAGAAATAAGGACACTAGGGAATCGATACTGCCAACGCATCAAATGCCATACCAACCAGTTAGCTAGAGCACTGAATGCAAAACCCCAAACGAAAAACCAGTTGAAACGAAGCCACGTTATAAACCTATTATAAGAAGGACAATGATCTAGTAAGTCCGTATCCCCAACGACATTGCACAATACAACCAATCCACTAATAGTCTATTGACTCATCAATCATCTCAGCCGTAGAACTGGTCCACGTCCACTGCTGGACATAGACTCCGGGATGTTGCCATACTCGCCACGCTTGAGAGGCGGGTTGGCGAGCGCACGGAATATTGATACACAGAAGACGCTGCTGTCCATGTTCACCCGCACACCATGGCAAACAACCGTGTATTATTCAAGTGTCTATTGACTATAAAGCCGTGTTGGCCGAGTGGTATGTACCCCCGACTTTCAATCCGAAGGTCGTGGGTTCGATACCGGCAGTGCACCAATGGATTTTTCTTTCTTGAAAAATGTATGTGCACACTTAACACGTGCTTTAACGGTGACGGAAACATCGTGAGGAAACCCGCGGCTTAGTTAGCTTCAGACGTATTGACCTGTTCTTTCCTCTGAATAATAGCTGACTAAGCTGAGGGGATATCATTTTGTTTTCCGATAATGTTGTGGCTTAAAATTGCCTTACCCGCTCTCAACACGTTTATGATACTTTTACATACCTGACACTGGCAGAGTTGCAGCAAGTGGCATGCATCAGCCATTAAAAAGAAAAGAAGAAGAAGAAGAAGAAGCTGAGGGGATGGTATAGGTGCTGGGCAAGCCTAATCCATCTAACAATGTCCCAGGCACTGCAGCGTCCCGTACAACATGATTACCAGTTGCTGACGCTGTATAAATCATCTATAATAGATGCAAAGGCCTTATTTTTATTGACTATAGAGAAACAAATATCTGTGTTATCTACGAGCATTCTTCGTGAAAACGTAAATGCAACGATGACAGTTTGATTGTTAAATATATATAATATGCAATGGACAATTTAAATACATTATTTTTTTTTGTCAAAAAAGGGTTTTATTGCTCAACAGCATAATCTCCTTTTAACTCGATTTAAGTTTATTTGTATTTTATTTAGTCTTTATTAAACTTTCGCGATCACGACACATTATTAAAACATATTATTTAACCGGGTATTTATCGCGTTATTTACCTTTATTACTGCCCGACGTTTCGACAGGATTGCACCCATCGTGGAATACTGTTGTAATGCCGGGAAGACTGTTTATTTTATTTAGGAAGACTATGTTGGATCTTTACTCAACTTTAAAGGGTAGATAGTTTATGTTTTGCTATCCGCTTTAGACTACCGTCATTTTGAATTGTGGGCCGACGTATCGCGCGCCCTCTGCGAGTGAGCGTCACCAGTTGACTTTCGTGACCAGAAGATTTCGGTCGCGCCTCATATTATTAAGGGTTATCCCGTGGATATTCGAAGCCTAACTCATTTTCAACGTTGCCGTGCAGTGTCTATTGTGTGAGACGTTCTCGCCAGTGTGCTGTGCCAATTTTGATAGTGTTTTTGAAACGCTCAGTGCTATCGCTCGCCTCCGCCGCCGAAACCAGGTCCACGTGCAAGGCCCTCGTGAAGAATCGTACGTAGTTTGAGGTAGGTGGCAGACTTAATTATCTACCCATTTGCGAGCAAAGAACCACCCAATTTTTACCCCTTGGTTGATACAGCTACATATATTTTAATTTATTTATTAATTAATGGTCCTTCAAAAACAATTCCTTACCAGCCCAAAGCAGTCGTACTCAAACACTGTGTATTTTATTTATTTGACTCATTTAGTCCAGCGTCATGTCTATGTTCTCTTGATGCAATACAATACACAATAAAGAGTTTTCTAACTATTGTAGCGCGACGAATGCACCTTTAAATCGTACAGTGTGTTAGAACGCTTCCGGAACGGCTTCGAAGAAAGGTACCTTGCCTCTGCCAACCTCGCCTAGATGGCGCGCGCGGGCGCTTCCCGACAATCCGCCATTACGCCGAAATCCGCGAACAGGCCGCATCAGCGCGCCGCGATCTATTGTGTTTTAGCTTGTTTTATATTGATTTATTGTATATTTTATCCCGTGTGTTTATTGATTAAATTTACCATTTATCGTGCAACGAACTCTCTTTTAAGGCAAGTCCAAACCCTGAGAGACAAATGGTACCTAGCCTACACTATCTATTTTCAAGTTCTCGCTTTCATTTGTAAGTATTTAGGCTACTCATAGCTGAGTCTGTGAGAACCTCCCGGTGCCCGCAGGATTATTGGCATATACATACATACCTACGAATTGTTTGAAATTTGCTGTCCCAATGATGATTGATTCCTCTTCGGAGGCGGGTGTTGCGTATTGTAAACAATTGTGGATTTCGTGTAGGGTCGAGCGCTGGATGAATATTGCATTGTATTGGCGAACAAATGTTTTTATTTGCGTTCAGGTGACAAACTAGCACGTAGTTTTATGAGTAACGGTGGTTGAATTTATTTGATACTGCAAGCGTCAACTGAAAATTTTAATAAAATTACTACTAGTAGGTAAAACCTTTAATTTGACTTTTTTACTAATATTTATTTTTTTTACGATAAGATTACGTTACTTGACACTGGTAGAATAGTATTAAACCTTAACCTAAAAATGTTATCTTGACATCTATTATAGATGTTTTAGATATGTCAGCTACGTCATCGACGCAAAAAGTGCCATGGCCATTACGTAGGCCTGCACCAATCGTCTGGGCTAAGTTATCTATACTAAGAGAGAAGTCCGTGTCGATACGTCTGAAGCGTGGGTTTTCACAATGATCCTCTTCACAGTTCAAAAAAAAATTAAGGACTGTGCATCTATTATAGATGATTTATACAGCGTCAGCAACTGGTAATAACGCTGTACGGGACGCTGCAGTGCCTGAGACATTGTTAGATGGATTAGGCTTGCCCAGCACCTATACCAACCTTAGCTTAGTCAGCTATTATTCAGAGGAAAGAACAGGTCAATACGTCTGAAAGCTTACTAAACCGCGGGTTTCCTCACGATGTTTCCTTCACAGTTAAAGCACGTGTTATGCAAAAGAAACCTATTGGCGCATGGTTAGGAAAAAAGTCTCATTCAACATCTCAGCCGTGTAACTACAGTGCTGCCCACATCCACATGGACACAAACCTCCCTTATAGATCTCCTAGAGCATGAGGGGTTGTTGCCATACTCTCCAAGTTTAGCAGGCCAGTTGCCGAGCGCAGTACGGGATGTTGATACATGGAAAGACGTGGACGTAATCCATTTTCCATGGGTATTCCTTTGCAGACTCTTACTGCATCCACGAGAAATAAAGAAGAGGCAACAAACTACTTCGCTCATTAGATTTCAATAAAGCCCTAACGAATTAATTATTAATTTGGCTGTCATCATAAAGTTTGGAAACAGTAAAATTATGTAAATTGCTATACATACATATGTAATTTACTGTAACAACTGTCGTCTGGACAGAATACAACTTATCGGGCAAATGAAAGTCAAAACACACGTCCATGATTTCCATAATAGATATAATGAAAACTTTACTATGGAAATTAGGCCCATAAAAAACAATGAAACTTCAGTAACGATTTCGTTATGAATAGTTAGTCGTGAGTATGACGTGCGTACTTATATAAGCTACATGACGATTTGCCCACGACTTTCGATCCGAAGGTCGTGCGATACTAGCGTCGACGAATGTATTTTTGTTACTCTAATAATATACGTGTATTTGTATTATTCCTCTGAATAATAGCTGACTAAGCTGAGAGGATGGTATAGGTGCTGGGCAAGCCTAATCTATCTAACAATGTCCCAGGCACTACAGCATCCCGTACAGTATGATTACCAGTTGCTGACGCTGTATAAATCATCTATAATAGATGCAAAGGCCTTACTTATTTGTATTATTATAATGTAGAAACGACTAGCTGACCCGCGCGGTTCTAAATCAAAACGATTAAAATAAAAATTGTCTCGGCAACCCCTAAATAGTTTTAAAATACCTTTTTATTAATTAATACCTTACACGATGGTAAAATCAAAAAAAAGGTCATCCCCTTATGTGTATGGGAGGTACGCTAACACAAATAAACTATTTATTTAGCGTCATTTCGTACCGGTATCTTGGCGTCATTATTTTATACAGCGTGTCCCGTAATTGGGGTACTAAGCCGAAAGGGGGGTTTTCTACCCCCCCTGGCAAACAACGTTTGTTCTACGACTTTCTTGATTTTCAAGTTTTTCAGTGATAAGATAACGTTCAAAGTTTATACCAATTTCATAAGAGTGACAACCCTGCTCTCAGCTGTTACGGGCAATGACCTATTGACCGCCGGGGATTCCCGCGGCGCGCCCGCAACGCGCTTGTGCGTATATTGAGTGTGGGTATAGGTGCGTGGTGTGCGTAGGCGCGTAGGTATGTATTACGGACACACGTCTGTTATACATTAGGGTTGACAGCGACTTGGAAAACTTTAATTTTGTATGGAAACCTGAAAATACGTTTTTCTGAAATCTTTCTTCGCCTTTGCATTCCTTTGGTGGGGGGTAATTTGCAGCTCCTGGCTTCATACCCCAGTTACGGGACACCTTGTATATCCATGCAAATTACAGTTTTCTAGGACTAATAGTCCCTTTGTAAAGCTGCAAACAGACAGACAAACAAATCGAAACTATAACGGTTCCTTGTTGTACTACGGAATCCTAAAAAAGGCTGATGAGTCTGAATCCTATACGACAAGAAAATCCGTAGCCCATCTGCTACGGATTTTCGTAGCCTAATAGTCTAATAGTCCGATCCAACTGATCCCAATACTACGATATATTTTGATGAAGTGACATTTTCAGACAAGAGTTTTTGTCCGGAAAGAGGGTTATATTTTATAAGGTAACTCATATACCTCAACCAAATATGAGTTACGTTGGTCATTGGAGCCTAACGCCGTTAGCCCATTTTTGGGAATACATAAGTCTGTGGATATGCACACAAGTTATCAGAATGTTTGTGTTTGTTTACTTAATTTTTTGAAAACATTAATTTTAATTTTCTGCGGACTGACAAAATTTATCGCAAAATTGTATACTGATTTAGCAGGTTCAAAAGTCAAGCTTATTTTTAATCATAAAAAGGGCTTTGACTCTTATACGATTATGACGCCCTGATTATTTCAGACTTAATCAGTTAATTAACTTAGCTACTACAACTTAAGTAATCTTATCTTAGTAGATAAGAAGAAGTAATTTAATAGTTTAAATACATGTAATAATACTTAAGTAATTTAATAGTTTAAATAAACATTTTTGACATCTTCTGATAAAGGATCTGATGAAATAACAATACAATTACCAATGTACTATAGAGGTATATAATTTATTAGAGTTAAATTTAGTAGTCTTTCGCTCGAGTTCAGAGTTCATATAAATGTTTTAAGCATAATCGATAACAATCAAGCTTTTATTTAAGCCATAATTTGTTGATGTTCAACAACAATCATACTGAACCTGATCGCCATAGTCATTTGGACATAGTCTCTACCTGGATTTTGACATTAGACTAAATTACTAATTTAGATTTTTTTGTTACTCATGTAGATAAACTACTATTGGATAAGTGTGGTTAAACACTATAAAAATTACAAACTATAGAATAATCTATAGCGAAATCTTCTAGTCATTGCTACTGGATGCAACTTCTTATATAGTATCAGTCTTTGTAGTATCAGTCTTATAGCACCCATAATGATGCTGTGTCAACTAATGTAATGATGGTGGACCCATTGTTATTAATATTCAAAATCGCATGACGCCACGCGTAGGTACAGAGTTTATGACTTGGTGTGACGTCAGTCCCCACTTCTAAACTTCAATGCGCTTTAGCTAAGTTTCATTAACTTTAAAAAGCAAAATATCCATGTCTATTATTTTATTTTGGTGTTGTCGGACTGAGTAGAATTTTGATTTTTCAGATTCTGTTATCATGTCAAATTACGGTGTTGTTGGAACATTAAAGTTAATATATAAGTAAATAATATGTTTTAATTATTTTACTCCGTGTTTTTATTAATTAATACTAATTGGATTGCAACTAAAAAAGTTAAATAACTTTTAGAAACAAATAAAGCTGAACCTTATAAAAACTGATTGCCTTGTTCGTAAATGTTTATAAGCCGCGGGGCAGTAGAATGTCTCCTCCTCTTATGCCCGTCGATGCAGTAAGAGCCTGCTAAGGGACACCTCCGGAAGATGGGCAGCAGCATCTTTTCGTGTATCAACAACATCCCATACTGCGCTCACCAACCCACCTGCCAAGCGTGGTGAGTATGGCAACTACCTCATAGTGATCCATGAGGTAGGCCTGTGTTCATCAGTGGACGTTTTATGGCTGAAATGATCTTGTTCATAAACCGCTTGTTATTCGGATTTGGCCAATAACAGATAATTTATGGGTACAGGTTACCAGAGCCATTTAGAGTTATACACGAGGATCTTTTGTTCGCTGTTAAAAAATCCCCCTTTTCAATAAAGGGATTTCAAATGAATTGAATTAGAATAGGCGCCGGATGATATAAAAATATTGCGATTGTAATGAATATGTCTTTGTCATATTTTATATTATAAGCGTTGTCATGAAATATTTGTTTTCAGCCAGTCGAGCAAAAATCTATATGTATCGAGATATCATCATCATCATCATCATTTCAGCCATAAAACGTCCACTGATGAACACAAGCCTCCCTCATGGATCTCCATGAGGGGTAGTTGCCATTCTCACCACGCTGGGCAGGCAGGTTGGTGAGCGCAGTATGGGATGTTGATACACGGATAGACGCTGCTGCCCATCTTCCGGAGGTATCCCTTAGCAGGCTCTTACTGCATCCATGGGCATGAGAGGAAGGGTACCATTCTACTGCCGGCACCCCACGGCGTATCGAGATATATTATGATGGAATCAAATGAATGAAAAGTAATACATAAATCTTATAAATATATATAAATATGACTAAATATATATAATATCATCATCATCATCATCATCATTTCAGCCGTAGGACGTCCACTGCTGGACAAAGGCCTCCCTCATTGATCTCCAAGTACTGCGGTTGGAAGCCGTCTGCATCCACCGCCGACCAGCAGTTCTCACCAAGTCGTCTGCCCATCTTGTAGGTGGACGTCCTACGCTGCGCTTGCCGATCCATGGCCTCCATTCGAGAACTTTGCTGCCCCATCGGCCATCTGTTCTGCGCGCTATATGGCCTGCCCATTGCCACTTCAACGTGCTAATCCGTTTGGCTATGTCGGTGACCCGAGTTCTTCTACGTATCTCCTCATTTCTGATTCGATCCCGTAGTGAAACCCCGAGCATAGCCCTCTCCATAGCTCGTTGAGCGACTCTGAGCTTGTTCATAAGGCCAATAGTGAAGGACCACGTCTCGGTTCCGTATGTCATCACTGGTAACACACACTGGTTGTAGACTTTCGTCTTAAGGCACTGAGGTATGTTGGACGAAATGACGTTGCGCAGTTTCCCAAACGCTGCCCATCCGAGTTGGATTCGACGATTGACCTCTTTCTCGAAGTTGGACCTACCTAATTGGACTGTTTGTCCTAGGTATACATACGTACGCGTCTACAACTTCAAGAGCCGAGTTCTCAACCATAACTGGGGCAGGCACGACATGGACATTTGACATGATTTTCGTCTTGTCCATGTTCATTTTAAGGCCTACCCGCTGGGAGACTCGATTGAGGCCTTCGAGCATCGTGCTGAGCTCTTCCATCGATTTTGCCATGACCACAATATCGTCGGCAAATCGAAGGTGGGTGATGTATTCGCCGTTAATATTGATGCCCAGCCCTTTCCATTCCAGGAGCTTGAAGGCATCTTCCAAAGCGGTCGTAAACAGTTTCGGAGAGATTACGTCTCCCTGTCTTACGCCTCTTTTTAAGGGAATCGCCTTCGAGCTCTGTTCTTGTACTCGGTCTGACATAGTGGCGTTTGTATACAAACACTTCAACACTTCGATGTACCGATAGTCAATTCGGCATCGTTGGAGAGACTCAAGCACCGCCCATGTTTCGATCGAATCGAAGGCTTTCTCATAGTCCACAAACGCAAGACATAGCGGCAAGTTATACTCTTCGGTCTTCTGTATGACTTGCCGCAGCGTATGTATGTGGTCTATGGTACTGTAGCCTTTTCGGAACCCGGCTTGTTCGGGAGGCTGGAAGTCATCAAACCTGCGTTCGAGACGGTTCGCGATGACCCTTGAAAACAGCTTATAAACATGGCTCAACAGCGAGATGGGTCTGTAATTCTTAAGTAAGGTTTTGTCACCTTTCTTGAAGAACAGAACCACCACGCCCTTGTTCCATGCTTTTGGCGTCGTACTTTCAAGCAAGGCGGAATTAAATAGCTTCTGAAGGACTTTAAGTACCGGTGATCCACCCGCTTTCAGAAGCTCTGAAGTGATTCCGTCCTCACCCGGCGCCTTGTCGTTCTTAAGCTGTTTCAAGGCCATCCTGATCTCGTACAGGCTGATTTCCGGGATATCCTCGGTATAATGTCGGGTCAGTTTAGCTCTTGGGTCGTTGGCCGCACTGCAAACAGGTTTCGTGACCGAATCGTAGAGCCGTCCATAGAACCTTTCGACTTCCCTTAACACTTCTGCTTTACTTAACGTTATGCTGCCATCTTCCCTCTTCAGCTTCGTCATCTGGCTCTGCCCAATAGAACTATCTCTCGCGAACACTTTGGAGCCTTTATTCCGCTCTATCGTAGCTTTAATACTGGCTGTATTAAAGGTACGAATATCGTGCCGCAAGGATTTCCAAATTTGTCTATTGAGCTGCCTGTGTGACTGAGCATCATCGGGAGACTGCAGTCGCAAAGAACGTCGTTCAGCCATGAGGTTTAGGGTGTCATCAGAAAGTTTCTGAGGTCTATTAGTACGGGGGGTCTTAAAGAACTGAGACCCCACCGTATGGACGGTTTCTACGAACCTGTTATTGATCTCGTCCACCGATGCATCTACTCCTAGACAGTCAAAAATCCATTGAAATCCGGCGCCGGACCAAAGTCCACAACGGCGAAATCAGGGTTATATAAATCATAAGTGGAACCGTGTGACCAGACGCGGTGACGGCACGAGGATCTTTGACCAAATGAGGGCCAATGACCGGACAAAAAAGTAGAGGTCGTTTGACGGCGCGGTGGTTTGATGACATGCACCAGGTCGCGGGGAACTCCCGGCTTGGTACAGCGCAAAACCGACTTACGAAGCATTTACAAAGGAAGGCCTTCACCCAGCAATGTATAAAATATCTATAGGCTATGTATGATGGTGATGATGATATGACGTTTCCCGCTTGAATTGATTCTCCTCTCTTCCAGCCATAGGACACCCACAGCTGGACATAGGCCTCCCGCATTTATCACTAAGTACTGATCATGTCGAAAGATTCTATGGACAGCTCTACGATTCGGTCACTAAACCTGTCTAAGTGTGGTTAACCTTAGAGCCAAACTGACCCGACACTATACCAAGGATATCCCGGACATCAGCCTGCACGAGATTAGGATGGCGTTAAAACAGCTTAAGAACAACAAGGCGCCGGGTGTGGACCAAATCACGTCGGAGCTTCTGAAAGCGTTTGGAGAGGAAGGAAAGAGTTTCTGAAGGACTTTAAGTACCGGTGGTACTTAGTCCTTCAGAAACTCTTTAATTCCATCTTGCTCGAAAGTGCAACGCCAAAACTGTTACTGTTCTTTAAGAAAGGTGACGGTCTGTAGTTCTTAAGCAAGGTGTCTTGCTTAAGAACTACAGACCGATCGCTTTTGAGCCATGTTTACAAGCTATTTTCACTTAATAACTTATATTATTCACTTCTGCCCCTCAAGTAGATGTTTACGTTTTTTTTTGCTAAAGTGCGGACGTACTGTGCATTAAATATAACTCGATTGAGGTTGCTTTTCGGTATGAATCAGCCCTGTACAGTTAAAACAAGCTTGTTCGAGGGTAAATATTTTTAGGAGAGTATATTTAAGCGAATATCCTCTCCTCTCTTGCCCGTGGATGCAGTAAAAATCTGCCAAGGAATACCTGCGTAAGATGGGCAGCAGCGTCTTCCCGTGTATCAACATCCCGCACTGCGCTAGCAAAACCCGTCTGCCCAGCGTAGTGAGTATGGCAGCAACCCCCTCATGACCAGTGCAGATTCGGGCCTATGTCCAGCTGTGGACGTCCTACTGCGTTATATTAATAATGATGATGATTCGAATAAAAAATACAACTCGATTAATATTGCGATTCGGTAGGAATCAGCGGCCAGTACAGTCAAAACAAGCCAGTTCGAGGGAAAATATTTTTTTAGGTGAGTGTATTTAAGCGAAGGAAATAATGCGGCCGATTATGTGCCCTGATAATGCGGACGCTCAGTTATTTACGGCCTGATACGGGGCGATGATTTAAGTAACCGAGATAACCCTGTACATGTTTACAATAAATTATTATTGATTTTGGCTTAGTAGAAAGTGATAGTAAAAATCTGCGGCAAAATATGAAGTACCTATTAATCCTGAAGAAGCATCTTTAACCTTTGAATTATTTGAATCGTTGTCACAGAAGAACCTAACTCGGTGGTTGAGTCGTCATTAAACATTATAATTCTTGTCTTAAACCTATAACGTTTGACGGAGTTGGAGCAGATTCTGTTCCAAGTGGGTTTGTCCTCTGATGGATGAGTCCAAAATATATTTACATGTCGTACATGTATATGTGTATATGTGAGGCGATATATGTATAAAGAATTTAAAATGTACATGTTTGTTTCCAACTTAAGCCATCACTATGGATTGTGTTAAAAACAGACATGTTTCACACAGCGACATCCAGCCCTGAAGGAAGCAGAGCTTTTGTTATGGCCAGATGGTTGATAGAATACCTAAACGTTCTACAGTAACTTGGCTGTATATTATAAGTCAGAGACATAGATATTCAGCTTCTTATGACTAAAATACCGATCTCAATCTTAGCGCATTTATGTTATGCTGTTATAGGACGTTAAATGGACTTCTTTCCCTTGAATAATCCGGTAAAATAAATAAAGATTTCAAAAATAAGAACCTTTTGCGCAGTTCTTCGTGGTTCGTACAATATTATCAAGTCTGGGGACGTTCTTTTCGCGGAGAATAGAAGCTCGAAACATTTTCTTAGTAATTTATAGTTCCAATATAAAATGACCCTTGCAACTCAAGCTATTTAGCATTCTTTCCACCAAAATTGCATTTGCATGAAGAGCTAGCGACCAAAATGTATTATTTTCTGTGGAGGGGCTGAAATATGTGCTTTGGAATTGCGCTCTGAAAGTCACCTTACGGTTTTCTGTTTGAGTGTTCTAACGGGATTCACTTATTAATTTTCTCTTTCTGACAGATTAATTAAAAATGTTGGACATTTCAAGCACAATTTGTTTAACTTTTTCCACCACGTTTTGAACCCGTTTCAGCGTCCTGAAAGCTGAAACGTATTCGAAACGTCGAGATAAGAATAAAACCTGTAACTTTTAATGTTTTTTTTGCCGTGGGGTGCCGGCAGTAGAATGGTACCCCTCCTCTCATGCTCATGGATGCAGTCGAAAGGGATACCTCCGGAAGTTGGGCAGCAGTGTCTATCCGTGTATCAACATCCCATACTGTGCTCACCAACCCGCCCGCCAAGCGTGGTGAGAATGGCAACTACCCCTCATGGATATCCATGAGGGAGGCCTGTGTTCATCAGTGGTTGTTTTATGGCTGAACTGATGAATGATGAATATGGTTTTTTAGTTTTGAATAAATTAGATTGAAAACCACAAGGTTTAATCTATGTTCTTCGAGTCTTATACAAGGACATAAGGACATACATACCTGCGAAAAATCAAAAGAGGCACCGTTAGGGACCTTGTAGGGGTCTGATAAACGAGTGGAGGCCGGCCTATCCATTGTACTGACCCGTTCCACTAATGTGTCCAACCGAGTGGGTATATTTTTTGTCTCATAGGACACTATAAACGTATTGTTGAGGTTATTCAACTTGTTTTCAGTATGTTTGGTATTAAGCAACGAATTTATCATGCATAATAGAACTCTTCATGAGAGTGATTCTCTGGGAATGGTATATGAGATAATGTATTTTTTTCTGCTAAGCGCGATTATCAGGTAGACCGAAAGCTGGGTACGACAGTTTCAGAGTAGTGGGAAACAATGAGTGTTTTTGTTGGCGCAAGCGTAATAAGAAGAGCCCTATACCCAGCAGTGGGTGATTGTAGACTGATAGATAAAAGATCGATTACAATATGAAACTTTCATAGTAAAACTTTTTTTTATTTTCAACATTCATTGAAGATAAAGTTAATTTTATCGATTGAATAAACTTTAGTTTATAACGATTGCCGTGGGGTGCCGGCTGTATTCAGTTGCCTCTCCTCTCTTGCTCGTGGATGCAGTAAGAATCTGCCAAGGGATACCTCCGGAAGATGAGTTGCAGCATCTTTCCGTGTATAAGCATCCTGTTCTTGATCTCTAATCCGCGTGCCAAGCGTGGTGAGTATGGCAACAACCCCTCGTGATCAGTACTTAGTGATCCATGAGGGAGGCCTGTGTCCAGTAGTGGACTCCCTATGGCTGAGATGATGATGATGGAAGTTTATAATTAATAAAGTTTATTTTATCGCAAGGGATCAGATTTAATGAGAGTTAAAGTACCATATGGAGTTGAATATATTGCAACAAATTACCATAATTTAGCTTACTGTAATGACATTTAATAGCATACAATTATAAGCCCCAAGCATGAAATAACAGCTTTTGCACTTTTGTTTTATTTTTTTGAATTTCGAACAATTGATTTATTCCACTTCCAGCCTTAATTTATAAATTTTAGTGACCCGTACTTTTTTACGAGTTTTCACAAAAAAGTTGAAGTATTATTGCTTGTTCCCTAGACTTTGTTGAGTCATCATCATTCTAGCCGTAAACAGTCCACTACTGAACAGGCCTCCCCCATGGATCAGCTGGCGTGTTATAATTAATTATTTAAGTTGCTAATCTATGATGTATTTTAGTGCATTATTATAATTAAGTTGTACCTTAATTATCTACTATTTGACATGTAAAACTATATTTTTACCAATCAATGAACCATTGAACCATTGGATCTCCATAAGGGGTAGTTGCCATACTCACCACGCTTGGCAGGCGGGTTGGCGAGCGCAGTACGGGATGTTGATACACGGAAAGACGCTGCTGCCCATCTTTCGGAGGTATCCCTCAGCAGGCTCTTACTGCATCCACGGGCATGAGAGGAGGGGTAACATTCTACTACCGGCAACCCACGGCAATTTGTTGAGTAGTGTATTAATAATGACTCAGCAACTGTTTGAGAAGAGTTTAGGGATTTTGTCGTCGAATCAGTAAAAAATATTTCAAATGCTTGCGCCACGTCGGTATCTTTTTCAATAATTTAATCAGTAATTTTAAAGTTTCAACTAATTACTTTTCTTATGTTCTTTCCCTGTTTACACAAAATTAAAACCACGTGGCAAATTATTAATGCCGATTAATAATTTGCCACGTGGTTTTAATTTTGTTTTTACTATTTCTTATTTTAGAACTTATAAATTGGATTTGCCTTTTTGGAATTTTTGAATTTTTTAGGCTGTTTTTCACTGTACAGTTTTTTATTGTAGTCTCAGATAAACCCGGATATAGTGAGTGGGCAACTGTGGGTCATAAAGTTTTTGTCTTCCCTTGTCTATACAAGGGAAAGTTTTAAGTATGTGGGAGAATTTACAAGGGAAGACAAAAACTTTATGACCCACAGTTGCCCACTCACTATATCCGGGTTTATCTGAGACTACAATCGATTTGGGTGTAACTATTGAATTGAACATATTGCATAATTTGTTAAAACACTGATATTATGACTGTTGTAGATTGTTGGTATTGTAATAATTCAAACATGGTTGTGAATTCCAGTTAAGTTTAAACCTTTCAAATGGACTTGTAATCACAGTTACATAATTAATTGTCGTTTTAATAATTTGCTTTAATTTAATTTCTAAATGTCCCTAAATGATCTGATTTTAAATTACTTATTGTTTTATGTCAACAATATTATCATTCGGGCTAATAAATATATATTATCTATGCATTTTGCTATTTGTAAAGGTAACTTATGTTTGTTTCGTTGGGTCGCCTCCGGGATTTTATTTCTTTGTCTAGTCAAGGGTAAAAGAGCCAGAGAGTTATAAGAGCCAATAGAATAACAAGGGTAGGCTTAAAACCGATTACCGAGTACGCGGACTGCCGTGGGGTGCCGGCAGTAGAATGTTACCAATCTAATGCTTATGGATGCAGTAAGAGCCTGCTAAAGGATACCTCCGGAAGATGGGCAGCAGCGTCTTTCCGTGTATCAACATCCCATACTGCGTTCACCAACCCGCCTGCCAAGCGTGGTGAGTATGGCAATTACCCCTCATCTCCATGAGGAAGGCCTGTGTTCAGCAGTGGACGTTTTACGGCGGAAATGATGAAGTAGGCGAAAAAATCTGAAACTGCTTTAGAAGTTGCCCCAACTTCCTCTAGTAGTAACAGAAATTAGGGGAAACCTTTGTAGGTAAAAGGTGTCCGTCTTTCTTTGAAATGATGGTAATTCAATAAGTTTTCTGTTCTCTTTGATGTGACCTTTTCTTGGTCGTTCCAAAGGAAACCTGAAGATGGTTCGTACAGAGAATTCAGTGTTGCGGGAAGTGAGTAGGAATAGGAGCCGTATTTTTTTGCGATATGGGGAAAAGACATGAAAATATCTTGGTTTCTAAATAGTAAAAAATATTAAAATTAACTCTATTTAAATTAAAATAATGTCGTGATTATGAGAGTTGAAAAACCATTGTTTTTACATTTTTGAGACATGCACTTTTTTCTACGTATGAAGGTGAGTAAGGGTCATATTTTATCTTCGTCATAAGAATAATAAAAGAAGAAAAATAATAACCTATGTGTTAATCCTAATCAACATCAATACGTGTGCAAAGTTTCAGCTCAATCCATAGCCTAGTTTTTGCGTGAAGAGGTAAAAAACCTCCATCCAATCAAACTTTCGGTTTTATAATATTAGTGGGATGAAATAACTTAAATGTATTTTTTTAAGTATGTGGGTGAATTTTCAAACAAAAATCCTTCAATGCCTTTCAAAGTCATCTCGGCTGTTTTAAGCATTACAAGAGTATATGTGCCAGTTTTTCTGAAGCAGAACTTCACAGCCGCGCGCTACTGTTCACGAGAATCAGCCGTTGCGAAAAAAACGAGCACACAAAACAACTGTTACAATAAAAATATCACATAATTCTGATCGGAACCTTCTTTAGCGACGACACTTGTCTACTGACTCGGTTATCGTTGTTCTATACGCCGCTAGCGGCAGAACGCGGTACTACAAAAAATCTGCTTACCACAACATCCGTTCGGTTTCTTTTGGGTACCAAGTCGTATTTTCATGACACTCAAAAATCCAATTCAATTAGGTGTTGAATAAATTTTATTGACGGTTTTTTCACGGTAATTATTATGTACCGGCATAACGGTTATTAGGTATATTTTACTGATTCAAACATCACTGTGGAATAAGTAATGCAATCCAAATTAACATTCATAGACCGACAACTGTTACCGCAGCCACCGCATTCAAACGAATAAACCAGAAGTGAAATGCAAATGTGAAGGAAACATAGATCCCAACAAAAACATTAATTTGAAAATCGAAGCCATGTTCAATATTAATAATTCTGTAGTTGTCGTGTCGACTTTGCATACAAAAGAATCGTCGTCTAAATGAGTGCCAAGCTCTGTAGATAATTCAGAAATTTATTTGAAAGTATATAGCTGACTAGCTTTTACCCGCGACTTCGTCTGCGTGGAAGTCATAAAACGTACAATCCCCTTTTTCACGCAGAGCCACTATGATTTGAAAATATAAATCCCATTTATTCCCTATCCCGTGGGAATTCCGAAAAATCCCTTCTTAGTGCACCTCTAGGATACTCAATGTATATGTGTGCCAAATTTCAAGTCTTTAGGTCCAGTGGGCTGTGCGTTGATATATCAGTCAGTCAGTGAGTCAGTCAGGACTTTGAATTATATATAATATACATATATATAGATAACTTACGTGGCTCTTTTATTTTTCTATCTAATCAATAGGCCCTTTTACTTTTATTTTGGCCAATTGAAGGCACAAAATGGTTCGGGCAATATTAGCTACACACTACTGCTTCGTCGCATGTTCGCTTTGCTTAAACTTAGCGCCGCGTAGACACGCAGGAAATATAACATCTGTACTCCAGTCACTTTCGCTGTAGAATGTTTGTCTCCAAACTGTCAATACTAAATAAAAAATAAAAATAGCTTTCATTCTGTTGGTTTTTATATCATCATTTCAGCCGTTAAATTTCCACTAGTGAACACAGGCCTCCCTCATAGATCTCCATAAGGCCATAAATAAGTTGCCATACTCACTACGCTTGGCAGGCGGGTTGGCGAGCGCAGTATGGGATGTTGATACACGGAATGACGCTGCTGCCCATCTTCCAGAGATAGCTCTTAGCAGGCTTTTACTGCATCCACGGGCAAGAGAGGAGAGGCAACATTCTACAGCCGGCACCCCACGGTTGGTTTTTATATAATATTTCTCAATTATTGGGGATTTGTGACCACTCCCCTAAATATAAATTACTATAAACTCTGGCAAAACTTGGGAAATTATTCAATTTTAAGTTTTATAGTTTGTTTACAAACATTCTACATCGAAAGTGGCTGGAGTTTAGATAGACTAGCGATAAAATAGGTAGGAATCTCATTGAGACCTCCGTGGCGCAGCGCAGTTGGTTTATAGTCGGGGCCGGCTGAGACGCAGGTGGTTGCGGGTTCTATTTTCACCGTGGGACAAATGTTTGTAGTTTAGTGCAGATACTTTTCCCTGGTCTAGGTTATTAGTTTATTCTTCTATGTTGATGATAAGCATATTTATTTACGCCCGAGTGTAGTCATTATTTATTATTTATAAACGTCGTTTTTTCAATAACAAATTATGTATTAGGTGAATACAAAAAAGTAAGGCCTTTACATTATATTGTATTTTAGACTATTTATGTAGGGACATTATAAGATTTTTTTAAACCTTTTTCAAAATTACCTTAATACCCTTCGGCTTAATAGAACACTAGAAACTCTTTTATGTGCAAAGGCAATTGAAATATATATTTTTTATTTAGATATTCAGAATTCCTCACGATTTTATCCTTCAACGTAAAAGCGCGTGTTAAATGTGCCCACGAATAGTATGAATATACCGAGTAAATTAACTTCACACATTCGAAATAATGTGTACAAACAAAGGGGCATAGACCGGACAATATAAACTGTAGAAATGAAAGCACCTAAATCATAGGCCACAGTTCTGTCCACATGCCACACGCGGATGCCTGCGTAGGTATACTTGTTTCGCACGGTCACTAGAGGCGAACCGTGCTATGGTTACTATAATAATAATAATAATAAATTATTTATAGCGATACACAAAATCCATTCATAATAAATAACAATAAACATATTAAAAACAAAAATAATAGATACCGAATTGTTTCGAAAAACCGTGACAATGGTTGATACACTACCTAAAAAAAAGATTCAAAAGGAATTATGTGACTATAGCAACCCACTGTCTGAACGTGTCTGAGAGGCTCCTAATTAATTCATTTTTACACATGTCAACTCTGGACATGAATGACGCTACCTACTCTCTATCTCTGGATGGCATTGAAAGAGTCTACACGGGCTTCTGTGAACATCTCTGTTACTATGAGGTTATTACGTGGAGGACTTCTTGATGTCAAACATCTTTTACGGGGGGTTCGACTAATCTCGCGCGGGACGACGAAGTTCTTACTTAATGTACGAATGTACTTATTTCACATCTACCAGACGTTCCATGATGTACCATCGCATTTCCGTGCCGTCTTGCCAATAAACTACGTTTGCGCGTTCCTTACGTGTCTGCTAGTAACGATGATTATTGGTAGATTTATTGTTAATGTTATCCATCATTGCCGTGAGGCGGTGATAGTAGAATGTTGCCCGTGCATACAGTAAGAATCTGCCAAGGGATAGCTTAAGAAGTTGGGCAGTAGCGTCTTTCCGTGTACCAACATCCCGTACTGTACTCGCCAACCCACCTGCCAAGCGGTATACAGGCTATACAGGACCGCGGTCCCAATCGCCTAAAGCAGACTTGATGAAAAATCGGCCATTTGCGAGTCGGACTCGCGCACGAAGGGTTCCGTACTATATTAGTATTACCTATGTACCATACCATTAATCTGTGAAAATTTCAGGCGTATAACTGTTGTCGTTATTAAGATCGAGCTAAAAACGGCATTAGAATAACGTTTGTTGTACGAGAGCCCCCTTAAATATTTTTTTGTTTTGTTTTTGTACTTGTTTTTATAGCGGCAATAGAAATACATCGTCTGTGAAAATTTCAACTGTCTAGCTATCACGGTTCATGAGATACAGCCTGGAGACAGACAGACAGACGGACAGCGGAGTCTTAGTAATAGGGTTCCATTTTTACGGGTTCCCCTACGGAACCCTGAAAAACAATCAAACCAGTCCGTCTCTATGTGAGAGCTATATTTCTATGCCAATGCAACTCTGCTGCTGGCCATAAAACACGCCGATCCGATCCAGCTGTAATACTGCTGGATATATTAGCAGCGTGATTTGATCGTTTGTCACAGTTTTTGGCTGTCACCGTGAAATTGCAGGTCTAGATTGCCTGTCCGCAGCGGGATTACGACATTTATAAAGCTTTTAGTGCGAGCAACAGTAGTAAAACGGAACAAATAAATGCGTTTCATATCCTGATGAATCAAATTTATATGGGAGTCGTTTTTCTGTCGACAATGGCAAAGGAAATTGTAAAAATAAAAATGATATTCAGAAATAATAACAAAAATACGTGTAACAAGAGCACGAAGAGACTGCAAAAGTTTATAACTGCGGAGCAGCCTCAGCGGCGTATCCTTGAAGTGATGATAATTCATAGTTATTTGTACATTAATAAAAAACAAAATACTAAAATTAGATATTACGCTAAAATTATTTAAAATAGGTTCTGAATAAGGGGTTTCTCATCTCTTTTAGACACAAGTAACACACATGTAAGACATTGACTGCTGGACAAAGACCTCTCGTTTATCACCGGTCCCGCCGGCGGGGCCGAAGAATACACTCTTCCGTCTTAAGGTGCAGTTTTGCACCTGGACGTTAACCATCACTACACATAAAAATCTGGCAACAGTCCAAGCCGTGGTTCGAACCTAAGTGGTGCCCTTGAGCTTGTTGCCCCAACCTAACTTTTGCGGCTGGGCGAATTCTGCGCTCGCCATAGTCCGGTAACGTTGTCATGGCCATCTGCGGTCAACAACATATATTGTTAATTCGAAAAAAAAACACCACCAACGCAAGCAGAGCTTGTGTAATGGTTAGCAGGTGGTTAGAATTCTTAAATACATATTTTTATAATTACATACTTAACATGCGCGATGAACTTGATCAGTTCTATAACACGTAGGAAGAATTAGCTGGGAATCAAAGCGACTGGAAAAAGTGGATGGAGGCCTTTGCCCAACAATGGGATGATTAGGGCTTGTAGTAACAGTTACAGTAACATACATACCCAGTCCAGAGACAAAATTTGAAAAACTATAAATATTTGTGGTGAAACGGTGGGAAACGAACCCGCAACATCTTCCGCATTTCAGACGGCTATAGGCCGACTGCACCTTTATTTTAATCACCTCACGCATCTTGCAGTGGATTGCCCGCAAACGAAATACTCTTTGTAGCTAGTATCTCTACTCTTTGTTCTGTCTAATTTAAAATTGATAAATCTCCCCGAAAAATCTTTCAATAATCCATTGGATTAAGATAATTAGGCTCTCAATCAAAATATTTAATTTCACGAAAATGAGATTTAAGCGTAATAATCTTGTAAAATAAAGATTGAGATGGTATTAAGGAGCATTATAACCCTTTAATGCCCGAACTCATTAGATAAAATTTTCTTTATAGCTTCCGAAAGCAATATTTTTGGCGTAGTAATTTCATTGCACCGTCTACGTTTACTAGGATTTAATTAAGATAATATTGCTATGATTCTAGTAAATAATGTTGCATTATTTAAATGTTATTTATTATTATAAATATAATTTAATTTTAATTAGCCATTGGTGCCGGCAGGAGAATGTTGCCCCTCCTCTCATGCCAATGGATGATGTAAGAGCCTGCTAAGGGCTACCTCCGGAAGATGGGCAGTAGCGTCTTTCCGTGTATCAACATCCCGTACTGCGCTCGCCAACCTGCCTGCCAAGCGTGGTGAGTATGGCAACTACTCCTCAGGGGGATCCATGAGGGAGGCCTGTGTTCAAAGTGGACGTTTTACGGCTGAAATGATGATGATGAGAATTGTCTTAATATCTTTCTTAAAAAAATGTTAGAAGTTAGTGCGGGTAGAAGCCAGCTTAGGCATCTTATAGAAAATTTAAAAAGTTAGCTGTTTTCAAAAGTATGTTTTCAATTGTACGTAAATATATTTTTGTGTTAATACCAACTTAGCGTAATCGAGTATGAAAAAACACGCAGAATCAAGTCTAAACACACATCAAACCCACAATCATCTGCATCTGATCCGTCTATTAGACCAACTACGCCAATGACGTCTTAATACACTACAATAACTACAAAATAAATATATTAAAGTTTCTACGTTGTAGTAAGGCTTTTGCATTTTAGATGATTTATACATCGTCAACAGCTGAATTTATGCGCTTGGCCGGTATCTAAAAGTCGGGGGCACATACATACCACTCGGCCAACACGGAACTTGAACCTTACGGAAAACCTGTTATATAAGGTTCCGTACCCAAAGGGTAAAAGCGGGACCCTATTACTATGACCGCTGTCCGTCTCTCTGTCTGTAATCAGGCCGTATTCCATTAACCGTGATAGATAGACAGTTAAAATTTTCACAGATGATGTATTTCTGTTGCCGACACAACAAATGTCTGACTGAAAACCAGCGCTTCCTAGCATTCCTTATGCGTGGGAGCATAATGCTGAGTCAGGCCCCATTGGACTCGCACAACTTTGTGAACTGGTTTGTTCATTGCTTGAAATAGTATTCATACTGCTTTGACCCGCTGAGTGAGCTGCTTGCCATCTATTTGTCACTATGTCGCAGAATATTTAACTGGGTAGGTTTTTTACTATAGTTATTTAAGAAGTTTAGTGTGGGTGTCTAATCAATGTATTTCTTCTATTTCTTCTTAAATGTAAATACTTAAAACAGAATAAAAAAAATATTTAAAAGGAGCCCCTTTACAATATTTTATCAACTGTTTTACCATGCTTGCATGCCATGGTGTACTGTTTCCTATTTGGGTAAATACAAATGGGTACTTGGGACCCCTCTGGCATTGCAAAGGGAGAATAGCCCGGCGAGACACTTATGCCCTCTCACTCCCCATTGAGACCCTTAAGGAACTCCAGTCAGGTAATGAGCCCTCAGTTTTATTTACTTGTGTATTGCGTCAGAAATGAAGAGATGCTTTTCTGCTTGATGCAAGGATAGAGTCGTGTTCTAGTTAGGTATAGTATACATATAGCACCTCCAGTCGTAGACTGGAGACAGACTGAATTCAAAAAGTATACAGAACGACTTAAAAAAGTGCGCTTTATCGCCTCGTAAATCAGAAACTGTAATAAATAAACTGTAAAAGCTCTCTGTTTCATAAAGTTATAGTGTGATTTATCAAAAACTGTCAAGGACCGAAACACGTTTTCTTCATTTCCCAAAAAACATGAATTTTGGATTAAGTCAGTCTACGACTGGAGGTGCGATATAACTTTAAACCAGCCCAGTCCCACCACCGTACGTGGAATGGCTGATTGATTGTCATAGCGCAGAAGCACTGACTAGAGGAGTCGAAAAGAGAGCCCGAGATCTGCAGGACAGGGAACGAGATGTTAGTTACCCACGCGTTTGAGAATGGCCAACTAAAATCATCAATATTTTTTGGTTTAATAGCCGCCTGAGATGCAGGAGTTGAGCAATCGTATTCTATCAAGCATCTCGTACCTATAGCTATACCTATACCTATATACACAAGCACTTTGGGGCTAAAGAAAAGATGATGCTATTTGAAATCATGCATCATATGCATCATGCATCATATGCATCATGCATCATATGCATCATGCATCATATGCATCATGCATCATATGCATCACGCATGAATATGCATCTATTCACTTTTGCGGGTTTTGAAACTAAATCAACCTACAAATTACATGTAATGAACATTTAAAAGTGGAAGTAACTTGTTCAGAACGGGAACAATAGACATTTTCAAGTTATGCAGTAAGACTATTATAAGGTATACTTACATACATATATTATAAAAAATCATCTTATAGACACATGACAGTTAGAGGTGAAGTTTGCCCTTCCAACTTGTACATACGGGTAATAATTGATACAGGTTCCTTCGTTACTGGAGCGTGTTGCATTCGACCTCGCCCAACGAAAGTTGTTAGCGATTTATTAGAAATCAATTACTGTTTATCCTACCTTTCAGATAACATTATACATAATATATTCATTGTATTCAGCGACCCGTTTCCCTAGAAATAAGATGCAAATGCACATGACTGTTACAGCAGCTGAGTTACATTGAAGATTCACTACCGCCTTTAAAAAGCTATTTAGAAGAATAGACTAGCAAATACCTCTCAAAAGCTTGAGTTCCGTTGAAAAAGGGATATATTTGTCTTTTATCACGATGTAAAACTGTTTTCGTCGAGCTTCTGTTAAAACACTTCTGGGCATTCGTAAATCCTGTTTAAAGTTTAGTGGTGTGCAGAATTTTTAATGATTCGAGTTATAGTTTGTCGTTAAAGTTTTAAGGAAATTAAAGTGAGCCGATATAATACAATGTGAAAGCGGAGGGATAAAAATGGTTGCAAGCGTCTTGTTTATCTTTCAAGATATTTATTAGGTCGGTTCAACGCAAGATAAGTAGCTCCCAGACCACCCACTCAAATATTAGATAAATGCATCTATTGCAGTTAGATCTATTTTATTATAAGCGGAAAAAATCAAATAGAACCATTATCAGGATCCTTATTATCATAACATAAATCAGGATTGCAACTCCGGGTGCCGGCAGTAGAATGATACCCCTCCTCTCACGCCCATGGATGCAGTAAGAGCCTGCTAAGGGATACCTTCGGAAGATGGGCAGCAGCGTCTATCCGTGTATCAACATCCCATACTGCGCTCACCAACCCGCCTGCCAAGCGTGGTGAGTATGGCAACTACCCCTCATGGAGATCCATGAGGGAGGCCTGTGTTCATCAGTGGACGTTTTATGGCTGAAATGATGATGATGATGATGACAATAAATATCTTAAACTTTAATCATGAGTAATAATATTATACGAGTAAATTACTGCTTTCAAGATGAAGACGAGGCGACTTTTAATCAATAATAAATAGTTGGACTACTAAAATAAGGACCTTATGGCAAAACTTTGGTTAGGTACTTTTCCGAAGGCAAATTTACTTCTAACTTTTAGTACCTCCGTAAATTATACAAGGTTTAATGAAAGTATCTACTTATGAAATGAAAGGTTTTGGCTCTCATCTAAGTCTATGTCAGGTTAACTTATTTATTGCCAACGTATTTTCCCTTGCCGTAAAAGTATATCTTTCTGACATTCCATGTCAGTAATTGGCAATAGATGTTCATGCAATCACATTACTTACATTCTCAACCTTAATATTTAATACTGAACTTGTTTGATTGTATTTGCGGTAATAAAACACCGATAAATAACCGCAAATGTCTTCTATTGGTTATAAAAAGGTCGCCTTAAGTGTCATAGATCGAAATGGTCGCTCATCCTGCATTGGTGATGTAGTTCGGATAGAAAAGCTAGTTGACTTTATATCTGTCATTTGAGCAGTCGCGTTTCTATGGGATCTAGATTTGGTTAAAGCGGCATTTCGCCCGTTTGCTCATAGAAAAAGGGGGCCTCGAAGAGAGGCACGCTGTAATTGGCTTTACTGGTGCCTTCCTTGAATTTGTAGGCTTAGGGACTAAGGCAGGGTCACGCGTCTTTTGTGGCATGCTGTGGCTAATCACTACTCCAAGCCGATGTCATGACTAAAACATCCCACAAGCTCTAGAGACAACTGTTAGATTTTTAAATCTCCAGTTGGATTTGGATTAGTCTTGATCGTGATAAAGCATGCATACCTTAGTAATATATCAATCTTACCAAACACCAATTAACCTTTGAGACTATCATTATGTGGGATACTAAAAATGATGGAACGCGGTGATCCAGCGCTTTAATGCTCGCCACGTAGTGTGGTAACGCCCACTAATACGTTTTTACAATCGTCCAATGGTAATAAAACAAGGATGGGTCTCGGATTAAGCTCGTTTATCATTCGTTTTGATGGCCCTTTTTGCCGTAATCATTCATTTTTCTTCCGTCGTTTTCTGCTTCCCTTGCGTTTAAACGTCCCTTTGTTGGTGAAGCAAACTCTTTTATCAAATTAACTTACCTTAAGTTTCTTTCGGTTTATTTGTTGGAGTCGTACCCTTTGCATAAAGATGGGGTACTTCTGTGTTTAATGACGAAAGTGGCGTGCGGAGGGCACCTTAAATTCTAAGCGTGCTGTTAAATCAATTAGCGTAGCGTTCGGCCGCCCTAAAAGCCTTAATAACTAGTGTACAAGGAAGTTGACTTTCCTGACAGTAATGTTATTATGCCTTCCTATACATTTGCGAGGGGAGGAAGAGGTCAATCTGGAATTAAAGTCAGACACTGGAATGCACATGTCTTACTGTGTTAGGTGATTTTTCGACTTTTCCTATATGTGCAATTTAAACGTCCATTTTATCCTTGTCTTATCTCAAATGGGCATAACTTCCCTGAAAATAACTAAGTTTATATTACGGGTAAAATTTTTGCCTAAACATAAATTAATCGGAAAGAAATAAGACAATGCATACTAGTCAAATTCCTAATTAAATCCCTTTATTTCTTTTTTAATCAAAAACTTAAACACGTCATCACATAATAATTGGAAATAATTGGATTGGAAATGAGGCACACGAATGAATCTGCTCCCTGTTTTAAAAACTGTGATAAGAAGCGATTAGAAAAGAAAGCTTTATTACTTAGTTTGTTTGTTGTTTTCGAGTAAATTTTACCGAAATCTTATCCAGTAAAACTTTTGCCTAAACTCCAACTGGTTTAATTATCAATATCACCATCTCACTCGTAGGACATCTACTGCTGAGCATAAGCCTCCCTTATGGGAGATATCTTCAAACTCCAAATACTGATCATATGGGGGTTTTTACAATACTACTTGGCGAGCGCAGTACCAAATGACTGCTACCCATCTCCCGGAACGTATCTCTTGGCAGATTATTACTGCATTCATAGACAAGACAGGAAGGGAATATTCTACTGTTTCAAGTGGGGAAATTTGAAAGAATTTTTGTGTACATGTGAAAAAAAAATCACTAAAAATAAATAAATTAAAAGTAAGGCCTTTGCATCTATTATAGATGATTTATACAGCGTCAGCAACTGGTAATCATGCTGTACGGGACGCTGCAGTGCCTGGGACATTGTAAGATGGATTAGGCTTGCCCAGCACCTATACCATCCTCTCAGCTTAGTCAGCTATTATACAGAGGAAAGAACAGGTCAATACGTCTGAAGCTAACTAAGCCGCGGGTTTCCTCACGATGTTTCCTTCACCGTTAAAGCTCGTGTTAAGAGTGCACATAAATTTTTCAAGAAAGAAAAATCCATTGGTGCATGCCGGTATCGAACCCACGACCTTCGGATCGAAAGTCGGGGGTACATACCACTCGGCCAACACGGCTTTTTTTAAATAAAAAAAGCCGTGTTTAATAAAATTAAACAGACGTGCTAATTAAATAATAATATTGTACTATGAAAACCAGGTGAGCGATGGAATATATATAATAGAATAAATACTTATCATACATAGAAAACACTCAGATTCAAAAACAAATATCCGCAGGAAAGCAAATTATCCGTAATTTGTCGAACTGCGAATTTGTTGCGGCTGAGACAGACGGGCATAAAGACCAACACAGCCATCGAGGTCGTAACTTTTCGATGTATTATTTTACACGACGTGCATCAAAGTTACCGATTTTTTATCCAGTAACGAAATATCCTATATAAATGTAGCTGTACTTAACTGGTAAATAAATCTTTAATTTTTCAACGAAAAAAACGACTACAGTGACTTGTAGCTGAAAATACCTAAACCGTTATTACCGCTATCAACCGCTACATGAACGCCTATTACATTTGATATTTCCCTTGATTTATCATGGTTCCCATCACCAAAACTGGGTGTAAAAACACGCAAACATTATAAAGTGAAACCGCAAGTTTTTATTTAGATCATGAAACTACGCCTTGAGAGACTCCAGTAGACACTATTAGCTAATATTATTAATTCCTCATGGATCCTATCAGAATCGAGTTTTGAAAAACATGAGAATTTAAATACTTTATGTAATATTCGTACTCAAAAATAATTTTCTATTCGGTTGATAAACGACGGAGTTCTGAGGTAGAAAATATTAAAAAAATATATATACCCAGACGACTTAAGAATCTCCTCCGTTTTTGAAGTCGATTGAATATACACCTTCGTTTCTTCGGCTTATGTATAAAAACATCCTTATAAATAAAAAACTTGATTGATCCCTCTCGTGTATCATACGGGTAATAGCTTCGGAGCCTGTAAAATAAATGGGTAAATATTTTCAATACACTGCTCTGAGATGGGTAGAGAAATAGTTTTATCGGTTCGTATAGTAAGTGATATTTATGTTGTGTGGTTGTTGTAGTATGGCTCCGCGCAAACGGGCTACCGACCACAGCCGACGGTGGCTGGTGACAAGCTGTTTATATGATTTTAAGTACGTTTTATATAAAATCAGTGTCCCGGTACACCGGCATCATCATCATCATTTCAGCCGTATAAAACGTCCACTACTGAACTAAGGCCTCCCTCATGGATGTCTCTCCATGAGGGGTAGTTGCCATACTCACCACGCTTGGCAGGCGGGTTGGTGAGCGCAGTACGGGATGTTGATATACGGAAAGACGCTGCTGCCCATCTTCCAGAGATGTCCCTTAGCAGGCTCTTACTGCATCCACGGGTAGGAGAGGAGGGGTAACATTCTACTGCCGGCACCCCACGTCAAACGACACCGGTATGGAAGTGTTGAAATTGTAGCTACCACGAGTGACCATCACCAGATTAAAAACACTTAATAGGGTCGGTGGCCCGTTCGCGCGTTGCCTAAAAGAAGTGTAGGCTGTGGCGTGATGCAGGAATTTACTTTTCATTACTATGATGGAGTAGAGGGTAAGCCTGTTGACTCGTTCGAGATACCTAATATATCTTGTTATTGTGTGTTTGTGTCTGTAAACAAAGATATTGTAAGCAATAGTACGTAAATGTTACGAGTCTCTTCTAGAGCGGGCTGTCTTTTGCGAGGTGAAATGACATGTTATGAGCTAATATAATATTGCCGTGGGGTGCCGGCAGTAGAATATTATCACTCTCCTTTCATGCCCATGGATGCAGTATGAGCCTGCTTAGGGATACCTCCTAGATGGGCAGCAGAATATCTTCCGTGTATCAACATCCCGTACTGCGTTCACCAACCCGCCTGCCAAGCGTGGTGAGTATGGCAACTACCCCTCAAAGAGATCCATGAGGCAGGTCTGTGTTCTATGGCTAACGTTTAATGGCTGAAGTGATTAATGATGATGATATAATAGATTCCAAAAATGACAATAGGCTATATGGGAATCGTTTGCTTGCTTTTAAACCCATTTCTGACGATGGGATTCATGATAAATTAAAGGAAATACTCTAATGTAATAAGCATACATAGGCTACTTGACAGACAAAAATCAAGATTCTTATTAGTCTGTCAGCTTGTTAAAAATTAGTCTTTTTAAAATTTTCGCGATCACGACACATTATTAACTCATATTTAACCGGGTATTTATTACGTTATTTACCTTTATTATTACCCGACGTTTCGACAGGATTGCACCCATCGTGGTCCCGGGAAGACATGGGTGCAATTCTTTCGAAACGTCGGGCAATAATAAAGATAAATAACTTGATAAATAGGTACCCGGTTCAATATGTGTTGTTAAACAGTATATTTTTTTAGGCAAAAGACATTTACTTATATGATAAAATCTAAAATATATTTACCACAATACCTTTATATATTTGTGAATTACAGAACTCACGGGCGCAAAACGGACTAAAATGACAAAACATTTAGGTTAATGCCGTTCTAAAATTCAAACGTAACAATTTTACCAATTTTGTCACCGACAGTTCTAAATTTAGAGCCGATGCTAACGCTATTTTTTTCAACGTTTTTGTAAATAAGTCGAAAACTATACGGTTTAAAGCAAAATTACAAACTGTTTATTCATGTGCAAATAAATACCTTTCTAATAATACCCTACGTGACATAGTAACATCACAATTTTTTTTACAACCCCCTATCCAACCCCATTGTCTAAAAAACTATGAAAATTAGAGAGTTCGCTAAAATTTTCCAATAAACTTTACATACACTTTTATTAGCTATAAAAGTTTCACGGGTTTATCTCTGCAAACTTCGGATATAAGGGAGGAAAACGGTCGTTTTTTCAACATTTTTGTAAATAATCGAAAACGATACGGCTTAAAGGAAAAATAAAAACTGTTTATTAATGTGCAAATAAATACCTTTCATATGATACCCCACACGACCTAGTGACTTCACTTAAAAATGTTGAGATCCACCCCCGCAATCATAATAGTAATATTTATTTACATTTTCATATACTCAATTAGTCAAAAGTGTAAATCTTTAACCATTTCAAATTTCAAGTCGACAGCTGTAGTAAGTTAGTAGTTCTCGAGATATCCATGTGTGACAGATATACAGACTGACAAAGTGATACCATAAGGGTTCCTTTTTACCATTTCGGTCCGGAACCCTAAAAATTAAATATTCTTTTCTGAATGAAAAATGCAATTAAACTGTTGTCTTATACGGGACTCGAATGGATTGCATTTTTTATTTCTTAAACCTTTGTGTCAGTTAACACATAAAAAAATAGCTTATGAATAAACATACATTTTCTCGGAACGTAACCATTTTTTTGTTTTATAAAAAGTAAAAGTTCTATTAAAAAAAATACACATGACTTAAATCCCCAGGAAACATTTGAAACTCGCAGCAACAATAAACGAGGCCAACATGAGTAAAACACTAATTTCAAAGAAATATAACCGTAATTAAACTCTTCAAAACGCCTACAATTTGTCCAATACTCGCCAGAACTGCAATTTGCTACGTAGGTCTGCTTTACAAAACATTTTCCTGTTATTTTGCCTAATGGTTGATAGCCACAGTCTATCACGTGCGCGTGTAAATAAAAGTATGTTACTAGCCGCTGCATGCGACGCACGCGTTGTATTGTACATATTGATCGCATTTTATTCTAGTTTTTTCTAAGTTTGTCTTAGGTGTTTCTTACTCCTATTTTAAAATAAAACCGGCCAAGAGCCAGTCGGGAGTGCACCGAGCGTTCCGTGCCATCAAACAATATAATTTGTGTTAAAAACGGTTTATATTTGTTGGAGAACCTTAATAGCGCCATCTCTTGGCATAGATAGCGGGATATATGAAGATTTTTTAAACCTTCGATTATTTCTAAAAACTCTGCTTATTAAAGTGATAAGTGTATTTATTAACACACTTATATATATAAAAGTTTTTATATATAAAAGTTTCAGGTTTTTTTCTCTAAAAACTTCGGATATAAAAGGAGGGACCAGTATTTTTTCAACATCTTTGGAGTCGAAAACTAAACGGCTTGAAGGTACCAAGTACTGTTTATTAATGTACAAATAAAGCCCTTTTGTATGACACCCCACATGACCAAGTAACCTCATTTAAAATTTTTGAGATCCCCTTTCCGCTCCCTTTGCAATCATAACAATAATGATTTTTAATTTTTTTTATAAAGCAAACTTCAAGTCGATAGCATTAGTAGTTTTCAAGATATTGAACTGCAAAAGTCGTCAAAAATCAAATAATTGTAAAAAAAATCCTTTCTGTCGTGTTAGGTATTTTTATTGGTTTCTACGGGAACTCTTCGCGAAGGTCCAGAATCAACTGGCGTTTAGGTTGTCATAAAAGTTGTTGGATAAAACTTTCGTTGTCTTTTTGTGAATGAAAATCACCGAATCCTAAAAAGTCGTAAAACTAAAGTTATTCCTTGGGCTGGTCAGAATCACCTTCTTTTGGGTTAGTACACACAATACACCCCGTAGATACCGTCGAAACAAAGGGCGATATGACGAGCTTAGCCTGTCAGCAGTATGACCTCTTTTACATAGGAAATCTTTTTCTGTCATCTTTAATCTTTTTAGATTTCAGTATTTTCAGTCCTTTCTATGTATAGCATATTGTTTACTTGTCGTATAATAGACATACTTAATAGTTAGTGTAAGATGTTTCAGCCAAGCCGTTAGTCTGGTAACAACCTCTGAATTGACCGGTTGTCTTTATAATAGGTCGAATTTTATAATCGTGTTAATCTATTTATAATGTCCTAAATAAATAGATTTAATTAATTGCTTTTTTTTAAAAAAGGACTTCGCGACCTTGTATCATTTTAGTCATAAAACGTCCACTAATGAACAAAGGCCTCCCTCATGGGTCTCCATGAGAGGTAGTTGCCATACTCACAACCCTTGGCAGGCGGGTTGGCGAGTGCAGTACAGGATGTTGATGCACGGAAAGACGCTGCTGCCCATCTTTCAGAGGTATCCCATAGCAAGCTCTTACTGCACCCACGGGCACAAGAGGAGGGGTAACATTCTACTGCCGGCACCCCACGGCAAGACCTTATATAACAGTACCAAAAGATTCTAGGAAAAGCTTTTGTTGAACATCAACCTACATGTTCACTCGTTGTGAACAGTCTGTCAACTGTCTCAACCTGTATCAACCAACGGCTTCGAATATTTTGGAATAGTGATACGTAATAAGTCCATTTTTAAAGTATTAAGGCGCTAATAAATAATCATGACAATCTAAAATTTCACTTTACCGAGCTATATGGTGGCACTTTAGACCTTGTAATTATTATAACTCTTATTTACCTTATTTTGTTTTTTTTTGTAATGTGTAAAGTGCATAAGTACGAGCACATTTAAATATCCTCATAAAAATATTAAAAAAAACATTGAAAAGAACATCCTACTCTACATTATGCCCTTTCATTTGATTTGGATATATTTAAACAATATCTTCAGATTATCTATTTTTTCTCCGAAATTTTATTTCCATAATTATAATAATCTATAAAAAATATTTTAATAATCATCGAATGCCCGAATAATCATAACCTATAATATAAGGATCTATGATATAGTTTCCACTAATATGGGTATTCATAACGATTACAATCCTAAAAGTGATTCGCAATAAGTAAAGAAATCCATAACATTATTAGCTCATAAACATTATTCTCATAATTATTTATTTCAATAATTTTCATGTTCCATAATATTTTTTGGCGGCCACAAACCTAATAATCTACTGTCTTTCTATCTCGGTTCTGTCACAGACAGTGTTTTCCGATGGTTATAAAAAAATACCTAACAACCTACTGTCTCCCCATCTCGGTTCTGCTACAGAGAGTGTTTTTGGATGGTTATAAAGGTTATAAAAAAACCGAATAACCTACTGTCTCTCCATCTCGGTTCTGTCACAGGCAGGGTTTTCGATGGTTATAAAAAAAACCTAATAATCTACTGTCTATCCATCTCGGTTCTGTCCCAGGCAGGGTTTTAGGAGGGTTATGAAAAAGAACCTAATAACCGTCTCTCCATCTCGGTTCTGTCACAGGCAGTGTTTTCAAATAGTTGTAAAAAAACCTAATTACCTGATGTCCTTCCGTCTCGATTCTGCCACTGGAAGGTTTTAGAATCTTTCGAAAATATTCGGGATAATACATTTTATGATTCGTTATTATTATGACACATTTAACGATGAAAATTATGGAAATTATATATTAGGTAAAATAATTTTATGCGTTAGGATGAACAATATCTCATTGCAAATGATATTCATGGATGTATAATAATTATGGATGGTGATGTTTCTGAGACACTTGTTATTGATTGTGATTTTCGGACAATCGTTTTACGGAGACAATACGGCACCCCTGCATCATAAATACCATTTCCACTTTCAACCCCCATATCTTATAAACGGTTAAAAAGAGAAATGATACAGCTCAGCCACAGAGTATCTATTGTTACGATACAGAGAAGTTACTAGCTATAATAAAGTAGGTATAACACTTTATTTTTACAAACTTGCATAAATAATGTTAACATTAGTTTAAGCTTTACTTGTCACTGTTGTTTTAATTATTTTTTCTTTATGCTATTTTAACAGATCTATTAAAATTTTAGTGTGATAAAATTTATTTGCTTGTGACCTAGTTTTTGCCTGAAAAACAGGATCACCTAGTTCAGGCACACGCTAAGTTCATTAGGTTTCTTTGATTAAATTAGATATAAGTAATATGTACTACTTAGCCGTAAGTTATTTCAATAAAAAATATTATTATTATTGTTTAAGGACAAAATAGATAAGCGTGTTTCAACGTTTTATAGATCTGTCAGTCTGAAACATCCCATGTGAAACGGGACCGATGAGATGTCACGTATAAATTAGAAAGGTATCCCACATAAAATAGTTATTCGTACTGCGCAGGTATATTTTTCCTTTTGTACTTTTGTATATTCTGTACTCGTGGAAAGTAGCTTTTTGACACGTCAGGGACGAGGCAATTACGCTGGATGATCTTTATGCTGAAACACCAATGGTTCAAATTAATAACAGAGAATTTTCACGAACATGTCTTTGTAACCTATCGAGACTACTATACACAAATTCTGGTGTTTGCATTATTTATACATAACAAAAAATGCCCGTACATGCCCATTGTCAACAAATAATTTCATTAGAATAAAAAAGTTTAATTAGCACATTACTGACAGCTTCAAAATAAAATAAAGCTGCTGAATGCGCACTGTCAATGTGTTATTAGAATACCTAGTTAACAAAGTATTTAAATTTGCATGAAACAAAATTAAAGTATGATTGTCCCGGGTCTGGATATTTCTTTATACTATATCATAGAGATCCATGAGGGAGGTCTGTGTTCAGAGGTAGTTAAAGTTTTACGCCTGAAATGATGATGATGTATTTACAAAAAGAAGAAATTGATATATTTATTTCTTAAGACACTTTTGCTTAAGGCATGGATTAAAACATTGCTCGAGATATATTTTTATTTATTAATACCTACTATTATGACAAAGCCATCGATATCAGATCTCATCATCATCATCTCAGCCGTAGGTCATGAGGGGTTGCTGCCATACTCGCCACAATAGGCACGCGGGTTGGCCAGCGTTGTACGGGTTGTTGATACCCTGAGAGACGCTGCTGCCCATATTTCGAAGGTTCTTCCTTCCTACTCTAGCTATTCTTAGCAGATTCTTAATCCATTCACGGGCAAGAAAGGACCGGCTCACCGGCTACAGGATTTTGGTCATTTATAACCAATATCCTATTTTAAAGAAGTATTTTTTGTAATTCCCATCTTGTAACAGTGTCACAAGATGGGTTAGTGCTACAGAGTTAGAACCTTTGTAGTATTAGTTACCTAAGTAAGGTGAATATATTTCAAATGTTCGCAAAATCCCACAATAATTACCAAATTCTATCTGTAATCACGCCCGATCTACCTTACAAAATCCTTTGAAAGAGAAAACCTTTTGGCAAGCTTTATCTCGGGCACTAAAGCAAAATCACCACAAATTCTTGTCTCTAACTCGAGTGGACACACTGAGGTTATAATAAAAAAAATCCCTCCAGACAATTTTCCATTATCTGAGCATTGTTGGGCTCTGGTCAGCATTTTATGTCCCAACTCGGGTGTCGCCGTAACTCCTTATTAAACCGGCGGGGACGCCTTCCCTCTAATTGATTTAGAGACTCCGCTAACAATGACAGTATGCCTTTCTTTGTTTACTTTATAGTTTCGAATGGTTCGGGTCGATACGAAGCCGTCTTTACGAAGGTTTGAAGATTTGGATTGTTCTTCGCTTGAACCTGGATCTGAATTATTTGGGATATGCATAGAAGAGGCAGGTACAAGATTACTCATAATCAGATGATTATTGAAAAAGAAAATCGCGATACCTTAAATTTGTGTAATATTAAGCTGACCAAATAATTTTTACCTTCTGGGTGAAAATATAAGCCATAAATGTCCTTGAAGTAATTTAATTCTAAATTAGCAACAGTAATGAATATTTTAGGTCAGAACATTAGAGTAAGGCCCTTACATATGTATATGTATGCAATAAATGAATACATTTATTATAGATGATTTATACAGTATCAGCAACTGGTATTCTGCACTGGTCCTCTGCAGTTCCTGAGGCTTGCCCAGCACTGTTATAAGTGCTGGATGCATGGGTATAGAATTAAATTACCTCGGGAACATTTTTAGCTTATATTTAAACACGAAGAAGGTAAAAATTATTTCCTCTCAGCTCAGTCAGCTATAAGTCAAAGGAAAGAACAGGTCACGACAGATTTCCTCACGTTTAACGCGTGCTTTAACGCGTTAAATGTGGTAAATTTTGAGTTTGAAATATTTATTTCAAGATTGAGAAATCCATTGATGCACGGCCAGTTTCGAGCTCACGATCTTCGGATTGAAAGTCGGAGTTATATACCATTCGGCACGTTTTCAATGTCAGCATATTAGGGAGCGAAGCCCCTAATATGCCTAGCGCTGTCTGTCTGTCTGTACGTCTGGCTGTGTATTTGACAATTACAACCGAGCTCGTTGACCGATTTACATGAAACCTTTTATGTTAGCACCGTCTTAATGAGAGAAGGTGACTGATATATTTTGGTAACCCTAGGGTCACAGGGACCGGAGTTATTGTGACCTGAAAAAGTCACCAAAAAAATAAAAGTCTTCAAATGGCTGAAAACGTCCAAAAATCCAAAAATGGCATTTTTGAACTTTGCTGACCTTTTGAGGCCTTCGTCCCCTTTTCTGGTACCCCCGTACCAATGCTTGTTACAGTACAGTTCAGTAGTTCAATTTATATGGAGTTTAGCGCTAGTTCTTATAAGCATATATAAAGTTATTATAAACATTACATGCTTGTAAGAACTTTAAATATTAAATAGTTAACATTTTATATAAGTACTTACGGATATAAATAACTTTACTGCGCACAAACTTGACCCCACGTAATTTCTGCGATAAATTAAGTAAGACGGAGACATACAGACTGCCTCACGTAGTCTTATCTCCGAAATCCTAATAATAATCCAGTTTTCCCGGAAGTTTGTAGGTACTTAAGGATAACAAAGCCAGTTCCAACCACATAACTTCAAATGTTTGCCTGTCTTATAACAGCTGTTTGACACAGGACTTGATAAAGAATGAACAGACAAACTAAGAAACATTTTCCCAGAACCTTACTAACTGCTAACAGAATAAAATTTCCTAATTCTTTCGTAAAGGACCTGTACCAGAATAAGGTAGTTGTAATAGACGTTGACATCTTTCAACGAAGCCTTTCAAGTGACGTAGACACGGCCGTAAGCAGCTACCTATTCACAATACCTTGGAGGACAATGACCTAGGTAATGACAATATTTTTTTAGTATGCCTTAACCATAGATTTGAAAATTGTAAGGGATGCAGCACGCCTGATAGATACAGGCAATGCTTTCCACAGGTTAACATCCTTGACAGAAAAGGATTTGTGGTAGTACGACGAGTTCTGCATAGGTGTCATGAGCAGATGAGTATCAGACGAACGCAGAGATGAAGAAAGATGAATCGTTCCTTTTGATAGGAAGGAGAAGAAGGAGTAAAAAGAATATTGCACAATAAAAATAGGACATGGGAATTCCAACGAAACCATATTGGTAGCCACCTTAGCTTCCTGCGAAACCACGAAACATGGTCATACTTGTGTAAGCCAAATATGAACCGTATTTCGACGTTTTGCATACGCTCAACCTAGTCCAATTGTTGCTCCGTCAGATCTAGGAAAGACGCATCGCCATAATCAAGGATAAGTAAAAGAAGAGATTGAGCAAGAGATATTCTAGTGGCATTTGTAAGGAATTTACGCAGTCTATGTACTGATCCTACGCTTGCAAATACTTTTCGGCTGATTTCAGAGAGATGAGGCCCCCACAGCAGGTTTCTATCAATTAGGACACCTAAATTTTCCACTGTTCATAAAAATATACATTTTGAAATTTGAAATTCCTACTTTTGAATAGTTTTATGCTCGTTTAAAGTGAACGTTTTGTTCTATAAATAATAAATGCGTCGGCAAAAGACAGGGAGACTTTCTTTGAAACACTAGAATTCCGTCTATAATTCCAAATCAAATTAATTTTTGAATGTTGACTTATTCGTGACTCCTTTGTTGGATATCCATAAATGAAAAATATCTATTTATTATAGTTTGTTTAACATAGCATGATCGCTGTGACAGTTATCATTGAAATCCTGCCCATTCAGTTTTTAATTTTTTTGCGAACTAAAGGTAGAAATGAGCTGTAGTAACGTTGTACTTTATGGGTGGGACTGGACGAATAGTGATGTGCGTTGATAAGAAGGTAGTCAACAAAATGTAGAAAAGTTAATACAAGGAGATTGGGAGCGCGATGTTCACTTTGATGTTATTATAAGCAAACGAAAGTTATTTTTTTATGCTACTGAATAACGAGGAAAGCCGTATGCTCACCTGATGTTAAGCGGTAAGCTCTACCTATAACAGCTGCAATGCCGTGGTGATCACGTTCACTAAGCACGTTACCAACGCTGTATTGCATTGCGCCCGTCACCCTAAGACGGAGTTGTAAGGTCTTATGTGCACGTAATTTCACCGGCTCGCTTCCCTTCAACCCGAAATGGAGACATCGATGAACTCTTTACAAAAAATTTTACTACCACAAAGTTGATAAAAACTACTTATCGTTTAGTCTCATAAAAAAAAACATCATCTGGTTTCCATATTCAAGCTTGTTACAAGCGGTTTTAATATCTAATCTGTTTATCTTATTTTATTTAAGATATTCAACGACTCGATTCTATGTAGAAAGTATTTGGATTCCTAGCATGTTACTATTTATTTTACCTAAATTCTTACCAAATATACTCATAATAAAGGCAGTGTTAAGGGTATTTCGCAATTGGTACTTAAGCTAAGCCTGGCATTAAACTAATAAGGCAATTAACGTCCTTACCAGCCGCTTTGTAAAAGTAAATTAAAACTTAATTTTACAAGTAATTAAGTTTCATAATAACAAATTACCTACATACTAAATTAATGAGCTAAATAATTAACGTATTTGAGTTGAATGTGTAGCATTAATTGAGCTTAATAAGGTTGATAACTTAAACCGTAATTATGTACTCACAGTAAGGTACCTTCAAGCAATTGTGAAATATTCTTATTGAGATTTTAAGTTTAAAGAAAACGATTGTAGATATGCTAGATATATAAGATGCATGACCAGTTTCGGCCATGGCGTCAACTTCAGCTCCAATCTATCATCTCCTGCTTATCAATGTTGTGCCCGCACTTGGCTTAACTAGCCAATCTTCTTCGAGAAGATCCTCGCACATAGCGGGTAAGTGAGCACACTGTTCACATAGTTCTAACAGCTATTACTGTAATTTAGTATGCTGCTTTATTCTAGGTTGATTGTTTTTAATGAGTTTTGTCTTTTGAGCCGAGATAGACCAAAGAAAATAATTTATGGATGGTTGTGTGAAAGATTATAAGCGAAAAGGAGTGAATGTTGTTTGACGTCTGATAGAAAAAGATGGAGTAGGACATGTTGTGCCGAGGGTTGGCACAAAGGGATGTCGGTGTAATGTTGGTTATGGACTGAAAAATTATGTTGATGTCTTTGTTTATATTCCAGTTGTGTAAGCTCAATTCATAAGATACTCCCAAGCATGTGGACAAAGTGTTACACGGTTTTGCTTTTTGCTTATATATTTTACTCGTATGTTATAAATAAACAAAAATTAGATAATCATGCGAGTAAATTAATAAAAATTTTCTGTGCGACTTTATGTTTATCTAAAGTCATTATACTTAAAAAAATATGTATTTACGTCAATAAGGGTTCGTACTTCAGGGAGCTCTAGTAAAACAAGTGTATTTATTAAACGAGTAGGTATTCTCTTTGGGAACGCGCTCCAATATTAGCCCATGTTATATGTCGAAATCTATCTTACAACATTTTAGCTTTAACGGTTCAGCGGTATTAGGTTCCGTGGTTTATAGGTAAACTGAATTTAAACAAAAACTAAATAATTAACCAAGTTTCATTATTGATAGAGCATCACACACACAACACAGGATTTAAACTCCGTCAGTTTCAACTTTTGTCTTAGAAGAAAGGGAGATAAGTTGGTTTAAGCATTATAGTTTCTAAAACTTAGCTTGATCTGCGATATATGCCAAGTGACACGAATAGGGCTAGGGCGATATTGAAAATATGACGGTTATATTGGTAACAATGACTCATCGGAATCGCACATCACTAGACGTTCGATCCCACCCACGTTGTCACAGGTTATTTTTACCTACCGCTACCAAATTCAGAACTTTATAGGCGGGATTTTATGACAGCTGTCGCAGTTATCAAGCTAAATTTTACGGAATATAGTCGCAGCGTTTTAGAAAATGTTAAATAATAACCACGCATCGACTTGAGAACCTGTTTTTTTATTAAAAAAAACATTTTTAAAACTGTAAACCGGCTGCGAAAATTTTCCAACAAATTAATATTTTTTTTACATTTCAGGTTTTACTAGGTAAAATCGACTCTTTTTTTTGAAGAGGGGTAAAATTTAAATCATTTTACTCGGATCGTGATAACCAATCGATTTCTTATTCATCCAAATCCGATATGCAGCTAAGGCGCTACGGTAGAACAAACATACATACAAATACATACATGCCCACATAGCCTGCTAAAACCATAACTAAGGCAAATTCAAGAGGAAGAGTCCTCTTGAATTTGCCTTAGTAATAAAAGAAACATGTGTTGTTCCAGCCATGTTGTTAGAGTAAAGATAAGCGAGAAAATCAGAATGAATGTCGTTATCGTCAACATTATTATTATCATCTCATCATGTCTGCGTGCTCTTACGGTTATAACACCAGAAGTTTGATTCATTTCCAATTTTGTTAAAACAAAAAACAGATACAAACAATTTATTTTAGACAATTATCTTATGTTATTGGAATACGGTTCATAATAGATTACATAGGATTCCAAAGCATCAAACAGCCCTCTACCAACCCTTACTAACTGGCCGATACGGAAGCGATTGTAAAAGCTTCGCATACAAACGCAGAGAGTATTAGGTTTCACTTGTTCTTAAGGGGCTTGATTCGGCCATCGCTTCCTGTTGAGAATGCTATTTGATGCGGTTCACTCACATACATATATCACAAGTATAGGACATGGTTTTGAGAGCTAAATGCCAATGTGACTCCTATGATCTTCACCAAAAGAATGAACATTGAAAAATATATTTTTTAAGCTTCTTCAATTCTACATCATTACCGACGATTTGTTGATGTGGAACTGATAAAGAAGGCCATAAATGCTCTAAGAAAGTTCATCAAACGTTCAACATTTCACGGGTGTCGATATCGAAAGATATTTAAGATGTAATACGATATACTTCGGCCTTTCTCATCTATTATAGATGATTTATACAGCGTCATTAGCTGTTATTCATGTTGTACTGGACGTTGCAGTGCTTAGTTCATTTTTAGATAGGAGATGAAGGCTTGTCCAGCACCTATACCGTTCTCCAAGCTGTGTGGGCTATACCTACCACCTCATTTTAATCATCATCACGGTCGTGTAGGGTGATTTTTTTGTTAAAAATTAAAGAAATATTATTTATATAAATTAACAGGGAGCTGTTTTGAATCATACCTTAAGGCCACATAAACAAACTACAAATATAATTATTTACACATATCGAACTAATAGTTTGAAATTGAATTTACAAAGAACCTCTGAATTCGATCATAGTAAGGCATGTTATTAGCCGTGGGGTGCCGGCAGTCGAATGTTACCCCTCCTCTCATGCCCGTGGATGCAGTAAGAGACTGTTAAGGGATACCTCCGGAAGATGGGCAGCAGCGTCTTTCCGTGTACCAAAATCCTGTACTGCGCTCGCCAACCCGCCTGCCAAGCGTGGTGAGTATGGCAAATACCCCTCATGGAGATCCATGTGGGAGGCCTGTGTCCGGTAGTGGACGTATTACGGCTGAAATGATGAATGATGAAGGCATGTTATAGATGGTTTAAACAGCATCAGCAAAGGTATTTATGCTCTATGGGATGCTGCAGCACCTGGGATATTGTTAATGGATTAGGCTTGCTCAGCACCTTATACCATCCTCCCGGCTTAGTAGGCTATTAGTCGGAGGAAAAGACAGGTCAAAACATCTGAAGCCGACTCGCGGGATTTCTCAATATGTTTAACTACCCATAGGCTATAGATGTGCACATACATTTTTTAGAAAGAAACTCTTTATTGGTGCGCAGCCGGTCCCTTAGGATTGAACGCCATGGATACACACCTCTCGGCCAATACAGCTATAATAGAATTCCAACCAAACCAGTTTCTAAAGGCATGGAAAAATACAAGAAGAACAAATACAAGGAAAAATAAGAGATTGCAAATTTATAGAAAAGCAAGGCGTTGTATCGCTCAGAGTAAACAGACATAGACTGGGTAAAAGCTGCTCAGGTAACGCAAACTCGAGTTTTCCCCTTCGCGAAACAATTGGATCGAAACATTCACTTGACCGATCGATGGCGGGATATTAGCAATCTCCCGCCATCGTATAATTGCTGAAGACAAGGAAAAATAAAAAGATTGCAAAGTTATAGAAAAGCAAGGTGTTGTGTCACTTAGTAGAGTAAACAGATGTAAACTGGGTAGCTGTTCAGGTAACGCAAACTTGAGAGTCCACCTTCACGAAATAATTGGATCGAATCATTAACTTGTCCGATATGGACTATACATTAGATTGATATTAGATTGCTACAAGCTTTGGGTATATTATTATACTAACATATTTAATCTTTTGATTAGTTATAATTTATTTTAATTTTTACCTGTCTCGTCCACTCGACTACTGCTGGGCAAAAGTCTCCAAATAAAAAGATTGTCGCGAGATTTAAGCAGGTACTCGTATTTACATTGTTTGAAAAAATTCAATCAATTAGATCAAGTTACAGGCACACAGGTTAATCTCGCGACAAGCTTTTTTATTACATACATATATTATGTAAAGACGTTTTAAGTTGACATTAAACTTTAATGGAAAATGTTTTTTTATTATTTTTAGTGGGTACGTTTAAATAAAAGCTTGGTTGTTAAAAAGTTTTTTTTACTTTGAATTTTTTTCTTATCTTAATTATTAATTTGTAGTTTTACCATGGTTAAATAAATAATATAATAACGTTACTTAACAGTAATTTTATCTACCCATTATTTTAATTTTCATATAATGAACTGTTTCATTTCTTTTGAGAAAAATAAATATCTTAAACCACAATATCCTCATTCGTTATACGTTTATTTATCCCGGCAGAGTGAAATAGATGGAAGTCCTGAAATGCTCGGGTGTCAAACAAGGCGACACGTGTTTTATTCAGAAGCAGGCAATCTAAGTCCTCCGTGCACCTGATAATGCAGTGGCATTTTCAATTGTGTATTTATGTTTAAATCTCAAACCAGTAGAAGGTATTGCAAAACTAGTTTCGAGCCTCACTGGAGAAAAGCATGAAAAATCATGCTATTATTTAAAGATGAATGATAATAACTTTATTGTCGACCAAATTAAAACAAATAATACTGGACATTTCACACATCACTATACTTTGGCACTAGATGCCAAAGTATAAAGCTTGTGTTACGAGTACAGTTTTTTGTTTTGTAAAAATAAAATTAACATACGGAAGACCTGGGACAAATTTCTGCAGATAAAACAAACATTATGTCCCCAGCGAGGATCAAATCAGCAACGAAATAAAAAATAACTACAACAACTGAATGGTAGAGTGGTTAGGTTTATTACAAAGGGCTTTATTTTTCATGAATCCATTAGATGGACAGGATATGTCAAACTCTTTACAATAAGATAGCGTCCTGCAGATAAGCCGATGTTAAGCGGAAACCTCTACCTACGAGTATTACAATAGCAATACAGCGGTAATCACGTTCACTAAGCACGTGAGCAATGCTGCATTGGATTGCGCCCATAACCCTGAGACAGAGATGTAAGGTCTTATGTTCCCGTAACTTCACCAGCCACCTCACCCATCAAAATGGAAAACAGCATTGCCGACACTACTGCTTGGCGAAAGAAATACCTACGGTGGTAGTACTTCTCCTGATGAACTTATAACGAAAAGTTCTTCTACTAATAAAACAAATGATTTCAAACTAGAACTTGACTTTTTCCGAAGAAACTTGAAGACCACATTACGCAGTCCTTGTCTCTTTACCCTGCTAAAAGATTAAAAGCATCGCTTATCAGTCGAGTTCCAAACTGCAAGTCACGACAAACTCCTGGGATCTCCCTCACCGCAAAAACGGCGTAAACTGACATAAGTGAGCAAACTCGTACATGATAGAAAAGCCTAATCTCCGTCCCTATTCTGAACTGTCGTTAATAAAACTCTCAGCGAACTTATCTCCCAGGGGAAAGATAAAAATATATTCTTCTAAAAAACAAACCCTTACCGCAGGGGTAACATTTTTGCTGAATCATGCGCGGTATGGCGTCAGTGCTGCCAACTTTATGCGCGATAAATGATACGTCCTGTGGCACTTATCACCGCCGGAATGTTGTGATGTTGACATTTATCGCACTAAAACTCAAAAACATTACAGGAAATCATTATTATGCAGAGTTGCCAGACGCTTTCGAGTTCCTATGATATTTTTGTCTCGCAAAATCAATGGGGTGGAGTTGTTTTTACGTTTGCTTACAACCTATGATGACTGAATGAAATTACGAATATAATGATTTTTGCGTAGGGTGTAGATTATCAATGAGGCATAAAGACTATTTCGACGCTCTTCGTATTTCATTTGGTATATTAGGCATAATGAGGTTGATGGTTGATAAGCAAGAGGCTGCAGGCTCGATTCCCGTCATGCTTTGATAAAACATATAGGTATTATCTTAAACTTTTTTTTTGTTGAGATTATGTACTTACAAAACAAACTGTACTTTGTATTCCATCAGCTGTGGCTTGTCACCCTTCCTACAGTGTTCTCCCGTAAAGCGACCTCATCGTGTTTCGAATTGTGGTCCGGAGTAGTCATCGTGAAGTGGACAGGTCTGCTTTGCAGCCAGTAACCTATCTACTCTAAAGAGAGTGAATAGGGTATTTTTGTTTTGTTATCTATCAACGACCACAAAGACATTTGCCTTCAGATGAGAGTTTGGCCAGAAAAAAGTATATCTAACAAAAGCTTTTTCGCAAAAATCCATCTACTAGAACACCTACCTATTTTTCTGTCACCAAGCAATAATGTCTGCATTACCTCCGGTTTTAAGGGTAAGAGGGCCGGTGAAATGACTTTTCACCGGCCCTCTTACGAGACCTTACAACTCCATGTCTCAGGGTGATGGGCTGATAATGTGCTTACTTAGTAAACGTGAACAGAACAGTTGTTATAAGTAGATATTACTGCTTGAAATCAGATAGGTCATCGACATGTCTAGTCTTTTAGTCTTTAAAAAAAAACTTGAAATACCTGAGCATTCTCAGTCTTTGTAAAACCTAGACAAGTCAGATTTTTTATTAACATCTCAATAACGTGCCATCGCAGCAGCTGCTTTAGAATATTAAAATTGCAAGCACTATTACACAGAAACTCAGAGCACAATAGCTTCCACACGGTCGCCCTTTATAAACATGAAGTTATATGCTTTATAATTAAAAATACACAAACGAAGCTTTTCCTTTCAGCCCCGTAGATCAATTAGGCTCGCTTCATTATCCCACCTATCATCACAGTCTAATTTTATTCTACCTGAATTTCACCATTTTCATTTTGTAAAGGATTTTTTTTTAGAAAAAGCTGAAACAGTTGATTTCTTCACACAATACATCGTGTATTATACATCATAAGTATCATCATGTACATGATAGTACATAAGCACATGAAAACAAGAAATGTTAGTGATTTATTTTTGTAGAAGTCTGTTAATAAGCTTCTCTAGACAATACGTTTGTAAAGTTTTTTAAATAACGAGTATTTCTATATCCAAATATCTAATATTTATATACTCTCCAGTCAACCATTTTTAGTTAAAGTTTCGCTTTGTCTGTCTGTCTGTCCGTCCGTCACTGGTTTTGCGAAAGCTGTTATTTTGCATGGACATATAAAATAACAACGCCGAGATAACGCTACAAAAAATGCTAAAACCAATAAAATATATTGGGCACCTCCCATACATGTAAGGCATGAACTTTTTTCTTGATCTTCCAATCGCGTGGGGTATCCTTAAGCTAGCTTTTTTATTTTCAGGGAAATAGTCGTCCAAATAACCGAAAACTCAATAAATTCCTGTTAATATATTTTGTTAAACGTATGTATAAAAACAAACATCAACTTCTAACAACAACTAGCGCGTGGCCAAGCGAAAATATGAACAAAAGCTGAATAATGTTTTGCTTTACACACGGCTGGGTTTTGGCTGAAACAGCCACAAATTAAGCACTGTCCAACATTATAATGGGCCTTATCGCTAGCTAATAAGGCTCATGAATCAATTAGAAGTTAGAACTCTGTATACAGCTTCACTACAGCTGGTTAAATACGGCTAGTTCTTCTGCAATATATCTACTATGCCGAACATAAAAATTAAAATAGAACTTAAAAGTGCAAAGTCGTAAAAGCTAATTTTGAAATAATGAAACAAAAATTGTATCTATACCCGTTAAAAAAATATATATTTCTCATACATTTTTGACGATTGTTGTAAACATATTTTAGACAAAACATATTTAAGCAAAATTTGTCGGTGGTTAACCAAAAATGGCTTAAGTCAATGCAGTTTAGGCGGGAAATCAAACTCAAATGACGACTTTAAACCAAACTCAAAACACATACACATATCCAACAAAAAGCTTACGAATGTTGTTGACCGCAGATGGCCATGACAACGTTACCGGACTATGGCAAGCGCAGAAGGCGCCCAGAGTAGGTAACTTTATAGAGGTTATTAAGTAAGTGGAGCGAATATTATGAACGAACTATTCTATCTGAGCTACGGTCTTTACCCGGTCATTTCAACAAAGACAAGATATTGTGGATTCGACTGTGGAAACGGACAAAAGCGTTCATCCGTAAAACCCATGTAAAGTGGGGAACGAAACCGTTTTATGGGTTCAAGTAGAAAAGTTTGCTCTTTTTATGCTTGAGTTGGTTATCAAATTCACTGTAGGTTAGTAGATTAAGTCAAATATTGGACACGGAAATAGAACAGACGAAAATCAACAATGATGGCATTAAGGTAATACAACAAAAACTCAATTACTTTACGATGAAATTTTACAACGAACCAGTGCTTAGAGTGTAGTTCCTACTACAATAAGTGAATTCAATATTGTATGTAGCCATATTACCTTCCTACATTATTTTTTTAGCAGTATTTCAGTTATCGTCACTGTTCTGACTTACTGGCGCATACATTTTGACGTAATTGTAATTTTAAAATTATTTTTAACATGTTTTTAATACAAATCAATGAGTCTAATCGGTTTAGCTCCATCTTCTACCTGTCTCATAGCAGTCTTTCCGCGACCACGATAAGTGCAATCCTGTCGAAGCGTTGGGAAACAAATTTATAAAAATAAAAAAAATTAGTAACGCCGAGGGTATTCAAAACATTTGATTGTTCAACAGTACTTTCAACCCCCATATCTCATGAATGATTTCTATATAATCTCATAAAACTCAAATATTTTTGTCAATTTAAACCCAAATGCCAGATAGAAATGTCAATATAAACAACTCTTAAATTTTCCAAAAAAATCAACTTCAAATAATAAAATCCTTAGCATGTTGCTGAAACCACCCAAACCGTTTTATATGAAGGGTTATTATGTTTGAGTATTTTCCTCGATTTATCTTGGATCCCATCATCAGAACTGGGTGCAAAAACAAGCAAGCATTATAGAGTGTTTATTTCAATTCAGTGATGGATGATAAACAACCTTATAGAAAGAGTCATCAAAATCCATTCATTCGGCGGTGTAATAGCGTAGCAAACATATGTACAAATAAACATACAGTCGATTTCAGAACCTCTTTCTTTTTAAAGTCGCTTAAAAATAATAATAAAGCACATTTAAATTCAATAAAGCACATAATTGATTTTTTTGGCTTCAGTAAACTTAATTTTCAAGTCACTAAAAGAGGTGAAAACATTATGATATCAATAAGCAAATAGGTTTCTTAACCACTTGCCCTGTTTCCGATTACTGTAATCTCTTGTGTAACTTTTAAGTAGTAAATTAGCGACAAAAATCCACCTCCCGTAGGCTGCAAACACCGAAAATTACTACCTCACCGCACTAATACCTACTCCAAGGCACAGGTGGCACAACACAGAAATGGAGGCTTTAAACGATTCCCCTTCTGGAAAGCTTACCATGTTGCGGCAATAAAGCCTAGTTTTACCGTAAAACAGCGCAATTGGGCTTGGCGTAGACGAGCTTATTTACGGACCATCGTTTCAGGAACTGGTCGCTGTAATTCACCACATAACAGTCAAATGCTTTACTGTAATAATCAATATAATATATATACACCCCAAAGCTGAATGTCAGTGCAGATCTTGTATCCCCTATCAGAATCAGAATTCTGTCTTAGTTGGTATATTAGGTATTTTTTTATACGCCATAAATATACAGGTATTTAATAATGTGTACTAAGCTTGTTCTTTCTTCTGACTAATGGCTGACTTAGCTGAGAGGATGGTATAAGTGATGGAGAAGCCTAATCCATCTAACAATGACCGAGGCCCCGCAGCGTCTCATACGTCATGAATACCAGTTGCTGACGCTGCATAAAACATCTACAATAGATGCAAATGCGTTATAAAGCCGAAAGGGGGTGGTTCTGACCACATCAAGGAACAACTAGTTCTACGATTTTTCGATTTCAATGATTTTCTTTTAAGAGAACACTACGAAAGTTTTAACAACAAATTCAGCGCCAGCTGTTTCATGTCAAGGTCACTTCGCAATTAGATGCCGTACACGTTTATAAAATTTTTAGTTTTTATTTATAATAGAAAAAACTAACAATAGCAATATTTTTTCGGAATCTCAGATTTTTATATATTTTAGTAGTCCACTACTGAACACAGGCCTTTATTTTTATTTTTTATTTTTTTACGTCTGGAATGATGAATGATGATGAACGTAATTGTAAATCCGGGGTGTATTAAGTTATGTGTACTTACCTAAAAAGAAGTTTCAGCCCACGAAAACAAGTTGTTTTAGAAGGAAAAAAAATCTGAGATTCCGAAAAAATATTGCTATTGTTAGTTTTTTCTATTATAAATAAAAACTAAAAATTTTATAAACGTGTACGGCACCTATTTGCGAAGTGACCTTGACATGAAACAGCTGGCGCTGAATTTGTTGTTAAAACTTTCGTAGTGTTCTCTTAAAAGAAAATCATTGAAATCGAAAAGGCCAAAGGCCTGTGTTCAGTAGTAGTCCACTACTGAACACAGGCCTCCCTCATGGATCTCCATGAGGGGTAGTTGCCATACTCACCACGCTTGGCAGGCGGGTTGGCGAGCGCAGTTTGCGATGTTGATACACGGAAAGACGCTGCTGCCCATCTTCTGAAAGTATCCCTGAGCAGGCTCTTACTGCATCCACGGGCATGAGAGGAGGGGTAACATTCTACTGCCGGCACCCCACGGCTAACAATTAAGTTAATACTTAGTAATGTTGTAAAAGCAACGATTACTTTCTCTCATGGTTTTTTCTCCTTGACTCCTTCTTTGAAATAATCTTAGTCACGAAATAATTTAACTTCATAAAATATCTATTATATTGTCATTATAAATGAATCCATAACGTGAGTTCTTCAAACCGATGTGCGGTGAGTGCTTCTGTGACCAGCCGATCAGTCATAACATCACTAAGCAAATTTTTTTAAACACTTGTCTAATTTATTTGTTGAGAAAGGGATTGCCAAAAGTTTACATATCAAAAATTACTCTACACATGTATAACGGACACAGTGTGTTATGTTAAACCACTAACAGGCAAACACTGTTTAATGCAATAATAATTATGAAAAGCCAGGCAGCCAAATGATCAATCAAATATTCTTCGTTACAATGATTAAAAGTAGGTGTACACAGATGGTTTTCGAAATTTTCCAATACTAAAAAATTCACGAGTGACGACATCTACAGATTGCTATGATAATATATCCATATCCACTAATCATCACACATCATCATCTTAATCATGATCAGGTTCATTGAAATGAGAAAAAAAAAATGGAATTACATAAATGTAATAGTGTCTATTTCACTTTCAAAATTAACGTGAGATATACTATTCATTTTGTAAAAACGGGATTTACTCACGTAGTATTGTAACGTCGAAGATTATTCCGACACGTTTCGATTTTTCAAGAAAATCATCATGTCGTGTCGGCCCCACGCGCGGACGGGCATTCAATCCCATGATGATGATTTTCTTGAAAAATCGAAACGTGTCGGAATAAACTTCGACGTTACAATACTACGTGAGTAAATCCCGTTTTTACAAAATGAATAGTAATAGTGTCTACTGGAGTCCCTTAAGTTATAGTTATATCACCTAAGTTTAAGCTTGTGGTTGTGTTTTTTGCTTCTCTTAATAATGTTTGCTGGCTTATAAGCCAGTTCTTATGATGGGATCCGTAATAAATCGAGGAAAATACTTAAATGTAATAAACATTTTAGATGTTATCATTGAAGTCGGTTTTTTTGTTGAAAAATGAACGATTATTTTGAATGCGGTTTTAAAGCGGATGATCGTTTATTTATTCCCTCTACCCAAAGTGTCACGCGTCAGAGTCGCCATAAGTAGCCCGTCTACGTCAAGCCTTACTGTGAATATTTCAGCCTTGAGTGGCGTAAATTTTGTATGTAGGAACTAGAATCATCGTCTCCTCGATAGAGAACCGTAATATGCTTGCTCATGCACTTCTAACCAACATCTTGAAAGCACTTTGCGAAAATAAGTCTTTTGTGGTGGTGTTGATTCAATTTCTTTTCAACAGTTCGTTGAGAATTTCGTTTTATTATCAAAGTAGCGAGCATTTTATAAGGAGGGTTGTAGGCGGAGGAAGTTCTAGGGTATTGTTTAAAACATTGATTAAGTATCTTTTCTTGTTTTATTTGAGCCTAAGTCTGACATTTAAATACTATCTAAGAATTCATTGTATATTTTTCTGGGACTTAAATAAAAGGTTTTTAAGTCGACCCGCACAGGCAACCAACTAATATCATAAAAAAAGTTTTCTAAGAGACGATCCAGTAGAAATTGCTTACTGTATTTTTTTTCTATTTTTACCTACCTTTCTATTTCCGGGGAAAATAATCTAAAAAGGATCTAAATATACTTCCATTTTATATAATTTGCCTAATCGCTTCAGAGATAGAGATGGCAGGCAAATTATTGGTGAAGGAAGCCATTTTTGTAAATAATTAAAAACTGTACGGCTTAAAGATCAAACTAAAAACGGTTTACTAATGTGCTAGTAAAGCTCTTTTATATTTGAAACACAACTTAAACTTCTAGCTAGAGACATAACTAAGAATAGCTTTCAATATTTTTATATTTGAAATATTAGTAAATAAGCATTAACTAACATTAAAATTTCTAGTGATAGCATTAGTAGTTTGCAAGATATCCATCTGTGACAGACAGACAGACAAAGTCATACCATAAGGGTTCTTTTATATAATTTTATTTCCGAATCCTAAAAATATGATAAAATTAAACATTCATTCTATATCGTAAAGTGTTTGGCCAAAGACTCAAATCGCTGTTACTTTCATCACGACTGGATAAGGTGCCGAGAAACTCGTTTCAAATGCCAACTTATAACGAATTATTAAAGTTAAGTCTTAGCTTGTCTCTATAGAAAATAATTGGGATAAAAATACGTACAGCTCGTAAGGAAGTCGTAAATTAAATGTGTTGTGCTCAGCCAAAGATACAGATCACTCTTCGTTTGAACTCGATTGCATATAAACTTTACAAGCGAAGTCAAAGACAAAAATCTAAAAAGCTACAAGGAATTTCAAAAATTGCGAATTATGTCAATAAATTCAAGGAATTTTCTATTACATCGCCTACACCTATTACCGGTTCACACGTAGCAGACAAACCGCATTTCTGTTCTGGCGCAGTTAACAAGTAATAGCAGGGGACCACACGGAATTGACTCGGCTGGACTTCATTGCATTAACGCACCTCGACGTGTCTTGCCGCACCGCAGCGCAGGTAATGTTACGACGGATGTAATATCGATGACGTTCTATGTTGGAAATGTTCTCGACAGTTGTCAACTTTCGAAATCTTTTATCCTTAAGGATGAAAGAGTCGCTCATCTTTCCATACAATAGTGGAAGGGTAACTACTCCACTGTTTGACATTAACCATCCAACACTAAGGATTGTATCAATTTATTTTGTCAAAATCTATGTTTGTATTCACCCCATACCGTAGAAAAAGTATTTATTTCAAAAATACAAGCTTCTAAACTTTCGTATTTCAACACTGATTTAAGCCCAACTTTGGACGAAACTAAATAATATAAGGAGATAGAAAACTCAAAAATAAACGCCGTTCCGACATAGTCTAATTATTCAAAAGTTGAAATAAATGTTATTTTGAAAAGATTACACTCAGGTTTTTCTATAATAACCCTTGTGCTAAAAGTCTATTCACATATTTTTGTGCGGTCGATTTAGGAATGAATCATTGTGCATTTCATTCTAGCGCGCGGGTAAACACACTATGTCAGGTGACGACTTTGCCTCTGCGACTAGTTGGACCGTAAGTAAGTTAGTTAAGTAACCGGGTGTTTATAGTGTCTTTTACCTTTATTTTTAACCCCCGATAAAAAGAGGGGTAATAAGTTTACGCTATGTGTATGTGTCTGTGTGTATGTCTGTGGCACCGTACTTTTTGATTTAAAAGCAGGTTCTTAAACATGTTTTATCAAAATCCGTTGAGAAGTTTATAAGATATGGTGAAATAGGGGATATCGAAATAATCGAATGTATCCAAATATACCCGCTTTTGATATCAAATGAAAGAAAATGATGCGTAGAATGCAAAACTGAAAGTTATCCGCTCGTTTGGTTTTGGTAGCTAGAGATACCAGTGATTTAGCGTTCCACTAAAACAATCATTATTGATAAACTATGGTCTTGTCTTGTCTTGTCTTTTTATTTTATGGCTTTTTGTGTTTGGTTTAACACAATTCCGCCAGTGTCAAGTTAATTTATAAATTCGTAAGTTATTTAGCTGGCCATGTCGGTGGCCATCGAATTGAATAATCCATAAACTATGGTGTTTATCGACTTTTTGTTTATTTTGGAGCCTTTTGAGTGAAGTTGACCAGGACAAGAACAAATAAAATTTACGTCACCCAAAAAAAAATAATTTAATTCGATTAAATTAAAATAAAAAAAAAAGCATAAAAAATGCATTTTAGAATTACGACGAATAATATTTTGTTTGAAGACACCTACTTATTTTATTATTTTTTAGTGAGGTTATACTACAAACTATGTATAAACAGCAGAAAATGTAGATAGATTATAATAAATTTTGAATTACAAACAAAAATATTTTTAACTTAAAATAAAATCTCATCATCAGGTGATGTAATTTTCATTCTGTATATCCCGAAAACAGACTAAATTATGAATTGACATACTGACAAGCTTCATTCAAACCCTTCCAAACGAGCGGATAAGAACTTTTTAACTTATTGTTTCTTATTTCCATTATCATAGTGAAAAACAAGGGGAAATTGCTCTCAGGTACCTCCTCCTTTAGCTATTTTTTTGTAATTCATCAACAAACTGTTTCTCGTGGCTTAAATTTTATTACCAAAACGTGTTTATGTCAGCTTCGAAAGCCATTTTGTAAATTTCTAGTTGATATGATTTTATCTATCTAGAAAAATCCGTTTTCAGAGAATAGTTAATGATTTGAATGAAATTTCTGCGAAGTGTTTACGTTTTGTAGCCCTTTTTAAGAGCCTTCTTTAGCAACATTGGCTGCCGCTTAATAAAACATTAGTTACCTTGTACTTCGAAGGGGTTACTGCAATTATCCTATACAATGATTAACACAGGCTAAACTATTCGAGACAAAATGGCTGTAGTCACTTGAACCGATTAGCTTTGCGGAAATCCGTGCAATGGTCCTATACCTACATACTCATCTCTTTGTGAGTGCGGTGCTTCGATACAGAATCTTTTGGTTATGTAATAGGGCTTGGAATCGGATGGAATTGTAATAAGCTTTTTGGTCAAAGGGAATTAAATGGTTGTCGAGAACGAGAAGTGATATTGACAACAAGATCAAAGGCGTTTTGGGAGAGGCGAGGTGGATTAGCCATAGTAACTTGTCGTTACAATATTGTAAGATATTATGTGCGGTGATTACTTTCGATTCACCGGATTTCGGTTAACCGTTTTTTACGATGCTTATGAGATATTTTTGATGAGGTTTAAAAACTATAATAAATTTTATAGTTTGTAATTTGTACAGTGTTTACTCAGTTAGAACATTTCTCTGTTATAAAAATAATCCATAATTTTTTAACGCGCTGGCAAAGTTCTAACCCGCGTTTATCAAATCGATATTTGAAGCCAAAAGTACTTTTATTTACTATAGTTTGACGGAACCCTGAAATCCCGCCATACCTAAACGATTTTTTTGGTTATTTACTTTTTATTCTGTTAGGTTTATTATTTTATGATTATTTTTTTCTAAAATATCGGCTGCTTTATTTAAGGATTGAACGTTCTTTCATTCAGCCTTTTGACAATGGATTTCTGCGACTTAAAACCGAACTACCTGTACAGAGAAGGTCACTGTAGCCTGAAGAATAATCTGCCTAAAAAAACTGGTGCTGAAGGCAAAGGGAAACCACTGTTACTAATTTCCCAAGACAGTCATTATGCAAGTACAATCAAAGAGATCACGATCGCCATGCCAACTGCCTAGCAACCGGCGGCGGCGCCACGATGCTTCCGGGATACGCGGTGTGAAATGTGCTACTTGCCATAGAGGAGTAAGAAACCAGGCTCACCAAGGAAAACCAGCTACTGGAATAACAAAACTACGACAATTCCAGAAGATAGCTGCGTGGAATGTCCGTTGCCTCCTAAACCCTGGGAAAATTGACATCATGGAATAATAAATTACTAGATGCAATTTGAATATATGCGGATTATCCGAAACACATTAGAAAAACAACGGGCACATCCTCACTGACTCACATATCATCTACCATTCTGGAAATGACCGTAAAAGTGAGTTTTTTTTTATTAACCTATTATGTCCCACTGCTTCCTTTGAAGATGAATCGAGGTCGTCCCGCCATCGCTTCCTCGGCCTGCCCCGACGTCGCCTTCCATCTTCCGGTTGCCACCGTGTTGTAATATTGGCCCATTTCTCGCTCTTCATTCTGCTTACGTGGTCCGCCCAATCCCACTTAAGTCTAGCAGTTTTGTATCCGACATCAGCGATGCCGGTTAGTGAGCGCAGCATGTGTTAGGGACTCGGTCAATCCGTTTAAAACTCAGAATGCTACGCTCCATCGCCCTTTGACAAATCTTGAGCTTGGACTTCTGAACTTCGGTCAAAGACCATGTCTGTGCATCGTAAGTTAGGACCGGCAGGATACACATATCGATGACTTGGCGTTTGAGTGTTATAGGAAGATCGCCTTTCATGTATTCCTTCATGGACCAGTAGCTTTTCCAGACTTTTGGATGCGACGATCTATTTCTCGATCTTGCCTGTTACCGAAGCTTGCTAACTAGCCCAAGTAGGTTTACTCATCGACGTCTACCTCAACCCTACGTCTCGTGCTGTTAGACATCACTTGGGTCTTTGACCGGTTTATTTGAAGTCCAACCTCAAGACTTGCCGTGCTCAGTTCTTGGAGCATTTGCTGGAGTTCATTTGCTGTTGGGGCAAAAAGGATTATATCGTCCGAAAAGCGTAAATTTGTGAGACGTTTGCCACCGATGTCAATTCCCTTTGTTTTCCATATAGAAGTTAAGGTCCTGAAAACTTCTTCAAGGGTGCAAGTAAATTTTATGGGAGAACGAGTGATCCCCTCGCTTTACGCTTTTATTTATTGAGAAAGTCGGACCGGTAGAGTGGATTTTAATGGTAGCCGTGCTTTGTCTGTAGATTAACTTGAGGAGATCTATGTACGTCTTTTCTATATCTTGATTTTCTAACGATCTAAATATTACGGAGTGCGTACATAGCCTTTGCGTAATCTGCAAAGGCTATGTAAACTTGTAAAGGGGCTTATTATGTTCAGTATATTTTTCTATAATCTGATTAAGACTGTGCAAGTTCTCCGTTGTGGAAAAGGATGGACGAAAACTGGCTTGCTCTGGGGGTTGTTGCTGATCTACAACCTATGCGGTTCTGTATAACTTTGATAAAAGTTTTATTAATATGTGATACTAAGCTAATTGATCGGTAGTTGCCTAAGTTCCTTTTGTCTCCTTTCTTATAAAGGAGTGCAATGTTAGAGTGGCATAAATTAAAATAAATTTAATAAATAAATTAAATAGCTGCGTAGCGTTTGCTATTCTAAAACATCAAAAAGACTGTGAGATGGGTTATGAGCCAGTAAGCGACCGAGTTATCACCATTGCCAGTTAATTTGAATGTACTTCAAATGTATGCCCCCACCAGCACCTCAAGTTTCGAAACTATTGAGAGATTTTACTCTGAACTAGAGAAAACATTATCCAAAATACCTAATAGGGAACTTCTTTCGATACTTGGCGATTTTAATGCCAAAATTGAGGAAAATGATTATCAGCTAAGTAACTACGCGGGGAAATTGGGGCTAGGAGTACGTAACGAAAAAGGCGAACGCCTGTACAGCTTGCTACTAAAAATTATATGGTAATAGCAAATAGCCTGTTTCAACATCATCCCGTTATGGACATGGCAATCAGCTGGAGGGCTTTACCGCAATAAAATCGACTATATTTTGATTCGGTCTGGAAATTATCAATTCAAAACCCCCATACAAGGCCAGGAGCTGACTGTAGATCAACCACCAACTGCTCATATTAAAGCTCAAGCTAAAATTGACCCCAGCCAGCGAGAACTCACAACCTTCGATCACAACGGCCAATAGTGGACGCGCCTTATTTTTTAATGTTTGTCTGTCCAATGAGCCTACAAAAACGAAAAAGTTTTTAGTCATAAGTAGAATAATCATGATTATAGACTCGACTTATTACTGTTTCATAAAAAAAAACAACATTTTATTTTCAAAATGGAACTAAAATCGGCGATCTCTTTGGTAGAATGCATGCAATACGTTGCGGCTACAGAAGAAATAAATAAAAGATATTAGCGCGAAATCTTTACAATTTTTTTCTAATTGCAAATTGAATTGGTAGTGACCGGGTAAGTTACCGGCAAAAAACATCTCGTTAAATATCCAGAATTGTACAAACTGTACATTTAATTTTTAATAAAATAAACTATTTCATATTGTATTGGATTATTTTATTTTCTCGCAATCGTAGTGAAAAGTAGAGTGTAACACACGGCGCTAAAAACCCATTAATACTCGGTTTCTATTTACTCCATCGCTAAAGCTCGGGAGTAAAACTACCTCATTATAATGGGTCATTTTAGCTCCTTGTATAACAATCTACTATAATATGGAAAAAATAGAAAGAGAAACTTCAACCATCACCATCTAGGTGCAGGGCTGGCATCAATAACCTTGGGGTGTCTCTTCGAGAATCTGCAGGAGTCGACGCAGTGCGAAGTCATGTACCCGTATGAGACGTACAAGGCATCCTTTGTTCCTAAGTTTGCTGTGGCCACAGTGTTAAATACGAGCAGTTATTCTACTTAGTTGCTAGAATTACAGAGTAGAATAGACTGGCAAAAAACATTTTGCTTATGCTATAGCTGATGCCCACGGGTTTGCACGCGGTTTATGTTTTTTTTAATCTGATTTAGTTATTTTTTTTACTAACTTGTATCGTTCCACTGCTGGGTAAAGGTCTCCCCCAATTTCCTCCAACCATCCCGATCGGGCGGGTCTTCTACTCACGCGGAATAAAGTCCACGTGGGGAAATAGTTCCGGGCGTAAGCCCCTTCCTGCGGTTCTCTTTTCCGCCTTTGATATCAATCAAGGGGTTATTTGGTCAGCCATGTTGAGCCTGCTGAATATGCCAGCGTCTTTACAGGCTCGGTTATGGTGTCTCGTCGGTGTTGATGAGTTCTCTTGAGTGCGCCTTGCTCTTTGGTGTTCGGTCATACTTCGGCGCGAGTTTCCTTAGGTGGGGGTGGCTGGAGAGGTCGCCTCAGCAGAACATACTATCCGCGAGGAGTCTGACGAACTCATCCAGCGTTTCCATCTTCAGGTCCCTGATGGTTGAGTTACGGACGTATTTGGGCGCGTCAACTATTATCCGTAACGACAAGTTTTCCAGCGCGCTCAATTGTTGTGGAGTCTTTTAGATAATAAGGCGTACCATGCGGGGGACGCGTACGTCAAGCGCGGGCGGATGTACATCCGGTATATGGCCAATCTTAGTCGGATCAGCAGGTCTTGGGCGTTCTGGATGGCATGGAGTATTATGATTCTGGCTGTTTTGGCGGAGGCTCTCTTCGTTTGCTTCTCCATTGTTAGGTCTCTGTCAATGATCACTCCCAGGTAGTTTGCGGCCGTCGATCACTCGATGGGCCGGTTGAAAAGGTGCAGGTGATCGAGTGAGGAGGTGAGCTTCCGAGTGAAGGCCACCGCTTGCGTCTTACTGACGTTAACGGATAGCCTCCAGTTCAAAAGCCGCTCAGGGAGGGTGTCCAAAGTGCGCTGCATTTTCAACCGCGCGTGTGATGGACTCATCGATGTAGGCCGCATCGTCAGCGTAAGCGTATCAGCGTAGGACGAAGCGTGTTTTGTGTCACTGTCCGAGCTCGTAGCACGACTGGTAGCCGAACAATTTGGAAGATAAGCCGTTCTTGGTATCCTTTCGGGAAGTACGCCCTACATGGACGGACTGGCCCGAAGGATTTGCGCCGTCCGACCCACTTGGTCGCCGCTGGGTTCCTGAGCCGTCTGCTCCAGGTTGAGGTTGATTGGTTTCGTCCTGGGCGCTGTCCACTGTGCGACCTTTTGAAAGGGGAGTGGGGTCCGGGGCGTCCCGCTTCCTACCAACATCCTCTTTCTCCATGGGACTCTCACTCAAAGCACTATCACAAAACAAACACAATTACACTTATTTTGCGATCCGCGACGGGCCGAATTAGACAGACGTATTCTTAAAATACGCTGTCGAGATCTTAAGTGAGAAAGTCCGTGCGCACGCGTCTACTAAGGTTGGCAGCGTTTAGCCACTCCAACCATCCCGATCCTTCGCAGACTCACATTATAAAATCATGGCCTCCTCAAGACGGAAGGCAGCGTCGGGGTCGGCCGAGAAAGCGTTGGCGGGATGATCTGGTCACGTTCGACAGAGGATTTAGTAAATAATAAATAAATAATTGTTATCGACCATAACACACACACGTCTGTCGTAGTCCCAAAAAGAGCAAAGCTTGTGCAATGGAAACCAGATTGCTGACTCTACAAGTTGACAAATCACACTCTAACTAGACCGATTGCATTTCTTTGACTGTGGCATTACACCCGGGAAATATAGTAGGAATGTTTGGAACGCAGCGCATTCCACAAAGCCGAAACTTACTATGAGTAACTGTTCTCATACTTGGAAAATGTTCGACACGTTTCAAAATATCAATCACTTTGCGCAAATGCGAACGTGAAGGAATTCAAGGATACGAGTGAAGGAAAATGTTTGTAGGCTTATTGCTATCTATGTTTTCTAAAGAATCGTGTTGCCGGAGCGATATTTTATTACTTACTCGATTTTATCGAGGAAATTTCAATATTCCTTTTATAGAATCGTTCATTTATCACGTGCTTTAACGAACATATTTAAACGATTAAAAAAAATTAAAAATCAGAGGCATGGAAGCTACAGAAGTGTTGATCTATCCTCTGAACATAGCTGACTAAGCTGAAAGGAGGGTAAGTATCCAGCAGGAGCTTACCCACCATCTGCTGGGTAAGCTCCCAGGCAATGCAGCGTCGCATAGCATGTTTACCAGTTACTGACGCGGTATAAATCATCTATAATAGGTGTAAAAGACCTATTTTCTATTGTACTTTGTAAACATTCGCGATCAATAGATATACTTACATATATTATATAATATATTGATTACTTAGATATTACCTATGGTATTTTCAAAGGTTAATAATATCTATCTATGTAGTCATCATTTCAGCCATAAAATGTCCACTGATGAACACAAGCCTCCCTCATGGATCTCCATGAGGGGTAGTTGCCATACTCACCACGCTTGGCAGGCGGCTTGGTGAGCGCAGTATGGGATTTTGATACACGGATAGACGCTGCTGCCCATCTTCCGGAGGTATCCCTTAGCAGGCTCTTACTGCATCCATGGGCATGAGAGGAGGGGTATCATTCTACTGCCGGCACCCCACGGCATATGTAGTATAATGTATTAATTAAGTATATCAGTCATCTAATACCCATAACACAAGCTCTGCTTAGCTTGGGGCTAGATGATTGAACTATTTAACTATAATTTCGTAATCGTTTGCGTATATAGGGTGCCTAAACTCAGTAATTTTGATATTTTTATAAATTGTTTGCAAAAGGTTTTAAATGAGTTAGCAAAAAAACGATATGGGAACTTACTTATAGCTGGCGATTTCAATGTTGAGATTTTAAAGAGAAATAATTATACACTAGATTTCGAATGCATACTACGCAATTTCAATCTTAAGCTTGCTCTGAGACAGCCTACAAGACTCAGCAGTAAAACCTGCATCGATAACTTTGCGCATAATTTTAATAAAGGATGTCATAGGTACTGAAGTTATAGATCTGGCTTTGTCGGACCATACGTCACAGTTAATTAAATGTCCAGTTAAAAACATATCTTTGCTAAAATACTGGCGTATTAAGAGAAGGGACTATTCAATTGAAAATATCGATAAGTTCAGTATTATCATGGAAAACCTATCATTTTCCGAAATATACAGTGAGGGGGACCCCAGTGTTGCGTATGATTTATTTTTTGACATATTTAAATTATTCTATGACCTTTGTTTTCCCTACAAAAGTATAACCGTAAAAACGTCGAAAACAGTTAGTTGGGTATCACATGGTATAAAAATCTGCAGCAAGAAAAAGAGAAAACTTCTCTGGGAACGTAGGAAGACTCCCTCAGAAGTAAATATAACTAGATACAAAAACTACTCAAATACACTTAAAAAAATTATAATTCTAACTCAAAAATCGCAAAACAATCACAAAATAAAACTATCAAAAAACAAAAGTAAGACTACATGGAACATTATTAACAGAACAAAACAAAACATACCTAAAGACTCAATTAATGAAATAATAGTAAATAATGACACTTTAAAAAATCCCCTTGACATCTCTAATGCATTTAATGACTTTTTTATTGACAAAATAACTCCCATTTCTAATTCTGGAAAAAATGTAACGAAACCTATCATGTGTCAAAAGAACTCAATTTTTCTAAAACCATGTATACCTATTGACATCTTCAAAATAATTTGCTCCCTAAACAATACCAGCAGCCTCGGATATGACGAAATATCAACCAAAGTTCTTAAAGTGGTAGCTCATTCTGTAAGCGTCCCTTTAAGTTACATTGTTAACTTATGCCTTGACAAAGGCTCTTACCCGAAGGCACTAAAAAAATCAATAATAAAACCAATACATAAAAAACAAAGTAGAAAGAACATGGACAATTATAGGCCGATTTCGCTTAAACCGGTAATTTCAAAAGTTTTTGAAAAATATATTTATAAATTATTAATTGACTATCTTGAATTTAATAAAATAATCTGTAATGAACAGAAAGGTTTTAGAGAGAAAAAAACTATAAACATGGCCATATATGATTTTCTTCTTCGTGTTACAAGTAATGTAGACAAAAACACATCAGTTTGCTCAATTTTCTGTGATATGACACAAGCATTTGATTATGTCCAACACAGTATACTTCTTGACAAACTAGAAACCTATGGCGTTAGAGGTAATGCTCTACAGTTAATAACATCATACCTAGATAATAGAAAACAGGTAACCCACATAACAACTATTAACTATAAAACCAAACGAGAAGAAGTTCACGTATCTAGGGAACGTATCATGACTTATGGAGTTCCCCAAGGTAGTGTGTTAGGCCCGCTACTATTTCTTATCTACATAAATGATTTACCCAAAGCGACAATACAACATATGTCCTTATTTGCAGACGATAGCACAGTGACTATATCTGGTAATAATATTCATAGCTATAAAAATGACATAACTTTCGCTCTGACATCGATAATACAATGGCTTGATAATAACAACCTGAAAATTAACATAAATAAAACCAAGATAATTCATTTTAGACAACGCGATAATGCTGCATCTACAAACCCTGACATACAATATAATAATCATACAATTGAAGAAGTTATGACCACAAAATTTTTAGGAATTAATATTGATAAAAAATTAAATTGGAAACCACATGTGGAAAGCGTATGTAAAAAATTAAATAGCGTTATTTACGTACTACGTAAATTATCATCCGTTGTTAATGCAGAAAGTCTACTCATCGCGTATCATGGTCTGATTGCCTCAAATATAAGGTATGGTATTATATTCTGGGGCAACTCAACAGACGTCGATAAGGTTTTTAAATACCAAAAAAGATGTATTAGAGTGATGTTCCATCTGAAAAGAACAGATTCTTGTAAACCCCTCTTTAAAAAATACAACATACTGACTTTATCTTCGCTGTATATTTTGGAATCTGCTATGTTCGTCAGACACAACCCGGACCTGTTTTGTCGGCTTTCTGAAGCGGTACCACGTAATAGAAGAGACCAACACAAAGTTTGCACCCGTAACACTAAGAAAAAACTGATGCGTAACAGTTTTTTCGGTATGGCACCATTCTTGTATAACAAAATACCGACGACCATAAGAGAATTGCCAACCATGGTGTTTCAGAGAAAGTTTAAAAGCATACTTGCCAGTAAATGCTACTATACAGTTAAGGAATTGTTAAATGACAAATCTTTTGACAAATAATTTATTTTAATTCTTTTTAAATTTTTACAATTTTATTGCTGTCAACATTTTTTATTTTATTGAATGACATTATTTTTGATTATTATGTATATGACAAGCATGCACTAATATTATTGTTTTTTTTTCTATTGTTATTTTTAGTTTTTTGTTATTATTAGTTTTGATTTTATTTTTATTAGTCGTATTGTTTAAATTTTTAAATTTACAATAACCATTATTTTATAAATATAAAAGAAAATGTAATTTACAGAACATTGCACACCCATTATGGGTAAATTACATTGAAACAATTATAAATGTGAGATCTTTAAACATGTAATTACGCAATAAATATACTTTGACTTTGACTTTGATGCTGTGTGATTTGTCCAGCATTATTTATTTATATTTTTATTTTTTAATTATTATATACTTGTTTTGTTTTATTGTTCAATATTTAATATTTCTTACATTGTTAAGATTCGTTTTTTTAATCCCTGTAATTATTTACACAATAATATAATTAGTGATTTATTATATGGAGAGGCCTTGGATCTTGAAACACAGCCTAGGCTAGTTCAAGATCCTAAGGAATCAACAGTACAATTGTATGTGTCAAATAAATAAATGATTATGATTAATTTCAAACTGTTTAACAGGTCTTTATCGCGTAACTGCCATGTTTTATTATTTCCCGACGTTTAGAGTGCCTTGCTGCCCTCGTGGTCACAGGTGGAGAGTCCACCACTGGTCACGTGATCATAAAGTCCCGTTAAAAAGTATAAAATCATACTGTATTATGTATTAGTACTAAACTTAAGTGAATGGTACGGAGTTAATTTGATTTACACTTGTGTTCATGTTAAGATAAGATAATTTATTGGTTTATCAACAGACATCAATTTTAATTTTAAAAACATAGATTGTTAGATCTGAGATGTATATCCTATGTGGATGACATAGGTGCCCAAACTAGGATAACCTGTGTGATTGGTGAGTTATCTTATCTACCTAGGTATTTCATAATTCAATACTTTTTATTTGCATTGAATAATGTCTTCAGGGGCGAGAACTAGCTTTTTTAATACTACTAACCGCACAACGACAAGCCGAAGGCCCACCTGATGTTAAGCAGTACCCTTTGTCTACAACTGCAATACCGCAGTGATGTTCACTAAGCACGTGACCAACGCTGCATTGTATTGCGCCCGTCACACTGAAACAGTGTTTTATGGTCTTATGTGCCCGTAATTTCCCCGGGCCCTTCAAACTGTAACACAGCTATGCAGACATTACTGCTTGGCGGCAGAAATAGGTATGGACCTTATTTCGAATCAAGTAATCTCAGTTCATATCCTACACGAACGTAGGTAAAAAATCTATCAATCAGTTGCGAGAGATATTTGATTGAACTTTTCTGAATCCCTTCTTATAGCGAAACCAAAACTTGGGAGAAATAAAATTAAAATTATGAATTAGAAATAAAATTAAAGGTGCTACTCATAAACTTCGTAAAATGATACTTTTACGGAGTTTCTGAATAGCACCTTAACATTTCTGAAAAGAAAGTATAATTTTACGAAGTTTCTGAGAAGCACATTAACTATTTTATATTATATTAACAAATCAACGAACTTCAGCAACTTCAGCGCTAAAAGTCTCACTCACTCTTGACCAGTCTTGTTTTTAGCTCAATAAGGTTCGGTCGGGCGATACCATAAATAATTGCCGGCTAAAAGCTCCAGCGAAAGTTTGAGTAAGTTATCGATACAAGTACTAGCTTTTCTAAAAGTTCTTAGCGGTTTCAAAACTTGAGGTAACTTTATAAGAGTGTAGTGGTGTATGTGGAAGTATGAAGTTAGTTTTCAGCATCTTACAAGAAGAAGTGCATTATGGCTGTATTTAAAAGAAGTTCAAGTACCTACTTTTGTAGGTCTCTTATAAGTCTTTATGTTATGATTTCTAAGGGTTGAAGTTAAGGTTGAAGCAGATAAAATACTGATAATGCTTCTGTGCAGTATGTTACAGTAACAGGACACGCTTTCTGGACACTGTCATCTGAATAAGCCGTGGGTTTCCTAACGATGTTTTCCTTTACCGTTAAAAACATATTAAATGTGTGCATACATTATTCAAAAAACCAAATCCATTGATACACGGCCAATATCGAATCTTCCGATAGAAAGTCATAGAATAGTAGATAGAAAGTACATGCCGCTCGGCCAACACAGCTTTAACAGGCTAAAACGGCTATCATAATCTTAACCTTAATTTTAAATACATTGTTTTTTATACAAATTAAAGTTGCCGGCGCAAGCTACATTTGGCGAATAGTATTAACCCGCGAAAGACATAAACATTAATTATTTTTTCAAAGAAACCAACTTCAAATGATAAAAATAGTTATCAAAATCAAACTACTCTGTAAAGTGATGCGTGGAATCAGTGTGTGAACAATCAATCATCAACTGTTACTCTGAGGGTTGGATTTTTCCAAATTTATATGGGAACAACTTCAGGAATAATTAAAATGGGACTACTCCTTAAAAAGTTATGCGTGATTATACGTGAAAAAAATATACACGTCGATTTGAGAACTTCTTAATTCTTAATTCTTTATTGTACACATTGTAAATAAACAGACAAAAGTTTAAATAATTGACATGTAAAAAGGCGAGCTTAACCCTAATAAGAGTTTTCTTCCAGCAAACCTCCACCACGACCTTAACTTCCTCCGTTTTTTCGTCATTTAATAAAAACAAAGCATCGCCACCGAAGTGGCCCATCTGTTACGAGCAAATAATCAAACAATGAAAATATAAATCCACTGACATATTATTAATATTCCATTTTCCCGAGTTAATGCTAGGACCGGAGTTTTAAAAGCTACATTAGGAGGGGAAGATAATGTGTCTTTAAAGTGATTTTGCTTCAACTTTTCCCGTAATACTCGTACCTAATGCTATGAAAAAGTAGGACGTTTTCATTGTTGTGAAAACTGAAACACATCTAACGCTAACTTGTTGAGCGACGTAACGTAACTACATTCCCGAGAACGGGCGACTTGTAAAATTTATATTTAAGGCGTTACTAAGTTAAAGCCGCCTCGCAAACTTTCCAGTTTAAAGACAATGGAGGGCACTTGTAGGGATGGATCAAGCACGGGCGAAGCGACGAGCGGGATATCATACAATTTCGCACTTCGTCTAATACACAGATAAAATTTCAACATTGTATGACTGAAAAATTCTGGACACAACATCATCAAAGTTTCCACCGGCGTGGATCGAACACTTCTGCGTCTCAGCCGGCTATTAACTCAACAGAGCCATATCTCGTTAAGTTTGTATTTTTGTACGTTTTACGCTGTTTGTAAAAATATAGTAGGCTTTGGTGACAAACTGTAACGCTCTAACACGAATCAAATAAAATATCTGCCTGCTACATATTTATTCGTCTCCAATTCATCATCATCATTTCCGCCATAAAACGTCCACTAATGAACAAAGGGCTCCCAAAGGTCTTCATGAGGGGTAGTTGCCATATTCACCACGCTTGGCAGGCGGGTTGGCAAGCGCAGTACGGGAAGCTGATACACGGAAAGATGCTTCTGCCCATCTTCCGGAGGTATCCCTTAGCAGGCTCTTACTGCATCCACGGGCATGAGAGGAGGGGTAACATTCTACTGCCGGCGCCCCACGGCTCTCGTCACTGTCCAATTACATAAATATAATACACAGTTACTGGCACTCAAGTAGAATAGAATAGAATAGAATAGAAAATATTTATTTGCACCTTATTTTAACAGTGTACACATAATTATAATTAATAAAAAAAAACAATAAAATAAGACACAAATCGGTCGCCACTCAGCGTTTGCTGTAACAACACGAATGCTGTCGCAGCGCTGGTTTTCGGTGGCGCCGTAGCGCTATGCAAAGCACAGACCACACACACGGTGTAACAAATATAATAAAAATTAATAAAGTAATACGGGTTTCAATAATAACTTACAACAACCTCAATACAATACAATAATCCGAAAAACAAATAATAACAAAAATCTTTGAAATATTGACAAGAACAACAGTGTTTTAAGTATAGTGCCTAGTTAATAAATAATATTAAAGATTAAAGAATATAATATAATAAGAAACGTTTACATCGAAGAACTATCATACGAGACACTTAGATATTTGAAGATTTAATAAGTATTTTTTATAGGATAATTTAAAAGAGTATACACTAATAGAATTTCTAATCGGAGGTGGTAGGTTGTTCCAGCATTTCGTGGCAGCATAGCGAAAGCTTCCACGAAATGCTGCCGTTCTATGGTATGGACATAGTAAACGTGTAGCTGAACGGATGTTCCGACTAGTAAAAGTAAGTTTTTCATATAAGTATATTGGTTTTCGGCTTTTTATAATACCAAACAGAAGCGAAGCAAAATGTAAAGATCGACGTGATGACATGTTTAAAAGACCGTGACTATTTATATACGGTGAAATATGAGCTCGACGTGGTATAGGTAAACAATATCTGATGCAAGAATTCTGTAAACGCTGAATTAGTCTTTTAGAGCGGCCCAACAAACATTCGCCAAAAACAATATCAACATAATTCAGCTTGGACAGAATTAAAGAGTCACATAATGATATGCGGATGTCACTATTTAGATATTGTCGAACCTGATATAAAACGGATAGCCTGTAAAAGCAATTACGAACTGTTTGGAGAACGTAGTTTTCAAAGTGCAAACCTGCATCTATGAGTAGGCCAAGATTACGAGCCTCGGGCACTTTGTCAATAAGAACACCTTTTATATATATTTTAGGGTTACAAGATAAAATTTCAGATGTCTGTTTTCTAGACCCGAGTATAAGAAATTTAGTTTTACCGGGGTTAAGAGATAAGCCATTACAGTTGCACCAACTAACTAATCTATTTAGGTCACTATTAAGTCCATCAAGAGCTACATTCATGTTTTTAGGTTGAAAAGAGGTGTATAACTGTAGATCATCGGCGTATAAATGAAATTTACTGTTTTGAATATTGTTTACAATGTCGGCCGAGTATAGAATAAAAAGAATAGGGCCAAGGATTGATCCTTGCGGAACACCACGTGATACTGACTTAATATTTGATTGATTAATTGTACCGTCCTGTTTTTTAACTTGGACTAATTGAGAACGATCACTCAGATAGCTAGCAAACCATTTTATAGCGGTACTATCAAAACCATAATAAGATAGTTTGGATAGTAACAATGTAGTATTGACGGTGTCAAAGGCACGTGAGAAATCTAGTAGTGTTAGGATCGTACCCTCTCCAGTTGCTTGAGCAGATAGAGCATCGTCCACAACATCAAGTAACGCGGTCGCAGTACTGAAGCCTTTCCTAAAGCCTGATTGTTTAGATGGTAAAATATTGTTTGACTCTAGGAAATTTGTAATTTGTGTACAGACGGCTTTTTCTACAATTTTAGATATGAAGGGTAGTATACTTATTGGGCGCAGATCATTGAAACTATTTGGATGATTCGTTTTGGGAAGTGGTTTTACAATAGCGGTTTTCCATTGAGAGGGGAAAATATTAGAAGTTATTGACGTATTGACTATCGCTGTGATTAAAGTAAGTGTTTGAGGCAGTGTCAATAAAATCATGTCTTTGGAAATCCCATCTATACCTACTGAATTCAAGTCGGAAATATCTGTTATTAATTGTCATTAAATGAATTACCATTTCAACGCATGCCCCATAGTCACGGAAGAATTAAGTATAAGGCATCGCACAAGCGTAAGCGATCTGCGATGGCCGGCAGGAGTCCTGTTTTGAGTCACTGACCTATGACGCAACACATATTGTTTGACACACATTTTAAGTGAAATACTCATGTGAGCATCAGTATAGGCAAGCGATTCAAAAATGAAGCCCGTTTATTTAAAAATGCACGTTCGTTTTGTCCATTACAGTGGACTAAAAGTATTTCTTGACTTTGCAATCACAATACATTTTGTGCATCGACACGTTATTGCTGATCGCGTCTCCTGCGTGCACACCGTAACGGAAAGACTACAGTATTTTAGAATTTCTCGGAAAACTTGGAAACTTCACGACACGTTTCGGACGTAAGGCAACATTAATCATAACTGGTGCTTCTTTAGCGTAAACTTTATCAGCGGCCAGTGGGTGGGTAATTGTGTTTTGTAAGAACTTGGGATGGGCCTTGTAAAAATGTAATTTTTAAGCACCCGGAGAGATGATTTATGTTTTCTTCGTCTCTTTTACGGTGACTAAGGTAAGAATAAAGTCTTTCTTAGTAGGATCTTTACAAATTTGACAATAATGTGAGATTTTTTAGACTTGGTTTCGTTTATAAGCTCCTTTTTAGAGTTCCGTAGTAAAAACAAGGAATCCTTATAGGTTTGCTTTGTTTCTCTGTCTGTCGTCGGCTTTGTGAAGAGACTATTTGTTCTGGAAAGCTGTAATTGCGCATGCACATATAAAAAAATTACTCCGGTTCAAAAAACGGTTCAAAAAACTGCCTTAAAATAATAATGTACCTGTATGTATATATATCTATATGTATGTATTTTATTGATTTTCCCATCGCGTTGAGAATCGTTGAATAAGTATTCTAAAACCATTTATTTATGGGTTGCAAAGACAGTTGATTTAGGGTTCCGCTTGCTAAATATAAAGTTTTAAACTTTTCGAGCGTCCTACTATAACTAACTACTACGGTTAAAGCTAGCTTTTTTAGTTTCGGAGAAGTTGTCGTCCAAATAAGAAATGCGGTTTACCAAACATACCGGAATATTTTAAACAGAAAAGTCAATGTTAACATAAATATGTTTTAGTAAACGAAAAAAACACACCAACTAACTTCTAACAACAGGTTTACGGCTAACTACGGAACCCAATATAGCGCGTGGATCGACACGCACCTGGCCTAATTTATTTAGTTTTGTCGCCGCATGAGCAAGTGATCATCGCGTCGCATAATCGCGCCCTGCGTGTACTCTGTAACGGAAAGACTTCAGCATTTTAGAATTTCACGGAAAACTTGGAAATTTCACGACACTTTTTGAACGTAAGGCAACATTAATTACAACTGGTGCTTCTGTAGCGTAAACTATATCAGCGTCCAGTGAGCGGGTAATGATGTTTTGTAGGAACTTGTAATGGGCCTTGTAAAAGTATTAAGCACCGGAAATATGATTCGCTTTTCGTCTGTTTTAAGGTTCTGGACCACAATGGTAAAAACTTGTGGTGTGAATTTTTCTGTCTGGCTGTCTGTCACAGATCATGAGAACTACTAACGCTATCAACTTGAAAATTTGAAATAGTATTATTATTATTATTTTCAACCATTACTGTCTGTGTACTGCTGGGCAAAGATCTCCCTTTCCTCCTTCCACTCCTCGCAACTTAAAGCAGTTACAGATGAAGACGGTAAATCAGCGTCAATCTCGTATTAGATAACTCATATTATCTAATTTATACATATAAGAATATAAGAATAAGAAACGTTTATTTTGTCTCACAAAATATAAAACAATAACACACACAATAACAAAATTACAAATACTGACAACAAAAATGGTCGCCACTCAGCTATTGTTACGGTAAGGCTGTGAGCCGTTACTGTAACGCTGGTCTTCCGTGACGCCAGCGTGCGCAAAGCAATATCTGAGACATACTAAGTATTATATAAAAAAAAACAACAATAGAGCTTAAAATTATACATAAATGCAATGGCAAGACAAACAAACAAATACAGAATTATAAACAAAATGGGTACAAGTCTATAAAAACAAATTTAAACAAGAGTATCTTTAAAATAAATTAACAATTAAGTCCACAGAACGACTACGTGAGGAACTGTTGAAGGTGTAAAAGATTTTTTTTCATGCAATTTTTAAAGGAATACATAAAATCGTAAACCTATCGCGTCTGTAAATTAAATATTTTTGCAAAAAAATAATACGTGAAGAAAGGGTAATTATAACGTAAAAAACTATTGTTGATTTTTTTGTCTGTTTGTCGGTTTTTTTTTTGTTAATACACGTAAGTATCACGCAAAAACCACTATTTTGTTACAATATATAATTTCTCAAAAATGTCAAACATTATTTTATGTAACTTTGAGTGTTTATTTTATCAAAATCGACTCATAGAATCAAAAGTTATTTAGCTTTTAAGTTTAGTTAGAAATCTCATATTATACCGCCGCAAAGCCTCGTGTCATTTCTCGGGTTCAGGCGGGCGGTGTGCCGAGGTGGAGAACAACAAGGTCCTTTCAACTGTAGAAGACGTGGTACTTACGTATTTTTATTTAAAACATTTTATTCAAAACCGGAAAAGGTTTAATCAACTTGAGAGTCGACTATATATGTATTTATTTTTATTTTTTAATCTTTGTTACCTTAGAACTCCGTCTTTTACGAGTATGACCCGATTTGGAAAATTCTTTTTGAGTTCGAATAGATATAGTTTGAATTAGGTCGTTTTTTTTCAAAACACAGTTCTGATGGTTTGATCCATGAGGAAAAGAGGAAACTTCTTAATCCATGCAAAAATCCCTAGATCGCTTAATATACATTATGTGAACATATTTTTTGGCATATTTAGCCCAAGATCAAGGGCATTCAGAAATTATGATTTGGTGAAGTGGAACTGAAGAAAACGACCACACAGGGCACTACAGTGTGCCATACAGCATGATTACCAACCTTATTTAAATCATTATATTAAGATATTTGCTCTCGAAATAGGCCTAATATAAATTTTTAACAGACTTCAAAAGCGGAGGTTCTCAAGCCGTCTGTATTTTTTATATTTGTTACCTCAGATTTCCTTCGCTTTTAAACCGATTTGGTAAATTATCAAATATATACAATCAGGTCCCATTTCAAATATCTTGATGGTATTGTTACGAGCTGGGGGTTCGGGATTAAATAATGTAGTCCAAATTAAACCAATAATTAACACTTTAATCGCGGATCACACCAATAAGAATCTCACAGTAGATTCACACAGGAACACTTCTTCACTGTACCACACTGAACACCACTTGTTCACTTGTACACTGGACACTGATCACTGTATTCACTTTACTGTCGCTCCGATATATCGCACTGTTCGCTTTCGTAGCCAAATAAAGACTGTCCGCTCGGTAAACACATCCGCGTATTTATAACCCACATAAAGAAGATTCTCGAAGCCGAAGTTTCTAGATTCACACACAATAGAGACAGGACAACAAAAGAAAAGTAAACAACTTTTTATGACTCTATTTACAACCCGCACTATTGTCTCAAAACCAGTTTGTCTAGAAACTTCACTTGTTTGTGTTCAAAACAATAAAGAGTGACCTTGGTCTCTTTCGGCCGCTCAAACACCGGTCCTTTCTGGATCTTTCGCGAACTTACTGGTTTACGTTTGCGCTCGGCGCAACAGTATCCTTGAGGAATCGAGGGAACTTCTTAAATGTTGTAGGTACACATAGCGATTTCGGCGTATTTAGCTCGAAGTCACCATTTGCATTCAGAAAGTATGATTTGATGAAGTGAAACTGATGTAAAAGACCACAGAATGCTATCAAAACTCTTCAATATTACAAAATTAATGGGTGACGATATCGCAAGATGGCAAAGATAATATATCCCTCCACTAAAAATCATACAATTAATTAGGTACCTACACATTATCATCACCGTTCTTTGTTTTACGTAATAATGTTAAGTTTGCTTGCTTATAAGCCCAGTTCTGAAGATGGGATCCAAGATAAATCAAGGCAAGTATTTAAATGTAATAAGCATAGGTACATAAAGTGGTTTGGGTATTTTCGGCAACATTTAAGATTGTATTAATAAAGTAGATTTTTTTTTAATTAAGAATTATCAAAGAACATACATATCATCAGTCGAGTATATGTAGGGCACCCAAACAATTTCGAATGCTATTATTTACGCTAAAGTCTACATACAGCTCATGGACCCACATCTTTTGCCGATCTGCGAAAGGTTGATGCGGTTTTGTACCCCACTTACCAGGCTGGATGCCTAGCGCGTCATTTGCTTGATGGAGATCACACTGGGATAACGCAATGGCCGAAGTATGCATTAGCAATTTATTTGCGTGTTTACACGACATTTTTACAGGATGATGCGGCCTGGATTTATCAAATCAATCCAAAAACAAAGCGTCAGTCGACGGTTTCGGTGTTTTAAATCGAATCAACGCATACCGAAGTGAAACGACCTAGAAAGGGAATGATTTAGATTGCGAGTTTTTTTTTCAATTTGACTGTATATTTGGTATTCCTTTAAGGAACCAAAGGAGCATCAACGCCGACTGGTTTACTATCAAATGCTTGGCAAAAGTTTTTTGTGTTATGATTAACTAGCCACCAAATAAAGGGCTCCGCAGGTTACTGCTCCACCACGACAACGCCCTCGCGCACACCGCACTCAAAACGAGGGACTTCCCCGGCAGCACGCTGGTGGTACTCCTGGGTCACCCCTTCTTACAGCCCTAATATAGCATCGTATTACTTCTTTTTATTCCCGAAAATAAAATAAAACCGGGCAAGAGCGAGTCGGACTCGCGCACCGAGGGTTCCGTGCCATCATACAGTATAATATATATTTGTTGGAGAACCTTGACAGCGCCATCTCTTGTCTGATAGCGGAACCTATGTAGATTTTTTACACTTTCGATGATTCCTAAAAAGTATGCTAAGTAGAGAGTTTGTAATAAATTTCCTGTAACTTTTACACACACTTCTAATAGCAATAAAAGTTTCAGAGGTTTATTTCTGCAAACTTCGGAGAGAAGGGGGGGGGGGAAACGCTATTTTTTCAACATTTTTGTAATTAACTCAAAAAAATACGACTTAAAGGAAAACTAAAATCTGTTTATTAATGTGCAAATGAATACCTTTCATATGATACCCCACATCACCTAGTAACTTTCCAAAAATTCTAAAAACCCCCATTCCACCCCCATTATCTAAAAAACTATGCAAATTAGAGAGTTCGCTTTAATTTTCCTATAAAGTTTACATACACTTCTATTAGCTTTAAAAGTATCACGGGTTAATCTCTGCAAACTTCGGAGATATGGCGGAGAAACGGTCGTTTTTTCAACATTTTTGTAAATAACTCAAAAACGATACAGCTTAAATGAAAACTAAAAACGGTTTATTAATGTGCAAATGAATACCTTTTATATGATACCCCACATCACCTATTAACTTCACAAAATTTTTGAAAACCAGTTTCCACCCCCCTTTCCTTGACTACAAAACTATACAAATTAGAGAGTTCCCTATAATTTTACAATAAAGTTTACATACATTTCTATTAGCAATAAAAGTATCACGGGTTTAACTCTGTAAACTTTGGAGATAAGGGGGGGGAACAGTCGTTTTTTTAACATTTTTGTAAATTACTCAAAAACGATACAACTTAAAGAATATATAAAAACTGTTTATTAATGTGCAAATGAATACCTTTCTTATGATAACCCACACGGCCTAGTAACTTCACTTAAAAAGTTTGAAATCCCTATCCGCCCCCCTGCAATCAAAATAGGAATATTTTTTAACATTTTAATATAGGCTATTATTAGTAAAAAAGTGTTGTCTTTTACCATTTAAAATTTCAAGTCGATAGCATCAGTAGTTCTCGAAATATCCATATGTGACAGACAGACAGACAGAGTGATTCTATAATGGTTCCTTTTTACCATTTTGGTCCGGAACCCTAAAAATAACTCAGTTTCGTCGACGAAAGATGCGCTGTCAGCGTTAAAGTAGGCTTTAAACGAGGTGTCTGCAGCGGACTGGAAAAAGTGTTCCGAAAACTGGTTTGCATAAAACTTTGTGGCTGGTGGAGAATACTCTGAAAACATTCAATAAAAAAGTATAAATACCCATACAGCACTTTATCTTATTTTCGTTAAATTTTCTGTGTACATGCTGTCTCGGAAATTAACAAACTAAAAATACTTACTTGACTCTCGCTCTGAGCATTCTTCGAATTTTCTGATATCTCTGCTAATTATACGGTCACAAAAACTCCGGTCCCTGTGACCCTAGGGTCACCAAAATCAATCAGTGCTCTTCTCTCATTAATACAGTGCTAACAAAAGGTTTCATGTAAATCGGTCATCGCGTTCGGTTGTAATCGTGTCATGCACACACAGAGAGACAGGCAGACAGACATCGCTATGCATAATAGGGGGCTACGCCCCCTATTTAGAAGTGTAACCACACAAAATGCAAAATTGTTCAATTTTATAATTTATTGTACTGTGATAATTAATAAGAAATAAGAGTTTAAACAAAATAGAGATACATCGGGACTTGTTCCTAAAAACACATAAAAACCTACGTACATCGAGCATAATAATAATCAAAACATTTACTTTTCCCTGAAATGTTTTTCCAGGGACGCCCCAGTACCCACACCTGCGGTCTCGCGTTCCCGTTTGGCATGCCCTTTGTACCGTTCCATATGTATACATATGCAACGGTAAATGTTCCCTAGCCACGCTCAAGTAACCGAGAAAGTGTTGATATGTTGACACATAACAAGATGTCCCCAACCAAAATAAAACCAGCCAAGCGCAAGTCGGGCGCGCAATTTAGGCACAGGCCTAATTTTTCCTTCGCGAATATTTTAGAGATGTTTGTTACGCATAAAAACATAAGGCCCTTATATTTCATCATCATATTCATGCTGAATAAACCCGTGTAACACCGTGAGGAAACCCGCGCCTTAGTTAGCTTTAGTACCTGTTCTTTCCTTTTTTTTTAATTTTAGAATTTTTTTTTAAATTTTATTATTAGATTTACATGTCAAACTGTTAAGCCAACTTGGTGGTGATAGTGTTCTTTGGAATTGAAAATAGGTAGTAGTTATTATTGTAAATGGATATATGAATTGAAAATAATCTTAGAAAAAAACCCAATATAGCGTTTTTTTTTCTAAGATTATTTATATATCATTTGATTTTTTAGTTTATATGGCAAGAAAAAAATATAACATTCCCTCTCGTCTCTCACAAAATGATGTTTTAAAAGTTTTAGTTGGCGTTATTTGTTTCTCCAAATGACAGCTCTCTAGTACCAATAGTCATTGATCAAAGCCGCAGACTCATGAACTTAGCGTACTATAGCGCTCCTTGGTGACTACGGAACCCCAAAAATGATTAAAGGCGCTAAAAACAATTTCCCAGAACTTTATAAAGCTAGGAAATATCTCCTTAGTTTAAATTTTAAAACAATCAGGCTTAATAGTATGACGTCAGGCGATGTGTTGTATTTCGTTGTGTATATGCTGTCTCATATTTTAATCCCATTAAAACCACACAGATTACACGAATGCTGAATAAAAATGCTGATTTTTAAAACTCGCGGGAAACGCGTAGGCCCGTTTTGCAGTTGTTGGTGAGGGATGGCCTGAATTTCCATCCCGTTCCCTCCCACATCAATCCATGTCGCGTGCAATGTGAGATTGTATACATTTTTGTTGCTTGACTTTATTATACGCTATGGAATTGCTTTACACTTTTTCGAATGCGTTCCGCAATACATCAACTTTTATAGTGAATAGGAAATTTCAAATATATCTCGTCCTTCAGACCTTTACTCTTCTGAATGTTTACGTGTATTTTTGATCTAGGCGTAGTATACGTCATAATAAAAAAAAATAACTTTTATCAAAATTTTCGACTCCTGTGGGGTTTGAACCTTAAGAAATCAAGAATCGATTCGAACAACATGGGTTCGAATCCCACAGGAATCTAAAATACTTGATAAGGTTTTCATTTTCTTAAAATGTTTTAACTAAACATGGCTTTACACTACGAGTAAAATAATTCATAAATTTTTCAGTAAAAAAATCTTGACTTTTTGCTTAAAATACCCAAACCGCTATTACGTCTGAGCATTTCTCTCAGTTTATCATGTATCTCATTATCAGAACTGGATAGCAAGCAAACATTAATAAGTGAAATAAAAAACTCAACCACAAGTTTTAATTTTGAGCATTATAATGCCTTGAGGGACTGCTGTACACTATTACAATTATTTTACTTCAATGACCCTGATGGTGATGATGTGTGTAGGTAAGCATGGTGATTAGTGGTTAGGTATTTTTGTCATACGTATTATAGTTTCTATAACCATATGATGTTTTCTTCATCAGTTCCCCTTGACCAAATCATACTTCCTATTCAGGAATTTGACTGTGACTTCCTAATTTGCATTCGCAAATGCTTGAACTTGAGCTAAATATCCGAAATTGTATGGCAACAAAATTTGATGGGTTCGATTCCGCATGGATCTCATTATCAGAACTGTGTTTTAAAATGGGACCTAATTCAAAGTATTTATTTAAACCCATTCTTTTCAAATCGGTCCATAAACGACGGAGCGCTGAGGAATTCATATATATGAATTTTGACGAGCTCTGTGGCGCAGCGGGCGAAGGTCCGCCTGCGACGCAAGGGGTTGCGGGTTCGATTCCCGCCTCGGGACAAATGTCTGTACGATCTGCAGATATTTGTTCAGGGTGTTCTGGGTGTTTTTCTATATATAATAAAAATATCTATCTATGTAGTATAATGTATTAAGTATATCAGTCATCTAGTACTCATAACACAAGCTCTGCTTAGCTTGGGGCTAGATGATGCTGTGTGATTTGTCCAGCATTATTTATTTATTTATTTATGAATATTATATGAAAAAAAAAATACAGATGACTTGAGAATCTCCTCCTATTTTTGAATTCTGTGCAAAAATACAAATGAATTATGTTATGTTTAAAAAATGTTCCGACTAAATTGTGTTTTTTTTGCACAGTCATAAATTTATAACTACGCATAAAAAATGAACTTAAAAAATCGGTACGTTTGGTAAGTTTCAGAAGTCTGATCGTTTCACTTACAGGTAAAAAGCTAAAGAGAGTATGATTAAAAACTCAAGAGTTTTTGCCGCATGGCAAAGCCTTTCAATATATGAGTACGATTCAGTCATGTGAAGAGATGAGCTTGAAGGAAGGGCTTATGTCTAAATTCCAATATCGACATTGCCAACCTTTGCGCGAATGGGTGTTCATTTTAATATATTTTTTTTTAGTTTATCTGGTTCCCACACAAGCTATGCTTACCTTGGTGCAATATGGAGCTGTGTGAATTGTCCTGTATTGTATTGTTTATTTATTTTAAGTACAAAAGCAAACATCTAGTATTGCTATTAGGCCACATTATGTAAGTTTTTATATTTTATTTTCTACGAAATGTTTGATAATGTACTTCACAAGCAGGATTATCTAAAAAAATCATGAAGGTCTTCTGAACTTTAGAAGACCTTCATGATTTTTTTAGATAATACTGCCAGAACCCCACGGCACCAAACGCCAATATTTCAATTAAATAAGGAAATTAGGTTTTTTATAATTCTAATCTATTTAAACGATGATATAAACAGCGTCAGCAACATACGGGACGGTGCAGTGCATGTATCATTGTAAGGTGGAATAGGCTTACCCAGTAACTAAACCATCCTCTCAGCTTAGTCAGCCGTATTCAGAGAAAAGACCATGTATTACGTCCTAGATACTAGATGTACATACCTATCTACATTTTTTAGAAGAAAAAAAATAACTTATTCCTATACCAAAATCTATTGCCACAAAAACTAGGTATTGTCAATTATTATTAAAAAAATAACGCCGTGGGGTGCCGGTAGTAGAAAAAAAGTATTCTAGGGGATAGCTCTGGAAAATAGGCAGCAGCGTCTCTACGTGTATCAACATCCTGTACTGAGCTTGCCACCCGCCTGCCAAGGGTAGGCAACCACCCCTCTTCAAGATCATGAGGGATGCCTCTGATCACTAGTGGACGTGTTTCGGCTCAAATGATGCTGATGAAATAAAAAAATCCTGTTGGCCGGGTGGTTACTCCCCCGACTTTTGAAGCTTTCGAAGGTTGTGGGTTCGATACTGGCCATGCACCATTTTTTTTACCCGTTTTTGTTAACAAGCTTCACTTGTGTCTATGTAACGGAGGAACTATGAATTTTCAAAAGGTTGATTTAATTGAAGCTTTGCATACTTATCAAGGACCAATGACAATACTACAATAATGGCGTGTTTTTAAACCCAAGTTTTTCCGCTATGTGTGTGTGTGTGTGCTGTGTATTTTAAACGAGTAGACCGATTTGCATGCAGTTTTTTGTATTTAAAAGCAGTTTATCTGGCGGTGGTTCTTAAACATGTTTTATCAAAATCGCTTAAGACGTTTACAAGATATGGGGTGAAAAAAGGGACGAATAATCGAATGTTATACCAAATATACCCGAGTTTGAAATCAAATGAAAGAAAATTATGTGTAGAATGCAAAACTGAAAGTTATGTAGAAATCGGTCTAACCATTTATGAGATGGGGTTGAAAGTAGGGGTGAACAATCGAAGGTTTTCAAATGTTCCCAAGTGTGGTATTAAATAAAAGGGCTTGATGTGTAGATTGCAAAACTGAGGGAATACATTACAAAAAAAAAACTTGGTACCTCCGAGACTGGGTAAAGTTTAGGGGGTTACTTGAAAATTATAAACTTATTAGTTGTTAAACTTTTATTATTTTAATCTGACCTGACCCTGGAGCACAGATAATATTTACTCCTTGCAAATTCTTTCTACAATCAGCAGTTAAGGTTGTGCACCGAGGTAAAGTTAATGAGCCAAGCCATTCACTATTATTATGTATTTAATACGTTTTTCATTTTGGGTTTAAATATAGCAATGCTCAAAGCCACTATACGAGTAGACACGTTTTAAACTAAGCGCTTTCTGTACCACACTCCCACAAAATTATTACGTGAATTCTACGTTTAAAAAAATACAGACAAACGAAGTCAGGACGGTTACGTGTTTAGTCCAGTCAACATCTTAATCATCTCTCTCAAAAACACAAGCTCTATTTGCATAATTACTCTTCACTCTGTCAAACCAGAAGCATCATTGTAAGTTCAAAATAATGAAAGTGAACACATAACCTAAACAAACGCGGAACAGAACGAACTTTGAGAACCCTTAATGAAATTTGATTACAAACTAATTGAATTTTTCTCCCTAGTGATGTAACTTGAATCCCCCTCGGTTTAAAATGACACATTCTTTAGCGAGTTAATGAAAATACGATGATAATAAAATAAGGATGTTTTCCCTCACCGTTACAGCAGCTGCGGGGATAGGCTAGTTTTAAATATTGGTCAACTAGCTGTCTCGGCGCACTTCGTGGATTCAATGAACTGCCTATACTCTACATCTACTAACGACTACTGCTACTACTGCTTCTATTACTATTCCTATTACTATTACTACTACCACTGCACTACTACTCCTAGTAGTAGTATCTAAATCTGTTAATATTTTTGGCTTTATTATATAGTAGTAACTAGTAATTATTATATTATTAAGCTGAAAATATAAACAGATTGAGTTTAAGTTTAATCACAAAACAAAATTATTTTTAAAATACCTTATAAATAATTGACATCCAAAATATTAAATCATCTTCATCTCTGTTAAATTATGTACGTATGAGAAATTTATTTGAGATTTTTTTTTCATAAAACTTTTGCGATATTAAAATAGCCTCTTAGTATGTTATTCCGGGCGCAGACAAATCCTAAATATCTAAAATCGGTCAAGCCGTTTTATGTAACTAACCCGAATTCGTTCTAAACAGATAATTCATCTCAGTATACAAACTTTATCTTATAAAACTAGAACTATAATTTTCTGAAGCCGAAAGTGCTATAACCACTAAGCTGAGCCGGTGTCGGGTTACGTCAAAATTCTTGATATGGTCATATTGGTTGCTTATTGGTTGCACTTCCTGCTTCAGGAAGCGTATAGGTCCGATTTGACGGAAATGGTTTCAAATTCCACCGGAATCGTAAATTTTTGATAAGGTTTTTAATTTCCTTAGAATGTTCCACCTGTGTTTTAACACCAATTTAAAACTATCGAACTCTAGTTTAGGAGATAACACTGGTATACATACAGCCTTTACCTCAACTTACCTCTAAAAAGAAACCTCTGTTACCTCGTACCTAAGTAACCTCTGTTAAAGAGAGTTGCAGCCAAAACTTGAAAAACTAGTTAAAAAAAAAAACAATACAAATCCAACTAATAGAACCTACTTTCCGGACTTTACTGACAAGCCCACTACATGAAAACCTTACTTCCAGTGAATGTAAAATTATATCGAGCTCAATTTTGTTTAATACCGGCGGGGATTTCTCCCAGGGGTTAATTGGTAAGGCCGGAAAACTTCACAAGTCATATGCGGTCGTCTGGATTTGCCCGTATACCCGAACGAATTTTGTAAGCAGGTAGATACCTGGGTACGTGGCCCAATTAGTGTAGCTCGCTAGTCGCTACCGCGGTACTGCAATATGATATTATGTACCCAACTACCGTTAACTCGCATCGATTCTCTATGAATTAGTTACAGAGAGGATCAGTAATTGGATGGTAAAGGGAATTTGCTAGGAAATGGCTGGCATAGTTTAATTATTCAAACTCAAATCGAATATGGAACTAATTGATCCGGTTCAGACCAGAATTTAAACCTTGGAAAGGCTAAAGACGTTTTAATTCATAATCTTTGTCAAAAATCAGATTCTTCCATTAATATACAGGCCGTCCCACAGATATGCCACATGGAGGGAAAGTACCTTGAATATTGCAGATGGAACATTTTACTAATAGAAGACATTATTTTAATTTAAAAGACAATTGAAACCGCATTCATAGATATTTAAATAATTACATAGTTGAACCGGGAATCGAACCCATTACACGAGAAAAATAATCATCCTGTAGCTTTATCTGCTATTATAAGCTGGGCATTATTTGAAAGGCTTGTTTTCTGGAAATTGTAAGTGTGTGTGTGTATGTGCATGTTTATTTTATTTCTTTATTGTATTTTTCAAGATAAAACTAGAGGGGAGGAAACTATTTAATGACTCTCATAAGAGATTCAGTCTCTTCATACAAGAGGGTTTGTAGCCAGGCTGTTGTCTTAATTTTGCACTTTATAGATCGTCAGTGAATAAATTTCTAATTTAAGGTTGACTATATTATAAAGTTTTGAACTGAGGTGGAAACATCTACCGGCCGAATCTGTTCTGCGGGACTCGATCTCACGTTTCTGATCTGCGTTTGTTTGTATATGACGGGTTATTGACTGTGTTTATAAAGGACTGTGTTAAGTATGAAGAGCTGCCTGACCGAGAGAACACTGCTAAGGGAATATTAAATATATAAATAATACATAGCTTATGGGCCTAAGAACTCGGATAAACCTTGTATACAAAGTATTTTCGAGCTGCCAGCTTGAAACAAAAATTGATACTACTTGCTATAACTTCTGAATGCAATGAGCTACCTCATTGCATCCTTAATTCTTGAAGGGCATCTGCTTGCAGACCTTGATATGTGTTTTTTTATTGTAAGTTTTTCTTTTTCTGTAATTTCTTAATGTGTGCAATTAAGTATTTTGTATTTGTATTGTATTTGTATGTTATTTTTTATAAAATAAATAAATAAATAACCTATTCCTATTAAAGTTTGGAACCCTAAAAAATAAAGACTAACCTGGAATTGAAGTCAAACAACTTGAATTCAATAAAACGAAGGTTTTTTTTTATGTTGGGTTGATTAAGTACATAAATTATCGTCTTAATAAATTAAGCCAGGTGGGTGTCGGGCCACTAAAAAAGCTACCTTAACCGTTATAGTTTTCCTAGAAAAATCATGGTTAAAACTACATTAATTTTTTTTTTCAGATTTGTAAAGGCAAAGTTGCAGTTTAGATTTTAAAGGGGGGACGTCCGAAAAAAAATTAAAATTTAAATATTTTTCAATCAAAACCCAGCATCAAAAAATTGTCCTCACAACCCCGGAATGGTTCTTAAATACCTATTCAACGATTGCCGTGGGGTGCCGGCAGTTGCCGTGGGGTGCCGGCAGTAGAATGTTACCTCTCCTCTCCTACCCATGGATGCAGTAAGAGCCTGCTAAGGGACGCCTCCGGAAGATGGGCAGCAGCGTATTTCCGTATATCAACATCCCGTACTGCGCTCACCAACCCGCCTGCCAAGCGTGGTGAGTATGGCAACTACCCCTCATGGAGATCCATGAGGGAGGGACTGTGTTCAGTAGTGGACATTTTACGGCTGAAATGAATGAATTAATTCAACGATTTAAGATACGTGACATTTTTTAAGCGTTATCTGAGCGTCAATATCCTATATACCCTTGCGAAATTACAGCTTTCTAGGACTAATAGTATTGTCGCAAAGCCGCAGACAGACCGACACAACGAAACTATAAGGGTTCCTTGTTATAACTAAGGAAGCCTAATAAAAAGATCATTTTCCTATGAAAAGTTTTTTAACATGTCGTTGTTCAACTTCCAAGTTCTTGTCCTCGTTTATAACAAGTAAATATAAGTAAATATAACATCCCGTACTGCGCTCGCCAACCCGCCTGCCAAGCGTGGTGAGTATGGCAACTACCCCTCATGGAGATCCATGAGGGAGGCCTGTGTTCAGTAGTGGACTTTTTACGGCTGGAATGATGAAATAAAAGTAGAAATGTTGAACCAATTAAATAACCTAATTAATATAATAAGCGAGCTGGGTTTTTGGCTTTTTTATAAAAAGCATAATATTAAGGGCTAATTAGTCTTACGGTGTTATTAAAATGGTAATTAAATCACGGATTTCAACTGCGTGTGAGGTTTCAACAACATGTTGTACTTGATTTATTTATTTATTTTTATGTGAATTTTAAATAAATGGTGTTTTAAGTTTGCATGTGTCTACCCTCAAAATTTTAAATAGTTATATCGTTATGGGAATGCCCGGATGCTACACTTGTATGTTTTCGTAATGTTTTAATTATTTTCTGCCCGCAACTTACGTACTTACGTAGAAAGTTTTAGTTTAACAGGTAAAAAGCGAAATCGTTTTACCAACTTCCTTTGCGATCCTTTGTTGAAACTCCAAATCCAAATCAGAACTTTGCGAAATCAACAATAGCAGTTCGGAGTCGGTATTAGAGCCTATGCAAGTTTGTACTCTTTTCGTTTTCACATTCGGGCCCTTTTTAGTATGGGCTGTGTATAGAGTAAGTAGCTTAGAGATTACTGCTATAGAAAAGTAAGGCCTTTAACATCTATTATAGACGATTTATGCAACGTCGTCAACTGGTATTCATGCTATAGCGTTTCTTAGAACGCTGCAGTGCCTGGGACATTGTTAGGTGGAATAGACTTGCCCATGCCCAGCTGTTCTTGTGAGAAAGGAACTGGTAAATACGTTTTAAGCTAACTAAGCCGTGGGTTTCCTCACGACGTTTTCCTTCACCGATATTGCACGTGTTAGTAAAAATCTAGGTAATCTACCTAGGTAAGATGGGCAGCAGTGTCTTTCCGTGTGTTACATCCTGGACTGCTCTCGCCAACCCGCCTGCCAAGCGTGGTGAGTAAGGGAACAACCCTATCAGTTGTCGCTCTAACTTTGTACATGCTGTGACGTCCTGTAATTACGGGAGCACCAGGCTATTAACATTTAGACCTTAGTATTATGTGTATTATGTGTAAACCTGTGTTTGATGTCCTATCTAAATAAATAAATAAATAAACCCTATGATGATGGAGCTCCACGAGGGAGATGTCCGAAGGTGAACGTCCTTTGTCTGAGACGATGATGAATGGACAATCGATAGGTTCTCTCTGTACACTACATAATCTATCTTAATCATATCAGCTGTAGGACGTCCACTGCTGGACAAAGGCCTCCCTCATTGATCTCCAAGTACTGCGGTTGGAAGCAGCCTGCATCCACCGCCGACTTACGGTTCCTACCACTGTGGTCTACGTCAACTATTACAAAGCTTCTGAATAAAGACTAGAGAATTTGTGCTCTTTTAGGTGAAACATTTTAACGTCGTTTTTAGGACACTCCATTGTTATAAATTATCTGGAAACGTTCAGTGGCCGCCATTGGCCGCTAATTCTTTCGATTGTCTGGCGTGACAGCTTTTTGTTCGGGAAAATAGAGCTTGAGATTTTGTTGAATAGGATTTTAAGATTTATTAAAGGTTCAGACATATATCGTCCTACCTATCTTCTGCGAAAGAAAACCTTTTAAGAGTAGCGAGATATATTCCAAAGTTTTTATGTTAGATTTTTATTTAGGTATTTTTATGAGAAATGAGACGTGTGGAGAAGCTAGCTCTAGTTTTTAATCACATAGACCTTGGAGAAGGACGCACTGGACAATTAGTTGAATGTTTATGCACCATGATTTTCATCATTATTCTCCAGCGTAAAGGTTTTGGTACGTGCCCCTGACGTTCAAGGTCGTGAGTTTGAAACTGGCATTGCAACGAATTTTTGGTTCCTAATATTTAGGTGAACATTATATATATCATATCATATCATTATATAACAATATAACATGTGCTTATCGGTGAAGGAAAACATCGTAGGGAAAACCGCGGCTTAGTAAGCTTCGGAATATTGACCTGCTCAGAATAGACGGGTAAGCTGGGAGGATGGTATTGGTGCTAGACAAGCCTAATCCATCTTAGTAAATCATAGGCACTGCAGCGTCCCGTACAGCATATATACCCGCTGCTGACGCTGCATAATCAATATATATATATATAAAACTCTTCCGTTACTGACTGAGTGACTGACAGACAACGCACAGCCTAAACCACTGGACCAAGAGACTTGAAATTTGGCATACATATATATATATATATATACCTTGAGTATCCTAGAGGTGCACTTAGAAGCGATTTTTCGAAATCCCCACGGGAACGGGAACTACGCGGGTGAAACTGCAGGGTGTGGCTAGTCATCTAGTAAAGGGCCTTAACTACTACAGTACTGAAGCGTAGACAAAAAGAGTACAGCTGGTCCACCAGTTTCAAATCACTCAGCGGGCAACAGAGCGTGTTAAACTTGGAGTTAAAAGTCCGCAACGAGGTTATCCCACAAAAAAAGGCCATTGACATAGCACGTTTATCAATCTGGCCAGAGCATAACTGATAGGGTAAACTAGTTCTCGAATGGAGACCGCCAGCTAGGTGGCTGGACGATTTGAGAACGACTGCTCACAGATGCTGGAAGGGAAAATAGTATAAATTGGGGTAGACATATGTAGGCCTAGCCTATATAAGTTATCTGCTGGACATAGCCAGACGTGGATGACTAACAAATTTATGAAAAATCAGTAAAAATAACTCTGATAAACAAAATAACATCATCATCATCATTTCGGCCGTGATACGTCCACTACTCAACACAGGCCTCCCTCATGGATCTCCAAGAGGGGTATTCGCCATACTCACCACGCTTGGCAGGGCGGGTTGGCGAGAGCAGTTTGAGATTTTGATACACGAAAAGACGCTGCTGCCCATTTTTCGGAGGTATCCCTTAGCAGGCTCTTACTGCATCCACAGGCATGAGAGGAGGGGTAATTTTCTACTGCCGGCACCACCACGGCATACATAAACAAAATAAATAAATAATAATGTAGGATTTTTCACACAGCACCATCTAGCTCCTTAATAAGCAGAGCTTTTGTTTTGTGTATCGGGTTATTGTTGGAGTTCTTAAATACTTCTTTCTTTTGTAAATACATCATGCATATGAAATATTCTGACCCGGAACAAATATCCTTTAGCCTTTTGTACTCCTGTGTTTTAATTTTACTTTTCTTTATTGTTGTATTCTTTCAATGTGTGGTGTACAATAAAGAGTTATCTATCTATCTAAATATCTGCACAAAATGTAATAGTTTTTCATGTTGAATGTACTCTTACAACTCTTTCAATCTAAAAGATACAGTGGCGTAATGAGTAGGTGTGATTCACTAATGTGTTTCTTCTGTAACACTGATATATTCACTATTATTCGGAAATAAGTCAACCATAAAATGCTCTCTTGGAAAAACCGACGTTTATCTAATTGCATTTATACAACACAGAAAGTTTCCCAATTCAACCGGCCTTTTTCGGTCAATTAAAAGACTGCTGAACGTTGAGTTCCAAATTTTGTTAGGAATTTTGAAAGGGCTAATCGAGTAATCCAACTGTTAAACACGCATGAAGGGATTAGGAGGCAATTTGTTTGTGTAGGTACCGACCGAGTGACGGGTCAACTGATGTGGACCAGGGCTTGTTCACATAGTGACGGAATTGTAAGGAAAAAGCTTGTGGTTACAGGTTACGGTTGACCGATTACGGGCTTAAAGCCCGGTATTGCTGAGCCGTTGTAACTCGTAGGTATACGCTGAACTTACACGGATGGATTTTGAGTAAACGAGTTTATTTTAAAAGTGTTTTTTTTTTAAATAAAGCAGACAATTAAGTGCGACTCGCGCCCTTAGATTCCAAAAATGAAAAGATTATTTATTATATTTAATGAAATATTTAAGCTATAGGACGTTCAGCCATTATATGCCATTTGCTAGTATATTTTTTGTGTGTTTAGCAATCATCATCATCATCATTTCAGCCATAAAACGTCCACTGATAAACACAGGCCTCTCTCATGGATCTCCATGAGTGGTAGTTGCCATTCTCACCACGCTTGGCAGGCGGGTTGGTGAGCGCAGTATGGGATGTTGATACACGGATAGACGCTGCTGTCCATCTTCCGGAGGTATCCCTTAGCAGGCTCTTACTGCATCCATGGGCATGAGAGGAGGGGTATCATTCTACTGCCGGCACCCCACGGCGGTGTTTAACAATACTCATCAAAAATAACCTTTTAATTACTTCGTATTGAATTTACGCATGTTGGTGCTACCATTACAGTTCCGGTGGGGTTCGAACCCACGTCCGTCAAATTCGATCCTTGACGCTTCCTAAAGTCGGAAGTGCTTTAACCACTCAAGTTCGGAACCCATACCACAGGATAACAGCCTTGGTAATTTATTTCGACCTTTTGCCTGAATAGGGCGCTTATTTCATTTGAGTCACAATAAATAGAAAATAATTGTATAAAAATAAGCTCAAGAGACTGCTCTTGAGCTATGTTTTTATATACCTTTGGGTGTGTGTACTCAAACAGGTTATTTTCAATCCTACAACATCGTCAAACTGTGTGTACAAACCTTAGTTTCCTGTCACGCAACATTGATTATTGTTCTGAGTTTTATCCAAGGTTTATATTGAAAAATAATAACCCCTGGAAAACTTTACTAGATTTTTTGTAAGCGTATAATTAGGAATGTATATTATATAGATAAAGCTTCGTTATTACTGTTATTATCCATTGTTATTGAAATTCAATAAATTGTGATATACACCTATATATAAGTATGACATCGTCGTTCGTAGTTTTTATTGATCACAGAAATAATTATTTATTTCTGTGATCAGAAAGCTGCTTAGTCGATAATAAAAACTACGAACAGTTGAGTGTGACCACGTTGTTATTTTCTATAACAACGTGGTCACACTCAACTGGTATGTGGTAAGGCCTTCATCATAATTTTAGCCGTAAAACGTTCACTACTGAACACAGGCCTCGATCATGGATCTCCATGAGGAGTAGTTTATACTCACCACGCTTAGAAGGCGGGTTGGCGAGCGCAGTACGGGACGTTGATACACGGATAGACTCTGCTGCCCATCTTCCGAAGGTATCCCATAGCAGGCTCTTACTGCATCCACGGGAATGAGTGGAGGGGTAACATTCTACTTCCGGTACCCCACGGCTCAGGCAATTAGTAAGGCCTTAACATCTACTATAGATAATTTATACAGCGTCAGCAACTGGTATTAATGCTGTACAGGACGCTGCAGTGCCTGGGACATTGTAAGATAGATTAGGCTTGCCCAGCACCTATACCATCCTCTCAGCAAAGTTAGCTATTAGTCAGAGGAAAGAACAGGTAAATACGTCTAAAGATATTAGAAACGAATGAAAGCCGCGGGTATCCTCACGATGTTTTTCTTCACCGTTAAAGCACGTGGTAAGTTAGTGTGCACACAAATTTTCAAGAAAGAAAAATTAATTGGTGCACACTTAACTACGTACTTGGTAACTTAAATACAAATATAACACTATTCACCTGGTGTTCTATTTTTTAAATCTTTGATACATTTTGATCTTTGATTTTTATACGGTAACAATAAACAATAAAACCATAAAGTTTATTAGGCGTATTCATAAAGAAGAAAACACTTCAAAAATAGTTCCCTACATGTTTGGCGTTATAGTTCGTAAAACTTAGCTTAATCGCTGCGACATATGTCGAAGTGACATGAATAGGGCTGGGACGATGTTGAAAATATGACGGTCATGTTAGTTACGATAACTCATCGGCATCGATGTTCTGCGCAGACATTTGTACCTGGTCTGTGTATTTTTATGCGTGATAAAAATGTATTAACAAAAAATAAATTAAGTCGTGTGCGTGTCGGGCTACGCGCTATGTAGGGTTCCGTAGTTAACCGTAAACCTGTAGTGAGAAGTTGTTGTATGTTTTTTTCTCGTTAATCAAAACATATTGACAGCTACTAATTGAGTTTTCGTTTGAAATTATTCCGGTATGCTTGGTAAACCCCATCACATATGTGATGGGGTTTACCATACATATATATGAGCGACAATTTTTCTGGGACTAAAAATGCCAGCTTAACCGTTTTAAAAACTAAAACGGTTAGCTAGCAGTTTAGATTTTAGAGGGAGGCTTGAAAAAGTTGAAACTTTAATATTTCACAATCGAAACCCTAAATAGATGTCTTCTCAACTCCAAACCGAAACTGGTTTTTAAATATCTAGAATAGGTACCTCGGATACCTCATTCAAAGGGAAAACCCAGAAAAAAAGTTCATCACCACCATTCGTGTATGGTATAGACACGCGGAGATATTAATAGTTTTTTCAGATTTCTTTAGCGTTATCACTGCGTCATGTTTTTAAACATCCATGCAAAATTACAGCTATCTATGACTAACTGTCTCATCGCTAAGCCGCAGTCAGGCAGACAAACAGACAGATAGACAGACAAAGTGAAACTATAAGGGTTCCTTATGGTACAACGGAACCCTAAAAAAATATTTAAGTATTTTTTAAATCATCTGGTACCCAAGCTTAAAAACGACTGATTATGTTTTCTCGATTTTAATAAACAAAATCTCTTAAATAAGGACCTGGTCTCCCTAATTTCGTTTAAAAACATTTTATATTGACGTCTTCAAAGATAGATGCCGAAACTTTGTGAAATGTCATAAGCACATTTTGACAGTTGCAGAGTATTTTCTAAAAGTGCCGTCCTCGTTAGAACTGACTCACGTTGGATCGTTAGCGATGTGACTAAGTGAAGTTCTTGACACTAAGTTCTATGGCACACCATAGAACTTAGTGTCAAGAACTTTACTAATAGTTTATCAAGGTATGTATGTATGTGCGAAAAAAATTTACAGTGGTTAATTTTTTTTTGTCAATACATAGATGGAGACAAGGAACAAATATCTGCAGGAAATACAAAACATTTGTTCCGCGGCGGGATGGAACCCGTAATCTCGTCAAAATTATGATATAGACCCGGGTCTAATAAACAGTCTCACCTAAGGATCTGAATTTCCTTCAAAAGCAATATCCATGTCTCCAAAGATGGATGTTGAAACTCAACTACCTAAGTGAATTTTCATCAGCACATTTTGACAGTTGCAGAGTATTATCGAATAGTGCCGCGCTCGTTAGAGCTGACTCGCCCAGGTTACGGTTCGTTAGTGATGTGACTCGTGCCATCGATCTTGGTGTCAAGAACTTTACTAATGGTTCACTCATCAGCTTTATTCGAGTCTTTTGATGCATTGCAGAATTTAGTTCGTAAAGGGCAAGTGATGCTGAGGGACTGTTAAAACTTTGAAAATAATAGTGATTAATTTACTCTTACACATAGTTTAAGAAGTGTTTGAATTGGTGGTCGTCTCGTGGTTTTCAAAATCATCAAAAGTTCCGCTATCTCATAAAAAAATGGCGCTATTAGTGTTCTCCGACAGAACCTCCTATGCACGTAACCCTCGGCGTGTGTGTCTGACTCTCACTTTTCCGGTTGTATTTAACGTTTATGATACTTTTTTCCAAATGTCAATTTACTTTTTAAGTGTATATTAAAAGGTTTATACAACTCGAGTAGAAAAATTTAATTAAAAGGATGCAAATGTACCTACGCCATTACTGCGTGAATGCGAACTCTGAGGTTCTTTTGAGGAGTTTTTATTAAGATACTTGGCTTTTGTAAGCTCTCAACTTTGAATGTGACAAACATTGGCCATAAGATCTTCCTACACTGCCTTAAGTTTAATAAGGATACTACAAAGTATTCTCTGCATAGCACTTTACTTGAGAGAACTGCTTGTTTCAGTTTTTACTGTGTTAACTTTTGTTAATTTCGTCCTCTCAGGAATTTTATTTTATTTTAAAACCATTTTTACTACACTAGCTAACCAAAAACTGACAGTTTTTACTTAAAACCAACAGATTAAACTCAAGCTTCTAAAATTAAATATTTAATTAATGCACATGTAGCAATGCGCATGTAGAGAATATATAAGTTGTTATTATTAATTAGCATTAGTACGGGGGTACCAGAAAAGGGGGCGAAGGCCTAAAAAGGTCACTAAAGGGGGCGAAGGCCTAAAAAGATAATTTTTGGGTTTTTGGATGTTTTCGGCCATTTGAAGACTTTTATTTTTTTGGTGACCTTTTGAGGTCACAATAACTCCGGTCCCTGTGACCCTAGGGTCACCAAAATCACCAATCAAGTCACACCAATCAGTACCCTTCTATCATTAAGACGGTGCTAACAAAAAAGGTTTCATGTAAATCGGTCAACGCGTTCGGTTGTCTCATGCATAGACAGACAGACAGACAGCGCTTTGTATATTAGGGGGCTTTGCCCTCTAAAAATAACGTTGTCTTCTACAAAAACTCTATTAAAATGTTTTGGGCGAATGTTGCCCATCATCTCTTGCCCGTGAATGCAGTAAAAATGATACCTTCAGAAGTTGGGCAGCAGCGTCTTACCATGTATCAACATAGTGTAGTAGTGGGACGTTGATACACGGAATGATGCTGCTGCCCATCTTTCGGAGGTATCCCTTAGCAGATTCTGACAGCATCCACGCGCAGGGAGGAGTACAACATTCTATGGCTAGCACCTCACGGCAATTTTAGTTTCAGTTTTGTTATTTATTTATTAATGAAGGACGCCCAACAAGAATGAACACATATTTCAGTTATGTAAACTTTAGTAATATACGTGAAATTTCTTAGTGTTTATTGTGCTCAGAAAATAAGAAGTGCGCTATAATTCCAATAACAGGATGTTATATAATATAGCATGCATAAAAATTCAATAAATTTTATTCCATTAATGTTGATACTTCTTCAACAAGTTTATTATATAAAAAAATTTAGTAAACCCTGGACACTTTATCTCTGAGTTTACCTATTTTTTTTGTGATGCTTTCCCTCAGTTTTGCATTCTACACATCATTTTCTTTCATTTGATACCAAACTCGGGTATATTTGGAAACATTCGATTATTCACCCCCTCTTTCACCCCCATATCTTGTAAACGTAAACTTCTTAACCAATTTTGATAAAACGTGTTTAAGAACAATCACTGGAAATCCTGATTACAAAAAAACTTCATGCAAATCGATTCACTTTTTTATGAGTTACAGTGTCATAGACAGACACACAGGCAGACAGACACTCACATATAGCGGTGAAATTAATAACACCCCTCTTTTTTGCCTTTTTTGTACTGATCATAAGGGGGTTGTAACAACCCAACAACAACAAAAACAGTAAGTATGGCAACAGTTGCCCTACTTACCACGCTTAGCAAGCGGGTTGGCGTTACACGAGTTGTTGATACACGGAAAGACGTTGCTGCCTATTTTCCGGAGGTATCCCTTAGCAGATTCTTACAGTGCCAGTGTGGTGCATCCAGAGGCAAGCGGAGGAGGGGCAACACTGGCACATCACGGCGAATTGGATATCGAGTTTCCGAAATTATATGTGTCACTGTAAGATTGTAAGCACATTATTTATAAGAATCATTTAAAAGATTGTATAAGCGTAGACAATAAGAATATTTGAAAGTGACATCATGTTAAGTCATATAGTTGTCATATAGTTACCTTGCTACTTAGGTAATTGTAAGTATATAGTGTAGTAGTCTGTTATTAGAACCTACTATACTTACAAGTTACAAGTGTATAGAATAGTGAATATATATATAATAGATAATTGACTATTGTGTTAATTTAAGGGTGGAGGATTGTGGTATATGCACTGTTGTGCGGGTAGAATATAAAGATTGGCTCAATACATTCAGCTATTACTCGCAACCACGTCGTTTCATTGTGCTCGATTAAGAGGGGCCAATCCAACTTACTGTTCATACAACCGCTCGTACGTGGGTGTGGCGTCGTAGATCTTTCTATGAAACTTTTGATCTAATAGGTATCTTGTGCACTATATCTAGGTTTCTATCCAAACAAAAAATCAAAATTTGGAGGAACAAATTCAGTATAAAATTTGTTTCTCTAAATTTCGATTTTAAATATCTATTACGACGCCACACCCACGAACGAGCGGTTGTATGAAAAGTAAGTTGGATTGGCCCCTCTTAATCCCGTTTATCCCGTAATCCCAGGACATCTCAGAACCGTAGAGTTCATAAATAAACTAATTAGGTAGTCATAATTTCAGCCGTAGGACGTCCACTGCTGGACAAAGGCCTCCCTCATTGATCTCCAAGTACTGCGGTTGGAAGCCGTCTGCATCCACCACCGACCAGCAGTTCTCACCAAGTCGTCTGCCCATCTTGTAGGTGGACGTTCTACGCTGCGCTGGCCTATGTCCAGCAGTTTTTGGACTGATAAGATGATTAATTAGGTAGTAGTGTCGATAAATTATAAACAGTCGCATACAAGTATGTTAAGGTAGTAGTTATAAAAAATAATGCTGGATAATTTACACGGGTATGTGAATTATTGTGACCGTTTCAAATATAAAACCCTCATTGGACTGACAAGGATTTTACATTATTCACATTAATTATACGATGCGTGTGACATATCTCATTATCTTTTCGGTTTATTAATTTGTATAGTTGGGTCAATTATGAAAAAGCTACTGTTGTGTGGTATGAGTGTCACGCGAATTTAGTTGGGATTTGCTTCTTTCTGTAGCTGTGTAAAACTAGTAAAATACAGTACAAAATATATGAAAAATGCTGGATACGTCACACTACAACATTTATTGTACACCTTAAAATAAATTATCAATAGAATATAAATAATAAATATAATATAAATAATGCTGGACAAATCACACAGCATCATCTAGCCCCAAGCTAAGCAGAGCTTGTGTTATGGGTACTAGAGGTAGATGACTGATATACTTAATACATTATACTACATAGATATATATTTTTATTATAAATAGAAAAACACCCAGAACACCCTGAACAAATCGTACAGATCTGCAGATCTGCAGATCTGCAGATCGTACAGACATTTGTTCCGAGGCGGGAATCGAACCCGCAACTCCTTGCGTCGCAGGCGGACCTTCGCCCGCTGCGCCACAGAGCTCGTCTAATGAAACGAATAACAATAATAAGGCCAGGTAATTCTAAATAAGCCTATATTTGATTGAATTTTAATCGACCAACTCTATTTCGATCGGAACAAAATATTAATAATTTTGTTGTAGTTGGATAATCGTTATTGATTATTCTACGGTTCAAAACAAGATATTCTTCACTTCACCTAATGATACAAAATAACGATGAAAAGATAGTTTTAAATCGTTTTTGGTTGTACCTTATTCTGCTAATATCTATTTTCTAAGCTACCATCTCAACCGTAGAACGCGGTCCGCGTCTATTACTGGATATAGGCCTCCCTCTAAGATCATGAGGGGGTTGTTGCCATACTCGCCTCGTTTGGCAGGCGGGTTGGCGAGCGCAGTACACGGAAAAACACTGCTGCCTATCTTCCGGAGGTATCCCATCGCAGATTCTTACCGCATCCACGGGCAAAAGAGGACATGCAACATTCTACTGCCTGCACCCCACGGCAAGCTTAGTCGGCTATAATCAGAGGAATAAAAGAAGTCAATACGTGTGAAGCAGAGAGAGTCGCGGTTGGCCATTCAAAAAAAAATCATTCGTCCGAAGGTAGTGGATACGATACCGGACTACAAGTCCGGATCAAATGTCGGGGGGGTAGATAGATAGATAGATAGAAAATGCTTTATTTCACACCTTAAACTAAACAAATTAACAAAAAACAAAGAGAAACACTAAACATAATGGACATTCGACGGTCTTCTCACTAAAGAGCGATCTCTACCTGACAACCTTTCGATGGATTGGATTGTGGTAATGAGATGGAGTAAAATGGTGTGAGATTAAAAAGAAAAGTAAATATAAAAAATACCATATAGAATATACATATTTGATTATATATGTGTGTAATAATGTATATATGTATATACATATATAATAATATAAAACATGTTATAAATAAATACTTATATACAAATAAATAAATAAATACACAAATTATGTATTTTGACAATGATTCAAGCAGCTTATTTCAACAGGACATAGTTATATCTGCCAACACGTCTTTTAGAACCTGTTTGCGGAAAAAGCGGTCCTACATTTCAAAGGTAAACGCTGTCTAACAAGTAAAATCAAACATTTTACAGAACGTTCATGTACGTGGCAAAGAAAATTGTTTTTCAGCAACTATGTACAAGCAATAAAGGCTATTGTGCGACAGACAAACATAGTAAACATTATATTCAGTAAAACAACATTATTGGAACAGTATTTTCTTGAAATATATTTACCTACGAAAAGTGTGTATGTTGACAAATTCAAATTTAATATATTCGTACTTGACAGGAAGAAAGTGAAAAAAAAAACAAATTAATGGTGGTGATTCTGTTGTTGCACTAACGATTTAAAGCTAATTAAATTGACGTAAATCGGACTAAAATGACATTTACATTTTCGAGACCTCCTTTACGCTCTTGCTATAATAAAATAATCAATATAAATAAAAGAAAGTCGTGTTATTTATAACTCAAGAACAGCTGAACCGATTTGGCTGAAAATTGGTTGGGAGGTAGCTTAGAACCAGGAAAAGGACATTTCGTTGTGTAAATTAAATCAGAAGGGGTAAAAATAGGGGATGAAAGTTTGTGTGGAAAAATCCTTATTTTTCACTTGAAAAACTTAAAATTTTGCAAATATTATTAGAGTTTAAAATTTAATGAACCTGTGTATCAGAATTCCTCAAAAATCATTCCATAAGTGAAAATATAGGGTATAGAAATTTGTCAGGGAATATTTTTTAACTAGATTTATGTAAAATTTTACATAAATAGGTAGATAACTACCAAAATTATTAAACATATGTTTCTGCGTTAGTTGTAGGGTAGTTGTAGGGTAGCTGTAGGGTAGTTGTAGGGTAGTTGTAGGGTAGTTGCAGGGTAGTTGTAGGGTAGTTGTAGGGTAGTTGTAGGATAGTTTGAGGGTAGTTGTAGGGTAGTTGTAGGTCCACGGACCTGCTGGGTTGTCCCAGTGGGTGGAGAGGTGGGCTCCGACGTGGCGCGTCCCCGGGTTGCGGATAGGGGGTTCCGGCGCATCGTATACCTCCAAATGGGGGTTGCGATGCAAAAATGCTGGCGCGGACAGAAACACTGGGGGGGGTGTATGGGGTATATTATATATATTTATTTAAGTACATTATATTATTATGTTTATTATTTATAATATCATATCTATTTAGTACATTTATTTATTTTATTGGCTTTAGATAAGTAGTTTTAGGGATGTAAATATTAAGAATAGTTTTGTGTGGATGGAGCCTCTCCAAGCACCCCTCAGAGTAGCAGAGAGGGCAGTGGATGAGGCAAATATAGGACGTCTTTGGGAGCGGGATCGGAATTGAGGGCCGGTTCCGCTCAGAACTGTATATAGGGGATATGTAGATAGTTTTAGGTTAGACAATAGTGGTAGAAGGGGGCTCCTGGCTTCGGGAGGTCCTTTCAGAAGGGCAAGAAGTGGCCTGTCTGGGGACCTGCCCGGAGTTAGAGCCCTTTTGGAGGTTTCCGGGTGGAGTCGGGAGTTGTGGCCCTTTTTCTCCCGGATTCGTGTAAATAGTGAGGGAGGACTGGGTTGCAGACACCGGGAGATCTTCGGCCTTAAGCGGAGGCTGGAGACCTCAACGGAACTGTTGCCCATCGGAGCGGGATCTGGGGGGATCGGGAGTCTGGGACCCGATCTCGGCCAGATATAAATGTGTTTGTCCTTAGTTTTAATTTGGAGGGAAGGATGGGCCCCTACTTCCTGGGGTCGAGCATATCCCCCGTCGTGTCGCCTGGGTGCCCATTTTTCGGTGGATGTAAATAGTATTGTTTGTGTTTGTCCTTAGATTTAGTTTGGAAGGAAGGATGGGCCCCTACTTCCTGGGGTCGAGCATATCCCCCGCCGTGTCGCCTGGGTGCCCATTTTTCGATGGATGTATATATGTATAGTATGTTTTGTAAATATATATGTATATATAAGCGATGGTGGCGGTAGGGCGAAGGCAGTAGCCACCCGCACCGCCTGAAGCGGAATCCCTGTAAGGGGACCACTGGATCCGTGGGCAGTCTAGAGTTAGGGCTTTAGCTGCCCCTGTTACCGGATCCAGGGAGGGCGATGGCGCATATGGCCTTGCGCCATCGAAAACCGCGAGATGTGGGGGGCGGTTATTTTAATCGCCCCTGGGATGTGCCCTTAGGGGCAAGATGTGAGAGGGGCACCGGACAGGTCTGTAAGAGGAACCGGAGCCCCTCGACATGCATTGAGGCAGGCCATCGGGGATGGTTTTAGTGGGTCGTCAAGTGACAACCCACATAACCGTGCTGCACCCTAAATGCAGTACGGTATCTGAATTTCAAGCAGATTTCCATCCTCGTAAAGAAAAAAAAAAGGGTAGTTGTAGGGTAGTTGTAGGGTAGTTGTAGGGTAGTTGCAGGGTAGTTGTAGGGTAGTTGTAGGATAGTTTGAGGGTAGTTGTGGGGTAGTTGTAGGGTAGTTGTAGGGTAGTTTTAGGGTAAGTTGTAAGAAATAGTTGTAGTAGATGTGATACGAAGTTCGCTGGGACAGCTAGTATTAGAATTTTTATTTTTATTAAAATTTATTAGTGAAAATGAGTTATCTTATACCATTTTAAATTTCAAGTCGATAGCATCGGCAGTTCTCAAGATCAAGATCTGTGACAGACAGACATACAAAGTTACACCATAAAGGTTCCTTTCAACTATTTTAGTCCGGAACCCTAAAAGGAACAAAATATACCCAACTTTACGCTGGCAGTTCTAAATTTAGAAACGCCATTAATCATTATTAGGCTATTGAATAGTGAGAATATCAAGAAAGAAATAGATCATCCCTATATTACGTGTAAAGGACCCCAAATTAATTATTTTCTGTTGAAAGCCCACAGCCCGGAAGCCAAACTAAACGTACAGATGAACGTGTTGAATGAGTATGTTATTAGGCAGGGAGGTAGTCTTGTCTGATGCGTCTCTCTTGCACTTCATCTTGCACTTGTTTTAGTTAGTGCATCGGGCAGTTAGCCATGGTATAGGCAAAAGTTGAAAAACACGTAACACAAAAAAATACTGGCATACGACAGAAGCGAATTGTCAACTTTAAGCCACAGATGTACTTAAAATAATTCGTTGTATAACAAGAAGCGACTCTCCTAGTCACACAGTCAGAGTATTGAGCACTTAAAGCATGCCGGTGTTCTTCTGCCGAATGTGCTCTACATTTGCGAAGTTTTGATTTGAGAGTTGCCTCTTGTTATATACAACGAATTATTTTAAGTACATCTGTGGCTTAAAGTTGACAATTCGCTTCTGTCGTATGCCAGTCTCTGTATTCTGAGGTCTCTGTGACCTGAAAGTGATCTTTAAATAGATTTAAGATCATGCTATCACTTACATCGGTGACACTCACAGGGAGGCTAGGCTTCTACATTAATATTTTAATTCTCCAGCAGAAGTTTGCAAGGCAAGAATATACAATATTTAATTGATATTGTCTATCTTGACACTATTTAAGTTGGTTTTTATCTCCCTGCTTTTACACATTTTCTGATTAAATAAATTTTCTGACAAGCAAAATAGTAGTATATACTACTACTTGGTCCGCCAGATTGAAACCATGTTAAGAAATTAAGTCTGGCCTCCCTTTGGAAATTTGCTACATTTTTGTTCCACCCAATAACATAATATTATAACGTCAAGGATTCTTCGAAGAGGTTTCGATTTTCGGGTTCCGGACCAAAATGTTAAAAAGAAACCCTTGTAGAAGCACTCTCTGTGTCTGTCCTTGTTTTTTAAACAAGGGGGGTGGAAGGGGATTTTACGAATTTTGTGAAGTTACTAGGTCATGTAGGGTGGGGTATCATATGAAAGGTATTAATTTGCACCTTAATAAACAGTTCTTAGTTTTGCTTTAAGCCGCATCGTTTTTGAGTTATTTACAAACATGTTGAAAAAATGACCTTTCCCCCTTTATCTCCGAAGTTTGTAAAGATATACCCGTGTATATTTTATAGCTAATAGAAGTGTATGTAAACTTTATGGGAAAATTATAGCGAACTTTTTAATTTGCATAGTTTTTTAAACAAGGGAGGAAGGGGTGTTTTATAAATTTTGTGAAGTTACTCGGTCATGTGGGTTGTTATATGAAAGGTATTTATTTGCACATTAATAAACAGTTTTTAGTTTTGCTTTAAACCGTATAGCTTTCAACTTATTTACAAAAACGTTGAAAAAAATAGCGTCCCCCCCCCTTATCTCCGAAGTTTGCAGAGATAAACCCGTGAAACTTTTACAGCTAACAGAAGTGTGTGTAAAATATATAGGAAAATTATAGCGAACTCTCTAATTTGTAGTAATTTTCTATCATATTTTATTTTGTATGATGAAAAGGAATCCTCGGTGCGCGAGTCCGACTCGCTATTGCCCGGTTTTAGTAACTTAAATCATCATGATGGGAGCGAATGCCCGTCCGCGCATAGAGCCGCTATGACTAAGTGTAACTAATCCAATGCCAATCCAAGTATTTTACATAATGAGTACACTATTTCATTTGCTAAGCTTGGTGCTAAATCAATCTGCCGGGCGATACTAGATGGCCAATTTCGATAGAAAAAAAAATGTTCATCAATAGTTGCATCACTGTTTCAACCGGCAACGTAGAAATGTGTGCTACCTACAGTCTGAAATAAAGTCACGTCACGTACTGTCATGCCGTGGGAGTCAGGGCTCCTTGCGGGCCCGCTGACCGATTTCGAATTTCGAATCTCACGTGAGATGGATTCGAATTGAATAATCGATTCAAGATGGCGAACCAGACTATTCTAAAACCGTCTCGACCGAGTCAAGTTTTCAAACCAATTAGGTAATAAGGCCCCTCGCGTTTGCAAATGCGACTGTCTGAATTTACTGCAAGGAACGTAGTGGACTATAAATATATGGGCTAACTGAGGGTAAAATGGTCGTAAAAGTATATCGGATCTATTGAGATGTATACAGCGTTTAATTTCACTTTATTAGGCATGTTGAGATTACTTGAGACACTGATTTCCATATAAAACACTATGCACTTTAAGCATTTACTTATAAGCTGCTGGTGTTTGTAAAATTGATCATTGGTAGGTAAATAACAACTTTTTAATACAAATAGTAAATATCTAACAAACTTTATTTATTAACTTTATTTCTAAATTGTTTATGTTCTTTTAATGTGGTGTGCAATAAAGAGTTTTCTATCTATCTATCTATCTATATATCTTTATATAGAGTTTTCAAATAAACAATAAAGATAACAGAAAATGTAATAAACTTGTGAGTTAAATAAATAATGTTTCTTACAATAATTTATTGTAACATTGAATCGATTTGTTGTATGAATATCAATAAAATGCAATAAAAAATATCTAGTTTTAATTCCGCTTATGCTGAGATGCAGGAGCACCGCCCTCCCGCCCGCTAATTATGCACATGCAGGGAGAACTAGCTTGCCAGTGCAGCATGCACACCCAAACCTATACGACGACACGTGTTTCGCCTCTCCGCGAGGCATCATCAGGTGACCGCTGAGATGTTGACTGGTCGGCCGCTGGAACGAAAGACTTTCGTTCCAGCGGCCGACCAGTCATATAGTCATGGATTTCCGCAAAGTAACGCCTGATTCCATTAATTGTATGAATATCAGTTTCAAAGTTCTATTCGAAAATTCCTAACCCATTAGCTTCGATCTCATCACTGTCTTGCCCTTAATGTGTGGTCATATCGATCTTATAAGGGCTTATTCATATTCATTGAACTAAACGAAATAAAAAAAAAGTGCGAGTTGGACTCGCATGAATCAGAGTTAGATACAGAGTTATAGAGGTTCAACTAGAGCTCTCAGAGCAGCACTTAAAAATGTTCAAAACATACCTTATAATACATTTTCAAATTATTAGACTTTCATTAAATGTTTTTTTTGTTTTGATTGATTGTCAACAGAGCCTCATTCGTCGGGACAGAGAACTACGCAAATCCTACAATATGCCTATTTTTCAAGCGTGTGGATTGAGAGCTCCACTCATTTGGCTATACCAGCTTTAATTTAAGTTTTACAAATTTATAGACCTTTGCTTCAGGTTTTACATATTTTTCACTAAGTCTGTGATTTTTTTTTCAATTCAATTTGAAAGGATTTCAAAAGGAGCTCTCAATCCACACGCACATGAAAATAATGTACGATTCTAATGGTGAAAGAATTTTTCAAATCGGTTTTACACCTAACCTTATACCGAAAACACCGACACCTATAAAGAAAAGAATGAAGAAACATATTTATTAATCCACAGTACATTATAAATAAAAAATTAAGAAGGTTTATAAATTTATGGAACAAGAGGTCTATTAATCCTTTGTTGGTAAAATAATAGCACAGGTAAGCTTTATTGAATAAAAAATAATTTTATGAGATTAGAGTAGATTGTTGGATACAAAACGTTAATGCAATATTATTTTCTAAAATACACATCTACAGTTATAATAAGGAGGAAAGATTTGATTGTTTATTTGTTTGTATGCATTGAATAGGCTGCAAAACTACTAGACCGATTTGAAAAATTCTTTCATCATAAAGAAAAGAAGAAACACCTAGTTTCGCTTTGTCGGTTCGTCTGCCCGTCTGCCGGTCTGACGGATTTGGCGAAGGGAATCCTAGAAAGCAGTAAATTTGCATAGACATATAAAATGACAACGCCGAGATAATGCTACAAAAAATGTTAAAAATAAAAAAAACCCTGCCCTATCATGTGGGGTATCGTTGAATAGGTGTTTTAAAACCGTTTAGGGTCTGCAAAGACAATTTTCGATTAAGGGTTCCGTTTGTGCAATATTACCGTTTTAAATTTTATTTTAGAGCGTCCACACTCCCTAATCTATACTATTAGATTTACGAATCTCTCTTTGTACTGTGAGATGATATGGCCCATTACCACAACTTTTTTCGAAGGAAACAATAAAAAAAAAATAAGTCACGCGACGCCTGGTAAATGTAAAACATTTTCACCACAATCGCCACAGTCGCTGCAGTAGCCCCAGTTACCATAGTCACCACAGTCGCCACAGCGAACACGATGGGTACGATGGATGAAGGGCAGTGCACTCGCCCTAGTACTAACTCGCACATCTTCAAGCGTCAATTGCGCCTCTCATCCGATCGGTTTTACCCCAAATGATATTTAACATCAAAAATCTAAATAAGTGTACACGAGCCCTACTGTTCGCTTTTTGACGGCTTGAAAGTATTACTGTGAGAATTTGGACTTGTATCGCGTGATCGAAGTCGTTTAAGAAGGCAGGTTACAGATACCTACATATCGGCTGGTATGTAAATGTACGTAATAAGCACTTTAGTTATGTTTTAGTTGTGTATGTTGCTGAAAACAATGAAATTCTTGGAGCTTGCACCGCAGTGCTTTCTATACAGTGCAAATGCTGTTGTTTGCTGCTGTTTGAATTCAAATAGTTGATTTCCATTGTAGTGTTTAGGTGCAATGCTATTTAACTTGATAATAGATATTGAGGGCTAGTGTTCATTGAGGTACGAGTATTTGACGCATTGGCTTTTAGCTTGCTACGGTTGACGACCTCTGTGGCGCAGCGGGCCAAGGTCCGCCTGCGACGCAAGAGGTTGCGGGTTCGATTCCCGCCTCAGGAAAAATGTTTTTACGATCTGTAGATGTTTGTTTGGGGTGTTCTCGATGTTAATCTATAGAGGTACATAATAAAAAATATATATCTATATATAATAATGTAATAAGTATAATAATATTAGTCATGTAGTGATGATGATGATGAGAAGCTTTGCTTAGCTTGGGGCTAGATGATGCTGTGTGAATTGTCCAGCATTAATTTTATTTATTATTAGGTACGTTAATACAAAATTATTTATATTGTCTATTACTCTCCTGTCGTGGGGTGCCGGCAGTAGAATGTTTCCGCTTCTCTCTTGGAGTAAAAATATGCCAAGGGATACCTCCAAGAGATGGGCAGCAGCGTCTTTTCATATATCAACATCCTGTTCTGCGCTCGCCAATCCGCTTGCCAAGCGTGGTGAGTATGGCAACAACCTCTCATGATCAGTATCTAGTGATCAATAAGGAAAGGCCTTTGTCTAGTTGTGGACGGCTGGCAGAGAACTTCTGTACCGTAAAGTCTAATGATTAGTTTAGTTATGTGGTTTAATTTTTTTTATCTCTAAGCCAAATATATTCTAATAAAACGGCTATTAATCTGAGATTGATGATGAACATTTAGCAACCGGTTGTAATATTTTTTATGAATTCGGTTTTGATAGCTCGAAATACGTTGTCTTCTCCATTTTTCCAAAAAGTATTAAAACCTTATTCGCACACAAACATTTCATAAAGACAACCAAATCAGTCCGCTCGGAAGTGATGCCACCACATCAGTTATACTTTTTATTGCACGGTTTCATGATCATTTGAAAATGGAATGCATGGACCATTTTCCGTGCATAGCAAAGAGGCGCGTCATTTTTTAAACTTTTTGGACTTGTTCCATTTTCGTATCATGACCTTCGTTTTTTTTTAATAGCAATGTAATGCATTTAATTTTTGTGAAAGATTAGTATGAGTTTTCTTTATTTTGGATATTAACTAAACTTACTTTAAAACATGTACGGCAAATAACTTTTCTTATTTCTAAAAATTAAATGTATGTGGTATTTGATGACATAACTTGGTAAGTTTATTCCTACAAACATATTTATGTCAATGGCGCATCATGATAGAAAGACTCATATAAATTAACGCCAGTCCGTATCTAGTCCATATCTTCCGTTATTTTATTTCATTCAGGGAAGAAATGAAACAATAGAAAATGACATAAATATAATTAATTTTCAATTAATACAAAGTTTAATATCATTCTTGAGACGACTTATCATTCTTGAGACGACTTATCATTCTTGAGACGACTTATCATTCTCTGAGTTCTACCAAAATGTATTGGAGTAGATCAGTTCTCCTGACAAATGATATCGCAATGACATAAATAACCGCAAGCCTGTTAATAAGCAATTATAATGCAAATTTTACTACTATTTAAACCAGATTATCATCGATGTAAGAGCATCGTTATCGATGTATTAATTAGTTTTATTGCGGACATTTTAAACGCACAAGCTTTTTACTGGAAAACAAAAGCTATGAGAAATAATAAAGTTGACAGATTCATATTTATGCAAGTATACTTGCATAACTTTGTAGTGTTTGATTACAGAGAAACCAGCAGACTTTGAAATTTATTATTGAGATATGTATTTCATTTGTTCTGTCTATTTCCTCGCAAAAACATCCGGTCTTCATTGTCTTTTTAGCTCTCTTGCTGCGGGCTTTGCTTTTAGCGATGTTCTATCGGTAAATGGACATACCTTTATCTTCCTTTGTTCCTGATTTTTTATTTTCCAATGGTGTTTCGTATTTAAAAGCCTTTTCATCATCATCACGTAGTGCAATTTATAATAGGAATAGCGTCAATTAAGATTCACTTCTTTTTCGTAAGAAATTTTGAGGCTAACTTAACTTTTTTCCACAAAACCTACAAAGGTTTTAATTTTTTCGTAAAAAAAACAACAACTTTCTAAGAACTTAAGTTTTTTTCTTAAAAGGACAAGGTAGCTCCACTCTCAAGAAGCCAACATTTTTGCGTACACTGTAAATATCAATATTATAATAATTATAATAATATTGATACATTTAACTCAGTGCTATAATAATATAATTTTAGCCAAATTAAATAATATTCTTTATTATTATTATTATTAAGAGCCTGTACTGTCCCACTGCAGGGCAAAGGCCTCCCTTCCTTCCTTCCACCTTTCTCTGTTTTGAGCTACTGTGGTCCAGTCTTCCAAGTATGCGTCGAGTTCGTCTCTCCATCGACGTCTTGGTCTGCCGCGAGGTCGTTTCCTGTCTTGTGGGATCCATTCGGTAATGGATTTAGCCCACGACTTATCCGGCCTGCGGCAGACATGACCCGCCCAATCCCACTTCAATTGGCCCGATTTTTGGGCGACGTCTGCGATCTGTGTTAATATTCTAATTTATTTTTTTATTTGATTAAAACGGTACAAGGAATGTGAACACTATATGAAATTTTTACCGTGATTTGGTTATTTTTGTGTTTCCTGATATTTTGGCGCTGTTACGCTATCGTTATATTACACACACCATAAAAGATTTATAAAGTTATGCAATTATACGTTGTATAAACCAAATAAGAAATAATAACACGTCTAATTATTTTACATTTACATACACAATCAAGAAGAGATCCATTTAAAATAAATTATTTTTTAATCTCATGTATACTATTCTATGTTTTTTTATGAGATTTATGATATGATATGATGAGACACCATTAAATGTTTTTATTTTATATGGCTATTGCTTGCCAGACATGGTCATTAACCGCCGAAAGGATTTAATCTAAGGCTACTTAACTGAATTTGTTTTTTTTTGTCATTTACATAAATATAAAATAACGGCGTTACATTATGCCGAAATGTAGCGTGACGGTATAAAAAGAAATTTGATTTTGATACACCGTGAAGTAATCTGTTAAAGGTATTTAGTGTTTCATCTTTAATTTGATAAATCATCGGGTATCATAACACAAGCTTGCTATCGAGCGAACTGATAATCCTCGATAGACTAAAAATAAACGTCGAGCATTTTATTTTTTGATATTTGTGTCCATGGTTATTTTCCCTAAAATGATACATACTAACTCTCTCTTCAAATTGCTTTCGTAATGAATGTTTTGCACGAGGGATATCTTAGCGAACTTTACGCTCCTTTATAAAATTTTAACCGTAAGAAGTGTTGTGCTTGAAGTTGTTTTTTGTCTTGGGGGTAGTAAAACGGTTTTATGTATTTTTAAATGGGGCTGCTACTTTATGGTACAAATTAGGTTTATGTCAAAATTGCGATTGGCATCTAGAGTTCACGCCACCACTGAAGTCCGAAAGGAGTACCCTAGTAGTACCTATGTAACTGTACAACTTAACAAAAAAAAACAAAAAAAAAAAAACAAAAAACAAACTTAACTAACTTGTAACTTGACACTGGCGAAATTGTGTTAAACCAAATACAAAAAGCCATAAAATAAAAAGACAAGACAAGACAAGTCCGAAAGACGCGGCGCTGCTGTCATAATAACAATGCAAATGAAGTACTTTCATATGATACCACACCTGACCTAGTAACTCCACTTAAAATTAGTTGAGACCTCCTTGTCCCCTTTGCAATCATAATAAAAATATTTTTCAATATTTAATAGGTATAGGTATGTATTATGCAATATTAGTATATAAGCGTTTCTAATATAATTTCAAGTCGATAGCATCAGTAATTCTCAAGATATCCATCTGTGACAGACAGAAGTCACACCATAAGGGATCCTTTTTACCATTCTAGATCGGTCCCCTAAAAACCAGTCAAGCTAAAAGGTTATTAAACTTAGTTATATTGAGGACGCGCGCACGGCGGAGTAGGACACGCCGCCATTTTAAGACCGTTTTTGAATCACTTAAAATACACGGCGGTGTCAGTTTTGTTTAACGAACGCTTCTAACGCTAGACCAACGCTCAGGATCGAGACGTTTGTAGGGAATAGGGGAACCTTTTGCTTAGCTGTGGGACATCATCATCATAATTTCAGTCGTAAATCGTCCACTACTAAACACAGGCCTCCCTCATAGATAAGGGGTAGTTGCCATGGTCACCATGCTTGGCAGGCGGGTTGGCGAGTCTGGGACATCAATGCTACCTACATTAATAAACGCTCTATGAGATAACTAGCAGCGTCCAACGGTTTACCAGTGTAGTTCCCGTTCCCGTGGGAATACGGGGATTATATATAGCTTATGTAACTTGCTGATAATGCAGCTTTACATTGATAATAAAAAATCGGTTTAGTGGTTTAGGCGTGAAAGCGTAACAAACAAACAAATTTACCTACTTATCTTAACTTTAATATAAAGTTATAGTTAATTTATGAATATTCTGGAGAATAACTAGGCTAAAACTGAACCTCTGGTGAGGTTCGATCATTATTATATGGGTCAATCCACTTGAAAATTATGGTATATTAACAAGGTAGTAACTGTATTTTACAGGCGAACAACTGCATATTTTAAGCGCTCGAATTCTAAAAAATCGAGCCCCATCCTATATCTGTATCATGTGGAATGCCTCATTCTTTTAGAGTATTTAGAAACAAAGCTTCTTTATTGGGCCTAAAACAGGTAGGTTTCTAGCCATATTTTTTTAGGGCGGGAGGGTTTCTAACTATAATTTTCGAGTGGATTGACTCAAATAATAATGATCGAACCTCACCAGAGGTTCAATAGATCATTACCTTTATTGTCTTTCGTCTATCAACTCTTAAATTATAGTATATTAAACCTTAAGCAAAAAGTCTTGAGCAACAATAATCTTTACCTTGTTTTCTTCTTGTTCCAGTATCAACAGTGGACGTGGATGCAGTGCTAGGCCGGAAGGCTTCGCTGCCGTGTGACGTCACGCCTGACGTCACAGAGGACCGTGTCTACATGGTGCTGTGGTTCAGAAAAAGTGGAGGAAAGCCTATTTATAGGTAAGAAAGCGAAAATATAATGAAGTTTTTACTGATATACATCTAAAACTATCGATCTTAGTGAGCTGGTGACTGAGAAGGAAAAAATGAGCAATATGGAATGAAATATTTCTGTAAACATTGTAAAACTATTGGTAGACACAATCGCACCTGAGCTGGCTTTATATTTATTGAATGCATTGACTGTGGCGTATTTCCTGGTCTAATGAAATACAGTAAAATATTTTAATACTTTTATTCAAATCAGGTTCTAAGTCCATTACCCCACTAACTTTAGACTGATATCAGTACTGCCGACATTTAGTAAAATTTTTGAAAAGCTTATTTTAAATAGCTCTTTAACGACAACAAATTGCTTCAAACCATGAAACATTGATTGGGAAATTGCGCCACTATGGTGTTAGAGATATCACTTGGATCTACTTATTTATTATCACAGTAACAGGATACAACTAGTTAAAAATTTAAAAAAAATTAAAATTATGATGATGTAAATAATGCAATCTCAAAAGTTGTTAATTGGTTTAGTGCTAATCACCTATTATTAAAAAAATATAACAAATTGCATTAGATATTCTCTCCCTAATGTAAAACAGGTTGATTCCAACATAACATTTAAAAAAAATTAGACAAACAAGCATTAGAGCAAAAAATAAAGCATTACACAGAAATAATAACAAAAACATGTACAGAAATTATACCTAAAAAGAAATTAAATGAAAAACATACCATGCCGTGGTGGTCCGACGAACTCGCTGCGATGAAGGGAGAAGTCAACACCAGGAGACGTAGAATCAAATGCGCTGCACCAGCTCGGAGAGAAAAGGTCGTCACGGAGTACCTGCAAGCAAAGGAAAGATATGAGTGTAAAGCTAAGGAAGCCCAGGTCAAAAGCTGGAAAGAATTCTGTCAGAAACAAGATAAGGAAGGTGTATGGGAAGGTGTCTACAGAGTGATAAATAGAACAGCAAGGAGACAGGAGGATTTGCCCCTAGCAAAATGTGGGGTGGTCATGAACCCAAAGGAGTCAGCAAAACTATTGGCTGAAACATTTTATCCTGAGGACCTAGAAGAGCAAGACAACGCTGACCATAAGATTTTAATTTTTTCATTTTTTATCTGTATTTGACTGCTGTATCTTGACTCTGATTAGTAAATCGTGTTATGGTTCGTTTAGGTGTCGGGAAATTACCAATTTATTAAAATTTGTTAATCCTTACTCCTCGCGCCATCTATATGTTGAGAAAGTAACTTATTTTCGAATTACGTTTTGATGTAAGGGATTAACAGTCCTCCATTTATTTGGTCCATGGTATTAATATGAAAATATTTATTCCAAAACAACTTATAAACCCATCTGTGTTAATCAATAAAATATATTTAGTCCTTGATCCATTTTCAAACCCAATTTCCACGCATTTCTTTCGCTTCAATCCTCTGAATACGTTTTTAATTAACAGAGTGAAGTTGGATCTAATGAAGCGTTCTTCGCTACCTTAAACGGATGAACGTAAGCCGAGCACAACCGATCCAATTAGCTTTAGAAACACATACATACAAACACACTTAAGACGTCGCGAGCTCGTTAGGAAATCACACTCGGAGATTTGTGGCTGTCCGAGGCTTTCTATGCCCGGCTATAATCGTATGGTAAATAATGCTAGTAGGAAAGGCAGTTTAAAAAGAGTTTACATTTTTTAAGGTCTTCGAGCTCTTTTACTGACATGAACACAAAATGACGATATTTGATTTTCAAAATTAAATGTACATTGTTTGTAGGTACACAGCATAAATTGGAGTCGCTTCCCACGTCTGTCTGTTTCGCCGCTTACTCCTCCTTAAGCACGCATCGGATGTTGATGCGATTTTCACCAATGGATAAATTGTTTCAAGAGGAGGGTTTAAAACTAATAAAATTTATTAAGGTTTGGTATCAATTTGCTGAACTATGATGAAGATTATTGAAGAAGTCGGGAAACATTTATAGCGTGCGCCGCGTAAATCATTGAAGTCGTGAGCAAGTGATGTGAAGAAGTATTGATTTTCACTAATCATCATCATCATCATAATGCTGACAAAACAAAATTTGTTCATGTCAGATCCAGTCATAACTTTTGTGAAGAAACCATTCATATTGTAGCTCATAGTCACGATTGTCTACACTCACCCAATGGCCTATGTACTAGTGGTTGCAAAAGCCTCGAGCAAGTCAATGCACACATGTACCTAGGTCTTGTTATAGACCATAGGTTTAATTGGGCTAATCACATAGATATGATAAGTGACAGACTTAGGGCTATAATGGCTAAAATATACATTATTAAAAGCAGAGTGCCGTTTGACGTTTTAATAACAATGTACAAAGCCTTAGTGGAGAGTATCGTATCATACGGTTTAAGTAGTTATGGCCGTACTTACAAAACATACCTTGACCAAATTTTCAACCTACAGTACAGGCTTCTTAAATTAATAGTCCCCGTAAAAACTAAAAATAAATACTCTGGGAACCCCCTGGGACTCTTCAAATTCTGTGGGGTTTTACCTATCAATATCAGAGTTAATTATTCGATTTTAACAGAACAGTATTTCCGTACAGAAATAAAAGTTCCCATAAGTCACCCGATATCAACAAGAAGTAAATTAAATAAAAAGTTAGTAAAACCAAGTATTACCAATGAATACGGAAAAAGGACATCCCAATATCTCCTTCCTCACCTTATTAATAATATTCCGCAAGAAATTAAAACAAAAGTAACTTCTTATAACATTAAACGCACGCTAAATAAATATTTTTTAAATAACCTTACTAATAATTTTCACATTTAGAAATTAAGATGGAGCATCCTATAGGTCAGTGTGAGCGCGTGTGCGTGCGCGCACTGGCCTACGCCACTATAGAACAGCCTTATTTATCTATTCTTGGAAGTGTGTGTGCGTCACTGCTCACACCGCACTACAAATATTTTTTGCATTCATTGTTTTTTGTTGCATTTGTAGGTAGTATTAGGTAGTTTATAAGTTAATTAATTAGTTGTGTAAATTACATCGAGAACTTAGTGTTTAGATAAACCTAACATAGGATTTAAAACACTAATAACAAACATGTAATATTCCTGTAATAAATAAATAAATAAATAAATAAATAAATAAATCATCATCATTTCAGGCGGAAAACGTCCACTACTGAACACAGGCCTCCCTCATCACGCTTGGCAGACGGGTTGGCGAGCGCAGTACAGGATGTTGATACACGGAAAGACGCTGCTGCCCATCTTCTGGAAGTATCCCTTAGCAGGCTATTACTGCATCCACGGCCCATAACACATACACGTTACCTAAATAGATCTACAAAATAGCAAAAGAGTAGATAAAAAAAATAAAAGTAGTAAGTAAGTAGAAATAAGAAATAAATAAATAAAATAAAGCGTTATGGTTAAATAAATGATATGAGTAAAAAAACTACGGTCTATTGTAGATGATTTACAATGGGTCAGCAACTGGTATTCATGCTGTACGGAACGCTGCTGAGCCTAGGACATTGTTAGATGGGTTTGGCTTGCCCAGCACCTATACCATCCACCTCTCAGCTATTAGTCAGAGTAAAGAACAGCTCAATACGTCTGAAGCTGACTAAGCCGCGGGTCTCACGCACAATGTTTTCTTTTACAGTTTTACGACGACCTCTGTGGCGCAGCGGGCGAAGGTCCGCCTGCGACGCAGGGGTTGCGGGTTCGATTCCCGCCTCGGGACAAATGTCTGTACGATCTGCAGATATTTGTTCAGGGTGTTCTGGGTGTTTTTCTATATATAATAAAAATATCTATCTATGTAGTATAATGTATTAAGTATATCAGTCATCTAGTACCCATAACACAAGCTCTGCTTAGCTTGGGGCTAGATGATGCTGTGTGATTTGTCCAGCATTATTTATTTTATTTTATTTATTTTATTTTAGTTAAAACAGAAATATGAGTCTACGGCTTGTCTAATTATAGCAGCCACAACATTCACATAAATTATTTATACAACTCACTAAACCACTTAGTGTTTGTTTTAACTGCAGTTACTTATCCAGAATCTGGATATATGTATAGTAGAGCAGTCTACCACGGACAACGGCTGTTGAAACGGGTCGAAACATCGGGAATAATCAAACCTATAACGCGGTAAATTCCCATGTTATTGATATATAAAATGTTATGTGATTTCGAAAGTTTATTAAAAAAATTTAACCAACTTTAAGTAAACAAGGAAGTTTACAAGCCGCTTTTAATCCTTGTTACATCAGAATTACATCGTTTATGAAACGATTTGGAAAATACTTTTGGGTTGGAAAGCATACACTTCTAGATCCCATTATTTTCTGAAGATGGGACTCATAAGCATTGAGGGGGGAACTCCTCAAATGTTATAGGCAACCATAATAGAGATTTTGCTATCTTCGGTTACGAGTCAATAATTTGCATTCAGAGCGTACGATTTGGTGTAGTGGAATTAATCAAGAATACCACAGGGTGGTAATTATTTATTTTATTTAAGTATAGATGGGCGGACGATCTAGCCAGGGTTGCCGGACGACAGTGGATGAGACTTGCACAGGACCGTTTACGTTGGCGTTCTGAAGAGGAGGCCTATACCCAGCAGTGGGTGTCAACGGGCTGATATGATGATGATGATGATGATATTATGTATTCTATCATTAATTCGGTATCCATAACATACGTTCTGCTTCCGTTGAAGTTAAATGGAGCTTTGTGAAATGTCCATATGTCCAAATGTCCTAAATATTTAACAAGGATACTAGGCATAACGTATATGTGTAAGTATTTACCGCATGCCTCGAATTCTTGTATCGAAAGTGTAGGATGATAAGCCAAATGGACTTAAGTTATGTTAAGTTAAAGTCGTATATACATACATATTATGTATGCAGTTACTGACCAACACCTGACTACTCAGCGCATCGTATACCTCTAATGCAACGATAAAGGTGATGTAGTAAAAACCGAAATCTAAAATTTAAATCCAATCGTAAATAGATGTTGATTGACATATAAATATAATATATTTATGTACTGAGGATCACACAATATATTTAAAAACAGAGAAAACTTTTACATCATAACTAGCTGTCCCAGCGAACTTCGTATCGCACCTACAACTACTACTACTATACTGTTATTAAAATATACATCTTGAAATCAAGTTTAAAATGAATATTTATCCATTCAATATTTGTCAACAAAAATGTCATCACATCACCCGTATAAAATGTATGGGAAAAATAATTTACGTTATGGTTTTTTTCTGTGAATTTTTACGATGTTTAAATAGCCTACAATGTTAATCCAGGTTTAGATAAATCCAAAGCATCTCATCATTCCAGCCGTAAAAAGTCCACTAATGAACAGACCTCCCTCATGGATCTCCATGAGGGGTAGTTGCCATACTCACCACGCTTGGCAGGCGGGTTGGTGAGCGCAGTACGGGATGTTGATACACGGAAAGACGCTGCTGCCCATCTTCCGGAGGTATCCCTTAGCAGGCTCTTACTGCATCCACGGGCATGAGAGGGGGGGTAACATTCTACTGCCGGCACCCCACGGCTAAAAGCATCTAAGCATCTAAGACCATTGAAATCGGTCTAGCCGTTCTCGAGTTATAAGTGGTGTTACTAGTAGGTAGTGGTTGTCTTCTCACGCGTAGGGAGGAGGTCTGTTGTTTAGTAAGCGGACCTTGGGGCTAGGTCTTGTAAGTGGCTATAGGATGAGGCGTCGCTTCGCCGGAACATGTTCTCCGCTATGCGGGTGATGAAAGTGTCCACGGTCTCTATCTTGAGATCACGCTGTATGGTGGCGCTTCGGACGAAGCGAGGCGCGTCCTCTATTGGCCGTAGGCACAAGTGGTGTTACTAATACGATTTTGTTTATTATATATACTAGCGACACGCCCCTGCTTCGCACAGGTATATGAATGAACCAATCATCGGTCCTCTTGTATGAAGAGTATAAAAAAATATATGACTTTCCAAAGTCGTAGAACAAAAGTTGTTCAGTTTGGTGCACACAACAACCCTGTCGAATTTAAAGGGATCGGGTTTTACATAGAAACCAGAGGTGACAAAATTTACCAACATTACTTTTTTTAGAATGTCTTTAAACATATAACGTTTAGAGCTGTTTTTCATAAGACAATGGTGTACAAATGTTTTTCATATTACACTCGAGAATTTGTCGTACGTTAACACCCGTCGCCTATTATTCATTATACATCAAAATCATGCTGTAGAGGATAAGTAAAAAAAAAATCTGTCATTTATATGATTTCATAACTTCGCTAACAAAAGTAGGGGCAACCTTTATTTCAAAAGGAATGTTCCATTTATTAGCTTCGTACCGTTTGGTTCATCAATCAATATCAAAGATCTATCAGGTACCTGGAGAATAAATATATAATAAAGCTTTGTTCCCATTCTGTACATAACTCGGTAGCTACGTTCTTGGAGTGCCTTGAACCTGTCACAATTCAAACGTATCACAAATAGTCTCTGTTTGTTGAGCCTTTCTAAAATAGATTTATATGAGGGCGGTTTGATAAGTCAGTGACTTTTTGGAAAAGAATATTTTTTTGTCGAATAAAGTGTTTTTTTTACATAATAAACGTTTCACCAGTTATTAATTCCTTTAAAATATAGTTTTTGTCAACGCTCTCAAAATAGTCATTTGTATCAGTGATTACCTCTTTATTCGACCCAAATCTCTTACAACCCAGCTAGGTTGTAAAAGATTTTGTTAAAGAATTATTTAGAGGGTCGAATAAAGACGTAATTTATCATTGAAAGGAATAAAAATAGTCTTTAGGTTCGGAAACAAGAAAAAGTCGCAGGGGGCTATATCAATTCGTAGCCCAATTTATGGATTTTTCCACTACACACGTGTGCACCCGGCGTACATTGTTTTGATAGAACAACGCTAAATTGTTCGCCAAATGCGTCGTTTTTGCTTCACACCAATACAAAGCCTGTCCCAATAGCTCTGACAAACGCAATTTGGCCTTCTTTGGTGCACGTCCACCGGAAAAAACACTGTTGATTGTCCCTTGCTCTCTGGTGTATTGTGATGTACTACTGGTAGTATTTTGTACACAAGTCATCTAAGAGTTTTTGGTTTTCTACCTTTTCGTGTAAAAGGTTAGAAAAGTTCACCTTTCACACAAAATAGTAGAAAACTAAAATCGTATGAGATACATCATTTTTTGAATACACAGTCGCCATAGCTGAAATTAGCTAGAAAACATCATTTAAATTAGGCTAGTTGACAAATACAAAATAGCCTTATAACGAAAGTCTACAATCAGTGTGTGTTACCAGTGATGACATATGGAACCGAGACGTGGTCCTTCACTATTGGCCTTCTGAACAAGCTCAGAGTCGCTCAACGAGCTATGGAGAGGGCTATGCTCGGGGTTTCACAACGGGATCGAATCAGAAATGAGGAGATACGTAGAAGAACTCGGGTCACCGACATAGCCAAACGGATTAGCACGTTGAAGTGGCAATGGGCAGGCCATATAGCGCGCAGAACAGATGGCCGATGGGGCCGCAAAGTTCTCGAATTGAGGCCACGGATCGGCAAGCGCAGCGTAAGACGTCCACCTACAAGATGGGCAGACGACTTGGTGAGAACTGCTGGTTGGCGGTGGATGCAGACGGCTTCCAACCGCAGTACCTGGAGATCAATGAGGGAGGCCTTTGTCCAGCAGTGGACGTCCTACGGCTGATATGATGATGATGATGATGAGTTGACTAATATATTTTTGTTTGTCAGTAGACAGTTGAGTGTTGCCCCTCCGCTTTTGCCCATTCGGTTAAAATCTGCCAATGGATACCGGAAAGATGTGCAGCAGTATTTTTCCGTGTATCAACATCCCGTATTGCACTCGCCAACCGGCCTGCGTCCTTACGTCACGATATGTCTCAATTATGACGTCACAAGCTCCCCCTTTCAATGCCGTGGGGTACCGGCACTAGAATGTTACCCCTCCTCTCATGCCCGTGGATGCCGTAAGAGCCTGCTAAGGGATACCTCCGGAAGATGGGCAGCAGCGTCTTTCCGTGTAACAACATCGCGTACTGCGCTCGCCAACCCGCTTGCCAAGCGTGGTGAGTATGGCAACTACCCCTCATGGATGTCCATGAGGGAGGCCTGTCTTCAGTAGTGGACGTGTTACGGCTGAAATGATGAAGCTCGCTTTTTATCAATTTAGAGCAAGAATACGTGTTCATTGTTTAGGCCCCTCGTGGTCGACGCACCCACAGGCTGATTACGTAACTCGCGACAGGTTTGCAATAGGCGACATTCTCGCGAGCATCGCTGTGAAAGTTTCTTAGAGTCGTTTCTTAACTCGTATATCCTATATTTCGGCCCAGTTAAGGAACGACTCGAATATACAACAACAGCTGTTAACTAAATCAAAATTAGACGTTTGATAGAGATAATCACGAGATTTACGCCAGTTGCAAACCTTTCCCTAGATACGTAATCAGCCTTGCCGGTCAGCTTAATTTAATTCGCTTGCTGCAGATTTTTTATTATTAACCGACTAAATGCGCACTAAATGCAATTTAGATTTTAATACCCTGTCAACATGCATATTGCTTCACTTTCAAAATTAACGTGAGATATACTATTCATTTTGTAAAAACGGGAATTACTCACGTAGTATTGTAACGTCGAAGATTATTCCGACACGTTTCGATTTTTCAAGAAAATTATCATCGGTGTCGGAATAATCTTCGACGTTACAATACTACGTGAGTAATTCCCGTTTTTACAAAATGAATGCATATTGCTGTTAAAAATACTTAGTTCGGTAGTAAAGGGTAGAGAAAAATATGCCTTGGATTAAGTACCTATAAGCATCGCATAATTTTAAATCTACCTGGGAACACAGCAGGGTGTACAATCAAATCATCTCTGTCAAAGCGTTTCGCTATATAAATTAGGCGGAGGTCGGCAGATTGAAAAAATGTAGCCATGCCGGAAATTGAAAAACTTCAGACTGTTAGCTCGTTATTTTATAAGATTTTGACATTTTTGATAAAAATTAGATTTAAAATATTCAAGGCTGTTTTAGTGAAGGACGTTTTTATGTGGTATACATAATATAACTTTTTGGCGTTTTTTTCCTTTTAGTGTTTCTGAACAAATAAATTCTACTTTACCCCCTTAGTAGGTTTGCTTGTGAATAAAACTTTTATGATTTCAGACCCATTCAGAAATTATTAACGTTTTCTATTCAAATAAACCGTTGTCCATTATTGGACACAATATATTTGGAGTGACATAGGCCTCCTTAATGGATCTCCAACTACTGAGCATGAAGTTGTTGCCACCACGCTTAGCAAGTAGCGAGCGCAGTTCGGGATGTTGATACATGGAAAGACGCTGCTGCCCATCTTTTGGAGGTGTTCCTTCTTAGATTACTGCTTCCACAGACAAGATAGCAGAGATTATACTCTTCTGCCGGCACCCTTCGGCAATCCGGCACGGTATTTGGTATGCTTTGCCGATATCTCCACACAAGACGGGTGATTGAAATATACCTCTCTCAAAGATTTTTTTTATTTTCTAGTTTTGATGTCCGTGGCCGGTCATTCAACAGTGCCCTGCAGTGGTCAGACCCAGGTGCGTTTGGACCTCGGGCGTACTTCGTGACTGTCGCTCGACCAGCCGCATTGACACTCAGCTCTGTCCAGTTGGATGATGAGGGCGTCTACCGGTGTAGGGTCGATTTCAAGAACTCACCGACAAGGAACTTTCAGATACGCCTCACTGTAATAGGTAAGTTCGGAAAGGAAGCGACTCAATTACCCAAAAATCCACTCCATCTATTCTTAGAAGATCGATAGGGCAATTATAATTCATCTTCATTCCATAAATAGGTATTCACCAACTCCTGTTTAGCTTGGTTGACCCACAATTTCCATGATAAAACAAAAGAAGCAAGTAATAATGAAAATTTCATGAGGCGCGCCGACAGGGAATCAATTTAGTCATTACGGAGGCATCGCGGGAGCATCGTAGCCCTGATGACATCGCGCAGACATTTTAATTATGAACTGTCGCCGGGATTGCCGAGCTGCTCAGTTGCCTCGCTGATAAAAACCCACCGCCGACAATGACACAGATAAAATCTGCACGAGACAGGTTAAATCTAAAATGAAATGAGATCTGAATAAATCAAATTCAATCGTCAAATTTTGTCTAAACGTTCAGAAATTATAAAAAAGAACTTATAAACTTTTCAATGGTGTTTCCAGGTTCCATTAAAAATCTTGATTACTTAATTATGTTTTTTAACGGCAGGCACATAGGGAACGGCAGGCATATAGTCGAATAGGGAAAAAACTTGCTTCGTATCCATCGGGTAGTAAGGCATTTTGGTCCCTAGCTAAATCTGCCGAGGCGAACTTCTGCCGCCCCTCACTGCCTCCATTGCAGGAGCCTGACGGGTCACTTGCTCACACCGCCGATGAGAAGGCAAATTTGTTTGCATCTCTGTTTGCAAAGTCCTCACGCCTGAATGCTGGAAGCGCTACTCCTCCGACCTCAACGAAAAGTGACATAGTCATGTGTGACATACACATTCACCAAAAGGAGGTCCGTAAAACGCTTAAAGCTATTGACGTGAACAAGGCTAGTGACCCCGGTATCTCTGCTATCGTCTTGAGGACCTGTGCGCCTGAATTGTCCCCAGTTCTAACGCGTCTTTTTCGCTTCTCTCTTAAAACGGGTCAAGTGCCCAGATCATGGAAGCTAGCTAACGTGCAGCCCGTGCCCAAAAAGGGTGGTAGTGCTGACCCTGTCAACAACCGGCCAATCTCGGTCACGTCCTTACTCTGTAAGACTATGGAACGTGTCCTCAACCACAGGCTCCTTGCGAACATTGAAACAAATGACCTCTTCAGTGACCGCTAATTCGGCTTTCGCCAAAACCGTTCCACTGGGGATTTTCTAGCGTACGCTACACACATCTGGAGTGAGGCCATCGAGGAATACGGAGAGGCGGTCACCATTTCCCTTGACATCTTGAAGACCTTTGACAAGGTTTAGCATGACAGCCTTATTAGCAAGCTTCCTTCATTCGGCCTGCCTACTGGACTTTGTGTTTGGATTTCGGACTTTCTGCGGGATCGATCGATTCGGGTGGTTGTTGACCGCTGCTCGTCCGATCAAATTGCAATAAATTCCGGTGTTCCCCAGGGGTCAGTGCTCTCTGCAACACTATTCCCGCTGCATATCGACGATCTGCTGAAGCCTGTTGTAGAGAGCTACACATCCAACGCACGAACCAGTGGACACTCAGAGAGGCAATGGTAGAACGCTTGAATTTGTCCCTTAAGGTCGTTTCTGACTGGGATGACGCCAACCTGGTCAGGTTCAATGCGACTAAGACCCAGGTGTGTCTGTTTTCTGCCAAAAAAAGACCATTTGAACTGTCTTCCTCTCTTCAAAATGTGTCTGTACCGATGACTAATCAGCTTGAACTCCTTGGCGTTACCCTCTCGTCGACTCTGAATTTTGGCTCCTACATTGAGTCAAAAGCGCAAGTTGCCGCTAAAAAACTTCCTATTCTCTCTAAGGTGCGACGGTACTTCATATCAGAACAACTACTATGCTTGTACAAAGCGCAGGTTAGATAATGTATGGAGTACTGTTGCCACCTTTGGGATGGCTCTGCCAAGTATCAACTTGAGGCTCTGGAGTTGATAGAAAGGCGTGCAAAAATAATCATGGTTAATGACACTCGAGTCACGGTTAAAAAAGCCTAGAATATAGACGTAAGGTGGCCAGCTTATCGGTATTTTATAGGAAACATTTTGGAGAATGTGCTTTCGAGTTGCACAATCTAATTACGCCAGCCCCTTCTTTCTACCGTACATTCAGGGAAACATGGTAGAAATACCAATACTAATAGAAATACGTACGCACGAAACGCTTTGATTCCACATTTTTAATGCGTACTGCGAAGATCTGGAATTAATTGCCGGAGTCAATATTCCCCGAACAGTACGATTTGGGTATCTTAAATGAAGGGTAAACAGGTACCTTCTAGGCAAGCGTGTCCCATAGTAGACCATATCATTGCTTAACATCAGGAAAGATGTGGTCAAACGCAAGCCTATACAAAATAAAAAAAGCATTTATTTTAATTTCAGAAGCCGTATAAAACATGGCGTCAAATTGATTTCATTCATGGCCGTTCGTTGCATGCAGCTATCAATGTCATGCTTGAGTAATTACTTCAGGCGCAATATTTCAGTGTTTTCTGTAATAAAATTAAACATTAAGTTAAAATATTTTGAAGCTGAGCAAACTTGCATAGAGCTTGAAATCTCATGACGGCGCGCGGCACCAACACATTGAAGTCATCTACAACATATAGAAGTCGTAATTTATTTTGCGAGGAACACAGCCTTTAAAAGTAAGCAACTATTTAAGTACATATATGCTCCGTTGTGATCCATTAGTCTGTTCGCGCCGAGAGGTAATTTGCAAGGATCTTTGTTGAAAGGGACTCGCACAAAGCTCTCATACGTAATCAGCCGTATTCATAACACCATAAAATATCCAATTACCATCGAGAATGGAGAAGGGTGTAATACTGGCGTAAAATCATAATCAAACGGTATTTGGCTAATGTTATATCTCAATGTATGAAGTATAGGGTGCTTTTATAATCTTAAAATGTCTTTGCGTAATTTCAATTCAATATCGTGCCCTATGCTTCATATACTTTTGTTAACGTTTAAGCAGCAGGTGGCAAAACAGTGTTTTTCTTTTTATGAATATTCTGTATTAAAGATTTGCTAGAAAGCGGTATTAAACAAACCCTACAACCAAAAGTCAATAAAACACGTATGTATGTACATCTGATGGCGTAAATCCTATGATAAACATTTTCGTATTACAAGGAAATCAAATAAGAGGGATGTTAAGTAGTCTGAGCAATATTCAATTGTTCATTATTATACATTATTAACTTTTCGGAATGGCCTTAGGCTACGTGACAAGTCGTTAGCCCTTTGAGACAATTTTAACCATGGTTCAGTAGACGTACATATAACCACTCAGTTGGGTTTACGTCGACGTAGAAGAAAGTAGGTGTAGGTTTCATATCGTATGTGGATCTTAAAGTTAGCATGATCAGCTATGATCATCATGATAGTTTCCCTTAGCTGGTCTGGAGTGCTTACACAATAATTTTATTTTTATAAAGCTGATAGAAGCGACGGACTGGACTAGTACAGGATTGTGGCGCATGGCATAAACTAAGGGAGGTTTCAGAACTAATAGACAGCAGTGAGTGAAGTTGGGCCGAAGAAGCTAAGAGAAAACTGACTCTCAATAATTGGGACCTATGGAGCTTTGTAGAATATTCAGCATAATTTATGAAAATTGAAACGAGGTAAATTAACTAGACATTGTTCCTTGTTTATTTTTACTGTAGCATAAACTTTAAGCATCTGGGACATATTAATTATTTTCAACCAGCTCTAAATTCTGCCCTGAAAATAAGCTGTTGTTACTTTGTTTTAGTACCACCACATCAAATGCTACTTTACGACAAATCTGGGGCCGACGTGTCTGGCATCGTGGGGCCTTTGCTCGAAGGTTCTGCTTTGGTGCTTGTCTGCGAAGTTAGAGGAGGTAAGTTGTGTACCTAATTAAAATGATTTTTACTGTTTTAGAAAGTAGCTTATCAGTTATGGCTTGATAATAGTGATAAACTTATTTGCTCTGACATTTATGTATTAAATCTTTAATTTTAAAAGACTATATAACTTATATTATATATCGTGGGATGCCAGCAATATAATTTTACCTCTGCTCTCTTGCACAGGAGAGGACAGGTAAAATTCTATTCAATAGTGGATGTATGAATCTGATCTGGCAAGGGATACCTGATGAGGATAAATGATCCATGAGGGACGCCCATGGGAAGCGGTGGACATGGACGTCTACGATGATCATATAAATCAACACATGTAAGGGTAAGCCTTAGTGACAGAAAAACTGAGAATGGTATAGGTTGGCGTAGTACGGGTATATTTTACGTACGGATGAATGTCATGTTTCGAAAAAGTGTTCAATATGGATGGATGTGTAGGGAGAGGAAGGCCAAAGAATAGATGCATTGATTGTGTGAAGGACGATATGAATAAGCAAGGAATGTGTGTCGAGTTGAAAGAGGTAAGGTCAGGAAAATTATTTTATTGAGCACATTGCACATAAACCTACACTTCGACTTTGTAATCGGTTATCAAAAATCACAATATATAAGCTATATTATAATATTATTGTAAACTTAACCAGTAAGAATTTAGTTAGTTTATTGGACAAAACTCAAGTTGTTTTGCCCCAAGCTTTAAATAATAATTTTCAAAACTCAAAATGTTTTGCCCCAAGCATCAAATATAATTTTAAAATAATAAAATCCAAATCAAACGCCCGTTGAAGATCAAAGATTGCTTGTAAGTCGTAAACTCGAACGCTGTCTCTGTATACGCTTAAAATAATAAAATAGTGTTTGTTGGTTAAATTATTGCTCCCAGACAATTCGTATGCTTATTTTTTCCCTGGATCGTTGCTCAAAGTTTAAAACCCTATTCCAATTTATACGAAGCACCTGCAATATAATTTTATATTTAAGCAAACTTATGTTATAATAAATAAAACGTTGAGAAATTTCATAGAGACTTAAATTTTCTTACGAATTTATTCATGATGTACGTTATGTAGAATTATATCATTATTTTCATTAGAGTACGTATGAGTTCAATCATTAAGATTTGCAAGCCAATTTAGGTTTATTACAATAGAAAATACACAAGACAAAATAAATTCAAGCTGCTGACAAAACTTTTTCTTAGTCGTAGATTTCTACAGCTGGAAATCAGACTAGACAAGTCCAGTAACAATATCCTTCGATTCAAAGACGTTAATCCAAAGCTGTCCCGTTCAGAAACAGTAAAAACTAAATCGTCGAACAGTCGAGTTAAATTTTTCTATTGCTTGATTTCTTTTATGGAAACATTGGAAGAGATATTCCATCTGAATGGGTTCATTGAAAAGTCCGCAGTATGGCCGGCTGGCGTCGAGCCAGTGCGGATTATCTTCGCCTGTGTGCTCACCAATTGTGATGACGCAGCGGGGCGGACGCGAGTTTAGGCTTTGACCCTGTTATCAGACATATTTAATTATGTGCGGCCAAACAAATTGACTGAAACAAATTCAATTTTATCTACAAACCTCTGCACAACAACATGTATTTTAAAGTCAATAACTCCAAATCATCGTAGACCCTCTACGGCGTAGAGCTTCGTAGGCTATGAGAATAGGATTGTACAAATTCGGGAGGTAAACTTTAATACAACATTGTGATCAAAATAACGTACGGTGATATATTTTTTATGCGTAAGCTCACATATATAATTCCACATCTATTGTATCAGTTTGCTTGCCGACAATCAAGGATGAACCTAAATGAAATGCATCCCACGTTACCTGCATGACATTGAGTTGTACAAATACGTGCATTTCCACACACTTTTGGCAGAGTTTTTCGTACTAATAAATAATATTCGCATTATAGCAGTTGCATGTGTCCATGGCCTCAAATTAATAATGTCGTGAGTAAGGCAGCTAAGATAATTGGATTTATCAAAATGAATAGCAAAGAGTTTAAGCCCAAAACAAAAATACTATTATTCAACTCACTAGTGCGCAGTCAATTGGAGTATGCATCCACCGTTTGGAGTCCTTTCTACAGCATTCATTCACAGCATGTTGAAAGCATCCAGCGGGCTTTCACAAGACATCTAGCATTTTTTACCCCCAACTTCTCGTATAGAACTCCGTATGAGCAGCGCTTGGCTAAATATAACATGACTTCTCTTCGCAATCGTCGTAAGCTACTAGACCTATGCTTACTCCATAAAGACATAAACGGAAGTATACAGTGCAGCCAATTGATTGAACGTTTCCCTCTCTATGTACCATTTAAACACCTCAGACAACCTATACACAATATTTTTAGCACACCTTACTCTCGAACTAATATTGGACTACAAATACCAACTACACGAATCTGTAATGAATACAACTTAGTAAATAAACAAATACCGGAGATAGACGTATTTTACAACAGACTACGAACCTTTAAATACCTTCTAAAAAGTCATTTAGGCTCTTCCATGAATGACATTGTTTAAAGTTACAACCGAATAACATGCCGCCTATGTTTCATTTTAAGTACTACGCCTGTGTTATTGAAATTCTACGTACCTATTTATATTACCTTATATTTTTATTCCGCCGTGGGCTGCCGGCAGTAGAATGATACCCCTCCTCTCATGCCCATGGATGCAGTAAGAGCCTGCTAAGGGATACCTCCGGAAGATGGGCAGCAGCGTCTATCCTTGTATCAACATCCCATACTGCGCTCACCAACCCGCCTGCCAAGCGTGGTGAGTATGGCAACTACCCCTCATGGAGATCCATGAGGGAGGCCTGTGTTCATCAGTGGACGTTTTATGGCTGAAATGATGATATTTTTATTGTCTTAGCTTTAGTTGTTTTTGGTAATGTTTGTCATAATTTCAATTGATCTGTATGTTGACTTGTATATTAATTCTTCTTCTTTTTTCTCTTCTTTTTCTCTTAACGCACATAAAAGAGTAAGCTATGTACACTTCAATTGTCGTCTGTATCAGATCAATACCTAAATGCATGTGTTTTTTTATAATTAGTAAATACTTTCGATGTCAGAGTACTTTTAATAAATAAATAAACAAAACCATGCTGTCTCAATAAGGCCGTTTTGCTTCCACACGAAATGAGTGATCTCACTTATTTGAAAATCGATGTAAACACAGTATTAGCCAGACGTGTTGTGTGTTTTTTTTTTCACAAAAGTTCGTGCAACATGATTGCACAATAAACAGTTATAATAACTGTTGGGTTCATTGGTAAAACCAGTATGTAGATTTTAATTTTACGTATGACAAAAAAAAATAGGTATTCTACCAATCATCTTGTATCCATAACACTAGTTATCCTTACACTGAATCCGAAAGGTTCTGTGTCAAATAACCATCATTAGTGTTATGGATATTTTTAAATCTTTGTACACAGGTCTGTACGTAACAAGGTTATCGATTAGGCTCTATACAACTGGCCCTCCGATCCTTTCAGGATTAAGCATACCACGGAATAGAGAAAACCCCAATACAATTGCAATACTGTGGAACGTGACCCTTTCAGCGTTTGGGCTAACACGTCCACCCTAAGGATGCTATTGTGGCCGAGGAACAGATGTTAAAGATTTTTGTTATCTTCTTTCGTTTTGCTGACCCGTTTGATGTTATTTTTCGTGGTTTTTCTTTACAAAATTCGGTGAAGCTTTTGTTATTTTCATGGTTTTGAACTCTAGCAATAAAGTTTATATGACAGTTCATGATTATTACTATACTGATACTAATGACGGGCTTAGTTTAAATTCTTGATAAGATCATATTGGTAGAGCAGCAATTAGTGCCATCTACAGGTAACTATTACAACACTACAATAGTTCTCGTGCTCATTCTCTGAACTTGCATTCAGTAGCAATAGTTACAGGTGTCGTTAAAGCTTATTCTAATGTTTGTAATTTTTATAGTGTTAAGCAACAAGAATGTAGAAAATTTCAAAATTAAACTATAAAAACTACAAACTATTAGATTAAAACTATAACTTACCTAAGGTAATAATGATAACTCTGAACTAAACAAAACCTAATTAAAAAAATACAAAATTAGTGTATAGAATACCAGCAAGGAAAAAAAATATTGGAAGACTAAAACTGAACAGTCATTGCTTTGATTTTTTTTTATATTCGGTCATCATTGTTCATTCATTAAAAATCAGTGACAATCAAAAAATTATATAATAATTATATAGGTACTGAGGCGAATTAACTAGCTTCATCATAGTTAAACAGTTCAAATAACAGGTATACCATGATTGCAGTAAGAATAACCCGCTCACATAGGTCGTAGGTTAGATTCCCGCCAAGGGTCAAATATTTGTATGAACCGAAAATATCACGGTTTGTACGTTATTAATAAATATTAATTATTTGATATAAAATAAGTTAGAGACAAAATTAATCGAAAACAAAATTACAGTGTTACTTATATCTAATTTAATCATTTATAATAGTTGATTTTTTTTATAAAATATTAAATTAGATATAAGTAACACTGTAATTTTGTTTTTAATTTTTCTCTAACTTATTTAAAAAAAAGTTAAAGACAAACGTCTTTTTGCAAAAGAATAAAAAAACAAATTAAAAAATGTGTATTACAAATAAATTAGTTTATTGCTATTTAGAAACGCTAAAAGAGCTAATTGTATTTAAGAATATTTATTTTATATTAGGTAGGTACCTATTAGTTATTTTGGGATAAAAAATTTGAAAGCTTCTTCTCAGTTCCTTCATAGTTTCCTTCAATGTTTTTTCTTATGATTATGGTTATGGACTATAGGTGTTTTCTATGAACTAGTCAGTATTCTGTCTCTTTAGTAACGTATTTAATAATAAAGAATTACTACGCACACTTTTAGTGATTAGACCACCCATTGCATGTTATTAATAGTTTGCCTAGCCGAGGGGAGCCGGCAGTAGGATGTTGCCTCTCTTCTCTTGTCCGTGGATGCAGTAAAAATCTGACAAGGAATACCTCTGGAAAATGGGCAACAGCGTCTTTCCGTGTATCAACAATACTGCGTTCGCCAACCCGCCAGCCAAGCGTGGCGTGCAGCAACACCCTTATGATCTTAGAGATCCATGAAGGAGGCCTATGTCCAGCCGTGGACGTGGACAGAGCTGTCCTATGTGTGACATGATGAAGATGAATAGTTTGCCTCCTTGTGGACGTGCAATTCAGTGATTTATTTTGTACTTGAAATTAAGTGTTACTCGTATTTTATTTTATTCTGCACTAGATGGAATACCAATAATAATAAGTGGAACTGGGCCAGACACGTCTGCCGCATGTCAAACGATTTATGGTCAAAGCTCACCACGGAGTGGATTCCACCTAACGCAAGCCGAAGACGTGGAAGACCTAGAAGAAGATGGAACTAGACGCCCATTTAAGATCTTGGCCTGTAGCAGCGTTAAATCGCGAGGAGTGGAAGAAGGGAAGGGAGGCCTTTGCCCTGCAGTGGGATAATAACGGCTAAAAAATAAAATAAAAATAACTAGATGGAATACTTCTACTTGTATTTTACTCGAAATACTCAAAAAGAGATAAATCTAGCTTCCAAAGAACAATCATTATTTTGAGTTCCAGTTTAGCATATGTTTTTATTTCACAGGACGACCGGAACCAGTTGTCACGTGGTGGATAAACGGCATTCCAGCTTCTCAATACATCGGGATGAAGACCGACACACATGTTATGGTGAACAGACTTGAACTGCAACATCTGAAGAGGGAAAACTTGAACACAACATTCAAGTGTAGGGCAACAAATACCAACTTGGTACCGCCGCAGGAGAAAAGTGTTAGACTTGAATTAAACTGTAAGTAATTTTGTTTACATTTACTTTGTGGATACACTTGTACGTTGTACTCAATATATATAAATACTCACATACTATAAACACATGGTTATAAAATGAAAATGCACGATTAGGTATTAAAAACGGTGAAAAAACAGATGCTAGAAAAATACGTAGATATACAAGATTATATTGAATAAAAACATGTCTAAACTCTTTTTTTTTTTAGATATTTTGGGATAAAAAAATTTAAAGCTTCTTCTCAGTTCCTTCATAGTTTCCTTCAATGTTTTTTTAACAGAGAAAAAAACAGATGCTAGAAAAATGTCTCAACTCTTTATCTAGGCTCAAAAATCAAGATTTAATTCTGACAGTTATAAATTATAATGTTACTTTGTAGACTAATAATTTAAAAGTTTACGCAATATTGAAATCGTAAAACTTAGGAATTTAATTTAACCTGGTTCATTCTTTAATTTAATTAAAATGAGCTAGCGTTAAACACCAAATAAAATATAATTTCACTGAATATTTTAAATATATCAAAATCTAAACGGCCTCCTCAAAAAGATTTTATGAAAGCTATATCAGAGTCTAATTTAAAATATACGCCGAAAAAAGATCGTAATCCAGTTATGTGCCGCGCTGACAGATATTCAACAGGCTTTTTATAAATTGCAGTTTTAAGAGAATAAAGGATACCACTTGGATAATTGCGATTATACATTGAAATTAACGAGCCGTACTGAAAGTCATTTTTACTCGCTGTTAATCATTTAACAATTGGCTTTAAGTGTGCTTCAAAAAGTTATTCAAGCTTACGTTCGCTCTGGTTTTACTTTTCGTTGAGGTTGTGGCTTAAAAAGTTGGTCTAACAAGCTTCCAAACATGTGAACCCGTGATATATTTAATTTATATGCTAAATTAGTATGCTAAACAAACCATCAGGGTTTTCTTTTAATACACGTTGAGTCATGTGTTTTCGGAATTAATTAACTAGGTAAATTCAAAAGCTTTTTTTTAAATCCTGGTTGGAAAAATTGCTTTACATATTCAATTACTAACTTTGAGCTGACTCTCACATGTCCAATTTTCTGGCTTTGTGTGAAAAGGGAAACGAAATGAAACGTCCTTTAGAGCTTCTTTTATTCTATGTCACAGATATTTCACATCTTTGTTAGTTGATGAAAATTTTGTTTAATACTTTTCTATTTGACTTGGGGCACATGAAAGTTACCGGGTTATGGCGCCTGTATTTGACTTATAGGCAGGAGTTTTATGAATTTACAAAATACTGTGCAGCATATTTTTCCGTTTTCGTACGATGTTTGGCACACGGTTATTTGTGGTATTACACTGTTTATGTATATTTATGGCCTTTTCTGCTTCTTTTTCTCACTTGAAAAAAAAGTTCTCCGAAGCGAATGAATTCAATTATGTATTTTATTCACTGTGAAATGTCTTTTATTTTGTAAATTGACATTACTATGTAGCCTTTGGATCCAAATGATAACCAAATGAAAATCCATTTAAATTTATTTCGAAATATTATCTTTATCGCATTGCTTATTGCGGAAATATAACTTTTATGAACACGAAAGTAAGGTTTTAAGACAACAAAATACAGATGTGGTGCGACCCCGATTATTTTCTATTTTTGAACAATAATTGCTTAATAATTACAAACATTTGTGCCGTAGCGGGAATCGAAACCGCCATCTTTTTTTTATAAAATAAGCAGGGAGACGAGCAACGGGCCACCTGCTAGGAAGTTGTCACCGTCGCCCATGCGTATTAGTCGCCCATCAGAGTCATGGAGGCAGTAAAATTCAAATACATGGTACTTTATTATGTCAACAGTGCCTCCCCTATCAGTATCGCTGGTGAATCGACCTTCGAAGCTCGTCGCCGGCTCAGCGTCAACGCTGAGATGTGTAGCGGAGGGCAGCCGTCCTGCTGCTCTTATCACTTGGTACAAGGACAGCAGGAGTTTTGATAGAAAAATGGTAAGTCTTCATGTTTCCTAATACAACCTTTAATAGTAATTTCTATGCTCGGTGACCGGTGTGAGACTTTGGTACTAGTTATGCAATCAAACCGATAGTAGTTGTTAAAAAATAAAATCAATTTAGAGCAAGTTAAGTAATTTCGGAACACTTAGGGCGTCAGTATCGCTCGTACTAGTACATTTTATTTTACTTATTTTATGAATCCGTAGTAAAAAAAAACAATAATATTTGACAGATTTATTTTAACACAGTACAGGGTTCGCAGCTGGTATTTTATTTTGTACGAGACGCTACATTGCCTGGGACATTCTTAGATGCATTTTTGCTGGATGACAGACTAAGCTGTGGGTTTCTTCACGATGTTTTCTTTCACCGTCAAAGCACATAAATTAGTAGAAATACATATAAGAAAAGTTAATAAGTAAAACAACATTGTTAGTTTTATATCTACTTCTTATGTGGGAAACTAAAGTAATGTGACAGATTGACTAGACGATAAACTTATAAAAAATATATTGCTGTTTTATTCAAACATAAATATGCAAAATATTGCTCATGTGTTTTTGCGGCACAAGAAACATAGCATAAAAAATTGGTTTTGCACGGGGCACTGGTAAAACTATTGAGCTTTGGGCGGAAAAGCAATCATGCGAAACTAAGCACTCAAGCCTATTTCAAGTTTCATAAACCAAATATTTCATCTCCGCATTGCATGCAATTATTGGTTCGCTAAACTCAAGTTCAAGAATGGGTTGCGACAAGTTTATATGTCTTGTATTTTGTTAGACTGAAAATAAAATATTGGTTAGTCAGAAAAATATATAACTGTTTTGTTTGAACTAGGTTAAACAAATATTGGTAAAGTGTGTTTGTGGATATAAAAATGGGTTTTACCCGTTGAGTAAACAGGCACTCGTAAAAATATTGAGTTTTGGGCGGAAAAGAAAACATGCGAAACTAAGCTCGCAAGCCTATTTAAAGTTTTCTTAAACTACTAACCATTTTTCTATTTGATGTTTTAATGTTATTTTACAAGCATATAATTAACTTGCCATGTATTGTATGTATGTACTCGTATGTAACTATGTTTGTTCGGATGGAATCTTGCAACTCAATTTTGAAGCAGATATTTTCAACCAATTGAGCTGAAATTTTGTACATACTTTCTATTTGGATGACAAAGACATGGTTAGTTATGTGACGTCACTCTTATTTTTAATGCCCTTCTACAATATGGATATCAAATAAAGGGGCTTGCTGAGAGTTGCACTAGTAACTTTAAAGACGTTATAAGTTGACTTTAAATATTTATGTAAAATGTTTATTTTATTATTTTAATATACCTAAATAAAAGCTTGTTTTTAAAAAGTTTTCACTTATTTTCATTTTGTATATGTGATTGTTTGTAATGCTGTGGTATTTATTGTCTGTGTAAATGAATCAAATATTACATCTTGCCATTGCATACAACTGGTCCGTTAAATCATAGTCCATCATCGGATGAATGGGCTGCGACAAACGAGTCGAGTGCGTGTTTGGGTTTACAATGAAAGTTAATTGAGGGATTACCTGCCACGCTCGCCTATTGAAATTAGAGCGAACGGTAGTTTAATTACTACGGCTTTCGTTCTACGCAGGCTATTGAAAAAGTTCGTGACAGCATGATCGTGGGAAAGGTTGGGGTGAATCTATTTTACGGCTTTTTACCGGGGACACGTTGATAATGAAATTGGACATGTTTTTTTTTACATTTTCCGGCTGAGAAGCCTTATAAAATGATTTATGAGAGAATTTTTTAAATGTTTGTGAGGGCTATGAATAGCTTTGCCTCTAATCAACTTTTTTATGTTGTTAAAGAAAACTGCTATCAAAAAATTGTATGTTTCAAAAACCCTGATAAAGTAATAAGTAGGATGCAGATGTGAAGCTGTAGAGATATTAGTAGATAAACGTCTAAATCGTTTTCACTGGGGTGCCGGCAGTAGAATGTTGCCCCCCCCCCCCCGCTCTTGCCCGTGGATGCAGTAAGAGTCTGGAGTCTGCCAAGGGATGCCTCCGGAAGATTGGCAGCAGCGTCATTCCTTGTATCAACATCCCATCGACACTAGTCCTACGGCTGAGATGACAAAACATCAAAACTATACACTGAATGGATTACTTTGGAGAAAGATGCGGTGAAGTTCCAGATAGCCTGTGTAGGTACATCTTATTTTATTTTATGAATTTTAAGAAAACTTACAGCTAGATACATTTCTATAACTAAATTATAAACTACTTATAAGCAAAATGCTTCAAAGTATCTGAGGGCGAATTACAAGTTTCCACTTTTAGAGTAAAGAAATTTAAGTTATCGTGGACAACTTAACATCAATATTAGATAAAAAAGAAAAAAACACAAACTCAAATTAAAAACAAAAAAGAATATAACAACATTCAACTAGGTATATAATTAAGATAGAAAAAACAAAAGATTTATTATGATTAAAACCTAACTTAACCTAAAGAAATCGCTTGCCGGTAAACGTTTAAGCTTGCCAGCTGAAGTATTAAACAGGTCAATATCCAAATTTGACGAGTAGAACACGTCTCTCACTCGAACTTTAAATGCATTCTGCCTGTAATTTATTTTAGTTAAAGGAGTATGTAAGAGATTAGATCTCTTTTAATGTCGCATTGGTTGTACGCAGTCCCACAAGCTCTAGGAGCACAGAGGTGCCATTTGCAATGTTCATAAGATATGATAAATTGGAGATATTCCTTCGTTCGGAGACGGGGAGGAAGTGAAATTTACGACATCTCGCTGTACAATAATCAGATAGGTAAATTTTTGCGCCAAATTACAAATAACACACGAACCTTTTTTGTATGCATTCTATCCGAGAAATATAAACGTTTTTAGAGAGGGTTCCAGACTTGAGATGCGTATTTCATATGATTGCGAACATACGCACAGTATAACATTTTAAATGTTTTGAAATTAGAGGACTCGTTAGACATTCTTAAAACGAAACCAAGTGCACGGGAAGCTTTTTTGACGACTTAATCAACGTGAAAATTTACTGTCAAAAAATATGCCCAGGTCTTTGATTTTAACTACTCTTGTGGTATTATTCTCTTATCAATATACTGATAAGATAATAATTAAATATTATAGGGGATGGCTTACGAGTACAAGAACAAACACAATACTTGGAGACGTTCGAACCTGTGCTAAAGCTAGCATACGTCGTAGCAAACCAATTGACAAAACAATATGTTTCGCAGGTAACAGATCATTCGAACGAGACGTGGTCAGTGAGCACGCTTCTGTTCACTCCTTCGCCGGCCGACAACGGAGCCACCGTGAAATGCGTAGCATCCAACCCCAGTCTTCCAGCCACTTCCATTGATGACCAACTGCTGCTCAATATTATTTGTTAGTATCTGAACTATGTATGAGTAAGAAATAATTAGACAAAGAACTAAAACAAAAAATGGCTTTGAGAAATAAACACCGAGCGCCATTTCATTGCTGCTCGCTCTAGAACGGTGCAAAGCGACGTCCTTTTTTAATTCTGAACGTGCTTCTGTTCACTTTTTCACCGACCGACAATTGAGCCACCGTGAAACGCGTCGCATGCAACCCCAGCCTTCCAGCTACGTCTATTAACCAATTGCTGCTAAATATTGTTTGTTAGTATCTTTTATATGACGATGATAATAGATTAAATCTATTATCATATTGTCTTTTTTAAACTTTCGCGATCACAACACATTATTAACATACATATAACCGGGTATTTATCGCGTAAATTAACGTCGAGAAATAATAAAGGTAATTTACGCGATAAATACCCGGTTATATGTATGTTAATAATCTATTATCATAGATTGTCTACCTACAATGAACTCAAACAAAATAAAAAGCTGCTCAAAATTTGGTGCACTCAGAATTTGTGCTGAAACAAGGAACACCTCGATGAAAATAAATAAAAGAAACTCCGAAAAATAGACACTGCGCGAAGTTTCCTTTGCTGCTTGCTTTAGACCGCTGCGTAGCCACAACTATTATTTAAATTCTAAACATCCTTTTCACTCCTTCGTGTTATGTTTCAATGACATTAAGCCTACGAATAAGTAATAAGTAGACAAACAACTGAAACAAAACTTAACAGGGTGTAATAGATATGCCGAAAGGGGGTGATTTTGACCACCCCAAGAAACAACTTTAGTTCTGCGACTTTTCAGGATTCAGTGATTTTCATTCAAGAAAAGACCACGAAAGTTATAGCATCTAATTATACGATAATTGTAACCTAAATGCCAGCTGATTTTTGTCAGGGTCATTAACTTCCGCAATAAGTTGCGTGCATATAAATCATTAAAATTTTAAATTAAATGATATTGGAAAGTTCTGTTGTGATAATCGTGATCATTTCTTGTTTAAAAGTACTTATAAATTAGTTTTATGTTAGTTAAGTTACAAAGGTAAAACAATATATCAAGTCGTCGAAAAGATAATCCCGCCACAACTTATTAGACATTTGATGCATGTTAAACAGCTTACTGATAAAACAGTTTTTTTTTAATAAGATAATATTTTAATTCAGATAGTCCGCTAGTGTCGTTGACACTCGGTAGCACATTGAATCCCCACGACATCAAAGAAGGCGACGACGTGTACTTCGAGTGCAATATACGGGCAAACCCGAGGGAACATCGGATATCTTGGTTCCATAACGTAAGTTTCAAATAACCAAAGTTTATATTGTAATTTAGACCTTCAGGGAATCGCATATTAAAATTTATAGTTCGCTCCCTGGCCTCAAATAACATGGCGGATTGGCAAGCAATAATTCAACTCTGTTATTATAATTTTATGATTAAGTTTTGAGTTTTACAATGTATTTTTTTTAATTCATAATAACAGAAAATTCTAGAATAAATACAGAGCGGTACTGTTGATGTACCTTTTTATAGAACTATTTAGAAAGAATATTGTGTGATATTTTAATTTGATATAAAAGTCTTACCGTTACCTTTCATCGAATAAATGAGCTTAAAAAACATCAAAAGACTCTCAAAATCAAGACACAAAATACATTAGTTAAATCTCATGTACCTATTGAGAGTTTATGTAAGTATATATAAGATTCTTTAAATATTTTTCATGGACCCTTTGGGAATTAAAAACAATAGAACCATGGACCTCTGGGAATAAGCTAAGATTTTTTATGACTATTGTTTATCATGCCAATCCGCAACGTTTCGTAAGTAAACACAGATGCAATATAACTTGTTAAACTTTCGCGATTTGTTAACACATTATTTAGTTTTGAAACTACAGGATTTTATCGTGTACCGTTTTAGTGTTCCGTACCCAAAGTATAAAAACGGGACCATATTACTAAGAGTCGGCTATTTGTCTGTCCGTCCGTCTGGCTGACTGTATGTCTGTCTGACTGTTTGTCTTTCTGTCTATCTGTCTGTGAACAGGCTGTATCTCATGAAGAGAAAAGAATAATTATTTAAGAGGGGCTCTCATACAACAGAAGTGATTTTTTTGTCGTTTTTTGCTCATACTAAAAACGGCAACAGGAAGACGCTTGAAATATTCACAGAATATTGATTTGACATTCACTTAAAAAATAAATAATTAAATTTGGTATCGAGTATAAAAACCTACTCAAATCTACAGCCTCTTTAAACAGTGAAAAAAATTAACATTCTAAGTTAACCTGAAAAAAAAGATACGACTGTTTATGCCTAAAAAAAGCATGTTTCTACATTCTCAAAGGAATCAAAATTCATAATTTTCATAATAAAATTCATACTTCCCGTAGACCTAGAACCATGAACTTTGGAAGGTGTACGGTGTTATACTGTAGATATAGAGAAAAAACTGAAAATTATACCATTTGCAATGGAATCAATAAATCGTTTATAAAAAAGTAACGAAATCAATCATAGAAGTTAAGCAACCCTACGCGCGGTCATGAATTGGATGGGTGACCGAATATTTTTGTGACTTTGTTTTTAAACTTTTACTAAATCAGATCAGCTAATTTATAATAAATAATTTGTTCCTGCATACCGACGGCACCCTCGGTGGGCGAGTCCAGCTCATACTTATCCGGTTTTATTTGATCAATCGCCTCTAGAACTATCCTCTTATAATAGTGGCGTTCTTTGGATATAACTTTTGGCTCATGTAGTTCTATCTAGTGGTTAGGTCCTGACTCTAGCAGATGCCACTTCCCTCCTGAACATCAGTCCTCACGCGACCAAGAACACTGAAACATCTTTGAAAGGTCGGGAAAATAATAAAAAAGGTGCACGGTAAAATCCTGTAATATTATGTCACACAGATGCATTATATATTTTTTGTTTGTCGTTTATCTAATTCCAAGATTACTCTAGGACAGGCCGGTGACACAGAACATGTCTTCTGGCATCATAGTCAGCACCCGCTCGCTCGTCCTTCAGAAGGTCACGAGGAAAGAAGCCGGTGCCTACTCCTGCAAGGCAGCCAACGCAAGAGGAGAAACTACCAGCAATGTGGTCAACCTAAGAGTTCAATGTAAGTTTATAATCATACATTTATTTGACATACTTAGGCTAATATCGTTTAACGTTTCTCCAATCTCTGTAAGACAACGCGACGTTAACCCCACCGCAGCCAGTCACTGTATCTTTTGCCAAAACACGCAACTTTGCGAAGTCACAGCGCAAACGCTTGCCACTAGGGGTTCGCGACGTCAACATTGCCTACGCGTAACGTTGTCGCTAATCAAACATTCGATAAACTCGCTTGGAAAACGCCAGTGGGATTATAATTCAAACAATAAGACAGTGTTCCAAATTCACAAGGTTAAGTCAAAAATACTATAAATATATTGTGTCAAGTATAAATAAGACGGCAGTAAGGAAAATGATGACAGAATTAAGGAATGAAATGTATATGCTAAGGAAATATGATTATTAAGTAAAAAAAATATGTTTATTAGATATAGCCATAATCATCGTATGATAACGTCATTCAATGCAGCTTCCTCTTTTACTTATTAACTAGTGATGTAACGCATACACTGGCTGATTATCCAGTTGTTACTATAATTATAAACATCTCCCAAGCTGTAATAAAATTATTGTAAAATGTGTGCTATACAAGCAAATAAACGAATGTCTATGTCTATGTCTGTACAAAAGTTTATCATTTAATGGACTTCATGCTTCTAAAAGGCTTGAGTAATTTAAAGGGCTGTAATAGGACAAATGGAGGGAAACGAGGGAGGCCTTTGCCAACAGTGGGGCAGTATTGGCTAGTTAAAAAAACCGATGAGTCATTTTAAGGTATTCTCCTGCTATGATAAATCCTTAATCTTAACATGCATCCTTAATCATAACATTCCTTGATCTCATGTACCAATTTAGATTTAGTTTTTGAGTATCAAATCTGCATCGACTAGTTTCTTTTTTCAGTTATCAATGAAAAAAAAAATATTGTACAACAAAACAATGTACGCAAAATGTACGCATGCGTTGAATAAATATTGAAAAAGTTTACTTGAAGTTTATACCTAGCCTGTGCCCCAAATGCTTTCATTTTAATTTATCTACACGGGAAGTGTGAAGAGCGTAGGAGCTTTTACGTGATCACATTATTCTCGTAGGTTACGTACCAGATAGTTAATTTGCATAACCCTAATATACCCGTAATACACCTACAACGGACACACGGCCACCGGTCAACCCATAAAATGTCACCGAGAGTAGAGTATGAGTTACTGGCCATAAATACCGATGTGTCTACGAATAGTATTCAAATGATTGCGGTCGGGATCGACGTGCCAACTTCCTTCCGCGGCCGACCACCCGCATAGTAATTGGTACGAAGCCACCGAAGGCTCTAAATCATCAAAATTATTGCCTATATTACTGCCATTCTCCAACCCATGCCGATCTGTTGTGGCGCTCACTTTAGTTCATAGAGCTTTGTTCCATTTTGCCATATAGCATAAATTTCCTGCCAAAACCTTTTGATACCTAGGTACATATTATACTCGCTAGTGTAATAAGCGGTTGCTACTGTTTCTTAAATCTTAATTATTTATTGCTTCCACCCAGAATTGAATTGAATGTGGTAAAGTAACCTGCGACTGTATTTTATGTTATTTTTATCTTATTTATATCTATTATATTTTTAAATTTCTTATGAATGCACACAAATGTCTCACTTAAATTGAGTTAGAATAGAGTTGAAAAAGTTAAATAACTTTAATTTTGCTAATTTTTTTAATAGAGCAGGTTTTACCTGACTAATTTAGCTTATTCGAGTCACAAAATTATTAATGGATATTTTGATTTACTTAGCAAAATTCCATTTGGAAAGATTCAAACCAATTTCACTAATTGCTAAAGTTAAATATCCAAAATATTTGGGAGCTCTGGAGAATTATTGCGAAATATTTCCTCAATTTGTGCTGAATTAATTCCGATCGAGTGGGAAGGGTCTCTGCTAATTGGAGACAAAATATGCGTGGATTTAGATTATGTTGACCGGCTGAGCAACGCTCCTAAACTCATTATAAAGTTTACGATGGGTGCAATCCTGTCGAAACGTCGGGCAATAATAAAGGTAAATAACGCGATAAATACCCGGTCAAATACGTGTTAATAATGTGTCGTGATCGCGTTAGTTTAAAAAAGACTTTTACCTAAGAAGTCAAATAGCCATAAAATATTTTCTAAACATTATCTGATGCATTTGTCTTGTATAATTTTTTAAACTATCAAACGCAATCCTTTGACTTAACTGCTATAGTCTTGTTAAACAGTGTGTTTTTAATAATATACTATGTAAACAGAAGTTCAGCAGCTATGTAGCCTTTCAAACGGCCGGAAACTGAAGAATGGAAAACCTTCGTTTGGAATTTTTTAAGGCCTTCATCGTCCAGGATTACCCGTTGATTATACCTTTGTCGGTAAATCAACAACCGGTTCCGCCGGTTGATTTACAACAGCCGTGTATATTGGCGCATCGTTGGCTTCCTTCCGTGGACGTAACAACCCACACTTAATTGCCGTGAGAGGGGAAGACGAAATAATTCGGGCACTGCCAAAATAATTGTTTGCATGATTTATATTAATCGGTTTACGACAGGAAACCTCACTGTTTGGAGTTTATAAATTTACTGCTATTTTATGCCGGTGATTTGATAGGCCGGGCGGATGTTGAACGTGAAAAGTAAAATATGGTATCAGTAAGACATTGAAATCTAGAAAAAAAAAATTATATATATTAACTAATTTCCATATCATTTATTCAGGAAATAATTTCTGTTTTTTTATCACAATGCGCAATTGTAACTAACTAATAAATGAACGTCAATAACTGTCTGTCATAAATGGATATCTCGAGAACTACTGATGCGATCGACTTGAAATTTACAAGTCGAAATGAGTTGAATGTTACAATTATTGCATATATACATATATGTATATATATATATGCTATAATTGTAACATTATATATATATATATATATATATATATATGTATATATATATATATATATATATACATATATATAATAAAATATTCTTATTATGATTTCAGGGGGGCGGATAGGGGATCGCATAATTTTTAAGTGAAGTTACTACGTAATTTACGTTTAAGTAATTTTTAGTTCGTGTGGAGTATTATATAAAAGATATTCATTTGCACATTAAAAAACAGTTTTTATTATTCCTTCAAGCCGTATCATTTCCGAGTTATTGACAAAAAATTTAAAAAACAACCGTTTTTTTGCAAACTTTGGAGATATCCCTTATCTCCTTATCAGGGGAGGGCCCTTATCTCCGAAGTTTGCAGAAATATAAACCCCTGAAACTTTTATTGCTAATAGGAGTGTATGTAAAGATTACAGGAAAATTATAGCAAATCCTCTCATTCGCATAGTTTTTTAGTAATCATCAAAAGTGTATGATAATCGATATAAGTTCCGCTATCAGAACAGATGGCGCTGTCAAGGTTCTCCAACAAATATAAACCGCCTTTATCATATTTATTTATTTATTTATTATTGGATAAATGGTAAATTTTTATTCGGTTTTAGTGTCCAAAAAACCTATACTAGGTTTGTCCAGGACACTAGGTTCTCGGTTGACATACAAGATTATAATAAAAGATAACACAATATAATAACAACATAAATAGTTTAAAGAGAAAGTTTACAGATTTACCTAATACAACTTATGCACATATGCGTACCTACAGCGCGCACACACAGATATATTATATAGTATGATGGCACGGAACCCCCGGTGCGCGAGACTCGCTCTTGCCCGGTTTTTTTATTATTTTGCTACCAACGTTTGAATTTCTGCTTTCCTTTCTTCCTGAGCTCAATCGATGATTGATATTTGCAACAATTAAGAATTAAAAAATATTTTTTTTTTACAGTTGCACCAGTTAATTTTTTTTTGTTACAGTTGCACCAGTCTGTGCAGAGCAAACCCCTCAAGTGGTAGGCGCGGCGATAGACGAAGCGTTGCGCGTGCGATGTTCGGTCCACGCCGATCCTGCTGACGTCACGTTCTTCTGGCAGTTCAACAACAGCGGGGAGAGTTTTAACGTCTCTCCTGCTAGATACGGTAAGTTATACATTATCAATAAACAGTGTATTTTCGCTGCTTATGAGATATTTGTAATGTTTATTTTCTGTTCATTCTAAAAATAACGGGATTACCCACGTTTTACTAATTTAAAGCTTTGCTTTGTTTGGGACTAAATGGTGCTGTGGATCTAGCATTACGTACGATACGCTTACGGATATATGGTGCAGTCCTGCCAAAATGACGTTTTTCTTTAAAATTGATTCGAATTTAAATTATTACGCGAACGACTGTTTGTATCATGTTATGTTTTTAAAGTTCTTTATATAGGTTTCTAGCGACCATGCTTCTTACAGGTTGTACGGAAGAACCAAATATTGTATGAAGAGAAAAAAAAATTGACTTGCCAAAGTCGTAGAACAAAAGTAGTTCAGGTTGGTGGACACAACCCTGTTAGATTTCTAAGGTTTTTTGTTACAGGAAACCATACATGACACAATTTACTAATATTACTTTATATAGAATGTCTTCAAAACCAATGCTTAGAATGATTTGTAATGTTTTTTTCATAAGACATTGTTCATCATTCGCCACCCGCCGCCGTAAATATTTTGTCACGCGGGAGTTTTGATTTCGCAATAACTCGTAAGATATTGATACAAATTATATAGTTTAGAGGGCAAATACTATGTTCCATATGAATTACTCAAGATGTTAAAAACACCTAAATATATATATAAACATCATACTGGTTCAAACAGCTTCACAAATAATTTATTTATTATTTATTTTCATTGGTTTCTGTCCCACTGCCAAAGACCTCCCTTTCCTCCTTCCATTCCTCGCGACTTAATTCATTATAAAGAAAAGATTCAATTAGATGGTTTCTATGTTGATCCATAACATATAAGCATATGCTGTCGCGAACTTTTTTAGACCTTTTTAAGAGAAACAATTCTTTAATACCTCACTGCGCATAATTTTAATAATTTAAGCGGCGCACGCTAAAAAAACTTCCAATCGGCAAGAAATTTTTGACAGCTTTTACAATCTTTATCATAAGTTCAGCGAACTTATACCAAACTTTAATTAATTTTACTTCTAAACCTCCCTCATAAACACTCTATCGGTGAAAAACGCATCAAAATCTGTTGCGTTGTTTAGGAGGAGAAGAAAGCCAAACACACAGATAGACAGACGCGGGACTCGACTTCAATTTATACTATGAATATGTGTAGAAAATATATAGAGATTGGCAAAAAAAGCACAGTCTTTGTGATTAATCATGTAAGTTTTGTATGAAACTATATTGGCCTCGTCAGTTAACAAATTTTTGTGTGACGACTTGTATGCAAGAATACTTGTCAAAAATTTTGATGTTTATAAAAAATTATCCTAACAATTTTATCTGCAAATCCGGCGTATGTACTTATCAAATTATTTCCACGATCAAAACAGAAATTAAGCTACCGGCATTTTTAATAAAACTGCTATATCCCTCCCTAATTCTGAGCACATTTCTGAAGGTAAGCATCTAGCACCCTCGTCTAACAGTCGTCGCATCGAGACAGTTCAATCAGCACCTCATGTCTGACGCCCTGAATGTGTAACGAAGCGTGATGTTTACGTAAATGGAATCGCTTGGCTTAGCAGACGATCCCCTTTACAATTTTATTTAGACGATTCGACGCTCTTGCTTTGGTATTGCATAAAGAATAAGATGTGCGCTTCGAAACGAATAAATGTAGCGTTTATTCATCTGTTTTATTTAACGTTAAACAAAGCTAGTTTACTTCTGACTGTTTAGCTAGTCTTTTCGGAACACTGCAACATACTTTTTCTACAGTTATTTTTGGTTGATTTTATATAACAGGATAAATTGAAAAAAGAAAGTATTATAATATAATAACATAAACACGGGAATTTATCGCGTAATACCTTTTGATTATTCCCGACGTTATAATGAATTGTGATCGCGAAAGTTTACGAAAAACTAAAAGAAAGTATTCCAATACAACATTTTGTAACTCATATTAATTCGCAACATAAAAGCAATGCTCAATTTTTTAATCCTTTATTGGCCCACTTCTGGGCAAATCTTCCCCATTTTTTTATTATACCCTATAATAAGCAAATATTAGGTCGTTACATATGAAATTGGCGTATGAGAGGAACATAAATTCGATTTTTATTAATATAATATTATATTTAATTAATCTAAGTATGTACCATTGCTATCTATGCACTTTTGCCGTCTCATAAGTAGTTCATTAATCCATTTAAAAAAAATAAACATTCGGATCAATAAAATCTTTGAAGGCGGTTTGGACTGCCCCATCGGAGTTGATTTTTTTCCCTTGCAAGAAGTTATCCAAATTTCGTAAAAATTAGTAACCTTTTGGAGCAAGGTCCGGAGAGTACGGTGGATATCTAAGACATTCCAATTGAAGCTCCTCTAATTTGGTAGCCGTCTGTTAAGCAGTGTGTGGTCTAACGTTGTCCTGAAGCAGTGGCGTAGAGCGATTGACCAGCCTCGGTTGTTTAGCAGCTAGCTTTTCCATCATGGTTTGCTGTTGCTGACAATAGTCTGCCGTAATACATCTGCCGTAATCGTCTGGCCAGATTTAAGAAAGCTGAAGTGGACGACACCGGCACTTGTCCACCAAACGCTCACTAGTAACTTTTTTTAAGGTGACGCATTGATAAACTATTGTTTCAAAAATCGAGTACCGCGCCCCTTCACTCGGACAAATTTTACGCGGTCGCACTCGACAGAATCACGCCTAGCAGCGGGCGGCAGCGCTAGTCTAGCGTACGTGGCGCTGCTAACGGCGCGGCGGCGGCACGCGTCAACTCGATTTGCCTAGAGCATTGATAATCATGGAGTCGCCTTGTTCTTATTCAACCATTTAAAAAAAGGCAAAAATTCTATTGAACTATTTAATGTTTTTTTTTTTCATACAATACAGGCTTATTTCTAATCAATTAGCATCCTTTTAGGGGCTTATTCTGTGCATCAAAACTAAAAACTTTTGTTCTGCGACTTTTGTCAAAACTCAAAAAAATTTTTGTTGTTCCATAGAAAATATCGTTCACCCGCGACAAAATGTATGGAACAGCTGATTTTTAGGGTTCCGGACCAAAATGGTAAAAAGGAACCCTTATAGAATCACTCTGTCTGTCTGTCTGTCTGTCACAAATGGATATCTCGAGAACTACTGATGCTATCAACTTGAAATTTGAAATGGTAAAAGACAACACTTTTTTTACTTATATAGCATATATTATGAAAATGTTGAAAAACATTCTTATTTTGATTGCAGGGGGGCGGATAGGGGATTTCAAAAATTTTAAGTAAAGTTATTAGGCCGTGCGGGGTATAATATCAAAGGTATTTATTTGCACATTAATAAACAGTTTTTAGTTTTCCTTTAAGTCGTATAGTTTTTGAGTCATTTACAAAAATGTTAATAAAAATAGCGTTCCCCCCCCCCTTATCTCCGAAGTTTGCGGAGATAAACCTCTGAAACTTTTATTGCTATTAGAAGTGTATGTAAAGAAGAGAGGAAATTTATTACTATCTCTCTACATAGCATACTTTTTTAGAAATCATCGAAAGTGTAAAAAATCTACATAAGTTCCACTATCAGACAAGAGATGACGCTGTCAAGGTTCTCCAACAAATATAAAACCGCCTTTGTCATATATTATATTGTATGATGGCACGGAACCCTCGGTCCGACTCGCTCTTGCCCGGTTTTATTTTATTACTTTTGACAAAAGTCGCAGAACAAATGTTGTTAGTTTTGATGTACAAAATAAACCCCTAAAAGTATACAAACTTTTACTTTTTCTCCGGCTATTTTAATTTCCTCCCAGGCAGTTTCTTCCCAATCGACACAAACATCGTCCTGCATTTTATTGTGTGTTCAGATATAATGGGTAATCCTACTGCTGCGGAAAAATGCTTCAGTTGCGCGTGACCACAACCTGCTGCCATTATTTCTGCAACAGCATCTTTGTTTACATCAGCCAAAGATTTTATTTTGTTTTTATAATTACACATAGAGCAGACAAATGTAAATTCCGATTGTAATTCTATTCGATGTTCAGAATCTAATTTAATTGAGGCTGATCCGCAGTCAAACAGAGATTCATGTTAAGAGAGTTGTATTAGTTGTGATGTAAAATGATTAACATCTATTACTCGTTGCCCCAAGTCGGGTGTTTCTGTTTGAATCTGACATTTAAGCACATATTTTAGTATTTATTCAGTCAACGACATTTAAAAAATATAACCAAATCGACCACTTCTTCTTTTTTGAAGTCGGTAAAAAGACAAGACAATAATCGCTATAGTTTAAAAAGGTACTTAAGTTTACCGTTTCCCGAATCCTCAGATGTGGACAACACATTTTGTAACTCTTCATTTTCAGGATTTGGTTTTTTTAACTGAAACAAAATTACTTACAGTACTATTAAAGGAAGTAGACATCTACCATATGACTAGAGTACAGTGGCAGAGGGATGGGTACTAAATACTCACTAAATACCTGGAAAATCTTTGTGATAAATCAGTGAGAGTAATTTTACTTTCGTTTATTTAAAAGTGCTTGGAAGAAATTCTTCAATGGCAGTACACAATAAAGTACTTCTCTACAAACAAGTTCTCATGCCAGTATGGACTTATGGAATACAACTGTGGGGTTGTACCAAAAAAAGCAATGTAGATATCATTCAACGGTTTCAGAATAAAGTACTCAGAGCAATAGTCAATGCGCCGTGGTACATAAGAAACGACGACCTCCATCGGGACCTCAATATAGAGGCCGTCGACAAAGTCATACAGAAATATGCAAAGAGTCATGAACACAGACTGCATCATCATGTTAACATCGAGGCAATCCAGCTCCTCGATCATACCGACATATTGAGAAGGCTCAAGAGAACAAAACCTTTTGAGCTAACATAGTACAATCAGTGACAGTGCAAGTGAATATTATATTTTAAACAAAGAACACAATAACAAAGTGTCTTCCCCTTAATTAGAGACAATAAGAAAAGTGCTGATGGACACTATCTTACAGTTTACATTCTTATAAAACTAAGTTAGCATTAAGTTACTCATTGGCCAATCTGGCTAGATTGTAATATATTTTAGTATAGGTTTACTTTTGTTAACATTATACTAAATAATAAAAAAAAAAAAAAAAAAAAAAAAAAAATTTAAAAGAGGAAAAAATAATAACCCAATCGACAACTTCCTCTTTTTTGAAGTCGGTAAAAAGACAATAAAATAACCGTGATTATTTAAAAAAAGTGTTAAGTTTACCGTTTTTCTGAATCCTCAAATGTCGGCAACACATTGTGTAACTCTGCGTAAGTTGGTGATATTTCTGTGTGGCTACAAAATAAAATGATGTAATTATATCGCACCTTCACAAATATAGTGACCTAATCCAAAAATTCGGGATTTCGGGTTTTTTCCATAAATAGACCTTATATTGATAAATAAGGTCATAATTATATTATAATTATTAAAAAGTTAAAGCTAACACAATAACCGTCGGATTCGAATAATATTTATTAGGTGATAGAACATCACCTAAGTAATAAATATTATTATTTTAGATAGGTTTCTAAAATATCAAGAGACGACTCCATAGCTTTTTGTTCTGATATTTGTTTCCTACAGTATGGTTACTTTGTACAGACAAGTCTTAGTACCTACACACTTGAAAATAAAAAATAGACGGAGTATTATTATTAGATAGGTACTTTAAATTGATTGCTGAAATGATAAATAGGTATTAGGTACCTACTCAGTACTCACTCTCTATCTACTGGCTCTGTTGAGGATGTGGGTTGACCATCGTCAATAAAAATATTACCTAACTTACTACCAATAATGTTCTGAAGCTACAATATAATATAGTAGGTACACTAAAGTCTAAGTTATAATTTTGAAAATAATTCTGAAGTAAATCACTCGGTTGTCGTCGCACAGAGTACAAGACAATAACCAAAACAAACAGCACGCGTCTCGCGCCGCCGCCGTCCGTACGGTGCGGCGTTGCCAGCCCGACGCTGAGCGAACAGGCAATCGTGCGTTCGTCGGAGTCGCAACGTCGCCGTCGCACCGGTGCGCGCCGGCGCGCGGCGGCCCAGATAGCGCCTGATCAAATTTTCTGAGCAAACATTGTTGGGTATAGTAAACTAGAGTAGGCGCAAATAGATTTGATTGAGTTTTTAATTAATTACTCATAATATACACATTAAAAAAAAAAATTCTCGGACTGTAAAATAGAAAAGTGATCTGGCTATTTTAATCGTAAAAAATAATGGGGTGTTGTCGCGGATAATTCTGAGCATTCGAATTATTAAACTTTTTTTTGGTGAGAAATTTGTAATTTTTTTTTTAGTAAAGCCGGTTACTTTTAAAAATTTTGTCCGGTTCATTAAATTTTTCAAGATTTTCCCTTATCTATGACATTTTTTAAATTTGAATCAATATCATTCATCCTCTCACATCGCGCATTCAAAAGTACTCGTTTTCGCCGTTTTCGTGTTTCTCGGCCCGATGCGTCATCTTAAGTCAGTTTTCGCTTGGGGCATGATTTGGCTGGTTTGCCAGGGTTCAGCTATTGCGATGAGCGCTTTCGATTATCGTATAGGATCCACTTTTCATCACAGGTAATGATTCGATTAAATTCATTTGTGTAAAATCCCTTAATTATTGTACCGGTTGAGTAATGTAACGCAGCAGTCGACGCGAGTTTGTCAATTTGCTTCACTCAATTCGTAATGTACCCATCTTTCAAGCTTTTTCACCTTCCGAATTTGCTTCAAGTGGATTAAAATAGTTTTATAACTAACACCGCAGCCAGCAGCTAACTCGGACGTGGTTTGTATAAAACGTCCACTGATGAACACAGGCCTCCCTCATGGATCTCCATGAGGGGTAGTTGCCATTCTCACCACGCTTGGCAGGCGGGTTGGTGAGCGCAGTATGGGATGTTGATACACAGATAGACGCTGCTGCCCATCTTCCGGAGGTATCCCTTAGCAGGCTCTTACTGCATCCATGGGCATGAGAGGAGGGGTATCATTCTACTGCCGGCACCCCACGGCGGCAATTTCATATGTAACGACCTAATATATCAAAGAAAATTCTTAATGAATATAAATTGATTTGTCTTTTTAGGGTTCCGTACCTAAAGGTAAAAACATGACCTTATTAATAAGACTTCGCTGTCCGTCTGTCTGTCTGTCTATCTGTCACCAGGCTGTATCTCGTGAACGGTGATAGCTAGACAGTTGAAATTTTCACAGATGATGTATTTCTGTTGCCGCTATAACAAAAAATACTAAAAAAATAATAAAATGGTACGAAACCCTTCGTGCGCGAGTCTGACTCGCACTTGGCCGATTTTTTATCTATATATAAGTAGATACATTTCGTGGTTGATAATATTGTAACCCTTTGTACATTAAATATATTATGTCTAATTTTCTATTGGCTATCAAACAGCCACTAACTCTACTATCGAACAACTTGGCTCACAAACAATGCCCACAAGGGGTAGAAAGCGGAGTTCAGTTACAGTACAACTAGGTAGCTACTCGTAGATTGTCTGACCTGCGACGGCAAACTAATGGACAAGGCAAGTTCATATGTGCCGTATAGCAGTTAAATAAAATGTCCCTGAGAAAATATTCTGCATTTTATCGTAGCATTAGTTACGTAAGATGCTCAGATACACGTTTTTCGCTTTGATGTTTAAAAACTGCTGTCCTAGGAATTTTTGATTGCGAAATTGCGCTACTTGTTTTGATGTTTGAGATATTCGTTCTCAGGGTTCCGGACCAAAATGGTAAAAAGGAACCCTTATGGTATCACTTTGCCTGTCTGTCTCTCACAAATGGATATCTCGAGAACTACTGATGCTATCGAATTGAAATTTAAAATGGTTATAGATAATACTTTTCTACTAAATAAAGCATAATATGAAAATAAAAAAAATATTCTTATTATGACTATTCGAGTACGGTCTATATTTATGTATATTAATCTCCGAGTATTCTGCAGTGGGGCGGATAATTATCAGATTCTCAAATACAAGTACTCAAAACAACAATCTTCTACTGAAAAAAACTGTTAAAGAATTTCCATATTGATGTTCTTTTGTCCAAGAACTTTCTATAATAACATTCGGCTCACACCTTTTAAAGGTCCTTTTAAAACAGGAGTTTATCGTGTTTTTTTTTTTTAATTTTTGAATATGCTCTTATTAGCTTTTTCTACTTTTATAGTGTAGTCCATTAAGTTTCTTGATACTGTAGTTGCACTACTTAGTTATGTGACATGCCCACAGGAACCGTGAATGGAAGTGTGAGTGAGCTCCGATACACTCCAGCCAGCGAGAGAGATTACGGCGCGCTCACTTGCAGAGGCGCCAACTCTGTAGGCAACCAGGCGCAACCATGCGTGTTCCAGATTGTTCCAGCAGGTATATCTTTGATAGAAGCTATTAGTAACTTTTGAAACTATCATGGTTGTGAACATACATTACATACAGCTTTAGGTTTTTGGAAAACTCAAACAGAAAATGTACCGTAGTAATGTAGTTAGCTTCAGACGTATTGACCTGTTCTTTCTTCTGACTTTTATTAGCTGACTAAGCTGTGAGGATGGTATAGGTGCTAGGCAAGCCTAATCCATCTAACAATGCCCCAGGCACTGCAGCGTCTCGTACACATAATGATTACCAGTTGCTGACGCTGTATAAATCATTTGTCCAGCATTATTTTATTTTATACCCTTCTTACGATAAACAGCGTAAGTTCACCGCGGCATATTACAAGAAATTCGCGCCTAAAGTTTCTATACCTACTTATTTTTTCTGTCACGACTACACTTATCGAGTTATTAAAAGCAATAGTATTATATGACGTCGGGAAAAAGTCAACTGGCGTAAATGCTTTTGTTTTATGTTTGAAATTACAACGGGTTTTGTAAACCATAAGCATATTTTGTGACCCAAATATAAAAATACAGAGAAAACATAACGACAAATCAATATAAATCTATTTAAGGTGACCATAAAACATGTGTTTTTAAAATTGGAGATGTTTTATAATCATCAGCTATCTTAAAATAACCTTTGTCTTTCTTGAATGAAAACCACCGCAACATGGCAGATATATGGAGATTTTGTGATCACCAAGCGTGGTGAGTATGGCAACAACCCCTCATGATCACTACTTGTAGATCCATGGGAGAGGTTTATGTCCAGCAGTGGACGATATGTGACGTGGTAATATGGTGAATGTATATAAGAAAGAATCTATACAAGAAAAACACCTGTAAATGAAGCCAAGTTAAAGAAAATTCTAAATTCTACCATAACATCTGCTTAACTCAACACAGAGCGAAGTTCACAACTTCACACCATGAAACAAAGTAAAATCATAACGTGTCTACGAGCAAAGCAATATTGAACTGAAGTGTACTCGAGTTTCGATTTACAACAGTTAGTAGAAGAGATTATGGCTCGCTGACTTGCCAAGGTGCCAACTTCAGTGGCCAGGAACATAACGCTTTAGAGTATTTCAACCGTGTTATCATTCTACTGAAACGGCCCCTCGGGCGAAGTACCACAAAATAATTTCCTCTCAAGACAAAATCCAAATTCTAAAACCATTTTAAGTTTCTCATTGATAAACTTTAATCCCCCTCAACTTTCTCAGTTTCTATTGACGAAGCCAATTGATTCAAAGTTTACATAACAAATATTTGTAAAGCCTGTTGAACCATCTTTATAGGGGTAAGAAATCGATTTAAAGGCTCGATTTTATTTACCGAATGAGTTTAAAGAGTTTTAACTTAATGTAAGCCTCTCTTTGCTTTGAAAATGAACGACAATCTTGAAGACTTTTGAAATTTTGTTAGCACTATATGGTCTTTCTTTGCTTGGTTATTCAAATGATCTGTGTATTTTACAAAATTTGTATGCCTTTTGATTTAATTTCAGATGTTCTTCGTCTTCAGAACTAGCTAAAACTGCAATTTGTTTCATCAGCCCGCCCATCACCACCTCGAAACTGCACGATATCATCAGGAAACGGATCGAACTGGATCGAAGACTCAAACAGAGATGACTACGGCGATGCTCTGGTCGTTCGCTGTGTGACGGGGTACGACGGAGGACTGCCTCAGCTGGTGGTGTTGGAGGCTTTGGACTCGATGAGCGGCGTGGTGCGATTCAACGTCACTGCTAATGAGACAGGTGAGAATTAGTCTACTACAATTTAGCACAAAACGGTGTGTACGAAGGTGCATGACGGGTGGCACTGAAGGGGATGCCAATTTTGTGTCCGAAAATAGATTGTCCGAAAATCACAATCAACTAACAAGTGTCTCCGAAACATCACCATCCATAATATTATGGTCCAATAAATAGCATTTAATTTTTTTTATTTTTTAATAAAAAAATTTAATATATAAGTCAATTTGTATGTACCTTTAATTTTAATTTAGCACTTTATAGCCTTTTATTTTTTTTTCTTTCTTAAATTTTGTAACTTTTAACTTAAAATTTATCTTTTGTTTAACGTTTAAATTGATGTCTATACCTATATCAAACTTATTTGTTCCTAAGGAAGGAGGTCCCCAAGATACAGGATTTCCTAGTTTGGGGGCCACTGCTGTAATTATGTGTAATAGTGTGATTTTGTTCAATAAACGTTATTATTATTATTTACAATACGATATTGTTCATCCTAATGCTCTTGAAGCATGTAATGTTAGTAGATATACATATTTTTAAGTAAAACTCCCAATTACTAAATACGAGCGAGCGTAGTGAGCGGCCGCTATATTATAGATCCTGATTATTCGGGCAAACGATGATTTTTAAAATAAATTTAATAGAATAGAAAATGTTTATTTATGTCTCAAAGATACATACATGAAAAATAACACATTAAACATAAATCGGTCGCCAACTCAGCACACGCCGTGAGAACACGACACTGATTTTCAGTGGCGCCGTATTGGAATAATGGATTAATGTAACAGGGATATAAAATTTCGGAGACGAAATAGAGAACCCGCTGAAGGATTAAGACTAAACGAGTGGTGAGGAGCAATTCTACGTCTCATCTAATATAAATAATAGGTGAGAGTTAGAACTAGAGTCGGAACAATTACTTAGCGATCTATTTGGTTCCTATGTAACACTGGATATGACAGTGGACTACCACAGCTGGTGGTGTTGTAGGCTTTGTACTCGATGAGTTACTGCGTTATCCATTGGTTAGCTGTGTGACGTTCTACAACGTGGAACAGCCACAGTTTATTATATTGGAGGGTCCGGAATTGACAAGTAACGTGGTGTGATTCGATACTGCTAACGAGACAGGTGAGAGCCGGCACTATATAAATTTTACTTCATTGTAATCTATTGGTTCGCTGTGTGCTGGGCTCATCGGGGGCTGCCACAGTTGGTAGTGATGGAGCCCTTACATTCAACAATAATCAAGGATCAATTAAGAATCAAAAAGTACTTTATTCGGCCGCATGGACCTTATTGACGCGACAAGTAGCATGGTACGATTAAACGTCACTACTAACGAAACTGATAAATGTCAGGACTAGAGTAATAATATAGATGGCTGCGTGTACGTGAACAACCACCATATTCTGTGGTTTTGGAACATCTTGACTAGACAAGGGGCATGCTGTGGTCCAACGTCACTGTTAACAAATCTGGTAAGAGTCAGCAGTCGAATTCAGACTACCGATATATTTTTATTTTTAGTGTAAACAAACTAAGGTATCTATCTTAAAAAATATACCCTGAGATTTCTGCTAGATTAGCACTAACGCTATTACCAAGCAGTCAATCAGTAGCAGTCAAGGTTTTCGATTATTGATTCTCAAGCCAAAGCAGCATGCGACAAGAAATCAAAAATTTTGATTATTTTTTTTCCTATAAACCGACGATATATTTTTTATACTTTAATATGTCTGTCTAGTATGTCTGTCGAGTATGGCAATCACCCCCTTACGATCACTGGAGATCAGTGAGGGAGGCCTACGTCCAACAGTGGACTTTCTACGACTGAGATCCATGATATAGGTCTAGTTTAATGTTTTGTGGAAATTTCAGTTAAACGATTTTGTTTATTTTAAACACACTACGATTAAATTTTAACGGATGAATCGTAAAGTTATATTATATGGCTTAGAAAGACTTTAATGGTAGCTAACTTGAACTTATTAGAGGTCACTTTGAAGATGCTTCAGTATACAGTAATTCCTCTATGCTATATACCACAAACGACCCTGTTCTAGTTTCACGTACATTTAGTGAAATTGAGCGGTCTAATGTTACTGCTAATAAGAGTTCTCTACTGTCGTGGTAACATGTAATCAGCAATAACTGTAAGCGAGTAAGATCTACAATCGTCTAAGTAGAGCGACTTAGCAATTGACCTAACGAGGCTAACTTGGCTAACTCCAATCTACGTCATAACGTTGTGCTATTAAGAGGCGGGGTCACGTTATGGACTTTTTGTTTTCATTTGCTTTGAAAATTGAAAAATTGATTGATTAAAACAAAAAGTGATCAGCGAGTCGTTGGCGAAACACAATTTTTATCAAATAAATTCTGTTAAACACTATCATTCGGTACAGACTTATAAAAATTAACACACACAGCTCCATACTATAACTAGCTCGAAACTTACCAAAGCTCGTGCCTGCTATGAAAATCAGAAGTCTGATTGATTTATGTTATAAACTTATACGCTTCGTACGTAAAAAAATACGTATTTAAAAAAATACTTATCATACATAGAAAATAACCAGACCGGAATAAATATCTGTAAAAAGTAATACAAACATTTTGTTTCATGACATGAATCAAACCAGCAACCTCTGCATCTCAGCCACGGAGGTCGTCAAGCACTTTTGGTTTTTGTAACTGTTTCAAAAATATTAATTACTTGATAAAAATCTCATTTTTAATAATTATAGAGCATATAAATCATGGGGTGGTTTTATGTATTATTTATAGGTTGATTTTTGTTCTAATTTGGTATTCAGAAGTATAGGCCTACATAAATGTTGTAATCCAACTTTGTGTATAATTTTGTGCAATATAGAATAAATTGCTATTATTGTATGTCATAGATATGATAAAATTGTTGATACCTAAATTTATTTAAGACCTTCATATATGTACCTACACAATTTAACAATAAAATTTTCTTATTTCTTATAACAGATGGCGTAGCACTGTTCCTCGTGCCCGCTGCTGTATTATGGTCAAGTGGAAACGCTCTAAGGCTGACAGTCCATTCAAGAAACGACAAAGGAGTGTCAGAGAGAATCATGTTGCAAGCCCTCGCGTATCAAGATCCAGAGAGAAGAACAGGTAACTATTTTCTGTCTTCATTATATTATTTATGTTGACATCATCATATTATTTATTTTGACCTGCTGCGGATAAAAATGAAAATGCTTTTGTGTTTTTTCATCGTGTTAATTAATGTACACATGTATTTTTCAAGAAAGAAAAACCCGTTGGCTCTCTGTCGGTGTCGAACCCTCGACCTTCAGATCGAATGTCAGGGGTAGGTACCACTTGGCCAATACGACTTTTCGCGAGGCTTTCGACGTGAAAGAAAACAACATGGAGAATCAAGCAGCTTAGTTAGCTTCAGACTTATTGACATGTTCTTTACTCTGAATAAAGCCCTAAGAATATAGCATAGGTGCTAGCTAACTTTCCAAACTGTCCAAGGCACATATGATGCAATCCACCATGAATACAAATTTCTGACGCCGTGTAAAACAATGTCATATAGGTATTTTTTACCAATGCTTTGCAGTCTACAAATAATGAATCTCCCTCCCCCCCTCCTCCTCCCCCGCTAACGTTAAGTTTAATACTTGTAAAAATTTCATCAGAACTTGTGATGTAATAATATAATGTTCTAAATGAAAATTACTCAGGAGGGAAATTCATTAAAACGCTGAAGTTCGCTACAAATTTAGTAGCAGCACCGCAAAGTGAAGCATGTAGAAATTTAACACAAAACGTGAATTCAATAACTACATAGTTTCGAAATATATAACTAAAAATATAATAAAACCTAGCAACCAGAGCAAACCTTGCAAGTTTACTTTAATTATAATTATAAAATGTCGCTCAACTAATTTAACTTGGAAATAAGTAAAAAAGTTGGTAAAATGTCTGCTTGTTGCAGACAAGACTAGTTTTAAAGCAAAGCAAATAAACTTTGCTAGTCTTGCTTGCTATATTTAAATTGCTGACGGTTGTGTGTATACCAATGCATGAATATATTATTTTTGTAGCAATATCTTCGAACACTCTTTATAAATATTAAATAAAAAACGGTGGGGTGCCGGCAGTAGAATGTTACTCCCATGCCTGTGGATGCAGTAAGAGCCTGCTAAACGATACCTCTGGAAGATGGGCAGCAGCGTCTTTCCGTGTATCGCAACCCGCCTGCCAAGCGTGGTGAGTATGGAAACTACCCCTTATGGAGATCCACGAGTAAGACTTGTGTTTAGTGGACATTTTACGACTGAAATGATGATGACGATGATACAAGCATTCGTATAATTTTTTTTATAATGTTTGTAGTATTGCGAGCGTTCCAGATCCGTTCCGTGGCAGACTAAGTATTATTACTTTATAATTCCATACAGTTTGTATTTATATCTACCGACGCCGATAGGTTTGTCTGCCCCGGCATGTGTCTGGCACGTTCGAGTTCTGTAGATGTAAACGGACCTTTCTCCGTATGCAAAGTAACAATTCACTGTGACGTTTTGAGATGACAAACATACAAGTCAAGCTAATAACACGTCTGAAAAACATTAAAAACTTAATAAGAAACCATAGACAAGTTAGGTCTGTATTTTCGTAGGTTTGAATCCCACCGGAATCAAAACTCCTTAATTTTTCATTTCCTTTATTTTGTGTGTTTTACACACATACTACATAAGTACTCGTATTATAAAAAAAAAAAATTATTGAATCTATACGCAATTAAACTACAAAACTATTGCGACATCTGCTGATTAAAACTAAAATCACCAACATTTTGAGATATTGTCAGTTACGAACACGTGTTAAATTCGCAAAGTTAACATGCAACTTACCCGAATTAATGTTACATTAACTTTGAAGATTCATTGCTAACTTTGAAGAACCGTTCTCCTCAAGGACGTTCATCTAACTAGATTAAATTACCCAAATTACTCGAAAACTAGACCGGTGCTTAAACCAATGGCGTTCTGATAGATACACAATGGGCGCCCAATCTCCTATATGAAACGGTCATATAAATTCCAGCTATCTACACCTGATAACACCATCTCCCTTACACTTGAACAAAAAGCAACCGTTAGACAAAGACAGTTGATGCCCAATTACTTGATTCACACGGACAATACCGTAATTTACGCCAATGTCCATGTTAAATGTTCGTATTGTAAACAATGATTTGGAGTTGGATTTGAATAAATTAGTTAAACGAATACTTTGCTTACAATTGAGCAATCAAACGCAACCGACTACCTAATACGAATACCAATTGTATGTTTGGATGAATGAGCGACTATTACCTAATACGAATACTAATTGGTATTCGTTTATGGTAATAGTCGCTTATTCATCCGAACATACAATTGGTATTCGCATTAGGTAAAAGTCGCTCATTCATACGAACATACAATATTGTATGTTCGGATGAATAAGCGACTATTTAGGTTGGCTATTCGTTGTCTCTTTTTTGATGAAGTTGAAATTAAAATAGGCCTTTAAAATAAAATAAAAAAATATTCATAAATCTGTGGGATTTTATTCTTATAAAGAAACAACATTTTGTTTGAACTCTTATTATAGACGTTAGTCTTTTGACTTAAGATGTTATTTTTATAAGAATATTTTGTTTGAATTCTTATTTTTACTGCTACTATAGTTTTAAAGCTTAAGTTTACGGTCTTGCGTTAGCAATTCTAAAGATGAAATAAAAAATAAAGCTTTAAAATCAGCTTACGTCTGTGTGTGTCTGCCTTAAGACTTTAGACGTTATTTAAAATAATATTTGGTTTGAACTCTTATTTTAAATGTTACTTAAGTTTTAAAGAATCTAAAGGAAACCGTCTTGCATAAGCGTAATTTTTTATTTCACTGCAATTTAATACTTTTCTCTAGATGGAAGCAGTAACCTCATGGCCGGGGTGTCAAAAGCAGCATTCTGGGCAATCATCTTTACGATACTCATTTGTTCGTCCGGGGCAATCTTCACTGGTTATTACTTGAGAAAAAAGAGGTACATATTTGATAACTTGTGTAAAATTCTTGCCAGTTCACATATTTTACATTACTTTAATCATAGAATACCTAGCGTCTGTACGTTTTTTTAGCTCTGTTAGTGCTGGTAAAAACTACCATTTAAATAAATACCAAACTATGTAATCGTTAACTATTGAAACTATCATGGCTGTGAACACAATTTTATTATGCATTATTTAGGAGATGTGACCCGCCGTGGGGTGCCGGCAGTAGAATGATACCCCTCCTCTCATGCCCATGGATGCAGTAAGAGCCTGCTAAGGGATACCTCCGGTAGATGGGCAGCAGCGTCTATCCGTGTATCAACATCCCATACTGCGCTCACCAACCCGCCTGCCAAGCGTGGTGAGTATGGCAACTACCCCTCATGGAGATCCATGAGGGAGGCCTGTTGTCATCAGTGGACGTTTTATGGCTGAAATGATGATTTAGGAGATACTATTATAATACGGGATATGAAAAATCATGGTATATATGTGGCCAAAGATGAAAACGTGTCGGGTTATCGGCAGCGAGGTGGGTCGACGACATAGCTTACGTCACAGTCCGTCAATGGATGCAATTAGCAGGGAGACGAGGTGCATGGCACAAACTAAGGGGAAGCCTTTATCCAGCAGTCAAGTCAGGCTGTAGATGATAAGAGATAAAGTTTGAAATTTATTTATTTCATACCAAAAAACACAAACACATTTTACAATAAAAAAAAAAACAAAATCCTTACAAACTAAATAAACTATTCGTGTTTAAAAAAAGGAGAGAAAATAATAATTAAGTCTAATAAAATAATGAATGAATATGTATAATTATTATGAGTGTTTAATGGTAAAAAATGATGATCGTATCTATCCCGTAAATATTGTTTAAAGTGAAATTCTTATTCCTTAAAAGTAAAAACTTTCCCAAAATACTCGGCCACTCTCTATCATCAGAGTTTTTCTCCAAACACGAATCACATTTTTTTAGCTGACTTTTCACCGTGAAGTACGCATAAAAATGTTTTTATTATGTGTAGAGGAAATGTAACTCAATTGTACCCATGTTTTCGTTTGATTTTAGAAGTAGACCTACGAAGCAGGCGTCTTCAGAGTTGCAAATTAATGCGAGCGACGGCCAGTACGTTGTGGCGTATACGTTAAAGCCACCGAAGCATGCCCAGCCAGATATACTGAACCCGCCTCCTGGTAAGAAAGTTGGTTCATACCTAGATTTGTATTTACCTACTTGCTTTCAAGTTTGATGAGAAACTAAGGACTGAGAGCTTACTTGCGCAACTGGGTCATAAACGCACTACTACTAGCCTTACCACATAATGGTATTCAGTGTCAATGTAGTTTGACGTTAAGCTAGATGACTAAATTTTAATTTTTCGTCTCTGTTGTAATTTAACGAAAAATATTGAGCACATTTTATATTTAACGTAATCAAAAAAAAATGGCGTTAGATAAAGTCAAAAAGTCGCATGATGTAACGAATCCCACATATAAGCTTTATTTTTTGTCTGTCTATTATTTTTTGACTTCATACCCTGTCACAATACCCCTAATTGAAGAGCATAATGTACTTACGATATTTTCGTTTATTTTTTTGTGGTTAGATCAGCTTACTGCATAGGTTCATATATAACAAAGTAGTACTGTATATTATAACAATGTGATATTATAACGGATCATAAATTTCAATAACAACGACAGGCTAAAAATATGTTTAATAAAAAAAATATCTAAGTTTCATAGTATGAAATATTTGCGGAAGAACAAACTTTTGTAACATAGTTGTAAACAATTCTGTTCGGTTAAAGGTTACTTTCAATCAAGGAATCCATCGTCTTGGCATCGTATTACCTACATTTTTCTGGAAGTAGATTTTTCATAAAACTTAATATAAATAAATCCCCTTATAACAACTCTATACAAAAAATTAATTAATTACAAGAAACTTTTCCGCTGGAAAGTTTTGGTCCGAAAGTGGTCTGGTCAGCATGTTTTTTTAGTTTTGGGATTTCAGTTGCTATTTACTTTTTTATGTAGCTGATGGCATTCTGAAATAAAATAAATACACAAAAATGGCCAACAGGTTGACCTATTTGTTGACTGACACGATAAGTTTTTGTTTGTGAATTTATCGAAAATAAATAAAATTCGGCTCGAAAATCTGGGTGGGTTTATTTGTTGTACTGAACAATACTTTTTAAAAAGCTACTAGATTACCGCTGGTGCAATCCAGTCTCATAACTACCATTAACTTATTGGGGTTAAACAGTAATAGTTAATAGGAAACCTTTTAAATCTGGTACGTATTATAAAGTAGGTAGGTATCACGAGATAACACGATATGTTTTTACATTATTTCTTACGTTTAATTTTATTTGCAGTGCAAATGAGTAATGTGCCAACTCGTCCGCTTCAAACTAGTCCGGTTGAAGTGGAGACGGACGAGTTGCCACACTACTCTTCGTACATTACAAATTCCTGTAGGTACCTAACAGGTAATTTAATTGCGCTGAGAGCAGTGCTACTGAATTTGGAACAGAGTTTTTAAAACCATTTTGTTGATTTATACTTATTTTTTTCATTCACCACATAAAAATAAACTTCTTCTTCTTATTTAATGGCTCTTTGTGTTTGGTTTTACACAATTCAGTGTAATCAAGTTCGTAATTTTTAGAAAAAAAAATAAACAATATTTATAGGGTGTATGGGACATTGAAGAAAAAGAGTGAGCTATAATCACTGCATACCTTATTGTAATTCTTAATTAATAATTAATGGGAAGATGTGTTTATGAGCCGCGATGATATTGTGGATTGACGCGGATGGCCGCATGTCGCGCCTGGGTTCTACGTTATAGTTCTAAGAATGCAACTCAGCAATTACTTACTGTACGAACCGTACATAAGGGAAACCAAACTCCAAATCAAACTGCCGTCGCATGAAAAACTGCAATCCAATTTTCGCGCGCTCCAGTAATCCTGGCAAAAATCACACTATAACCCGTTATTGCAGACGGGTGTCCTGCGAGCGTGAAGTGCGGGATTGACGGAGCCGTCGAAAATGGAGCCCTCCACGGGACCGAGTGGGGCGAGCGCTCGCACGAGGAAATGACACCTGTGAGTTATCAAAGTGATGTAGCATAATGTAGTAACGCCGTGGGGTACCGGCTTTATAATCATCATCATCATTTCAGCCATAAAACGTCCACTGATGAACACAGGCCTCCCTCATGGATCTCCATGAGGGGTACCATTCTCATACCATGTGCCATTCTCACCACGCTTGGCAGGCGGTTTGGTAAGCGCAGTATGGGATGTTGATACACGGATAGACGCTGCTGCCCATCTTTCGGAGGTATCCCTTAGCAGGCTCTTACTGCATCCATGGGTATGAGAGGAGGGGTATCATTCTACTGCCGGCACCCCACGGCTTTATAATAATGCTCCTCATCTCTTGCCCGTGAATGCTGTAAGAATCGAAAATAAATTATTAATGTCATGTTGCAATATCCAAAGTATCCAATATCCTTGCGGACATTAAATTAAGCATAATACTAAGACAGAAATTGTAACAATGAATAGAAGTGAAAGAGTGAGGTTCCTTGTACGCATCTTTCCCTCGCTTGGAAAAAAAAGTTGACTGAAGCGAACGAATTGAATTACTATGTGCTTTATTTTATATAAATGTGACTTGTTCTGTTTTTATAAATTTACAATTCTATGTAGCGTTTTGCTTCATTGAATAAACACTTATTGATTTTGACTTTAAATCTGTCAAGGGATACCTCTGCAATAAAAGCAGCAGCGTCTTTCCGTATATCAACATCCCGTACTGCGCTCACCAACCCAAGCGTGGTGAGTATACCAACAACCCCTTATAACCAGTCTTTGAAGATTCATGAGGGAGGCCTATGTCCAGTAGGAAGTCCTACGGCTGAGATAATGATAGTTGAATGTAGTAATGCCACGAAGTACCGGTTGTAGAGTGTTGCCCCTCTTCTCTTGCTCGTGGATGCTGGAAGAATCTGCCAAGGGATACCTCCGGAATATGAGCAGCAGAATCTTTCCGGGTATCGTTATCCATGAGCATGAGAGGAGAGGTATAATAACATTCTACTGCCGGCACACCACGGCTCTTTAAGGTTGCAATTTTATTTACAATTGCATACCACTACCTTAAATCCGAAGGGGTGAATAGTTTTGTTATTCGTTCATAAAGCTTAACAAAATAATAAAGATTTAAAAAAAAAATAGATAAAAAAAAACACGTATAAAATATTATGAGTGCCGGAAATCATGGAGGGTGATTACGTGAGTACTTTTCACCTTGTGAACTGAGGGTTAATGAAATGGCTGTTAAAAGTTATTTTTCCAAAATTATAGAATTACTCCTTATATGAACTACGAGAATGCGTGTACGCTTTCTAGTCGCATTATATTTGAATCGTTCTAAGTTACCGACGTTAAGCTTTAATCTTATATTACCTACCTATGTAGGTAAAATAAGGTTAAATCTTTAATGAAAGATTAAAATTTCATTTTCAAAGCGTATCGGATATTTTCGTAAGCCATATAAAAAATATTATATTTTTTTGCCTGTATTCGTTTTTATCGACGTAGCAGCTCTGCAGTTTGACAATATATTAACTTATCTTCAACGAACATACGAGTTTTATCCGAACTTTATCATAAAAAATATATTCTAGGTTAATTTCACTCGTATCGGTATGAAAAATCCCAATCATAATTTATTTTCCTGTATCTAAACCGTGGTTTAGATACAGGAAAATAAATATAAGTGCGTTTTACCACGGTACAACTGGTCGGTATATTCTCGTATATTAAATATCCGAAGTATAATTACGGTAATTATTTGTTGATTTGACTGTATATATGATACAAGAACTTAAAATACATGTAAGCTCACATCCAAATCAACTTTTTTCTAAGTCCTAACAACGCATGTTTAACACAAGTACCTCTCCATGCATCTCGAGCTGCGGTCAATTCGACCCATGCATTATTTTATTGGTCTAATTCGTCACGCCCCAGCGCTTATTCGGTCATCAGCATAATAAAGTATAATAAAGCCTAAATATGATATATTTTCAGTCACATAAATATAAATATGTTACTAATCTGCAATAATCCCCATAAAAATAAGTCGTGGGTGCGGCCAGCGATGTGACGGAACTAAATTATATTGCATTTTGGGAACTAATTTATGTATTGTTTAATTTCTGTGATAATATCGTTTATTTTCAAAAAGACACTGTAGTCTTTTGAAAACAAGATTCAGGATATTTATACATAGGTATTTATTGTATATAGGTATTTTATTGACGACCTCTGTGGCGCAGCGGGCGAAGGTCCGCCTGCTACGCAAGAGGTTGCGGGTTCGAATCCCGCCTCGGAACAAATGTCTGTACGACCTGCAGATATTTGTTCAGGGTGTTCTGGATGTTTTCTATATATAATAAAAAATATCTATCTATGTAGTATATTGTATTAAGTATATCAGTCATCTAGTACCCATAACACAAGCTCTGCTTAGCTTGGGGCTAGGTGATGCTGTGTGAATTGTCCAGCATTATTTATTTATTTAATTTATTTATTTATATAATTAGGTTATTGATAATTTACGAACAAATATGAAGGACATCGTGAGGATACCGCGCCTTAGTTAGCTTCAGACGTATTTCAGGTCAATACGTCTTCTTTTCTGCCGTGGGGTGCCGGCAGTAGAATGACACCCCTCCTCTCATGCCCATGGATGCAGTAAGAGCCTGCTAAGGGATACCTCCGAAAGATGGGCAGCAGCGTCTATCCGTGTATCAACATCCCATGCGCTCACCAACGCGCCTGCCAAGCGTGGTGAGTATGGCAACTACCCCTCATGGATGAGAGAGGCCTGTGTTCATCAGTAGCCGTTTTATGGCTTAAATGATGACGTCTTCTTTTTAGTTGACTTAGCTGAGTGGATGGTGTGGGTACTGGGCAAGCCTTTTCCATTTAACAATGTCCTAGGCACTATGAGGCATCCCAGACAACAAGGATACCAGTTTCTGACGCTGTAGAAATCATCTTCAATAGATGCAAAGGCCTTACTAATTTTCATCATCTCAACTGTAGGACTACTTTTAACGTCCACTGCTCGACCTGGCGAGCTCAGTGTGGAATATTGATTCACGGAAAGACGCTGCTGCCCATCTTTCGGAAATCCCTTAGCAGATTCTAACTGCATCTAGATCATCATCTGCATGACAGGAGAGGCAACATTCTACTGCCCACGGCCACTTATGTAACATATTTTTAGAAATATTTAATTTTATTATTCCTCCACAGATACTAAAGTCGCCGAGAGCTTCAGTGTCGAGTAAACCAATTACTGGAACCACGACGCTAAGCAGGCGGGAGCATTTAATAGCAGATGAAATACCAGGGCCCGAAAGTTGTGTATAGAACTAGACAAATTGTACTGTATCCTATTGTGAAATGTAGGAATTAATTATTTTAATTTTCTGTGAATTATTTCAGAGGTCTCTTGAGCTTAAGTCTTATGTTTATGCAATTTTTATTGACTTGTATTTCTGCCTAGATTTAGTTAAATTTGTATAATGCCATCCAACGTTTCATCCTCTATTCTAAACTAAATGATGAACTTTTAAGAGGGGCCAATCCAACTTACTTTTCATACAACCGCTCGTACGTGGGTGTGGCGTCGTAATAGATTTTTCTATGAAACTTTTGATCTAATAGGTATCATGTGCAAAAATCAAAATTTGGAGAAACAAATTTTTTACTGAATTTGTTTCTCCAAATTTTGTTTTTTTGTTTGGATAGAAACCTAGATACAGTGCACAAGATACCTATTAGATCAAAAGTTTCATAGAAAAATATATTAGGACGCCACACCCACGTACGAGCGGTTGTATGAAAAGTAAGTTGGATTGGCCTCTTTTAATAATGACCCGTTTTCAGAGTAAAACAGTGTATAATATTGCAACAGATGGAGCTAGCGCAGGGAGTAAGCAAGGTAGTAGTTGTATTGTCATTGTCAACTGTGTTTACCTAACAGAACAAGGATACTAGCGCCATCTATATAAGGCTGTAGGGAACTAGACGTTTTTTATTTTTAGGGTTCCGTACCCAAAGGGTAAAAACGGGACCCTATTACTACGCTTTTTATTCAAGCAGGACTATTATGGATCCATAGATATCTAAATAGAATACTAGAGTACCCGGCAGACGTCGTCCTGTCCGCTGATTTTGAGGCATACTGATAGCAGCGCCATCTACCGGGTTCAGTTGTGTCGGGACAGCTGTTTAGGAATATTAGACCCGTACTGCTGCAATTATTTTGTCACGCTTTAGTTTTAATTTCACTATAACTTGATATTGATTGAAATTATAGGGCAATTAAGGGCAAATGTGTTCATTATCACTACTCTAGATACTATGTTGTACTCCATAACAAACAGGAATCAAACATTGAAATAAAAAAAAATACAATCATGTGGTATATTATAATATAATAACATAAACACGGGAATTTATCGCGTAATACCTTTGATTATTCCCGACGTTTCGACTGTGTTTCAACAATCGTGGTCCCGGGTTGACTGTATTACGCGACAAATTCCCTAATTGTGATCGCGAAAGTTTACGAAAAACTATGTGATATATGTATGTACATAGGTATTATATTTAAGATTTTACCTTGAGAGACCTCCAAAACAAGTTACCCTGTTCAATGTGAATGAATGCCCCTCCGATTAGTGCCATAGAACGTGTGAATAGATATTATTCAGTGCCGAACCACCTTAGATTTTCCTTAGAAACATTTTGATACTTTCTTAAGCGTGGGTCTATTGCAGTCGTATCAACATAAACGTGTTTAAACCATACAAGTATTTCTCTTTCAGAACTTAGGCGTAATAAACCCACTTTATGTTAACGTTGATCTGTTTAATAACTTGACATCTCGACAAACTTTACTTAGGAGGTTACCTTATTTGTAGAACTTTTTTATCTTGAACTTAAGACCAACAGTTTTAAATGTTGTAGAAAGGTGTGTACTAAGCTAATCTGCTTTAAATAAAAAAACCTGTTAGTTTTTACTCTGTAAAAGTATAGTCGAATTTGTAGAAAAATCTTTTGTACATAAACTTGTATGTTGACTGTGACATTGTGATAAATACATTGTAAATAAGTAAATTGAAAAAAGTAAGAAACGAATAAATTAATTCAGTTCACGTGTTTTTTTTTATTTCTAGAACTTAAGCTACATTTCATGAATGTTACTAGGTTTGCCTGGGACTACTGCTTACTTTCTACAATGTCGCCTCTGGTCCCCTATCCGTGGATACCTCCGGAAGATGGACAGCAACATTTTTCCGTGTATCAATATCCCGTACTGCGCTCGCCAACCCGCCCGCCAAGTAGGGTGAGTATTTGTCTTTTTTAAACTTTCGCGATCACAACACATTATTAACATACCATTACTACCGGGTATTTATCGTGTTAAGGTGTTAAAGAGCACATAGCTGCGGTGAAAAATCGACAAATAAACAAGTCTGCTATAGCAGAGCATATAGTAGACTCAGGACATTAGGTCCTGGATTGAATTACACAACCCAAAAATCCTAGCCAACGAGAGGCACTACTATAAGAGAATGGTTCGGGAAGCGATTGAGATTAAGAAGCATCCTAATTTTAATCGTGACGACGGTTTCAGACTCTCTGCCTCATGGAATCCAGTGATAGCAAAGTGTACTCGGCGTGAAAAATAAACTCAGTATGTGGATACAGTCAGTGTAGTGTGCTGTCCCAGTGGGAACCGGCCCTAATAATTTTTATGAAGATCAAGTGAGGGTAGTTCAACAAACGCCTTCGCTTTGCTGCGGTACCTCCATCACATCAGTCTTCCCGGGACCATGCTTGGTGCAATCCAAGCGAAACGTCGGGAAATAATAAAGGTAATTTACGCGATAAATACCCGGTAATATGTATGTTAATAATAGGGTGAGTATGGCAACAACCCTCTTGTGATTTTGGAGATCCATGAGAGCCTTTCTCCGCTACTTCCGAGTTGTCCAGCAGTGAACGTGGACAGCAGCAGTCTTCCGGCTGTGATGTCTAGGTTTGGAACTGAGTAGTTAGGTAAGTACTTGAGCATTAATTGTTTTGCTACTTCCGGGTAGTTATAATATTAAGTCATCGTTGCTTATTCTCATCATCAAATTTTTTTTTTTTTTTTTAGTTAATACACCTGATGAAAAACGTGTTAACCATCTTCATGGAATTTGCAACTTTAGTATGATATTCGTATGGGCTTATTTTTTTTATTTATTTGAGCCACAAACAGAAGATACACAAAATAAATAAAAAACAATGAAATAGCATAGGCTAGTGTTCCCCCAATTATAGGCAGATACATCTAGGTATAAGTTAACATAAAAGCTGTTTGTATATACAGGGACTAAGAAAGAATTATGACATATCGTAGAAAACATTAAAAAATATCTTCTAGGGTGAAATTGGGTGAAATCTATAAAGTTACCTAAAACCTTTGATTATTTATCTGTCGATTTAGGTATATGAAAGACAAACAATCAAAGCCTAAAGCGCGTGTTTCTAACTTATATCACAGATAATATAATACACTAATACTTATATACAGTTTTTTGTATAGTACTAGGTAAAACTTTAACTTTGTCTGCGTATCGTGGTACAAAATGAAGTGCATATCATTCTAAGTCTAATCCTAGTTTAATTAGGGGGTACCCAAAAGAAACTGAACTTATTTTTTTGGCCTTATAGCATAATAATATATATTTTCTGTCACGTTAGATTTGTCACTAATCTGCAATTTCCAATCTCACTAATATTATAAAGCCGAAAGTTTGTTTGTATGGAGCTTTGTTACTTCTTCACGCAAAAACTAGCGTAGGTACATATCGAGCTGAAATTTTGCAAACGTATACATAGATGTTGACTAGGATTAACAAGTAGGCTACTTTTTATCCAGGTACAACGCATGCGAAGCGGCGGGTACAAGCTAGTTTACTAGAGATTTGTTACAAAAATAGAAGATCTGTCACAATCAAAAACTTATATCAAAACTGGATAATTTTCTCACAAAAAACTGGCTAAGGTTCAGTTAGGTCGGCAAAGTACCAGAACCAAATTCAACTTGTTGAACCAATCTAGGCGACAGATCCACCATTTTCGAAATAAATTTATTATTTTCTTAAAAAGTATACCCTTTTAGTACAAATAACTACTAACTGAACTAATAATACTTTTATTATTTTAATATAATTATTCGTTGACAATGGCCATGTACGGCCAGCTTATAATAATAGAACTTAGAATTAGGATTTTGTTTATTTTTACCATTTTTTTTATTTAGAATTTTACTATGTTATTAGGAAGTGACATTTATTTTACATTCTGTGACATAGCCAAGTGTACCTACTATATGTTCCTATGGTAAAATGAATGAGTATGAGTATGAGTAAATAATAAAGAAACCTGCCGTGGGGTGCCGGCAGTAGAATGCAGCAAGAGCCTGCTAAGAGCTACCTCCGGAAGATAGGCAGCAGCGTCATTCCGTGTAACAACATCCCATACTGCGCTCGCCAACCCGCATGTCAAGCGTGGTGAGTATGGCAACTGCCCCTTATGGAGTACCATGAGAGAGGCCTGTGTTCAGTTGTGGACTTTTTACGACTTTTTACGGCTGAAATGATGATGATGATGAAAAAAGAAACAAAGCAAATATGTGCCTCTTGTCATTTATTTACAAAAGTGTATCTCCTCAATCATTTAAAAGCGTAATCGTATAAGTGTCTATCCCCAAACTCAGACAGTTTAATCAATCCAGATACGCTGTCATCCGTCATTCTGGTACCTACATGTTTGTTACTATAGCGCACATCCCAGGTTCACAGAAAAAATATCCAAACCAGACTAATTATTTAGTGCAATCTCACGTGTTTTGAGTTGGCGAACGATTTATGTTTCCCTACCTATCTTAGAGCTCTGCCGAATTAAGTCGCCATAGCGACGTCGCCGGCGTATCCAAGCAGTTAATATTGAAATGTATGGTACTTAGCTTACTTGGCGACAGTTTGGTACCATACATTTCAATATTAACCGCTTGTATACTTAGCCGGCGACGTCTACGTCGCCATGGCGTTTAATGAGGCAGGGCTCTTAATGTGTTATTTTTATGTATTTCACCTTTGAGATCCATAAAAACATTTAATATAATTTGCCAAACAGCGAGTTTTTTGTACGCATTACAGAATGGCCGATTCTGTAAGGTGACATCTACTAATGCAACTTGATTGGTGGGTAACCTTCTACGTTTTTTTATTGTGAATCTTCTACAGATCTATTTATGCACTTGAAAGTAGTTGTAAACGTACCAAATATTTTTTTTTTTGGGAATACACCACACAATAACTTTATGATGAGAGCTCAGACATTACAAGGCATTTATTTTTATTTTATTTATTTGGGACAAAACAAACAATTACACTCACATTAATCTAAAACAATTTTAGCCTAAAAACTTTTTGACTATAAATGTAATCAACCCCGTTGTCCACGAGTTGGATTTTGCATAATAAGGCAATTTTTAGAGATCAAGGCATTTTGCAATGTCAGAGCTTTCATCAGCTTGTAAAAATATGGAACACGAAACGTGTAGAAAAGATAAATAAAATTATTTTTTACCTACATGTTTCTAACTATCGCTAACAGTTACAGGTTCACAGAAATATTCAAACAGGACTTAAACAAATTATCAAACAGCCGCCCTAAAAATATTTTTGTTTAGGAATTCGCCACATTTAAAATCGCAATAAAACAAATTAAAGATGAACTTCGATGCATGTTGTAATATGAAGGCTCGGATCAGCTTTTTTTTAGAAATGTAAAACCCAACACATTAATAAGTATACTATTAATTTAAGCGTTATTATAACAACTTTCACTATTTTTACAAAATACTATAATACTACCTAAATGGGTGGTAATAACGAAGAGAACTGTTACATAGAATACTAAATAAGTGCAAGAAAAACATAAAGCATCAACGAGTTAGAATTTGTAAGACGGTCCACTAAAAGATCCAAACCTACTTAAGCCCCCTAATGAGCAGTATATTTCATTGAAATTACGTTCGTCAGCTTACATTTATCTAAGTTTAAGAGGGCGAGCAAAGACGTAGAATTTCTTTCTAGGCGACGAGAATGGCGCAAAATTCCCTAGCGTGTGCTCGTTTAGCTCGTAATTTTTCATTGAGCCTGAGAGTCAGCGGGAAAGCCTCCAATTAAGTTTCTCTTTACCATTTGGCCCGGGAAAGGGGAAGAAAAATGAACAACAGAGGCAGGGGACAGTTACGAAGCCTACTGCCGTATGATGTCAAATGACCTCGGCTAACTCTTGAGTGGTCTCTTGTTCCACGTTGCGTTTTTTATAGAGCAGTTTGTGGATTTTCACAGTGGCAGATCAAGGGACATTTTGTCGACGCAGCGGTGTAAACTGAAAGTGTGATTTGTGAGAGGTAGCTTTCGTTTGTGGTTTTTTTGGGAATCTTTTTTAATGCGGCTGTCAGTGTTTTTTGTAAGTTTAGTATCCGAAAGATTAACTTACGTGCATTTTGGTTTTGGTGGTTTATAAAATTTTAACGCTTAGTCGTTATGTTATACATATTATTGACAACCTCCGTGTATTAGATGGTTTAGTAAGCAAACGAGACAAGATGTTTCGGGTTCGATTTCCGCTTATACGAATGTTTGTAAATTTTCTGCAGATATTTGTCCCGGGTCTGGATTTTTCTCCGTGTAAGATTAGTACGTATTTACAAAAAAATACTGAGGTACTCAGGTATTCCATCAACCACTGGTGATGTGTGAAATCTCCAGCACTATTTATTTATTAATCCAGTAATATAATTAATACAAAGAAATACAAAGTAGGTCTAAGTTAAGTGACGTTGGACGTAGGTGTAAATTGAATTCATTTATCTTTATCCTGACAGTTAATTCACTCACCTAGTGCCAATAAAATTGTAGGTTGATTGAGTCAGTATTTTTATTGTTTCGGGCCGTGAATCAATGGCGAATGTTTGAGTAATAAAAACTTTACGATTGTTTTCACGGTGGAATTTGTGGCCCGTGAAATGCTCTTCCGCAGTCATTTTCTTACTGAAAGCTCATCTCAAGAGACTCTCCGTTCTTTGTTATGGCCGACGTTTTAATTTGCTTCACACCTGTATTCAGTACGGGTTTTATTACAGACGCACGAATCGACACAATTTGTTGATTTCTTGAGAATTAGGTCACTGCTTTCAAGTTTCATGGAACGAACTTTATTACATCGCTTTTGACAGATTTGCAGAGAATTCATTTAGCACTTTACGACGGCCGCGGGTCGTTCTTCTAGTGAACGTGTAGTCCTCACATGGCCACATAATTGCAGGATTTCCAGGTGAGACGTTTTTGGCCGCCTCTCAATTTTCCCCTTTCGAAACATGCGTACTCATATTCTTTATTACCTCGAGGGTAAAACCGCAATGCAATCCCGTCTACAGGCACCGTACAAGGTGACCAAGGATATCCGAGCGTAGGTAGCCAACGGTGGGTTAACTAATTGGGTTGGGCGGGTCGGATGTGCGAACAAGGCAAATGAAGATTTATCATCCACCTCGGTCCACAGGGCCCCGGTTATCAGGTTACGGATTATTTTTGTTGGCGCTGTACCGTTCTGGTTGAAACGGTCAATTGAAGGGAAGAATGATGTGATGTTTATATCCGGGTAGTGAACTGTTATCCCACTAATATTATTAAGCCGAAAGTTTGTTTGGATGGAGGTTTGTTACCTCTTCATGCAAAAACTAAGCTACGGATTGACCTTGAAACTTTGCACGCGTATTGATGTTGACCCGGATTAACACTTAGGTTATTTTTTATTTGGGTACAGTGCATGTGAAGCGGGGCGGGCAGAAGCTAGTAATGTATATACAATGATGGTGTTACAGTGCGCAGTTTGTAAATAAAGTATAAATTTTATATTTTCAAAATTTGATACCTACATGATACTTCTTATACCTAATTACGTGTATATAATCTTTGATGTTATATTACTTATGTAATTCCAGTACTTTTATAAAATATCATTTACTAATAATGATAACTTTTCATATGAAATAATTATATGTTTTAGCGTGTTTGCGTTATGAGGCTCAAATAAACGATTCCACTGAATAAAATCCGTCCGATAATTTATAAATTAAGAATATTTCAATCGTATTTACAAAACCATCGGCCGCTTTCAGGAATCTTTCCCCGAAGGCCACATATCAAGAGGCAACAGTCACTGGAGTAGAAAGACCACACGCCGATACCCAGGCTTCGACCTCTAATATTTTATTCCCCGAAAAACGGTCGCAAATCAACAAAGTCGGATCGCTAGAAACATTTTAAGCTGGCACTCAATGATTCGCCAGTTACAAGCTTCCTGGCATAAACAGTCAGTCGGGGCGCCCGCGGCTTTATTTATCCTCACCGTGCCATAAGATCGGATTATTTTTGGTAAGCTTAAAAGATTATGATTTCATACAGATGGAATTAGGGTAGGTACGCGTTAAGAGCTTCTAAAATTGCCAGTTTTACGAAAAGTATCAAGTTCCGTTTCCGGAGATATTAGTTACAGAACAAGTCATTTTATATTTATAGTTTTAAAATTTTGGTTTTCATTAAATAAATAAATAAATAAAATAAAAACCATTTATTTCAGACCACATGATCCATAGAACAATCAATTTTGTTAATATTATTTATTTTCTATTATCTTATGCTGCATTGTTAGATACGACTCTATCGCATTTAGTACAATAAATACCGCTCCTGTATGATGCAGAGCTTCCTCTAGTATCTAATCACAAGTTTTTAACTTAGAACGATACGGGGTTGTGATAGGCAGGGTATTAATAATGTCACTTATTTATCGCATTTAACCATCTTATAATATAAAGCGCATAATTTATACCTTGTGTTGTAAACCTTACATACCTTTTACTGAATAAATAACATTTTTATTTTATTTAAAATATATCCATACATCCTTACATAATAATACTGCCGTGGGGTGCCGGCAATAGAATGTTACCCCTCCTGTCATGCCCGTGGATGCAGTAAGAGCATGCTGAGGCACACCTCCGGAAGATGGGCAGCAGCTTCTTTCCGTGTATCAAAATCCTGTACTCCGCTCGCCAACCCGCTTGCCAAGCGTGGTGAGTATGGGTAGCACACGTATCAACTCGGAAAGGGATCGTCACCGTATCAACTCGAGCCGTTCAGTATTAGTTAGTTATACATATAAAACTCCCTACTGCAACGCACACTAATCGGAAACGTAACGTAATAGCCTCGAGTCGGGACAAGCTCACGAACCGCGGTGCGGTGCGTGGTCGACTTGCCGTTCCCGCGCTTACGGTTGTCCATACCCTAGCTTACGTCTCTTCGTCCACACTTAACGGTCGGATTCAAAATGAGTGGACTAGCCGTCAACCAGCGGTTGGCGAGCCGTAAGCGCGGCGTCGCCTAGCCGTAGCCGAGTCGACTTATGTCGAAGTGAACCACTAAAGTGGTTAAAACAACGTTCGAAGTAAGTGTGCTTTCATTGAGATCTGATGATCTTTAGAGCTTTGTATAGTAGAGTATCAAGAAAGGAATCTATCTAGGAAAATAGTTTTGGATTTTATTTACGAAAACGCCTCATGGAGCCTAGTAAGTGACGCTGCGAATTATGGATAGGACAATATCTATCGGGTCAACTAGCACCTACTTTTAGTCTATTCCATGTAGGATGAGTTCTGTAACAATAGGATAGAGCAGGATAGTGACGAGTATTAAAAAATAAGGATGACTTGACGACCTCTGTGGCGCAGCGGCTGAAGGTCCGCCTGTGACGCAAGAAGTTGCACGATTGATTCCCGCCTCTATTCCGTGTAGGATGAGTTCGGTAACAACAGGACAGAGAAGGATTGTTACGAGTATTAAAAATAATAGGAAGACTTGACGACCACTTTGGCGCAGCGGCCGACGATCCACTTGCGACACAAGAAGTGGCGCGTTCGATTACCGCCTCGGGACAAATGTTAGTACGATCTGCAAATATTTATTTAGGGTGTTCTGGATGTTTTTCTATGTAAAATATAAAAATATCTATGTTTTATAATGTATAACAGTCTCGATCTTCAGCTTCCCAATCGTTGCTCCATCTACCCACACGACTTTTGCCGACACGCGGCCTTCACTCAAGAACCTGCCCCATAATAAGTCCTAGTGACAGTTGAACTAAGTCTCGGAAACCCCAACTAGCGATTGGGTTAATTCGCCCGCTCGTTGATCAACGGCCAGTGGCGCTGGCCACCGGCCCCGGCTAATAATCCCTCGATTTGATTGCCACGAAATCAGCTGCTATTTATAACGGATTGAGTGCGCTGTTTGCTACGAAATGTGCAGCGCTTTTTGAATCTATTCGCAGGAATTGATAAAATAGTAGAAATTTATAGGCGACTTTTGCAATGATTTTTAAATGCATTAAGCGGCTAAATATAATTTGAATTGGATTTTAGCACACAGTTTGATACTTCGTAATAATTTTGACCGCTTAAAGCATTCGATTTCACTTTTGAGCCATGTTTATAAGCTGTTCTCAAGGGTCATCGCAAATCATCTCGATCGCAGGTTTGATGACTTTCAGCGTCCCGTACAAGCCGGGTTTCGAAAAGGCTACAGTACTATAGACAATATTCATACGCTGCGGCAAGTGATACAGAAGTGATACAGAACTGTAAATTGTAAATTGTAACGTGTAATATTCTTACGAAATAAATTATTTATGATTTATTTATGAATACCGAAGAGTATAACTTGCCGCTATGTCTCGCGTTTGTGGATTATGAGAAAGCCTTCGATTCGATTGAAACATGGGCGGTGCTCGAGTCTCTCCAATGATGCTGAATTGACTATCGGTATATCGAAATGTTGAAGTCTTTGTATAGAAACGCAACTATGTCAGTCCGAGTACAGGAACAGAGTTTTAAGGATATTTCCTTAAAAAGAGGCATAAGACAGGGAGACGTCATTTCTCCGAAACTGTTTACGACCGCTTTGGAAGATACTTTCAAGCTCTTGAAATAGAAAGGACTAGGCGCCAACATTAACCGCGAATACATGACTCACCTTCGGTTTGTCGAAGATATTGTGGTCATGGAAAAGTCGATGGAGGAACTCGGCACGACGCTCTAAGGCCTCAATCGAGTCTCCCAACAGTAAGGCCTTAAAATGAACATAGACAAGACGAAGATTATGTCGAATGTCCATGTTGTGCCTGCCCCAGTTATGGTTGAGAACTCGGCTCTCAAAGTTGTCGACGCCTATGTACATATATCTAAGACAAACAGTCCAAATAGTGTAGGTCGAACTTCGAGAAAGAGGTCAATGGACGTATCCAACTCGGCAGCGTTTGGGAAACTACGCAACGTCTTTTCGTCCAAAATTTCTCAGTACCTCAAGACGAATGTCTACAATCAGTTTGTGTTACCAGTGATGACATATGGAACTGAGACGTGATCATTCATGATTGGCCTCATGAATAAGCTCAGAGTCGCTCAACGAGCTATGAAAAGTAGCCCTTTTCATAGCTCGTTGAGCGACTCTGAGCTTGCTCGGGGTTTCTTTACGGGATCGAATCAGAAATGAGGAGGTACGTAAAAGAACTCGGGTCACCGACATAGCCAAGCGGATTAGCACGTTGAAGTGGCAATGGGCAGGCCATGTAGCTCGCAGAACAGATGGCCGATGGGGCCGAAAAGTTCTCGAGTTGAGGCCAAGGACCGGCAAACGCAGAGTAGGATGTCCACCAACAAGATAGGCTGACGACCTGGTGAAGACCGCAGGACGACGGTGGATGAAGATCGCTTCCTACTGGAAATTCCAATCGCAATAACTGGAAATCCATGAGGGAGGCCTACGTCCAGCAGTGGACGCCCTACGGCTGAAATGATGATAAATGATGAAATCATTAGATGTTCAATTTAGATTATTTACGAGAATGAAAAGTTAAATTCTAATAATCCAACAATTTGATTGCCACAAAATCAGCTGCAATAATATAAAGTGTAGCGGCCTGAGTGGGCTGTTTGCTACGTAATGTGCGGTGCTTTTTAAATTTTTACTAACGGTTATTTTTAAATGCTGTGGGGTAGCGGCAGTATAATGTTACCCCTCCTCTCATGCCCGTGGATTCAGTAAGTGATTTCCGGAAGTTGGGCAGCAGCGGCTTTCCTTGTATCAACATGACGTACTGCGCTCGCCAACCCGCCTGCCATGCGTGGTGAGTATGGAAACTACCCTTCATAGATATGCATGAGGGTCTGCGTTTAATGGTGGACGTTTTACGGCTGAAATTAATGAATTAATGTTTAAACAGAAGGAGCTTGGAGGCGACTTTTGCAAGGAAGGACTTTTGAAATTTGAATTTAGCGGCGACAATTAAAATTAGAATTTCTGCTTGCACTTTGACACATTCATAATTATTTTGGGCACGTCAAACATTTAACGGCCAAAAAAATATAATAATTATATGCCAGTAGTAGTATGTCCTCTCTTGCACATGGATGCTGTAAGAATCTGTTAAGGGATACCTACCTCTGGAAGATGGCTATCCATCTTCCAGAGGTAAGTATCCCTTAACAGATTCGCTGCTATGCAGCGTTTTTCGTGCATCAACATCCCGTTTTGCGCTCGCCAACCCGCCTAACAAGCGTGGCGAGTATGGCAACAACCCACTCATTATCTTGGAGATCCATGAGGGAGGCCGATGACCTGCATTAGACGTGGCCAGCAGTCTAATGGCTGAGATGATGATGAAAGCATTATACAGTTTTTTTAGAATCTCTAATTTTGGATCGCTCACGTATGACTAATCACTCTTTCTACTAATTTTCGTTCGATTTCTACTAATTTTGAAGAAAAACTGTATTAGTGAATCGCTCGTCAAGAAAAAGAAAAGGTCATTCATCATCATCATAACCGTAAGTCATAGACAAAGACATAATATACAAAGACATTTATTTGTTTACTACAATAACACCTAATACACAGAAAAAGAGCATTGAAAATAACAAACTCATAATAGACACAGATTAAAATAAAACCGGGCAAGAGCGAGTTGGACTCGCGCACCGAGGGTTCCGTGCCATCATACAATATAATTTATGATAAAGGCGGTTTTATATTTGTTGGAGAACCTTGACAGCGCCATCTCTTGTCTGATAGCGGAACTTATGTAGATTTCTTACACTTTCGATGATTTCTAAAAAAGTATGCTATGTAGAGAGATTGTAATGAATTTCCTCTAATCTTTACATACACTTCTAATAGTAATAAAAGTTTCAAAGGTTTATCTCTGCAAACTTCGGAGATAAGGGGGGGGAACGCTATTTTTTTCAACATTTTTGTAAATAATTAAAAAACTATGCGACTTAAAGGAAAACTAAAAACTGTTTATTATTGTGTAAAATAATACCTTTCATATGATATCCCACATAACCTAGTAACTTTCCAAAAATTTTGAAAACACCCCTTCCACCCCCATTGTCTAAAAAACTATGCAAATTAGAGAGTTCGCTATAATTTTCCTATAAAGTTTACATACACTTCTATTAGCTATAAAAGTATCACGGGTTTATCTCTGCAAACTTCGGAGATAAGGGGGGGGGAACGGTAGTTTTTTCGACATTTTTGTAAATAATTCAAAAACAATACGGCTTAAAGGAAAACTAAAAACTGTTTATTAATGTGCAAATGAATACCTTTCATATGATACCCCACTTCACCTATTAACTTCACGAAATTTTTGAAAACCCCCCTTCCACCCCCCTTGTCTAAAAAACTATGCAAATTAGAGAGTTCGCTATAATTTTCCTATAAAGTTTACATGCACTTCTATTAGCTATAAAAGTTTCACGGGTTTATCTCTGCAAATTTCGGAGATAAGGGGGGGGGAACGGTCGTTTTTTCAACATTTTTGTAAATAACTCAAAAACGATACGATTTAAAGGAAAACTAAAAACTTTTTATTAATGTACAAATGAATACCTTTCATATGATACCCCACACGGCCTAGTAACTTCACTTAAATTTTTTGAGATCCCCTATCCGCCCCCCTGCAATCAAAATAAGAATATTTTTTAACATTTTCATATATGCTATATTAGTAAAAAAGTGTTGTCTTTTACCATTTTAAATTGCAAGTCGATAGCATTAGTAGTTCTCGAGATATCCATCTGTGACAGACAGACAGACAGACAGACAGACAGACAGACAGAGTGATTCTATAAGGGTTCCTTTTTACCATTTTGGTCCGGAACCCTAAAAAAGGAGACTTAATACTAGAGTTATAAAGTGTTGTGTGCTACTGCTGCGAATAGGTCTCAACTCAGCATCATGCTTCACCATCAGGAGACGGGTCAGCGCTGGTGGTTGATACCGTTAATTCGGTCACTTGACCCTAGGAGCACAAAATGTATTATAATATTGCGAAAACCATAGTTATCCATAAATAAATTAAATTGAAGAAATATTGAATATACTTACACATACATACTATAAAGTAGAAACATATACATACTTAAAGTATACAAAACAATAAAAATAATATTAATTTTTACACATAATTGACATTATTAACAATTAAATATTATTTAAATATTTCAAGCGTCTACCTGTTGCTGCTATTAATACGGCAAAAAATCACGTTTGTTGTATAGGATATTTATTTTATTCTGTTCAATATTTATTTAATCATTTATTTTACCTTTTTATATTTATTTTATTCTGCTTTTAGCATTTATTTTTATAGCGGCAACAGGAATACATCATCTGTAAAAATGTTAACTGTCTAGCTATCACGGTTCATGAGCTACCAGTCTGGCGACAGACAGAAGACAGACAGACAGACGGACGGACAGCGGAGTCTTAGTAATAGGGTTCCGTTTTCACCTTTTGGGTACGGAACTCAGAAAACAATCCTTGCGGACTTAATTAAGATAAACTTCATATTTTTTTAACAATGAATAGAATTGAAAAAGTTGGATTTGTTCGTCGCTTCTTTCCCTCGCTTAAAATTGCTGCTTATAATTTGACATTTTATTTATTTCTAAATAAATTAAATGCATTTAACATCAAGGTCGCCCTTGACGTTTAAATCAGTCTACCTAATTCAGTCCATAATCTGTTTTTTTTGATCGCTCACGTACCTACTACTCGCATTTTATAATCGCTCAAAAGAACCATTTGGTTAATACGTTTACCGTTTACATATCACTGATTCTGGTTCAAGTCATATCAAACTGTAAATAGCAGAACTGTAAATATTATAACACACGACCGTGTAACCTCCCCCGGTCACATAAGTAATCCTAGAGGGTACTGATCGCCAATGAGGTATGTTTTCCATTTCTATGCTAATGGGATTTGCCAATGAATAAGGTTTAAGGCACGATACTAATAACTTTCAGAAAAGACACTTCATGGGTTGGTTCTGATCCACAGAGTCTTCTCTGTGTTCTGTGGTCAAACCTGCGCGTCAGCGACGTGGGACGCAAAGCTAGAGTGTCTGCTACGCGATATTGAACGTGCACACCTGCGCGACTACGTGAATCGTGAATATCGTCCCGCTCTTCCGACGCGGACGTCCAGTGTTGTGGTCGCGTAGGCGTACATGATGGTGGGGGTTAAGATTCATGGGTATTCGCATCCCGCGTCGCTGAGGCGCAGGTTTGTCTGAAGCCTTAATTCCAAAAAATACAAGTTTTTTCATGAAGTGCATCTTATATTAACTTGTATTATTTGGTTTTTTTTGATGATATGTAAATTGAACTTGCTCAAAAAGTCTAAGGAAGATTTAAGTACATAAATATTTTTGTAAGTGCTCAAAAGTCAGAGACACAAGATTATTTTGACACAGTTTTATTTAGAAACTAGCACCCAGTTTGCGACTTCGCATATACAGGATAAACAGTATGACCATAAGAACTACATAATTTATCTTCGAAGTCATACTGATATGACAAAATAGTTTGCCATCGAGTTAACGGCGTAGATATATTTTTAATAAGTATTTTCATTTCACTTAAAGTATAAGTGAAATATGCTTTAAATCCGTAAAGCCATTGCACATACATTCATACAGAGAAAATTAGACATTAACTGCATTCTAGACCAGTGAAACATAGGTTCTCTAGGTAATTACTCGAATTGTTCTGGTAGAATATTCGTCAGTATTTGCGCCAATAAAATGTCCAGTGTTCTTACTGAGTGGTACGTGAATTTGTGCTCGGACATGCCTTGTGAATTTATTTTTCCTATCTCAACGCTATTGTTTCTTTGCACTTCGAGAATGGATTTTCGAAATTGGAATTTTTGTAGTTATTGGAGTAGGGTGTTCGAGTATCGATAAAGTGGGCCATTTTAGGAGTATACTTTAAATAATTTGCAAAATGGACTTGTATTAGTTGTCCCGCACGTTTAATATTTAAGGGTCCACCTAAATGACATTAAATTAAAATAATAATTTTAATCTTTACGGTAATGTATAGAAATGAAGAATACGATCAACATTTACGATTCTGACGGGATTCAATCGATCCAATCACACATGAATCTCCATGAGGGGTAGTTGCTATACTGACCACGCTTGGCGGGCGGGTTGGCGAGCGCAGTACGGTGCTACGGGCTGTTTATGGGTATGTGGATTCACGGAAAGACGCTGCTGCCCATCTTCCGGAGCCATCCTTTAGCAGGCTCTTACTGCATCGACGGGCAGGAGAGGAGGGGTTACATTCTACTGCCGGCACCCCACGGCCCTATAAAATAAAAAATATTGAACACACATAATATATATATATATATATATTTATATAAATAAGCGCGACATAGACCTCGATGCCAATTTCAGACATTTCAAGGATCTTAAGAAAACTAGCTCAAAGAGTTCAGCTGTGGTCTGTACTTCTTCTTTTACTCAGAACAAGACTCTTACATACAGTTTTGTTATCAAATTTAGACAAGTCAATTATTACCAAACGAAACGGTGTTGTTTCCGAAACTACAATGACTTCCCGCCTTTTTCACTCCTCCAACCATAGACAGTGATGCAACCCACAGACATCCTTTTTCCAATGACATACCATCCTCTATCAAGGTATTCTGACTTTGACATTTGAATGTGTTGCTAACACGAAACCTCGTCCTGGCGGTTGTCAAAGAATTTGGAGTCAACCCAAGCAAATAATTTTAATTTTTTTTTGAACAGCGGATCGTAAAGGAAATGGCCGCCAACATGGCCAGCCAAATAACATAAGAATTTATAAAATAACTTGACACTGGCGGAATTGTGTAAAACTAAACACAGAAAGCCATAAAATAAAATGACAAGACAAACAATTTTTAAGTATGTACTTTGTTTCGTTATGCGTCATGAAATTATATTGCCATTTAAATCCTAAAGATACGACATATGAATTGAGAAACCTCCTCCTCTTTTTTGAAGTCGGTTAAAAAATGTTTGCGATGGAGACAAGGAGGCCACCTCGCAAAAATCAAAATCCATAAAATTACCCAATTTCAAAACTCACGGATACGTTCCAGGTAAAACTACCACATGATCTATAGGTACATAAAACCTGCTTTTAAGTAAATTGTATCAAAAAAAGGCTAGTAAGACTACCTCCACTTTTCTTCCAAGCGCTCAACATCCCGGCCACTATCTATTATTACCTTTCTACATGCATTTTCCTTCACTTCACGGGAAAACGCAATACACTCTCCTGGTTGATTTTTCAAAATGTCAACGGAAAAAACATGAAGTCATGTTTGCCGAAATGTATTCAGAATTTCCAAGAGCAAAGACGTTTGGAACCCACTCGCAGTTTTATTTCACGTTGGGGTAAACACTTTCAAAGACGAATTTCCCGCTCGACAAATAAAAATGATATATTTTAATACTTTCCCCCTTTCATCGCTGTATGATACCTGTCAGCGTATCATGTAAAGGTGCATGTCAAGAAACCGAATATTAAACTTTTACCTTCGTAATATGTTCGTAACTATGTATAGATCACCTACTGGAACAAACGCTTTCTTATGATTGCTTACTTTCTGTTTTCCTTCACTGATAAAGCACTTGTTATCGTGAGGAAACCCGCGGATTCAGTCGTATAGAGGAAAGAACAGGTAATTCTGTCCTCTGAATAATAGCTGCCTAATCTGGGAGGATGGGCAAGCCCACATTATGAATACCATTTGCTGACGCTGTATGAATAACCTAAAGGCCTCTTTTATACTTTTTAACCGACTTCAAAAAAAGGAGATTTTTCAAGTCGTCTGTGTTTTTAGAGTTCCGGACCAAAATGGTAAAAAGGAACCCTTATGATATCACTTTATGTCTCTCTGTCACAAATGGATATCTTGAGAACTACTGATGCTATCGACTTGAAATTTGAAATGGTATAACGCTTTATCACTAATATAGAATATAGTATAAAAATGTTGAAAAATATTCTTATTATGATTGCAAGGGCGGAAAGGTTTCTTTTTTACCATTTTGGTACCCGAATCTCCGAAGTTTGCAGATATAAACCCATTAAACTTATAGAGCTAATGTACGTGTATGTTAAGATAACAGGAAAATTAAAACGAACCCTCTAATTTGCATAGTTTTTTAAACAAGGGGGGTGGGTGGAAAGGTCGTCTCAAAAATTTTAGTGAAGTAATCAGGTTATGAGTAATGATTCATTTGTAGATTAATAAACAGTTTTTAGTTTTGCTTTAAGTTGTATAGTTTTTTACTTATTTACAAAAACGTTGAAAAAATTAGTGTTCTCCGCAAACTTCGGAGATAAGGGCGGGGGTTCCCTTATCTCCATATGGATGTAGTAAGAGCCTGCTAAAGGATACCTCCAGAAAATGGGCAGCAGCTCCTTTCGTGTAGCGACTGGTTTCGAATTTTGGTTTCGTAAGTGGCCGAAGCGGTATCAACACCCCGTACTGCGCTGGCCAACCCGCCTGCCAAGCTTAGTGAGTATGGCAACTAGACCTCATGGAGACCCATGAGGGAGGCCTGTGTTTAGTGGACGTTTTATGGATGAAATGATAATGAAACCTAGCTCTGATGATGGCATCCATGACAAACTAAAGGGAATATTAAAATGTAATTAGCACACATAAAGCGGTTTGGATATTTTCCAAAAAGTCAAGTATTTTATTTATAAGTGAAATGATTATTTTACGACCCTTTACGTACTACGACCATTTCGTTAGCGCAGCATTGAGGACCTCCGTAGAAGGCGCAGATTAAATAATTATTTTACGACCCATTACGTACTACGACTATTCCGTTAGCGCAGCATTGATGACCTCCGTAGAAGGCGCTGATAGCTGGTTGCAGGTTCGATTCAAATGTTTGATTAATCTTATAATATTGATCGATTAATTTATATGCAGATATTTCAGGTGTTGTTTTTTTTATTTACGATACTTATGTATTATCTAAGTGGGATGCCGGCAGTAGAATGTTGCCGCTCCTCTCTTGACAGCGGGACGATTTATTTGCTGTATTTTTTGTTATTAAACTGGTATTTTTGATGAGTGGGGCGCTGCAGTGCCTTGGACATTGTTAGATGGATCAGGGTTGCTCAGTACCTATGTCATCCACAACTTAGTTAGCTATTAGTAAGAAGCTAACTAGGACGCGAATTTCCTTGCGGTATTTACCTTTACGGTTACAGCACGTGTTAGATAAAAATTATTATTTCAAGAAAATTAAATATATTAGTGCACGACTGGTATCGAATCCACTACCTTGGGATCGAAAGTCGAGGCTACTCAGCCAGCACTGTTTTAATATGGAGGTATAATATTGAACTTCTATAGAAGAACATTGATAAGACAGCGTGTTATTTCAGCCGTAAAACGTCCACTACTGAACACAGGCCTTGCGTAGTTGCCATACTCACCACGCTTGGCAGGCGGGTCGGCGAGTGCAGTACAGGATGTTGATACACGTAAGGACGCTGCTACCCATCTTCCGGTGGTATCCTTTAGCAGGCTGTTACTGCATCCAGGTATGAGAGGAGGGTTAGCATTCTACTGCCGCATGCCGGTACCTCACGGCCAAGGCGTGATAGTAAGAATAATAAAATGAGTGAGAAGATGGACGAGGATGCGACGTGACGTCGGTTAAGAAGTCGACGACAAAACTAGTTTCCTGAACGGATATTATACAGTGACCTATTTAGGTTGGTTACTTAAAAGATTAAGCTAGGAACGGTTACCATACGAAATGACCTTGGTTTAATGTTGGAATATTTAACCGAAGGTTTTTAGGGATATTACCTTTTTATAATTTCGGTTGTGATTGCGCGGTGTTTGCATTTGTAATCAAGGTGACATTTAGATTTTGACTATAGCCAAAATCCAACAGTCACAAATGATAAACAAAATTGAATAGAATTAAATGTTTTCAAGGATCATTGCGATCGTCTCGATCGCAGGTTTGATGACAACGACAATGTAGCTCGAAGAACAGATGGCTGATGGGACCGAAAGTTTCTCGAGTGGAGCCCACGGACCGGTAAGCGCAGTGTAGGACGTTCACCTACAAGATGGGAAGATGACTTGGTGAAAGCCGCAGGTCGACAGTGGATGCAGGCCGCTTCTAACCGCAATACCTGGAAATCCATGAGGGAGGCCTATGTCCAGCAATGGGGGTCTTACGGCTGAAATTATGAAAGAGTTTTTAGTTTTGCTGTAAGCCCTAAGTTAAAATATTATCTCCGAAGTTTGCGGAGATAAACCTCTGAATTTTAAATTGCTAATAGTATGTAAAGATTGCAGAAAAATGATAACTTTCTAATTTGCATAGTTTTTTAGACATTATCGAAAGTGTAAACAATCAACATAAGTTCCACTACCAGACAAGAGATGGCGCTGTCAATGTTCTCCAACAAATATAAACCACCTTTATCATATATTATATTGTATGATGGCACAGAACTCTCAGAGAGCGGGTCCGATTCGCTCTTGGCCGGTTTTATTTTTAATAAAAGTGAAAAAGTGAACGTAAATCTTAAAGTTTTTTTTTTATAGAAAACACACATATATGTTAGCTAGTCTTGTCTAAATAATCCATCGGATCCCAATGCTGGGTAAAGGCGAGAGGCCTTTGCCTAGCAGTTTCCTTTCTCTATTCGTTTCGGTCTACTATTGTCAAACAAATTAAAATTACACAGGTAGGTTGGTGACTTAAGTTAGAAACGTTTTCGATATAATCAAGTGGTTTTTTGAGGTTAAAACAAGACTGTTAAAATTTTAGACAATTTAATGTCTTACACAAATTAAAAAAAAAAACAAAACCAGAGAATTGAAGAAACTGCAAGCAGACGAACAATTATAGTAAACACAGAAGTTAATACTTTTTGAAATAACATTTCGAGTAACGCCTCAGGTAACTACTAAAATACGTCACGATTTGTCACAAGTCCTTAATGAGCAGCTTTAAATTCACGCGAAGAGAACGTTAGGGTAGGTACAAATCAATGATGTTACGTGAACTAAAACGTTAGAGCCTTTAGTATTTTTACGTCTCATTTATGACAAACTTTTTATTAATTTCCAAGAGAACCTATAATAATTTAGTAACATATCGCAATGCTAAGCTTCGCAAAGTGCGAGCGAGCTCAAGGCTTCAACTCAATGTACACGTGGCACTTGACTTACCTGGGTCTGCGTCTGCTAGTCTGCTGTCTAGCGACGTGGTCGTGGGGCGTGAAAGTCGATGACTTTCAAACGGTTAATTTACCAACTACCAGGAGCTAGTACTTTATAGAACTACCTTACTGGGAATACTCAGACTTACTTAAAATTTCTGAAGGCGCAGTGAAAGTCTGATTATTCTAAAGTTTTTAACTTATTCTATCAGAATTTTTCTTGCACTTAATTCTTACAAACCACCTGCGATCTAATTAAATGTTAATAGGAATTTCACTGGGAACCGAGCTTCAATTTTAATTTCACTTAAGCAGACCAGAACTGACAACTTGCTATCACAACCTGTTAATTACTTTTTATAATATACGTCCGCCGATTGCTCACCTTTTAACTTTTCTAGAAGCCAAAATTTCGAGTAAACAAAGAAATAAAAATAACTACTTACATTGTTCTGTCCTGTTCTAACATACGTTTTGTCAGCTGTTTTTCTAGAATCATCAGATAAATTTTGATATGAAAATGCATTTATATAATTAAAAGACATGTTTGGATTTTAAATTTTTGTAATAATATTTTATGTTAGTTAATATGATTTTTGCTTAAAACCTTTTGTTATTTGAAACATACGAAACATGCTATTTTTTAATTAGTCTTATTATTTATGAAACACATGTATATCGGAGGTTAGCGTAGATGGCTGCGCTACAGTTTTTTTATAACTATTGCAGCTGTCTTAGTTTACATTAGTTATTAGGAGCCATTTGTAATGTTGTTCCAAATAAACTATTTTATTATTCTTATTATTATTCCACATCATTTATTTGTAAACTCATAACAATACATTTTTTACTATAAAGAAATATAAAAACAAATACTCTACAGTAAAAAATATATCAAAACTGTGAATCACCGGCCGTGAAGCAAGGCTCAAGCGGTCGGTGACTAGGGCTGCAGGGAGAGGAATCTCCTTTCTATACGTGCCGAGTCCAGGAGTACTGCCTTTTGGATCTGACTCTTGATCCAACTGCCTAGCGAAAGTCTCTTGAGATGTTGAACGAGACTCTTCGCTATAAGTCCGTTAACGGAAACGACTATCGGAACAATAGTCAATAATAATAATAATTATATACTCATGGTACACTGATTCCTTGCCCAGGCGACATACTTTTGGTCCTATATGCCGATGACGCGGCCTACATTACCACATCTAGATAGATCATAGAGGCTATCAGTAAACGTCGGCAAAACGCAAGCAGTAGCCTTCACCCGGAAGCTCAGCATCTCAACAGAACACCTGCATCCAGTAGTACCATGGGGACAATGCACAATATTATACACCTCATCGTAGTCTATACGTAGACACGTAAAACTAGAATTCCATCTATAATCCGTAGAAAATAATTCACGACTTCTAGAAGCCTCGCAGGCTAATTTAAAGGATTAGTGTTATTTATCTGAGCTATGCTTATTCAACATAACTGCGACATTCATGAACAAGCAAGATGAATAACTTAGGTAATTTGTACTCGAGATTTATGTAGCACCATGCCAACTCCATTCACTACGCGCCGTTAGTGTTATGTGAGACAAATTTCGGTTTATTTTAGATAGGAAATTTGTGTCCTTCTTATTTTAACATGGTGATAGGTTGACAGGACATAAAAGAACCTGCGCCCCCGTCATGCCGTACGGTACCGGCAGAAGAAGTTGCCTCTCCTCTCATGCCCGTGGATGCAGTAAGGGAATACCTACGGAAGATGGGCAGCAGCGTCTTTCCGACTATCAACATCCCGTACTACGGTCGCCAACCCGCTTGCCAAGCGTGGTGAGTATGGCAACTACTCCACATGGAGATCCATGACGGAGGCCTGTGTTCAGTAGTGGATGTTTTATAGCTGAAATGATGGTGATAAATGACTGCTCGCCAACCTGCCTGTCAAGCGTGGCGAGTATGGCAACATCCACCTCATGGTCTTAAAGATCCATGAGAGAGACCTATTGTCTAACAGTGGATGAGGACAGTAGTCCTACGGCTCAGAGAGAGAGATGATGCAGGAACATATGAGTATACTTTTTAGAAATCATCGAAAGTTTAAATATCTACACAAGTTCCGCTATCAGACAAGAGATTGCGCTGTCAAGTTTTTCCAACAAATATAAACCGCCTATAACGCAAAGTATGCTGGCACCCAACATCTCAGCCGTAACACGTCCACAGCTGGAGCTCATGGATCTACAACTACTGTTTATGAGGGGGTTGTTGCCATACTTACCACGATTGGCAGGCGAATTGGCGAGCGCAGTACGAGATGTTGATACCCAGAAAGACGCTAGTGCCCATCTTAACACAGGTGTACGCTGAGTTGGCGACCGATTTATGTCTATAAATATTTTATTGTAACAGTTCCGTTTGTGTATTTGTAAATGAGACATATGTAAATAACTATTATTTTCAATCTTTCTTTCTTTCTTTCTTTCTTCCGGAGTTATCCCTTAGTATATTCTTACTGCCGTGGGGTGCCGGCAGTAGAATGATACCTCTCCTCTCATGCCCATGGATGCAGTAAGAGCCTGCTAAGGGATACCTCCGGAAGATGGGCAGCAGCGTCTATCCGTGTATCAACATCCCATACTGCGCTCACCAACCCGCCTGCCAAGCGTATGCAAAGTATGGCAAACTACCCCTCATGGAGATCCATGAGGGAGGCCTGTTGTCATCAGTGGACGTTTTATGGCTGAAATGATATTCTTACTGCAACATTCTACTCCCGTCAGACACCCCACGGTTATAGATATCGTACAAAATAGATGTGGAAGACCTAACATAAGTATGTTTTTACAAAAAATGTGCACATGTGCTTGTAACAAATCGAGAAGGCCATTTGCTCTTTCGTAATTATCATACATAGAAAATACCCAGACACGACCCAGATAAATACAAACATTTTGTCCCCTGGCGGGGATCAAACCCAAACCATGGATTTGGGTGGTATCACAATGTATGTACTGGGACACTCTAATTTCACGCTAAGATGACTCTTGTTTGTTCGTGTGGTTCTGGTGTAGCGTATTTCGCGGGTTAGTAGGTTTCTACCTACTAACGACGACGACTACCTACTACCTACTAACGGGTCTACGAGGGTTGGTTTTGGATGCGGTCTTTTATCGCTGCGTTGGCGAATCGATAGCCAGAAAGTGTGAGACACTCGTTAGAATAATTACTTCGTAATTCGTTTTTAAAAAATATATTTATAAAAATATATTTACCTATAGAGCACTTTGTTTTATTATAAAGTATCCCACGTACATTCTGTTTCGGAAATTTACAAACTCAAAATACTTACTTGACTCTAAGCATTCTTCGAATTTTCTGATATATTACGATTACTATACGAGTATAATACGCTTATTTACGGTCTTTAGCGAAGTCGCGGGCACTGCTAGTATACAATAAATTATGGGTAAAGGTAATACCTACGCATTACCTTTAACATTAGCCAGACCATGTACGTTCTTGGAATACTTACTACCTACAAGAATAGTAATGTAAGTTAGTGGAGGGCTGGTCAATCAGTTTTATAGAAAAAAAACATTAAAGCCCTCTTGGAAAGGTCAAAGTCGTTAGAACTCTCGAACGGTCGCTTACATTACAAGGAACTTTTCTAGAAATAATGGATTCAAGTTATCCAAAGGGCATCAAAGAAAACTGAGCGAAATACTTTAACTCAAATTATCTAGATGCAGATAAATACCTATACATCTCATCATAATCATTTCAGTCGTAAAACGTCCACTACTGAACACAGGCCTCCCTCATGCAGATCCATGAGGGGTAGAGCATGAAACTGTGTCTTGAGGGACTCCAGTGGACAATTATAACAATTATTTAATTCCTCGCGGATCCCATCATCAGAATCCAGTTAAAAATGGGATACAGTTGAAAGTGTATCTTTTCGATCCATATAAGAATTCTCTAAGTCGGTTCATAAATGAGAAGCTACCCCTCCTCTTATGCCCGTGGATGCAGTAAAAGCCTAAGGGATACGACCGGAAGGTGGGCAGCAGCTTCTCTCCGTAAATAAGCATACCGTATTGTATTGTTCAGTAGTGGAGGTTTTACGGCTAAAATGAAGATGATGATAAAAATACAGACTTAGAACTTCCTTCTTTTTTGAAGTCGGTTAAAAACACTTCGTTCCTTCAGCACAAATTGAATTCTCGTTGGAACGAGGTCGTATTCAAGGTATTCGTGATAGAAAACAATAAATACTCGGCTATTGTTCCTATGTTTCAGTTCAACTGCATGTTGTAGACTTCGCAAATGGTTTTCTATATTCTAACTATCTAGCATCTAGATGTAAAGCCGTGCTGGCCTAGTGGTAAGTACCCCCGACAATAGTTCCAAGGGTCGTGGGTTTCAAGTTTTTTTTTTCTTTGATTACGGTCGTGCACCAATTAATTTATCAGACTCGCACACCGAATATGATAAAGGCAGTTTATATTTGTTGGAGAACCTTGACAGCGCTATCTCTTGTCTGATACCGGAATTTATGTAGATTTTTTACACTTTCAATGATTAAAAAAAAACAATGCAAGCTAGAGAGTGCTTTAATTTCCCTGTATTATTTACATACATTTCTATTAGCTATAAAAGTTTTAGAGATTTATCTCCGCAAAGTACGCAGATAAAGGGGGGAACACTTTTTTTTCAACGTTTTTGTAAATAAGTCAAAAACTATACGGCTCATAGCAAAACTAAAAACTGTTTATTAATGTGCAAATTACTACTTTTCATATGATACCCCACACGACCTAGTAATTTTACTTAATTTTTTTATGATCTTCTTTCTAATTTGCCTTGCAATCATAATAAATAATATTTTTTAACCTTTTTATATTTGCTATATTAGTACAAAAGCGTCATCTTAAACTATTTCTAAGTTTAAGATGACGCTTTTGTACTAATATATGTACATATTTCAAGTCATCAGTAGTTCCCAAGATATAAAAAAATAAATTTGTTCATTTGTTATAATGAGTTTGTTTGTTATCATTAAAGTAAAAAACGAATGCGATTTTGTAATTTAATACTATTTTAATGTGCATGCTTTAATTTGATTGTTTATATATTTTATTTTTATACTTACCTACATCAAGATATTATCATCTAATCAGCCATAGGACTGCAGTCGACGTAGGACTGCAGTCGTTTACGACCGAAACAGTTAATCTATCTATTTGTCTACAAAATATTAAAAAACCTGAATAAGCAGCCATTCGGACTCCGTCCTGCATTCGCGATGATCAGCAGTCAAATCTCCCCAAGTTCTTTCGTCTCAACCAGAATATTAGAAAAGTTTTTCGATCCCCTGAATAGTGCCGGCTACGTGAGACACAAATATTGCACTAGAGCTCAGATAATCCCTGGCTCCCAGCCAGTTCACAATACGTAGCGTAGTTTTCAATGGAGCAGTTTAGGTACCTACTCAATAGCCGGGCGACAATTAAGTGCAGAGGTATTCGTACCTACCTGCATTCTAGATAGGCACGTATCTTGACTCAACATGTGTCCAACCGTTAAGTGATGTGATAAACACTTACCATTTTACGTAAAAACGCTGGTTAAATTCAAACATTGTTGTTAAGTCTATTAAATTATTATTAATATTATAATGAGCCGTGAGGTGCCGGCAGTAGAATGTTACCCCTCCTCTCTTATCCGTGGATGCAGTAAGAATCTGCTAGGGGATGCCTTAGGAAGACGGGCAGCAGCATATTCCGCGTAATAAACACCCTATACTGCGCTTGTCAACCCGCCTGCCAAGCGTGGCGAGTATGGCAACAACCCCTCATGATTGTGCAATCAAGGACCAGGCCCCGAGTCCCCGGCAGTCCCGTTAGTCCTGGCTACGGTAGCAGCCACGGTAACGGCGGGGCTAGGGGTGCTAAGAATCCCCGGGAGATGGACGGCTACCAACCCCCAATGACGACCACTGACTTTGGTAACACACAACATTTGCACTTTGAGGACAGACGATAAGATCGTTGAGCTGGAAGAAGAAATAAGTAGGTTACACTGGGACATTTTGGAATTATCAGAAGTCCGTAGAGAGGGCAAGGACACGATATCCCTTAATTACGGTAATCTACTCTACTACCTACTACTCTCTACTCTTACTAAAACCACTTTGGAACGAAAAGGTGCGACTAAGCCCGACTACTTGGTTATATTATGATATAAATTTTTTTATTACCTGACACAAAATAAACCTTTTTTTCTTCCTCTCTTATGTAATTAACTTTGGAATCCTGGTCACCCTGCGATTTAGCAGTAGTCCTGCATGATTATCGCTTACGCGATGCGAACACAAGTTACCAGCGGGTATTCATACGGGCACATTCAACTTGGACAATCGGAATTTGTTCTATTGTCATAATCCTGAAATATGTACATTGTATATTACGCCATGTAAACCATTGTTTAGCCTTTAAGTAATTGAACATAAATACAACTTAGATACGAAGATCTTGTGATTTTCACAATATGATTGTATTTTATGTTATAAAATATTTGCGATAAACTCAAATTTGAACATTTATTTACACATTTATGTACGTAAAATTAAAACATCCCCTTAAATAAATATAAGCGAAAGTGTGTACGATTTATTGATTAAAAAAGGACATCCAACGCACAGGTTTACACATAATGCACATAATACTAAGGTCTAAAAAATGTAAATGATATCCCTATGTATGTTCCGTTTTTGTTGACTTGATCACTAGATCAAGTCAAGAAAAACGGAACATAGAGAGTGATCCATTTTTACGACCAAACGGCTGAACCGATCTTGATTAATTTAAGCATACACGTGGATTAGACCTTGAAGACGGACATAGTGTATTGAAATAAAATAATTCATTTGCAGTAGTATTTACTTGCATTTAAGTATATTATTTTGCTTTAAATTTAATTAACTCTGAACCTAATTCCAGAGTCCTCGCGTACAAAGTCGCCGGTACCAGTTAGTACCTAATAAATTACTTTACTACCTAATAAATTATTTTACGTACAAACATGTGTATGTTAACGGCCGGTATCGAACCCACGATTGGATTGAAAGTCGGGGGTACATACCTCTCGGCCAATACGGCTTTTATATTGCATACCCACCCATATTCTCCAAGAAAACGTAATAAAGTCAGTAAACACCGAAAAATAACAACAAAACGAAATATGAAAAGGTAATGGCTCACTTACTCGGTGAAGCGTGAACGTTCATGATCACGTCTGTTATTTAACACCCTGACATCTCATTCCGTAACAAGACAACTACTTGAAGAAACCCATGAATCATCGGCTCATGCAAGGAGGAGGCCGGAAGCTCTCTGAACTGTGCCGTCATCCAGGTCGGAACGGATATGGAACGTGTATTGTCATGTCCTGGCGCTAACGATCTTCACTTAAAGAGCTTTCGGACCTTTAAGAGGAAATGGAATGAAAGTATGACAAACAATGTAATTACGCTTAAAGTGTCTTAAGTCATTTGGCCGGACATGAGAAGCGAATATTGATAACTTGAAAGAATATGAACTACGAGTATCTTGAGAAGCGTTAGCGTTAGACGATGACTGTTTAAAATCTATACTTTTACTTTTTTCGACACGAAACCTTTTATTTTTATTTTTTAGGACTCCCACATAAATAATTGTATAAAAAATACGCCGAATTATTTTTATTGTCATCGGTTGATAAGACAGTATTCAAAGTTTCAATTAAATCTGATGTCTTAAAGTGAGTTGAATCAACGTTCGAAGATTCCGTTATAAAGATAAAGGTAAATCTAATAAAATTATGTTAAAAAAACCGACCAAACCGGTTGGACTCGCGCACCGAGGCCCGAGGGTTCCGTGCCGGTGCCATCATACAACATTGTGAACTGTGCTAATTAGCTTGTTCGCTATTATTTTCCGGTAGTATTTTTATACTATTCTATTAGTTATAAATGTTTCAGGTGTTTAAATCTGCAAACTTCAGTGATAAGGAAGAGGAACGATATTTTTATCAACATTTTTGTAAATACTTCGAAAACCATACAGCTCAAAGGTAAACTAAAATTTGTTTATTAATGTGCGAATGAAGCCACGTGAAGAAAGATACAGGCTGAAATTAATTAATTTAAAATATATCGGTGGTATATAATATCAGACAGGTAAGGGCGCAACCGTGCTATTGTTTACATCGATTCCCACATATTTTTAAAGTTTAAATATTTGAGTTCGTTGCAGTCAAATTCCGTTGCCCGTGTTTCAACTGCTAGGGACGTCCAGGAAAATCTAAAAAACTAAGTCGCGTGCCTCCACCTCTTCCAAGCCGACTGGTAATCGTGGAATTAGTATACCAAAGCCCCCTTGTAATGTTATGGAGAACAATAACATAAAAATTATTATAAATAATAATGTAATAAAAATAACGGATAGAAAACATAGATAAAGATAAAGATTAGAATTATGAAATATAACACAGATAACAGGATGCTCCCCTTTTATATATTATATCTGTGATCTTTTTCTTTTTTCTGTTTTCTTTAGAAATAAACATCAGTAGTTAGAACTTTTAAGAAAAAGCAAAAACAAATATTGTACTATATTTTGTTATGAGGGAAGGCCTGCGCCAGTGAGGCGACTTCTATCGTAAGCGTTTAACTAGTGGTTAGGTTGTGCTTAAGTGAGGTTTTCTTAACATTTTTTTCGTAATAAGCCAAGTTAGTCGAAAACGATAAGTTTAGTTTTTGTTTTACTGCAGTGTATATAAAAGCAATAGAATATATAAGTTTTATAAATAAAAACTAATTAGCAGTTAAGTGGATAAGTAATGTTTTGTTAAACGGTAGCAGAAATAAAGGCTATTTTTATTTTTAGATAATATCAACCCTGTCTGGATTACGGAATATCAAGAGGTTCCCGACCCCTTTCATGCAAGAGGCGATGATTCATGAGTTCCTCTGAGCAGTTATCTTGTTTCAAAATAAGGTGTCACCGCTAAATACGTAACGCATCGCTGAGGTCGGTGCGGGTATGTTTTTTTTGCGTGTCAAGCCTTGGTATTATTATACCAATGAAAACTGGCGTAAAATTTTTGTTCATAGAATACTTATAATCTCAGACAAAAACTGCTGTTCGGCCTAAGTCGAGCACTACTCACTATTTTCCTAAGGTATCCCTTGGCCTCCACGAACAAGAGAGACAATATTCTATTGCCGGCATCCCACGTTTGGTAGTTTCAGCATTTAGTATTCAGTATGAATTTGAATACACTTGGATTATTATTATATATTTGTGCCGACTACTAAAACAACAATAAAAAATAATACAAACAAGAAAGAATGTTGGTCGAAAATATTTGTTTGCAAATATAAAACTGTTATTTTATTCCTACAGAAAATAAAAAAGCAGTTACGTCATTGCCCAAAATACTCGTAAATTAAATTTTTGGACACGTCAACTTGAAATAAGTCACGTATATATATTGGCTGAAAAATGAAATCGTTGCAAAAACCTTTGCAGCCGCCTAACAATGTTAACTTGTCAATTTACAAAAACGAATATAAATATTCTAACAAAATGGTTGGCATTTTATAGCATTTTTCGTAAAGAAAAACTATGTCGGTTTTGACAAATTTACTACTTATTAAACTGTTCTTTGAGCTTTTATCATCTAATTGGTGACAAAATAAATAGAAAATGGCTTTCCAAATCTATGATAGATGTTTATTCAAAGTTAGCAAAATCATGGTGTTCGGGACGCAGCAGTGTCATTGTTAGATGGGTTGGGCTTGCCTAGTACCTCTCAACTTTGGCAGATTCAAACATATTATTTCCTCTAAATGCAGCAGAGAATAATGGAGAGGTAATACTCTTGTAACCTTATAATTTTATAGCACGCCGTAGGGTCCGAAAGTAGAACGTTGCCCATCTCTCCTGCCCGTGGATGCAGTAAGAATCTGACAAGAGATACCTCCGGAAGAGCAGCAGCGTCTTTCCATGTACCAACATCCCGTATTGCGCTCACCAACCCGCCTGCCAAGCGTGGCGAGTATGACAACGACTCCCTCATGGTCTTGGAGATCCATGAGGGAGGCCTAGCAGTGGACGTGGACAGCAGTCCTAGAGTAGATGATGATGATGATGAATACAGTTTCTTGAACACCAAAAAAAAACAATAAAAATGCTCCACGACCAGGCATCGTATAAGATTATCTTCTAGAGAAGAGAATTAGAAAATATTGTTGTTCGGGTTGTGAGACACGTGTTGTGTGTAGCAAACACGACATGTACATACATATGTACGGGCGCAGGACACATCCAACTACCCACAAAGTGAAGGTGGTTTAAAAATATTTGATTTTCTTAACCCTTAAGCTGGACTGTCACCTATCATGCCTTACACCCGTAAGCTCACGAACTGTCATGTGGTCGCCACCTGATTTTTGCAGACTTTTACAAGAATGACGATAATACTGAAACTAACAGGAATTTTTACTTGAAATAAAAAGTAGGCTATTCTATCATAATACAGTTCTAAATTTCAACATAAAATTAATATGAATTATTATTATTTCATATTTTAAATTATTTTATAAAAAAAAACAAAACAAGACATGTTCATGGAAACATTTATTTTTTAAAAAATATACGACAATTTAGGAAAAATGAGGTATGCCTATTTTAATCTTGAATATAAAGTCCAAAAACCTATGTATCTAGTTTCACCCACCTATCACACGAAAACTTCAAAAATATATATTTTTGGTGGAACCGAATGTCTGATTTCAAAATGGTAGTGGTCGATACCAAAGACAGCAGACCACACATTTTATACATCAAATTAAAGAGCATATTAACCTCTCTTTCTTTCATATACAAACCCTCAATGGACAAAGCTAGATAGGAACACTAGAATGCACTTTTTGTTTTGTTGGTGTATGCGTATAGATTCATACGTTGTCGAGTCAACGGTAGTATCAAATTATGCGTCTGAATGTATACGTTATCGAGCTTAGGGGTTAACACACAAGTACAAACAAAAAGTCAAGAAAAAAATATACACCACATACATTTATTAATAAAACAAAACAAAATATTATCCTAAAAATATATAACGCTTACGGGTGATCAAGTGTATCTGGGGGCACGGCCAAGATGTGTCAGAAGAAGTGCAAGATCCTTATCTACATCAATATTTGATTTAATTTGAAAAACGTGATTAGTACATAAAGAAAGATTAACCATAAATACGTTCCCTGGAACAAATTTCCCCCGGTATTTCAAAAGGTTTCGGCATACGTGATTCGTACAGGAATGTTTTACAAATGTTAGTAAATATTGACGTCTCTGCTTTCTGTGCTCCGTGTAAATACCCAACAGGAGGCCTTCGCCTTGGACGTGACTGCCCACGGCTATGCGCCCCTAATAGCACTGATCTATTGAATCTCGTGCGATTGTGTGATCAATATTAGGTACTAGAATAGATTGCCTGTGTAGGTAAATGATGTTTGAATGCTGAATGCTGTTTGGTTATTATGAGCAATTATATCTGTTTATCGGTAAATATCATGATCACTAACTCTTATATCACAGTATATTTATGAAAACTTACTGTTTGCACACAAAAAAGAATAAATTTAGACTCATCCTATCCCAATCCCAATCCCATCCCATCATATCCAAAAGTCAATAAATCATTTATAGGAAAATGTATGCTTTTATGATGATCTACCCTCTGAGCCGACTGGACTATCGATCCATAGGTTTATTATTATAGGACTATTATTCATAGGTTTTATAAAAAACTAGCCGCTTTTTGGGGTTTCACCCGCATAGTTCCCGTTCCCGTGGGAATACGGGGATAAAATATAGCCTATATTCATCAAAAATAATGTAGGACTCTAATGGTAAAAAAAAAATTCAAATCGGTCCATTAGTTTCGGAGCCTATTCAATGCATACTAACAAACAATCAAATCTTTTCTTCTTTTTATTAGTGTAGATGTAGAAAAATATGAATCCATAGTTAATTATTTAAATGACATTGACACCTAGCCGGGTATTGCTCGGTTCAACCGCGATAAGGAAAGATGTCATCTTGCAATTATCCGAACTATCCAAAATCCTAGCAAATTTTTAATTTATTGAGCTTAATATTAAGACAAACACAGAAACACAGGTGACAATGAAAATAAATAAAAGAGTGAGGATTCTGTTTCGCATCTTTCTCTTTCTTGGAAATAAAAGTCTTCTAAAAAAGCAAATGAATTAAATTTTGAGGTTTTTTTCAATTTAAATGTGTTTTGTTTTGTAAATTTACTAATCTAGAACTTCTTTTCTCAAATGAATAAACACAAATTATTCACTTTGATATTGACCTTGAAAATCTTGAATGAATACGTACAGCTCTACGTTTCGCGCGTCCACTACACCGTGACAGCCGAGGGTGTGGCGGATTATATGAAGCAAAAGACTGTCCGCAACAAGAGAGTACTGAAGTTGCATTATCACTGTTATCACCCATCAGCTCCGTACTTTCATGAACGTTGGTTTTTTGCCGAAAGGAATCTTGTTTAGGAATCTCAGTGGATGCCTGACACTGGAATCTGCGCGCTCGTCACCACATCGGCGACGCGTTTTACTTATCGGTAAATACTGTTAAATACCTCCTTTACCAGTAAGGCCTTTTTGCATCTATTAGAGATGATTTATAAGACGTCAGAAACTGGTAATCATGCTGTACGGGACGCTGCAGTGCCTGGGACATTGTTCCTTTACCACATAAATTCTAATACGTACACTAGTAACGTAACACAGTTTTAACTAGCACGGGAGGTAATGTCTTGATGAATTCTCTGTATATTCATAGGAATACTAGAAATAATAATATACTAATACTATACTTAGTTAATGTTCTAATGAATTAATAATTATACTAATGAATACTTCTTAAACTATTTAACAGTTCTACTCGTAAATGAGTAACATAGTTGTAGCACTGCTAATTAATCTCGTGTGATTGTGTGATCAATATTTAATGCTTGAATAGATTGCCAGTGCACATGATATTAGCCGGTATTTGAAAGAGCAAATATTAAATTAATATTAATTGGACTGATCAAATCCCATCAAATAACATTTATTTTGCGAAACAGGAACAATTTATTTACATCACAGAACACAGTTATCAGCTCTGTGGGTTACAAACAGGACATGGTACATAGTAGTTTAATTTTAGCCATGATCTACTAATATCATGGTAAAGGTTTAGTCGTTTGGAAACTTGTTATCACAGACTCAGACGCTCAACTTATAACACCCGTCGTTTTTGTGTTACAAATGTTAAAGTCATAATACCTACTCCTTGTTTTTGCTTTGGGGGTTAAAATAGGTCCAACTTCAACGAAACTTTCATATAGGTATCGAACACACTAAAAACTCCCTAAAACACTAACTACCGTTAATGTACTACTACCAACAATTTCATTGCCTGTCGTTTAAAAGCCACCCGGCGCACTGTGAAAAACAAGAAATACCCAGTTGCATTTCAAATTAACCGGGGCGACCTTTTGGGTGAATACAAATTTAGCGAGTGGACGCAGTAAAAACTAAAAACGCTTGTGAAACAGGCAACGGCTAACCTCTTTGCGGCTCGAAGCGGGACGTCGCGTTTATTGGTACAATGAAATTAGCATAGTAATGAAAAATATTGGTCGACTCGCCGCGGCCGGGGCTTCTCCACACCCAATTTATCAGTGGTCGAGAATAAAACAGAATTACATAGCAGCCAGTGTTTACAGGCTATGCTGTGTCAGTAAATTAAGTGGTCGCTGTCACACGCTCGCGGTCTGGTATCGCCAGTTGTTAGTCGCCGGTTTATGGAAAAAATTGACAACTGCGCCGGGGCCTTACGTAAGCTTGTTAGTGTGATGAAGCGATTTCTACATGAGTAAATCACGGTGCATTATTTAGCTGTACACGCTTTTTGAAAGGATTGGAAGAGTAAACACAGTTAGCAATGGTAAAATTGTTATAACATAATAAATTTTAATGAATGTTAAATGAAGTTAATAGGTCATGTGGGGTATCATATGAAAGGTATTAATTTGCACATTAATAAACAGTTTTTAGTTTAGCTCTATAGTTTTCGACTTAAATACAAAAACGTTGAAAAAATAGCGTTCCCCTCTTTATTTCCGAAGTTTGCAGAGATAAACCCCTGAAACTCTGATTGCTAATAAGGAGTATATATAAAATTACAGGAAAATTATAACAAATCCTCTTATTTGCATAGTTTTTTAGAAATCATCGAAAGTGTAATCTATGTACATAAGGTTCCGCTATCAGACAAGAGATGGCGCTGTCAAGGTTCTCTAAAAAATATAAATCGCCTTTTCATATATTATATTGTATGAGGGCACGGAACCCTCGGTACGCGAGTCCGACTTGCTCTTATCCGGTTTATTTATTAGGGTAGGTACTACGCGTGCTACCTCACAGACACATGTTAATTTATTATAATATCAAGGCTAATCTATTTAGTAAATAAAATATCTTAAATATCCTTACTTTTCTCTTACCTACTCTTCTACTCGAATGACTACTCTACACGATGTCACTCGATCTGTCAAACTCAGGCGTTTATTTATTTGCTTTCACATTGTTTCTGCACGGTTAAATCTTGGCGTTAAACTTACAAGTTACAGCTTAAAGAAAATAGGCCTTTACATCTATTATTAATGCTGTAAGGGACGCTGCAGTGCCTGGGACATTGTTAGATGGATTGGACTTGCCAAGCACCTCCGAGGGGAATGGTCACGTCACCTACGCGAACCGACAAGCTAACCACCCAGCTTGTCGGTTCGCGTAGGTGACGTTGAAGTCCAGGTGGGGCCGTACCTTAAGTACTTAGGTCTCTTCTTGGATAGTCGCTGGGGCTTCATAGAGTACTTCAGCCGCTCCGTCCTAGATCGAGAAGGTAGTGGGTGCTTTGCACAGACTGCTACCCAATTTCGGGGACTAAGGGACCTATATGCGGGTACGCCACCTCTATGCGGGTGTCGTGCGGTCGATGGCACTCTACGGCGCCCGTCTGGTATAAAAGACTGACGGGTGTTAGGCGCTGCAGGGCTATGTTTAGTAGCCTGCAGCGTTTTATTGCCATCAGAATCGTTCGTGGTTACCGCACGATTTCGCATGAGGCAGTGACATTATTGGCGCCGCTCCCACCTATGTTAATCTATAACTTCCTCGTACTCCCGGAATTACATACTGCTGGGTAACAATATTTTTGCCAGCCTCTTCTGTCCTTTGCATTTAGCATCCAGGTGTGCCCAGCGACCATTGTTAGGCTTTAAATACCTCTATTATGTTATATGATGATACTTTATGTAAATAAAGCCTATTGCTCGAATACGAAAAAACATTTGCATCATTATTTCAGCCATATGATGTCTACTGTTGGTTACAGGCCATCATCATGAACTTCCAAGTATTGCAGCTGGAAGTGGCCCATCGCTGACCCGCGTTACTTACCAGGTCGTCCGCCCATCTTATTGGTGGACTTCCTACGCTGCGCTTGCCGGTCCGTGGCCAACTCAAAATTTTCGGCTCCATCGTCCATCTGTTCTTCGAGCTACATAAACTGCCCATTGGCACTTCAACGTACTTATCTGTAGACTTTTTATTATCTATATATATAAAATGATTTTTCGTACTCTACCTTTGACAGAAATCACATTATACAGAAATACAGTAATACCGAAGTACGGAAATATTCATTTGATTGGTAAAATCAATTTACAGGTCGATACATAAACTAGGTAGAGATACCATAAAACCACCTTTTAATCAAATTTTTGAGGAACTCGGTGACGCAGTTATGTAGTGTCTAGCATTCATCATCATCATCATTTCAGCCGTAAGACGTCCACTACTGAACACAGGCCTCCCTCATGGATCTTCATGAGGGGTAGTTGCCATACTCACCACGCTTGGCAGGCGGGTTGGCGAGCGCAGTACGGGATGTTGATACACGGAAAGACGCTGCTGCCCATCTTCCGGAGGTGTCCCTAAGCAGGCTCTTACTGCTTCCACGGGTATGAGGGGAGGGGTAACATTCTACTGCCGGTACCCCACGGCCAGTCTAGCATTATTTAAATAGAATTATAAGTAACAATTCAAATTTATTGTAATACAAGTTTTCCCAACGATTATAGGTCTCGTAATTTTGCTTTACACTACACTACATATTCAAAAGTTCTTTGTGTATTTTACACGAATAGGTAAATCCGGAATATATAAAAATTTTGCTGCGGTCTTACATTATTCATAGCTTCGGGCCATCCCGCCGACTCAACTAAAGAGCTTTGTGCATTAAACTGCCGTTTCTTTAGAACTATATATAAAAATGTGTCTTACGTAATTTATGTCACTCGCTGGTCAAAAGTGAGAAAAATAAATTAACTTTTTATTGTACGTACAAAATAAATACCACAAAAAAATACTAACACACAAGAGGCGATCATTTCGCTATAAATACATTTATAATATAAATTCTGTATTTATATGTATAACCTATATAATATATTTTCTTCAAATATTTATGTAGGTTACATGAACATATATTAAGTATTTAAATATAGGTACATATTATAAGTAACATTAAGATAATATAAAAGCAGTCTACGACGAGGACAAGTAATAATGACAGTGTACCTTAGATTTCAAAGTAGCCAAAGATTTTGACGATCTTATTAGAAGATCGATCTTAAAGAGTTACTAGAATGATGAGTTATTTGATAATTTATCAATTGGTGCCTATATAATTATAGTTTTTTTTATTGTACGTACTTATATTTTAACCCATTTTCAATATGATAGATAAAAACATGAAACTCCTCATATCTTAAAAGATGAAATCGAAAATTTTCATAAGTGTTTTAATTGCCTTACTATTAGCATTACATAATTTAGGCGGTATCGAAACATTATAATAGAATCGAGAGTGTTATCAACATAATTATATCCTTTACACTCATCATCATCATCATCATTCATTATTTCAGCCGTTAAACGTCCACTACTGAACACAGGCCTCCCTCATGGATCTCCATGAGGGGTAGTTGCCATACTCACCACGCTTGGAAGACGGGTTGGTGAGCGCAGTACGGGATGTTTTGATACACGGAAAGACGCTGCTGCCTATCTTCCAGAGGTAATCCTTAGCAGGCTCTTACTGCATCCATGGGCAAGAGAGGAGGGGCAACATTCTACTGCCGGTGCCCCACCTACCATCCTTTACACTAATTCTCTTTAAATGTCCAGGAACGTCAAGCATTATTAAACTTGTTCAAGAAACAACAACGGACTCAAAGGACTGCGTGCTTTATTTTTATTTAATTATAAAGCAAAGGGAGACTTTTACTTTACACTAAGAAAGATTTGAACCTTTTATTAAACTAGTTGTGCGCCCCGAACATAGAACGAGCGAGACTTACATTTTTAATGAAGTCCCATTGCATTTGAACTTGATTTTAAGTAGCGATTTGGAATAGATTGCTGAAATTATCCAAAATCAATCCTCAGATAAAAATAATACTGAAAGTTCTATATCTGAAAAAGACCCCATTTATCAAATTCAAATTTAAATTTCATCAAAGTGGGATCGTCCGTTCAGGAAATAACCTCGGACAAAGAAAATCGATGAAACCCTTTTATCTCAAGAACTATCACATAAATCAAAATTCCCCCACTTCAATCAATTTGTATTGATGTAATCTCCTTTTTGTTTTAAATTTCATGAAAATCTAATTATCCGTTCAAGAGTTATCCTAGGACAAAAATTGCGGACATACATATGTACATACAAACACTCAGTCATAACGCCAGTTGCTACTAAGAACATCGTTCGCTTCGCTCGCTCGTTCGATAATATACCATACATCATATTATAAGGTAAGGTATATTGACGAGCTCTGTGGCGCAGCGGGCGAAGGTCCGCCTGCGCCGCAAGGGGTTGCGGGTTCGATTCCCGCCTCGGGACAAATGTCTGTACGATCTGCAGATATTTGTTCAGGGTGTTCTGGGTGTTTTTCTATATATAATAAAAATATCTATCTATGTAGCATAATGTATTAAGTATATCAGTCATCTAGTACCCATAACACAAGCTCTGCTTAGCTTGGGGCTAGATGATGCTGTGTGATTTGTCCGGTATTATTTATTTATTTATAATGTAAGCCGTGTTGGTGGTGTTGCACGTACCCCCGACTTTACGAAGGTGGTCGACGGGTTCAATACCAACCGTGACCCAATAGATTACATTGTTGTTTCAGCCGTAAAACGTCCACTACTGAACACAGGCCTCGCTCATGAAGGGGTATATGCCATACTCACCACGCTTGGCAGGCGGGTTGGCGAGCGTAGTACAGGATGTTGGTACACGGAAAGACGCTGCTGCCCATCTTCCGGAGGTAACCCTTAGCAGGCTCTTACTGCATCCATGTGAGAGGAGGGGTAACATTCTACTGCCGGCACCCCACGGCGATTTGACGATTACATTAAACACGTGATGTAATGGTCATAGAAAACATTCTTAGGCAACCCGCGGCCTCAGAATACAGTTTGTTCTGTATTCTGAGCCCGCGGCTTAGTCAGCCTCAGACGTATGACCTGTTTGTTCCTCTGACTAATAGTCGACTACGCAGTATAGATCATCTATAATTGAGGGGTCAATCTCTCAATATTATAAAGAGGAAAGATTAGTGTTTTGTATGTTTGTACTGTAACGAATAAACTCAAAAACTACTGGACCGGTTTTCAAAATTCTTTCACCATTAGAAAACTAATTACCGCTGAGTAACATTAGTTATATTTTATCCCCGTATTTCTACTAACGCGAACGGGAACTACGTGGGTGAAACCACGAAATGCGGCTAGTGTTAACAACATTCAACATCTAAATGGTGGTGCTGTTTGAGATATCTGAAATATCATATTTCTTACTGTTTGCCGAGCTATTATATTATGTTCTTAGCCACAAGTAAAACTAGTTTTGCTTTAATCACGAAAACGTGGTAAAATATAATTTGTTTTAAAGCTCAGTTGTGGTAACCGCATGACTAAAGCCGCAGGCGAAAAGCTAGTTACTGAATAAAATGTTGGGTACAATTAACAAGTGAAGTGCTCATAACACTCTAGTTGAGTAGCGTTAGTAGCTTGATAAGTGCTTTAATACGTAGACAAGAGCTTGAAGTGGAGTCAGCAAAATGAACGGAGTCTCGTTTTACACTTTAAATACACCCATAATAGGGTTCAAACTTTTAGAAACGCATATTTACATACTCAATTTTCAAACTGCCTATTTTACTTGCAGTAAACTAAATAATTCGTCAGGTGATTCGTTTCTTTTATACAACCATCTAATTTTACATTCAAAACAAAACCCAAGGCAGGGGTAGAGTGTGATAATACGGCATTTATTGAGCGGGGAATTACATTTTTATGGCAGCACAACCTTACTCATATTCGGCCAACTTATTCATAGCCTCCACCCGTAAAACAATGCATCGAGGTCAAACACCATAAACTTCCACATAATATTTTAGATCACGCAACCCTTAGCTTCTCGGCACTCTTATCGCTCTAAAGCAGAATCAATTCTGAGTAAAATCTTAAAAGTCACGTTCTGGAGCGTCTTGACGCATAATCCGCAGGTATCTGCGTACTTTTAATGAATGAGCTTCATAAAAGCTTTTTGGTTTATTGTAAACAAGGTAAGAATTCATTAGCCGCTTAAGTAACGTCGGCCCCTTGTACGTGACTCCGAGGTGATAAAACGAAGTCTAAGGACTTGTCACGTGCTTAAATTGCTAAAAGAAATTTTCTGCTAGCTTCGAAAAAGATTAGACGCGGGATGTATTTCGAAATGTTGTTATCATCGATTAAGGGCTTCGCTACTTAGTCCTTGCTGTATTGCATGACGTCAACTTGACATTATTATCTCGTAGGGGGTAGTAAGGGCCACATTACCTAGTCCTTAATCGCGATCAGTCTTGAGCTTCACAATTCACTCCATATATTATTTCAATATACGACGCTTTTGAAGCCTGGTTTTTCGGGGAAGGCCACGCTACTTTTCCTTAAAGGATTCCAGATTAAAGCTTGTCTTGGTATGTAATTGGAATCTCTTCGGAGCCCGTAAACAACAATTCCTCTTCATTTGCCGTACTTAATTTGATGGTCCATTGGGCACTTTTAATAGGTCTCTATTATAAATTATCGGTGCAGTAGACACTGAGAATGCGATGACAGCGTTTGACAAAGACTTTTGCTACATATGTTTTTTGTGATGACGAGTAATAATTCTGTCGATTGCTTCACGGCACCTTGTCGTGCGCCACGCCACAGCAAGTCACACTTCATTTCGAGAACAGTACCCGAACACCGAACATTTTCCCCCATAAATAAACGGGTAATCTTTTCCGCCTGGCTCAAATTGAATTTATAGTCAACAAAGCTGTTTCCTGGAGACCACGAAAAGATAAACTGAGATTTGCCAGGGAGCAATTAAAACTTTACCTTAGAACTAAGTTCGTTAGCGGGCTAGTGTTTCCCGAGGAGGGATTATAAACGCAGTAGAGAAATATGTCTGTTCTTACTTTTGAAAGCGCCCCGGATCGAAGCGGCCAACTGGTAAATTAAAGTCAAGAATTACAACACTAATGAAAGTGTCTCGTGTAGATTTACGCCCTCAACGCCAGAAGACCCTTAACTTAAGTATCAATTTAAGCACAATTGGACTCGCTGTTATGACTTATTTTGTACCTAGCTATTAATACGAGTTTAGGATAATAATAATGTTGGCTTTTTAATTAGGTTATCTTAAAGAAATGAATAACTTTATCAAAAATTTTACGGTTCCAGAGGGACTCGAACCCGCGTCCGTCAAATCGATACTCGACGCTTCTTTAAGCTGGAAGTGCTTTGACCGCTAAGCTACAGAACCCATCTTCAAATCCCTCCGGAACCGTAAAATTTTTGATAAGATTTCTTTGAAAATGTTCTACCTAAGTGTATAGTTTGTTATTTTTATAGTGTTTAACCACTATAAAAATAACAAACTATAGGTTATCTTACCATGATGCTTTCATCGACATTATTTTTTTTTTTGATACTTATAGTTCTTGACCGGTACGTACAAAGACTTGAGCGTCATTCCAAAAAATATTTTCTATTAAATTTTGTGAAAAATCGGTACCTAAATCAGTTATTTCTTGGTAACGTGCTAAGACTGTATAGTCGTCAAGAAAAACTACTAATCTATCAAAACTCACTGAAACAAAAGCAAAGCATTTAGAGGTGTTAACAGTTAGTCTTTTTTAGACTTTCGCTATCAGGACACAATGTATAACATACATTAACCGTCTATATTACGCTTTATTCACCTTTATTTGCGACAGGATTGCACTTGGTAGCGGGAAAAATTATCAAGTTTATAAAGGTAAAAACGCAATAAATACCCGGTTAAATATGTGTTATCAATGTGCTTACCGATTGTTGACTTAGTTACCTAGGTGATTCCATTCATACATGTAGTTATAAATATGTGTTTGCAAAAGAGGTTTTAAGAGGTACTAGATTTTAAGAGGACCTGGCACTTTTAAAGTCCTGACACCCGAGACATCTCGTGGAGCTAAACCCAGGATGCCCCGTAATTTTACTACAAAAATATAAGCTAATTTATTTTTCATATCATATGCATGTTTATGATATGATAGGTGTGTCGGAATAAAATTGGATTCGCAATTTGCACGTGTGTTTTCGCATCCATATGAATTTCTCATCTATATTTGTCTTGCAGTAGACTGATACAGCCCAGACTATTGATTTATTTGATGGAATTGAGTATTTATAGGTAGTATTGGTAGCAATCCTTTGATATCAGTACATGCAATTATCGTAAACTTTAAATCTAGACACGCGGCAGTTCTGATGACAAAAAAATTATGTATGTTCAGTATCATTTCTATTGTTATATTGTCATATTGTTCGCGTGTATGTGACCACTAAATGGTGTCATGTCTGGTGTCCATGTTTACAATATGGAACAAAAAATCCTTAGAAATACGTGAACTTTGTCTTTGCCAAAATATATTTTGTTTACTCTTCATACAAGATAACCGATGATTAGTTCAGATTAATAGTATTTTTTTTAATTGGGTGAACAGAACTTATTAAACTAATAAATACTAGCGACCCAACCCTGCTTCGCACGTACACCTTTGTGAAGCGGCGTAGGGTCCCTAGTATTTACAAGTTTAATAAGTGGGTCTCTGTACTTATATAAACAGTAAACTCTGTATCCAAAATAATAAGTTCTGTTCGCCCAATTGGAAAAAACTAGGTACTTCAGTTGGTTTAAAACCCGATTTTGACATAGGAGTTTAAATAATTAGAAAACCCAGACTTTAACATACGAGAAGTCCCGGGCCCCATAGCCAGTTAGCAAACTAGGTAGTTGTAGTTCCATACGGCCATTGTCGGCACGTGCTAGCCGATTCTCTACACTTTAAAATGTCCATTGCCGTCGTCGTTAAACTTACTTACAAGTATCTACGTAGGTTTAATGAAATCTTAAACGTCTTTAAGCTTGGCTGTAGATACCAGAGGATAAACGGTAAAATCTGTATTTATAATTTGCAAAAGTAATAAATAAAATAACTACAGGTGATTGACTACAGCATTTTTCTACAGTACACTAGTGTGTCCCATTTAGTCTGTCTGCACTTCAAAGTTCAAAAGTTTTAAGAGCTACCGCACCAAATACAGTCCTATAAACACACACATGATAGTGGTCAAAGCATCCCTTCTTTTGCGTCGAGGAGAACAAACACTACACTTTGACATGGATCGATCAAATCGTTATCACAACTTAAAGAAACTTCACAACAGGTAGGAAAATTATATGCACTTATTCTCCTTATTACAAGTAATATGCAATTCTTTCAGACTACTTAACTAGATGAAGCAAATTTCACTTTCTCCCTCTCTATGATAGAAGGAATAATGGTAAAGTGGACTGTCCAGAACTGCTGGAACTGCTAGGGTTACGCACTAACAGGGCTGCATTGAGTAACCCCAACACGTTACACGTACCGCGCGAGTTTACCACAAACTATAGGCAAAATGCATTCAATAACAGATCATGTAATTCTTTCAATAATCTAACAAAGGCAAACATAGTCATCGACATTTTTAATTTCTCAATATTAAAATTAAAACGAATACTTAACGACAGATCGTTTAACTTAGACAGCGATGCACCTGTCTATATGATATGTAGGTGAATCTAATCTAATCTAATCAGCCTGTAGGATCCCACTGCTGGGCAAAGGCCTCCCTTCCCTCTCTCCATACTTCCCGGTCCAAGGCGTTAGGTGAAGCATAATTTTATTTGTTCCGTTATTTTTTACCATATGTTATTTAGCTTTTCTTTTAGTGGTGGTGATTGTCATCTACTGACCTTTTCTTAACTTTTTAATTTCTTTACACGCCTTTATCTGTGGAACCTTTTAACTAGCCATCAGAATGTTAACGTAATAAATTCACGTTATTGTCAACCTGCATTAGTTCTTAAACATAGCTGTAAGTTTTCTTAAAATTGTTAAAATAACAATACCAAATTTGAGTCCTATCAAATTACCATGGGGTGCCAGCACTAGAATGTTACCCCTCCTCTCATGCCTGTGCAGTGAAGGCCTTCTAAGGGATATCTTCGGAAGATGGGCAGCAGCGTCTTTCCGTGTATCAACATCCCATACTGCGCTCGCCAACCCGCCGGCCAAGCGTGGCGAGTATGGCAACTACCCCTCATGGAGATCCATTAGGGAGGCCTGTGTTCAGTAGTGGACGTTTTACGGCTGAAATGATGATGATCATGAGTCCAATCAAACGTCAGGAAGTGGTTATTATTTGACTTCCAAAATTCGACCCACACTAACTAAAGGGCAGCTTAAATTAAAGCTTCATTTGTTGATTTAGGCGTGATTTTGCGGAAATTCATTATAATAACTAAATGAACAATCTATATCAGATAAACACTTGAAAAAACACTGAAAAAAAATCGACACGTGTTTCGCCTTTAAACAAGGCATCTCATAAAGATACCTACAAAATATTTGTTGTTCATTTAGATATTAAATAAAAGCTTGTAAAAAACAAAACAATTAGATCCGTCCAAGCTTTATCCGCACTCAGAGAAACTACAGAGCAGGTAAGAGCAATTGTTAGCACGTGTTCTCCTTATTACAAGACGCAAGGGACGAACCCGCCAAAGAAAAGATGACGTTAGTGTTTTATGTAAATGTTTCCCTACGTGGGACGTTGGTGGCTGTTTTTAGAGCTGAATTATACTGAGAACCTATTCAGCAGTTTCTGATTCGGAGCCGAAATGGGTCATTTTATTTATGAATGCGATGCCTGAGGCGAGTTGTAAGCGGGTCGCACCTATTTGTCGATAAGTTGATGCGTCGTTTTGCATTTTGCCCGGATAAAACTGGATGATTAAGTAGTGGTGGTTTTTGTTGGAGCTCTTTCTTTTTCCATGTAAAAACTACAATCTCTCACCTCAGCCGTAGGAATGTTGTCGACGCCAACTGCTTTACACAGGAATTTCTCATGGAATCTCCGAGATCATGAGGGGGTTTTGGCCATACTCACCACGCTTGACAGGTGGGTGGGCAAGCGCTGTACGGGATGTTGATACACGGAAATACGATGCCGCCCGCCTTCCAGAGGTATCGCTTGGCAGATTATTAGTGCATATAAGGGAGAGAAGGAGCAACATTCTACTCTTGGCACTCCACGGCAAGTAAAAACTATGAGTTCATCAATGCTGTTTTTCAAAAAAATTATAAACCTCATATTTTTTTAACGATTTCGCCAGGTTTAAAACCTGCAGTCAAAACGACACTCGACTCGTACTAAAGCCGCTAAGTTACGAAACCCTGACGTGCTCGGCACACTTGCTAAGTAAGACCTAAGATGGAGGTTAAATTTGTTAAACTTATTACTTTCCTTGAAATGTTCTACCGAAGAGTGGTTAAACGAATTAGAAAATGAAAAACTATAAGATTATATATTTTAGGAAGGTTCTAACTTAGCCAATTATTTTTTCAGTCAAATAAGAGGTCAAAAGTTTAGCACCAAGTTGGAATGAAAGAAGGTAATTCAGACTAAATCATCACAGACATAATATGACCATCAAAGAAATTAAAAAAAACTTGTAAGATGAAAGGGCTTCAAGCTTATCTAATTGTAAAGTCACACACGTTTTGTAAAAATAATCTAGAAAATGGTTGTGAACTTAAACCATCAAACCATTATCTATAAAAGTGGATCCCATAATATAAAACAGTCTTTTTTTTCTCAAGCTCACCTTGCTAGATACTTCGAATAATTCAAAGGAAAATTCGGATTAAAAACCACCAGTGGAGAGTTCTTGAATTTATTTTGCACGACGAAATTGCTCGCGGTTGGCCTTCCTTCCGCACTGGCTTCCTTGTACCTACAGAGATATAAATAGCATGAAACTCCTCCAAGCCACCTCAATTTCATGAATTTTTGTAGCTTCATATTCTGACAAATAGTTAACTGTGCCACCTTGCACCGGAATTGGTTTCTCCTGAGGAACGTACGGTGGTACGAAAGCGTCATTTCAAATATGTTTTGATTAATTTTGTTGCTTCCGTCGTAAATAGAAATGAGTTGCAAACTTGCTTTTGTCAGACCAGTGACTTAATAACTACTGACACAAAAAGAGGGGTGCTATAAGTTTGACTGCTGTTTATGCATGTGTTTGTTGTAACTCTTAAACAAAAGGACCGATTCGATTTGATACAGATTTTTGTATTTATAAGCAGGTTTTCTGGTGGTGTTTCTTAAACATGTTTAATGAAAATCGGTTCAAACGTTTACAAGATATGGGGGTTGAAAGTGGGAATGAATGAATGTTTCCAAAAATACTCAAGTTTGGTATCAAATGAAAGGAAATAATGTGCAGAATGCAAATCTGAAAGTAACATAGAAATCGGTTGAGCTATATACAAGTATGGGGGGTGAATGTATAAACAATCGACAACTACATCAAACTTTAACCAAATAGTTGAAGGGACTGGCAAACTTCCAAGGCATAAACTGCCATGCTCAAAGAAAATGTAGAAAAATATATCCGTACACGGAAATAAGCAGCAATTCATCTTCACGCGACATTCATTCATGCACCCCACTCATTAGCCGCCTCCTCGCGTCATAGACTACGGATTGATGTCATCATAAGATTTTTTTCCCTTTAGTTGTATTTTTTCAAAGCTCAAATGAGCGTTATAACAAATGTTATGAACATGATATTTTTCAGGACGCAAACATCATTTCGGAGGCAGTTTTTGGAGGGTCGCGCGTGTTTTACCGTTATTCTTTTGTCCGTGTTTTTGAGGACCGTACGTTATTTATCGAATAGAATTATGTAAGAATATCGCGATATTATATTTTGCCTTACCAAGTACCCTTAATACTTTTTTTTTCTGTCGCACTAAAATTATTGTCGTCGCGTTTTATTATAAGCTTACTGTCGTTATAGACTGAAGTTGAATAAATTTTCATGGGATTAACGATAACCCTTTATGAAAAAAAAGCACCAAATACTTTCAATTCTCGAATAAGTGTACTAGAAGATGTGACCCAAGCACTCGACCCAGAGAGTTACTTTCAACTTTGTCATGATGAAAATAATGTATAAAATGACATAGTAACAGTAAAACCCCCGGTGAGCGCTGGCTCTAGCCGTTAATGTCGCCGTAATTCTGACATCACAATAAAACCCCCAAGCACTTGGCACACATGAAACGCTACCAAATTAGGCGGATAATGACGTCCACGATAACGTTACGAATGCCAATGATTTATAGTCCGCGCCTGCGTGATTGTCGGACGTGATGGGCCCACTGATTATTGATGAGGCTGATTGCGCTGTCATAACTGATATGCGAACGGTTTTAATTAGCGAACAATATTGATTGTAGTTTTGAAAGGCCCTAACATAGGCAACAATTGGCAGCGATGTGACTTGAAGTGCTTTACGTTGTCGATAGTTTGATGAGTACGCTGCCGTGTTGATTGTGGTAATGAACAGGTTTAGTATCAGGATAATCATAGGCATGATGACAGGTTTTAAAAATCTAAATTGTATTTGGTTGGTCAGTAAGTTATTACAGAAATAATATACCTACATATATTATTTGCTTTTCAAAATCATTAAACAAAACTTGATGACCTTATTGAAGTTTAGGAGTAGTTTATGGGGCTTGTAACGTCAAAACAAGCCATAAACTGGACGTGACGTCACACAAAATTTTAATAATATAATGTAAAGTAAGGCCATGACATCTATTACAGATGAATTATACAGCGTCAGCAACTGATATTTATGCTCAGGACGCTGCAGTGCCAGGGACATTGTTAGATGGATAAGACATAGTATATCGCCTTTTCTTTTGATTACATTTAAAAAGAAAATATATGTATCCAATAGTTTTTGTTAATACATATGACGGACCAAAAAAAAAACTTTGTCATCTAGACTTTAATTTTCTCATTCATATTAAAAAAATATATATTCTTATTTTGATTGCAGGGGGGCGGATAGGGGATATCAATTTTTTTAAGTGAAGTTACTAGGCCGTGTGGGGTATCATATGAAAGGTATTCATTTGCACATTAATAAACCGTTTTTATTTATTCGTTAACCCGAATCGTTTTTGAGAAATTTACAAAAATGTTGAAAAAATTACCGTTATGTTTTAATTTTAGAATTCTATGTTTAATGGTTATTGAAAAATACTTGTTTTACAATGATGAAATCTTGTAGTACCCGGTCTTAATTATTTACTTAACTGTATTTGTGAACCACGGGTAACTATGGTTCTTATTAACGATTGTTTTTAAAGGCGCATGGACATCAAACAAAAATAGATATAATAATCATATCAATAATCAGTTATTTTTTTGTTAATTATTATCATTCCATTGAAAAACAAGATAATTAAGATAGGAACCTATTTGTTTAGCGGTGGTGGAAATTATCATATTTTTTGTTACTTATTTAGTTTTATCTGTCAATTTGTTATTTGATTTTAAAATGAAATGGTAAAAGTTTTATAAAAAAAATTGCTAGTCTTTCTCTTGTTGCAACTGTCTTCCTGTAGTTGGTGTTAAATTAATGCTGACGCCGAAATATTACAAAATAAAAAACCTTTTCTGCTTGAAATAAATTTTGTGAAAGTACCTGAGGAAGGTAACATTTCGCACTTATTACACACTACACTACTACGGTACTACCTTACAGACTATATTTGTACTTATACCCTGAATGCTATAAACAACACGTAAGATTATAGGAATGAAAAATGCAGTCAAATTTTAATTCTGATAGAATTCGAACCCGCACGTTGAGAAATAATTACTTGAATGTTTAAATAACAATAGCTTTTTTTATTTAGTTTAGTTATAATAATTGGTTAAATTACTATGGTAAAATGCGGACTGAGGAGAGCCGCCTGCATACAAACTAACGTGAAAAAAGAATTTCGCTATTCACGTTTAAAAAAAAATTGGTATTTTTTTTAAATCCAAACATCATTTTGAAAACCGTGTATAGACTTATATGAACATAAATTTAAGAGTAGGCCGACATCGGTTTCGTTCACCTAAAAATTTCGCAATTTACAAAAAATCACGTTTGTTGTATATAGAGGTATACCCTTATATATTTATTTTATTCTGTATATTTTGTTGTTATAGCCGTATTAGAAATACATAATCTGTGAAAATTTCAAATGTCTAGCTATCACGGTTCTTGAGGTACAGCCTGGTGACAGACAGACAGACAGACAGTCAGCGGAGTCTTAGTAATGGGGTCCATTTTGTACCCATTGGGTAAGGAACCCTAAAAAATATAAAAATATTAAGACATAAAATATAAATTCCAAATGTTTTGTAATTTCGGAAATAACTTGAAATCTCTGACAATGCGTCGTTAAGCTTCAAGTTTACTTATCTGTCCGTATTCGACAACTTCAAAGAAAACAAACGTCTAATGTGAGTGAAGAGACATAAAAGCGCCAATCAGTATAAAATAAAACAAGCAGGTGCAAAAAAACTTTATTACGAATCTCTGAAGCAAGTGCCGCTGGTTATAAGCGAAAATCCGTTGAGGCTGTATTCTCTATGAATTTATAGTGGCACAAGAAACTGCAGGAAGGAAGCTTGGCTTGGATTTTTGCAGTTAAAAGAGCAATATAGTGTTTTACAGCGTCAGCTCAGGTAGTATACTCGTATAATTGCAATAAAACTTGAAACCTTAAAACTAACTGCTGTTTTGCAATAAATAAATAAATAATTCTAGTACATCAGTATTTTTCGACATTCAATCTGAAGGTCGTGAAATCGATACAGGGGGGGGGGAACACCAATGGATTTTTATTTCTTTAATAAATTACGTACTCATTCTTAAGATGCCTGTAAACGGGCTACATAAAATGCAATTTCTTGCTGAAATTGTATAGCCGCCAAGTTGCTGATTATATCGCTCAATACAGTGCAATACTTGCTGTGTAGTCCGGCGATGTTGCCAAAATATTTCAAGTTCTTGCAAGTATTTATGTCTAGCCGGCTAGAATTGCACATGATTTATCCCGCTTTGAATTTAGTGCAATATCGCCGTATATTGTGTCTCTGCTCTGACGTATAGGTAGGTGCATCTCTTTTCCCTCGCTCGCCACTTTCCTTCGTCGACCGAGACACGTTCTCGGTTTGCCCGTTGACGAGCTCACCGCCGCTAACCCGGAGGTGACGTCAACCCGTCCCACATTAGCTGCTAGGTACACCTTAAATAACCGGTCCCGCCGGCGGGGCCGAAGAATACACTCTTCCGTCTTAAGGTGCAGTTTTGCAGCCAGGACGTTAACCATCATTACACATAAAAATCTGGCAACAGTCCAAGCCGTGGCTCGAACCTAAGTGGTTGAGCTTGTTGCCCCATCCTGACTTTTGCGGCTGGGCGCCCTCTGCGCTCGCCATAGTCCAGTAACGTTGTCATGGCCATCTGCGGTCAACAACATATTCTTAATTCTTTATTGTACACATTGCAAATACACAGACAAAAGTTTAAATAAATGACTTATATTTGTGACACGTCTGCCGGATGTCAGGTGATTTGTGGGCAAAGAACACCACGGAGTGGATACCACCTAATGCACGCCGGGGACGTGGAAGGCCCAGAAGAAGATAGCGCGATGAGCTAGACACCAATCTATAGAAATGGCTGAAAAATAAAATAAATAAATAATTAATATTAAAGATATGACGTGTCTTTTAGTGCTGTCAACATTAAATAAGGACCATTCGAATCTGCAATTTTTAACTGAACCTTAATTTAAAACAAAAGGAGGAGGTTTGTTAACTCAGAACTCTGTTGTTTATTAACCGACTTGGGAAATTCTTTTTGAGTTCGAAGAGATAGATACACTTTAAATTAGGTCCCATTTATTTAAAACTTAGTTCTCATAATGAAACCCACGAGGAATCGAGGGAACTCCTTAAATGTTGTAGACATTAAAGCTATTTCGGCATATATAGCTCAAGGTTAAGCTTTTGCATTTAGAAAGAAAGATTTGGTGAAGTGGATCTGATGAAGAAGACCACAGATGGTTATCAAAACTCTTATAACAAAAAGCACGGGTGACGACATCGAAAGATGGCTTAGATAATATATTCCTATCCATTAATCATCATACTTACCTACACATCATCATAATCATCATCACCTTCTGGGTTATTGGAATTAAATAATGTTGTAGTGTGCATATATATATATATATAGCCGTGGGGTGTCGGCAGTAGAATGTCTCCTTTCTTACCCATGGATGCAGTAAGAGCCTGCTAAGGGATACCTGCGGAAGATGGGCAGCAGCATCTATCCGTTCATCAACATCCCGTACTGCGCTCGCCAATCCGCCTGCCAAGCGTGGTGAGTATGGCAACTTCCCCTCATAGAGATCCATGAGAAAAAAAAATAGTGTGTATAGTAGAAAAATTGTTGCCGCAATCCGGTTTTAAAATACCTATTCAACGATACCCTGCACAATGGGAAAATTAGGAAAAAGTTTATCCCTATCTAAAAATTTCCCAAAATGGTAAAAAGGAACTCTTATGGTGTGACTTTGTCTGTCCTTCTGTCTGTCACAAATGGATATCTGGAGAACTACTGATGCTATCGACTTGAAATTTGAAATGGTATAAGATAACGCTTATTCACTAATATGGAATATATAAAAATGTTAAAAAGTCTTGTTATGACTGCTAGGGGAGAAAAGGGGTCTCAAAAATTGAAGTGAAGTCATGTGGGGTTTCTTATGAAAGGTATTCATTTGCACATTAGTTAACAATTTTTTTTATTTTTCCTTTAAGCCGCTTCGTTTCTGAGTTTATTACAAAAATCTTGAAAAAATACCGTCTCCACCCCTTTATCTCCGAAGTTGGCGACGAAATATGACAATATAATATATCTGATAGCGGTACTCATGTACATTTTTGAAACTCCTGAAACTTTTATAGCTATTAGAAGTGTATGTAAAGATTACAGGAAAATTATAACGAGTTCTCTAATTTTCAAGGTTTTTAGAAATCATCGAAAGTTTAAAAAATGTACATGAGTTCTCCTATCAGACGGAGATGGCACTGTCCACCCTTTCGCCTTTATCATAATTAATGTATGATGGCACGGAACCCTCGGTGAGCGAGTCCGACTCGCACTTGGCCGGTTTTATTTAGATAGGTACTGGTTTTTTTTTAAATAAATCTCTTAACCCAGAGTGCCGGCAAAGACCTCCTCTAGCTCTTTTCAATGTCATCTATCTAATGTAATTTTCCAGAAGATTTTGTTTAATGTTAATGTTTTTATTTCGACTCTTATTGCAAAGAGCCGTAGTAGCAAACAACGACCATATCACAAATAATTCTGTATATTCCCAAACATATGACTTGTACCTACAAAATCCTAGACATATACCTCAAGCTACTCTTGACTTCGAATAGAGATAATTTAAAACAAATTAGTTACAGCACGGAGGGTTGAATCAAACGGAGTATTTACGTCAAACGCCGACGAAGCGCGCCGAAAAGACGTGACTGAAATACACTCGTACAATATGCAGCTATATAAACGTTCATATAAAGGTACTTATAAACTTGACTGCGGGCTTGTAATGAGGTGCTTTGGTTTTTTAAGAACTGAGTAACAATAGAGGTTGACACATGAAGCCTGTACCTATAATTAAGGGATTAGTTAAAGAAAATAAAACTTTTCAAGCGAGTCGGACTGGCACAAGAGTTCCGTAGTATCAAACAATGATAATTATTTTGTAAAAGGAGGTCTATATGTGTTTAAGACCTTTAAGGCGCCATCTCTTATCTGATAGTGGAACTTAAAACATTTGATGTTTTTTTAAATATATAATAATATAATTATAAATCCTCATAGCATTCGCAAACAAATGACCTACCACAAACAATTCCGTATGTTTGTACCTACAAAACCCTAGGCATATTCCTCATCTACCCGTGACTTAGGTCTAAGATAGTTAACAACAAATTAAGTCGACATAAAATCATATAATCCTTTTGATTCTAGTAAGGAGGGTAGAATCAATCGAAGTATTTAACGTCAACGCCGACAATGCGCACCGAAAAGACGTGACTGAATTACACTTATACAATAGGAACTCTATAAATGTACATATAAAGTTAAGTGCGGGCTTTTTTACTACATACTTTTGTGGTGTTTAAATAAACCTCGGTTTTATGAACTGAGTGATAGAAGAGGTGAACACATAAAGGCTATATATGTGCTAATGTAAAAGGAAATATAAAAAAAAATTCGCGCTACGGTGGTTTTTTAACGCAAGCTTTTATACAAATAATTATATAAAAACAATTGTATTTTGAAATGTAAACTTACCCTAAACGGTGCTATTAACCCGATAAGCATTCAATATTTTCGACCTTACGTTTAGTGCCTGTGTAGCCGAAACGGTAAGAGCAGCCCGAGAATTTAGAATGCGATTTCCAATTCTATAAAGAATTTGTACAATAAAACATCAAGTTGGCCTTCGGCTTGTCTCGTTGTTTAGACATATAGCATTTCTATAACTATTTTTGTACAGTCACGTTCATAGTTAAAGGACAACTAAGGTAAGGATATACTAAGGTACTACTAAGGCTTAGTGGTATCCTTTACGATGAACGCGACTGTACACTATAAAAAAAACTATTAATTACACTAACTAAATAATTGTGTCCCCACTTGTGACCTACATTGTACATTACATAAAATAGCTAAAGTAGAAGCATAAACTTGTTAGCTAAGTAACACTCAAGGAAACACTCAAGTTTGCAAGCACCTTAACATAATTAACTAATTCCCTTCGTCCGATCCTTTTGGTTTGGTGGCTCGAGATTGCTCGAGATGTGATGAGATAAGCTTGCGTTTTAACCTGTCACCGATAACGTATCTTGGATTCACTCTTTCGTTTTTGATCTAAAACATCTTTTGCGGGGGATAAAACCGATCGGACGAAAGGTGACGCGTGGGATGCTGGGGGATGTGCGAGTTAGTACTAGGGCGACTGCCCTTCGTCCATGGTGGCAACTGTGGCGACTGTGGTTGCCTATGGCAACTGGGTATACTGTAGCGACTGTGGCAACTGGGTCTACTGTAGCGACTGTGGTGACTATGGCAACTGGGTCTACTGTAGCGACTGTGGCGACTGTGGTAACTGGGTCTACTGTAGCGACTGTGGTGACTATGGCAACTGGGTCTACTGTAGCGACTGTGGCGACTGTGGTAACTGGGTCTACTGTAGCGACTGTGGTGACTATGGCAACTGGGTCTACTGTAGCGACTGTGGCGACTGTGGTAACTGGGTCTACTGTAGCGACTGTGGCGACTATGGCAACTGGGTCTACTGTAGCAACTGTGGCGACTGTGGTAAAAAATATTTACATCTGCCAGGAGTCCCGTGACGAATCAATGTTTTTTTTCCGATTTTTAGTTCAACATCTCAGCCGTATGACTGCTGACCACGTCCACTGCTTACGAATATATAGTAAAAAAAAAAAAAAATCTCTCATAGGGTAACAGTGTTAAACTTGACAGATGCACATTTTAGTGTTATATTTTAAACTGGTTATGAGACACTGGTGCCAGAGCTATCTCTGGCGCCTATGCTTATAGCCTGTATTACTGGTCACCAGGCCTCCGCTCCACGGATGCAAAAATGTTTATACATTATAGGTAGGCGGTTTGCCAAGCGCAGTACGGGATGTTGATACACGGAAAAACGCTACTGCACATCTTCTGGATGTATCCTAGGCAAATTATTACTGCATCCACGGGGAAGGGAAGAGAGAAGCAATTTAATTAATTAATATTATTGAGTATTGATTACATTGCGATAAATTTAAGTTGCTATTTGTTTGTGTTGAGGATATGGGTTGCCCCAATAACCAACAAGTTTACAATTGAAGCTTGGTTTAATCGAGGTGATCTATTGCAAATTGATTATTCAAAGATTTACATATAAAAATTGTACCGTCGTCGTCGGCCAAGTTGTGTGCTGAGGAAGACGTGCGGGGGGGGGGGGGGGAAGTTACGTTCCGTTATTAGTTTTCGTAGACAGTTTCAAGGTATAAGCTTGAAAAATAATTACTAACTGCATCTATTTTTAAGGGGCGAAGCCCATGCATAGCGCTGTCTGTCTGTCTGACGTACTTGACGATTACAACCGAACGCGTTGACCGATTTACATGAAACCTTTTTTGTTAGCACCGTCTTAATTAGAGAAGGGTACTGATTGATTTTGATGACCCTGAGGTCACAGGGTCTAGAGTAACACCCCCTCATGATCTTGGAGATCAGGGTAGGCTATGCCTAGCATTAGACGTGGACAACAGTTCTATGGCTAAAATGATGATTAATGGTGTTTTTCACATTTTTCATAATAAGTAAAATACTGTACGGCTTGGAATTTAAAACAAAGTGAAATAAATAATATAATCAGTTTAATAGGAATCAAAATAATATATATTATAAACACCACTTGACCTAGTATATCCACTTTAAATGTTCATCTAATTCCAATGCAAATTCTAAGTTTATACTGTAAGAAGGTCCTGAGATATGTGACAGCAACACTGTGACAGACCGACAAAATCGTACCATAACTGGTACCCGAAAAATATGTTGTGACATCTTTACTTATTCACTGCTAATCATCATTTTAGCTGTAAAACATACTACTACTACTAAACACAGGCCTCCCTCATGGATCTGCTACTCACTAGGATGAGGGGTAATTGCCATACTCACCACGCTTGGCAGGCGGGTCGGCGAGCGTAGTTTGGAATGTGAATGAACGTGTATCATCATACACGGAAAGACGCTGCTGCCCATCTTCCGGAGGTATCCCTTAGCTCTTACTGGGACTTACGCTGCCGCTGGGCTATTGTGAGAAGAGATCAACAAAAAGTTATGTTAAGTACCAATAGCTGTCATCATTAAAGTAGATCTTATCCAGGTCTTACCCTCTTTTCCAGAATATACTTTTTCTTTTTTTTATATTGACAAAATTATTGTTGGCATTTTTATACCTCAACATTAGCATACGAGTGGACATTATTATACTTCAACACAAAGACTAAAATATACTTTGGCACTTTTCTACTTTGACAAAATGTATTGTTGGCATTTTTACACATAGACATTTTTATATAAGAAGACATTAATATATACCTTGTCATTTTTTATTTTAGACCAGTCATCAAACTCCTATATTCGTTTATTGTCATAAATAAATCTTTCTGAGTTATCCGACCATTGCTTTTAGCAAAAACACTTAAGTCATCTGTTGGTAACGGAAGTAAACTATTCTGTGACCGACTATCAAACAAACCTTTCGCCCGCCAATTTTTCGATAACATCAAAGTACCACAAAGCCTATCAGCTCAACCTTTCAAGTTTTGACACGAAACAAAATGCGTAACAGTGAGTATTTTGTTGACACAACATTGTACATTGTGTTGGAAAATTCGGAAATTTTGTACACTTTTTCCCTATAGCCGAACACAATCGGATATCATTAGCGTTATTTATGTGTGCGTCGTGGCGTGGACGTTCGGCCTACGTGACTTCAATTCGCATCGGCTGTTATCTCGGAAGCTACTATTTCCATTGATTGGCTTTTAGTAGCCTCTCGTGGATGTATTTTGTGATCGGAAGGATCGATAAAGCATTGTGTGATCAGGAGTTGCTAATAGAACCTATAGGTTTTTAGGGTTCCGTGCCCAAGGGTTGAAAACGGGACCCTTTTACTGTCTGTCTGTCATTAGGCTTTATCTCATAAACCATGATAGCTAGACAGTTGAAATTTTCACAGATGATGAATTTATGTTGCCGCTATAACAACAATTACTAAAAATATAATAAAATAGATATTTAATGGGAGGCTCCCATACAACAAACGTGATTTTTATTGAATACTGGTACGGAACCCTTCGTGCGTGAGTCTGACTCGCACTTGGCTGATTTTTTCATTAAAAGATTATTTTTTGCTGTCTCACCGCTATTATTTTGGAGGCTACTTTTTCCATTGATTGGCTTTAAGTAGCCTCTTGTTGTGTTTTGTGATCGGAAGTATCGATATAGCATTATACGTATAATCAGGAGTTGCTAATAGGACCTCTATAGGTTTTTTATAACCTTTTTTTGCCGTCTTACGGATGTTATCTCGGAAGCTACTATTTGCAACTCCGTCAAACGTAATAGAAGACAAAAGAAAATTGTTGTGATGACTATAATATTGACCGAGAAAGGTTCTTCTTCGCTTCTTTTCATAACACGCGTGTCATCTGAAGTGAACAGAATTAATTATGTGCTTTATTCTATTATTTTTTTTATTTTGTAATTTGTGACGGGTCAATAAGGTCCATGCGGCCGCTCTGATTATAGTATTTTTTGAGTTTGAGTTTCTATTGATTGGCCTTTAGTAGCCTTTCGTTGATGTATTTTGTGATCGGAAGGATCGATAAAGTTTTTTATAGTAATTTTTTGCTGTCTCACGGGTTTCGGAAGCTAATATTTCCATTTGGATTTTAGTAGCCTCTCGTTGATGTATTATTTAGATATAGCATTGTAAGATCTGGTGAACCTAATAATACCTATAATATATAATAAAAAATATCTATCTGAGTAATTTTATTTATTGTATTATGAAAATCTAGTACCCATAACACAAGCTCTGCTTGGCTTGGGGCTAGATGATGCTGTGTGTATTGTCCAGCATTATTTATTTATAAAGTATTTGTACAAGAATACTTTGTATTTTAAACCTACGACTGTTATCTTAGAAAGTACCATTTCCACTGATTGGTATTTAGTAGCCTCTCGTTGATGTATTTTGCGATCGGAAGGATCAATAAATCATTGTGTGATCAGGAATAGCTAAAAATAACTATAGTATCTGTACATGAATTCTTCGTATTCTAAACCTAGGTAATGAAATATAATAGTTTACTCGTATATCATCTTTAAGTAAAATTGTTTGGTGAACTTAAGCCAATGTATTTTTTCTCTTTCACCTAAGCTGTCGTACAACTGGGCAAAGGCCTCTCACAAGTCCTTCTAGGAATCTCACTCGCTTGCCAAGTCTCACTAATTTGGGGAGTCATTTGTCCAGCGGTGGACTAAAATAGGCTGATTATGATGGATGTAACAAAATTTTGTTACTACACTAAGATAGGTTTTCAGAATTTTGCTTTTAAGCGCAGGCTATTCCATAGCCAAATTAGGCACAATGAAGAATAAACATAGAGTTAACTGACCCTTTGAGGGCAGTTTTAAGATACTCGTATCAGCATAAGAGATTGACCATTCTGAGGTTCATAAAAATTTTAGTGGAACAACAGGTACATTCGTTTCGAATTATTATTTTTAATTTTAATAAATAACAAGAAGTACAATGATAAAAACTCATTAAAACTTGTCAGTAAAAAAATATGATGTAACAAAATAAGGTATCTTAATATCCGTATTCTTAGCAGACACAAACCTAATCGCCATAGATACTTGGTCATTGTCCTATAACAGTCCCTTTACTTATGAGCGCTTATTTTGTTTAAAACTATAACCACGCTATAATACCATTAGGTAAACATTTACAAGTCTGTTAAATCCAGACTATTTTCATATTGATAGCGATTAAAAAATCAAGTCTATGAAAATCTATCTTGACACGTAACTTTTCTCTGCACAACATAGATATCGAAGAATTTTACTCAAACATTCATCAATCTAACTTGATAAGCTTTCGCGATTTGTTAACATATTTATTAGTTTTAAAATTACAGGATTTTATCGCGTACCTTTTTTATTATTTTCCCGACGTTTCGAACACATTTCAGCGTTCTTGGTCGCGGGAGGACTGATGTGCTGAGAGCTACCGCCGCGAATTGATGGCAGAATCCACGACTACCCTCAATTCGTCTTCAGATTCAGAAATGTCCAGGTATGGTCTACCTAAGGTACACAAAACCCTTGTGCCTTTACGTCCGATTGTAAGTCAGATAGACTCGCCGACGTATGACCTAACTAAACATATTGCTTCGGTGTTACAGCCCATTGTAGGCAAGACATCTTCCTACGTGAAGGACTCTCGTCATTTTGTCCAGATCATCAAGACTTATAAAGTTGAGCCAGACGAAGTTATGGTGAGTTTTGACGTGGAGTCACTTTTTACCAAGGTCCCACTCCACGACTGTCTTGGTGTGGTGAAAGAAAGGTTAAGGGACAACGAACTTCCTATTCAGTACGTGGATTTACTTGAACACTGTTTGAACGGAAATTTCTTTCTATACCGTGGGCAACACTACCTCCAGATCGACGGAGTGGCCATGGGTAGCCCAGTAGCTCCGGTTTTGGCCAACATCTGGATGGTATACTGTAGCGACTGTGGCAACTGGGTCTACTGTAGCGACTGTGGTGACTATGGCAACTGGGTCTACTGTAGCGACTGTGGCGACTGTGGTAACTGGGTCTACTGTAGCGACTGTGGTGACTATGGCAACTGGGTCTACTGTAGCGACTGTGGCGACTGTGGTAACTGGGTCTACTGTAGCGACTGTGGTGACTATGGCAACTGGGTCTACTGTAGCGACTGTGGCGACTGTGGTAACTGGGTCTACTGTAGCGACTGTGGCGACTATGGCAACTGGGTCTACTGTAGCAACTGTGGCGACTGTGGTAAAAAATATTTACATCTGCCAGGAGTCCCGTGACGAATCAATGTTTTTTTTCCGATTTTTAGTTCAACATCTCAGCCGTATGACTGCTGACCACGTCCACTGCTTACGAATATATAGTAAAAAAAAAAAAAAAATCTCTCATAGGGTAACAGTGTTAAACTTGACAGATGCACATTTTAGTGTTATATTTTAAACTGGTTATGAGACACTGGTGCCAGAGCTATCTCTGGCGCCTATGCTTATAGCCTGTATTACTGGTCACCAGGCCTCCGCTCCACGGATGCAAAAATGTTTATACATTATAGGTAGGCGGTTTGCCAAGCGCAGTACGGGATGTTGATACACGGAAAAACGCTACTGCACATCTTCTGGATGTATCCTAGGCAAATTATTACTGCATCCACGGGGAAGGGAAGAGAGAAGCAATTTAATTAATTAATATTATTGAGTATTGATTACATTGCGATAAATTTAAGTTGCTATTTGTTTGTGTTGAGGATATGGGTTGCCCCAATAACCAACAAGTTTACAATTGAAGCTTGGTTTAATCGAGGTGATCTATTGCAAATTGATTATTCAAAGATTTACATATAAAAATTGTACCGTCGTCGTCGGCCAAGTTGTGTGCTGAGGAAGACGTGCGGGGGGGGGGGGGGGGGGGAAGTTACGTTCCGTTATTAGTTTTCGTAGACAGTTTCAAGGTATAAGCTTGAAAAATAATTACTAACTGCATCTATTTTTAAGGGGCGAAGCCCATGCATAGCGCTGTCTGTCTGTCTGACGTACTTGACGATTACAACCGAACGCGTTGACCGATTTACATGAAACCTTTTTTGTTAGCACCGTCTTAATTAGAGAAGGGTACTGATTGATTTTGATGACCCTGAGGTCACAGGGTCTAGAGTAACACCCCCTCATGATCTTGGAGATCAGGGTAGGCTATGCCTAGCATTAGACGTGGACAACAGTTCTATGGCTAAAATGATGATTAATGGTGTTTTTCACATTTTTCATAATAAGTAAAATACTGTACGGCTTGGAATTTAAAACAAAGTGAAATAAATAATATAATCAGTTTAATAGGAATCAAAATAATATATATTATAAACACCACTTGACCTAGTATATCCACTTTAAATGTTCATCTAATTCCAATGCAAATTCTAAGTTTATACTGTAAGAAGGTCCTGAGATATGTGACAGCAACACTGTGACAGACCGACAAAATCGTACCATAACTGGTACCCGAAAAATATGTTGTGACATCTTTACTTATTCACTGCTAATCATCATTTTAGCTGTAAAACATACTACTACTACTAAACACAGGCCTCCCTCATGGATCTGCTACTCACTAGGATGAGGGGTAATTGCCATACTCACCACGCTTGGCAGGCGGGTCGGCGAGCGTAGTTTGGAATGTGAATGAACGTGTATCATCATACACGGAAAGACGCTGCTGCCCATCTTCCGGAGGTATCCCTTAGCTCTTACTGGGACTTACGCTGCCGCTGGGCTATTGTGAGAAGAGATCAACAAAAAGTTATGTTAAGTACCAATAGCTGTCATCATTAAAGTAGATCTTATCCAGGTCTTACCCTCTTTTCCAGAATATACTTTTTCTTTTTTTTATATTGACAAAATTATTGTTGGCATTTTTATACCTCAACATTAGCATACGAGTGGACATTATTATACTTCAACACAAAGACTAAAATATACTTTGGCACTTTTCTACTTTGACAAAATGTATTGTTGGCATTTTTACACATAGACATTTTTATATAAGAAGACATTAATATATACCTTGTCATTTTTTATTTTAGACCAGTCATCAAACTCCTATATTCGTTTATTGTCATAAATAAATCTTTCTGAGTTATCCGACCATTGCTTTTAGCAAAAACACTTAAGTCATCTGTTGGTAACGGAAGTAAACTATTCTGTGACCGACTATCAAACAAACCTTTCGCCCGCCAATTTTTCGATAACATCAAAGTACCACAAAGCCTATCAGCTCAACCTTTCAAGTTTTGACACGAAACAAAATGCGTAACAGTGAGTATTTTGTTGACACAACATTGTACATTGTGTTGGAAAATTCGGAAATTTTGTACACTTTTTCCCTATAGCCGAACACAATCGGATATCATTAGCGTTATTTATGTGTGCGTCGTGGCGTGGACGTTCGGCCTACGTGACTTCAATTCGCATCGGCTGTTATCTCGGAAGCTACTATTTCCATTGATTGGCTTTTAGTAGCCTCTCGTGGATGTATTTTGTGATCGGAAGGATCGATAAAGCATTGTGTGATCAGGAGTTGCTAATAGAACCTATAGGTTTTTAGGGTTCCGTGCCCAAGGGTTGAAAACGGGACCCTTTTACTGTCTGTCTGTCATTAGGCTTTATCTCATAAACCATGATAGCTAGACAGTTGAAATTTTCACAGATGATGAATTTATGTTGCCGCTATAACAACAATTACTAAAAATATAATAAAATAGATATTTAATGGGAGGCTCCCATACAACAAACGTGATTTTTATTGAATACTGGTACGGAACCCTTCGTGCGTGAGTCTGACTCGCACTTGGCTGATTTTTTCATTAAAAGATTATTTTTTGCTGTCTCACCGCTATTATTTTGGAGGCTACTTTTTCCATTGATTGGCTTTAAGTAGCCTCTTGTTGTGTTTTGTGATCGGAAGTATCGATATAGCATTATACGTATAATCAGGAGTTGCTAATAGGACCTCTATAGGTTTTTTATAACCTTTTTTTGCCGTCTTACGGATGTTATCTCGGAAGCTACTATTTGCAACTCCGTCAAACGTAATAGAAGACAAAAGAAAATTGTTGTGATGACTATAATATTGACCGAGAAAGGTTCTTCTTCGCTTCTTTTCATAACACGCGTGTCATCTGAAGTGAACAGAATTAATTATGTGCTTTATTCTATTATTTTTTTTATTTTGTAATTTGTGACGGGTCAATAAGGTCCATGCGGCCGCTCTGATTATAGTATTTTTTGAGTTTGAGTTTCTATTGATTGGCCTTTAGTAGCCTTTCGTTGATGTATTTTGTGATCGGAAGGATCGATAAAGTTTTTTATAGTAATTTTTTGCTGTCTCACGGGTTTCGGAAGCTAATATTTCCATTTGGATTTTAGTAGCCTCTCGTTGATGTATTATTTAGATATAGCATTGTATGATCTGGTGAACCTAATAATACCTATAATATATAATAAAAAATATCTATCTGAGTAATTTTATTTATTGTATTATAAAAATCTAGTACCCATAACACAAGCTCTGCTTGGCTTGGGGCTAGATGATGCTGTGTGTATTGTCCAGCATTATTTATTTATAAAGTATTTGTACAAGAATACTTTGTATTTTAAACCTACGACTGTTATCTTAGAAAGTACCATTTCCACTGATTGGTATTTAGTAGCCTCTCGTTGATGTATTTTGCGATCGGAAGGATCAATAAATCATTGTGTGATCAGGAATAGCTAAAAATAACTATAGTATCTGTACATGAATTCTTCGTATTCTAAACCTAGGTAATGAAATATAATAGTTTACTCGTATATCATCTTTAAGTAAAATTGTTTGGTGAACTTAAGCCAATGTATTTTTTCTCTTTCACCTAAGCTGTCGTACAACTGGGCAAAGGCCTCTCACAAGTCCTTCTAGGAATCTCACTCGCTTGCCAAGTCTCACTAATTTGGGGAGTCATTTGTCCAGCGGTGGACTAAAATAGGCTGATTATGATGGATGTAACAAAATTTTGTTACTACACTAAGATAGGTTTTCAGAATTTTGCTTTTAAGCGCAGGCTATTCCATAGCCAAATTAGGCACAATGAAGAATAAACATAGAGTTAACTGACCCTTTGAGGGCAGTTTTAAGATACTCGTATCAGCATAAGAGATTGACCATTCTGAGGTTCATAAAAATTTTAGTGGAACAACAGGTACATTCGTTTCGAATTATTATTTTTAATTTTAATAAATAACAAGAAGTACAATGATAAAAACTCATTAAAACTTGTCAGTAAAAAAATATGATGTAACAAAATAAGGTATCTTAATATCCGTATTCTTAGCAGACACAAACCTAATCGCCATAGATACTTGGTCATTGTCCTATAACAGTCCCTTTACTTATGAGCGCTTATTTTGTTTAAAACTATAACCACGCTATAATACCATTAGGTAAACATTTACAAGTCTGTTAAATCCAGACTATTTTCATATTGATAGCGATTAAAAAATCAAGTCTATGAAAATCTATCTTGACACGTAACTTTTCTCTGCACAACATAGATATCGAAGAATTTTACTCAAACATTCATCAATCTAACTTGATAAGCTTTCGCGATTTGTTAACATATTTATTAGTTTTAAAATTACAGGATTTTATCGCGTACCTTTTTTATTATTTTCCCGACGTTTCGAACACATTTCAGCGTTCTTGGTCGCGGGAGGACTGATGTGCTGAGAGCTACCGCCGCGAATTGATGGCAGAATCCACGACTACCCTCAATTCGTCTTCAGATTCAGAAATGTCCAGGTATGGTCTACCTAAGGTACACAAAACCCTTGTGCCTTTACGTCCGATTGTAAGTCAGATAGACTCGCCGACGTATGACCTAACTAAACATATTGCTTCGGTGTTACAGCCCATTGTAGGCAAGACATCTTCCTACGTGAAGGACTCTCGTCATTTTGTCCAGATCATCAAGACTTATAAAGTTGAGCCAGACGAAGTTATGGTGAGTTTTGACGTGGAGTCACTTTTTACCAAGGTCCCACTCCACGACTGTCTTGGTGTGGTGAAAGAAAGGTTAAGGGACAACGAACTTCCTATTCAGTACGTGGATTTACTTGAACACTGTTTGAACGGAAATTTCTTTCTATACCGTGGGCAACACTACCTCCAGATCGACGGAGTGGCCATGGGTAGCCCAGTAGCTCCGGTTTTGGCCAACATCTGGATGGAACATTTTGAGAGTAAGATTGATTTTACAGCCAACGGTATAAAGTTGTGGAAACGTTATGTGGATGACGTTTTCTGCATAATGAAGGGAGGCGAACAGGAAGTCCACCAGTTAACAGACACTTTGAACGCCATACACCCGAATATCCGGTTCACGCATGAAATGGAGATTAATAGGACTTTAGCTTTTCTGGATGTGAAAGTGATGGTGAGATTCGATGGTTCCTTAGCGCATTGTGTCTACCGAAAACCGACTCATACTGACCGGTACCTAAACGCTGCATCGCATCACCATCCGTGCCACTTGCAGTCTGTTGTATCTTCATTAATTAACAGGGCTCATGATCTGTGCGACCCTGAACATGTGGAGAGTGAAATCAGCCATGTTCAGGAGGTTCTTAGACACAACGGATATGTAAGTAGAAAAACTATAAAACGGAAAAGCCGAAAAACGCCGGAGGTCAGCAGACAACCTATCTTTCTGCCGTACGTGAAGGGGGTGACGGATAAGATTGGAAATATTCTCAAGAGATTTTCAATTAAGTCAGTTTTCACTCCCTACTCAAAAGTCTCTCAGCAGCTCCGAACACCAAAAGATAGCATACCGCTGCAAATGCCAGGCGTATACAAGATTGACTGTAGCTGTGGCCGTTCATACATAGGGCAAACTAAGCGCACAATAGCCGAACGTGTCAAGGAGCATATAGCTGCGGTCAAAAATCGGCAAGTGTATAAGTCAGCGATTGCCGAACATCTGCTGGAGTCAGGACCTAACCACTGGATAGAACTACACGACCCAAAAGTTTTATCCAAAGAACGCCACTATTATAAGAGGATAGTTCGAGAGGCGATTGAGATCAAGAAACACCTAAATTTCAATCGTGAAGATGGTTTTCGTCTCTCTTCTGCATGGAATCCTGTGTTGAATAAGTGTGTGCGTTGTGTTCCGACTGTACAGCAATCTGATACCGTCAGTGTAGTGTGTCGTAATGTGAACTTGGACATTTCTGAATCTGAAGACGAATTGAGGGTAGTCGTGGATTCTGCCATCAATTCGCGGCGGTAGCTCTCAGCACATCAGTCCTCCCGCGACCAAGAACGCTGAAATGTGTTCGAAACGTCGGGAAAATAATAAAAAAGGTACGCGATAAAATCCTGTAATTTTAAAACTAATAAATATGTTAACAAATCGCGAAAGCTTATCAAGTTATATTGCAAACCGGTACGGGCCGGAAATTGTACACAAAGTGAGACGCCTAGAAGTTTTGCGAAAGAAATGTGTGAAACTTGGTGCATCGCTGACATTTTTGATAAAATGTCGCGATTATGACTTAGTACCACAGTGTGTTCGTATCAAGCCACGAAATGATATTGAACATTCGAGCAAAATTCTAACAAACGCGAGTGTCCGCTTGCTAAGACAATTAATACGAAATGACCGGTTCTATATTGATAGGGTGCAGTGCGAATTATACGCGTTACATTTGGAATGCAGTGCCGTGTTATCGAGTGGTGATTTTGAAGCATGTGATCGGGTAACGTACAGACAAGCGCAACGTACTTTGCAACTATGTACTGAAAATCATGACAAGAAATTTGAAAAATTACTTAGTCGTCGTAAAGTCGTGCATCCACAAGTACAGTCAGCCGCGGTAGATACTGTCATAAATTTATCAACTACAGATTTAAATGAACCCACTCTAAATGTACTGGCGAAAGGCTTGAATTTTGCACCCACACCGAAACGAATTCCATATGAGGACATTGTCAGTAGCGTGGAGGAGACAATTATTCGCAACAAAATTCCAACGTTTGACGCTGACACGTTGAGACAAGATGTTGCAATAATTCTTCGGAAATCCAAGTTACCAAAGTCCAACATCACCGTAGAAGAGTAGTTAGCACTTAGGAACCTGCGGGCGAATGCCGATATCCTTGTGCTCAAAGCCGATAAGGGAAATGCCACTGTGGTGATGAACACCTGTGACTATGACGCTAAAATGCGGGCCTTGTTGAGTGATGAGAAGGTGTACAAGCCAGTAAACTACAACCCGACAGCCAGAGTAACAAAGCGTATAAGAGGTGTTATTACGGACCTGAAGGACCTTTTCACAGAGGATATGTATGAACGTCTCCATAAACCTGCAATAGTGCAGCCGCCGAAGCTTTATGGTCTACCTAAGGTACACAAAACCCTTGTGCCTTTACGTCCGATTGTAAGTCAGATAGACTCGCCGACGTATGACCTAACTAAACATATTGCTTCGGTGTTACAGCCCATTGTAGGCAAGACATCTTCCTACGTGAAGGACTCTCGTCATTTTGTCCAGATCATCAAGACTTATAAAGTTGAGCCAGACGAAGTTATGGTGAGTTTTGACGTGGAGTCACTTTTTACCAAGGTCCCACTCCACGACTGTCTTGGTGTGGTGAAAGAAAGGTTAAGGGACAACGAACTTCCTATTCAGTACGTGGATTTACTTGAACACTGTTTGAACGGAAATTTCTTTCTATACCGTGGGCAACACTACCTCCAGATCGACGGAGTGGCCATGGGTAGCCCAGTAGCTCCGGTTTTGGCCAACATCTGGATGGAACATTTTGAGAGTAAGATTGATTTTACAGCCAACGGTATAAAGTTGTGGAAACGTTATGTGGATGACGTTTTCTGCATAATGAAGGGAGGCGAACAGGAAGTCCACCAGTTAACAGACACTTTGAACGCCATACACCCGAATATCCGGTTCACGCATGAAATGGAGATTAATAGGACTTTAGCTTTTCTGGATGTGAAAGTGATGGTGAGATTCGATGGTTCCTTAGCGCATTGTGTCTACCGAAAACCGACTCATACTGACCGGTACCTAAACGCTGCATCGCATCACCATCCGTGCCACTTGCAGTCTGTTGTATCTTCATTAATTAACAGGGCTCATGATCTGTGCGACCCTGAACATGTGGAGAGTGAAATCAGCCATGTTCAGGAGGTTCTTAGACACAACGGATATGTAAGTAGAAAAACTATAAAACGGAAAAGCCGAAAAACGCCGGAGGTCAGCAGACAACCTATCTTTCTGCCGTACGTGAAGGGGGTGACGGATAAGATTGGAAATATTCTCAAGAGATTTTCAATTAAGTCAGTTTTCACTCCCTACTCAAAAGTCTCTCAGCAGCTCCGAACACCAAAAGATAGCATACCGCTGCAAATGCCAGGCGTATACAAGATTGACTGTAGCTGTGGCCGTTCATACATAGGGCAAACTAAGCGCACAATAGCCGAACGTGTCAAGGAGCATATAGCTGCGGTCAAAAATCGGCAAGTGTATAAGTCAGCGATTGCCGAACATCTGCTGGAGTCAGGACCTAACCACTGGATAGAACTACACGACCCAAAAGTTTTATCCAAAGAACGCCACTATTATAAGAGGATAGTTCGAGAGGCGATTGAGATCAAGAAACACCTAAATTTCAATCGTGAAGATGGTTTTCGTCTCTCTTCTGCATGGAATCCTGTGTTGAATAAGTGTGTGCGTTGTGTTCCGACTGTACAGCAATCTGATACCGTCAGTGTAGTGTGTCGTAATGTGAACTTGGACATTTCTGAATCTGAAGACGAATTGAGGGTAGTCGTGGATTCTGCCATCAATTCGCGGCGGTAGCTCTCAGCACATCAGTCCTCCCGCGACCAAGAACGCTGAAATGTGTTCGAAACGTCGGGAAAATAATAAAAAAGGTACGCGATAAAATCCTGTAATTTTAAAACTAATAAATATTCATCAATCTTGCGGCGTTAACATTGTGTCTAGATAGAGTCTCGCCACTTTCCCGCTGACCCGAACAAATGCAGGTGCCATGCCTCCTAATTACCAAGCAGATAGAATGAGATGAAATATAACTTGAGACCAAGCTGAAACGGGATGGATAGATCAAGAGTCAATCCGTCAATGTCGCTTCGGGTAATCTTGTAAAGCGAGAGTGATAAATCCGAGTGAAGCGTCGATGGCATGATTTTTGCGTTTGCTATTTATTAAATAAGGACTGACACACGTCGTAACTCGTTTTTGGGGCTATAAATCATCCCTTAGTCTCATTTTATATTGAATAAAATATCGTCTTGTTTCCATAAAGAATTGTATTTGTTTTATTGGCTTTGTTGATTTCTGTTTCTGTGTTGAGTTGGTATGGTACGGGATTCCTTTATTTGTACAACTATTAGTATTCGAAGACTCTTACACTAATCTTAAGAAAACCTGAAGTCTAGCCGCCTTAAGATCCAGCTAGGGTGATCAATTTTATATTAAAAGCGCTTAAATCCAATAATTAAAATAAAGTAAATGAATGAACTAAAAAATCGGCCAAGTGCGAGTCAGAATCGCGCAAGTTTCCGAACATTAAAAAAACATGTTTTTTAATCAGTCATGTTTAAAAAAAAATGTGCAGGCTAGCTCTTTTTGTATCTCAGAGGTTTGGGGCTTTGATTGAAACGGTCCGATGCACGATAAAACAGGTAAAGCATAATTCAAAGAAACACGGTAAAAATACACAATACACAAGGAAAACAGGTTAAAAACAATAATTATCGGCGGTATATCCTGCCGATAGAGTTTTTTCGGGTGAACCTCGCGAAACTGTCTCAAAGCGTCCTCCTCTCGCGGTCGTTGGCGATGGCGTGTGAGTTAACCAATCGCATGTCTAAGGACACGTTCAAACACAAGGGCTAAGGGCGCGTTTGTCGAGCTTACACATGTTATTTAAGTGTATGAATAAAAGTCATATATTATTATTACGCACTAGCTGTTGAAAAAAAAACACCAGTACTACATTATTACTAAGTTACCTATTTTTTTTTGTATATTGTATTAATTTACATTTTTGTTGAAATTTTAAAAGATTATTATCTTTTAATAAATATAATACGGCTTACACCACGTACCTAACTTATTATCATCTTGCTGACGTTTCGCAGACCATTTAGAGGCCCTTCTTCATGAGCACCGTTCGTGGCCGACTCCGAGGGCCGCGAGACGAGAACTAGCTTGAGCGCGGCGTTCGGCACGGATCGCGCGGCTGGACATAGCCGCCGGCGCTGGTGGTGGGGGGGATCCCCCTGCTAAATCCTTATCACTTGTTTCGTCCGTAGCGTTAGGCTGGATACACACGGTGCTTACTGTGTTACTTTCTAGGCCGACTTGAACATTGCCCTGTTCATCTTATCAAAGAAATTAATTATCTCAATAATAGTCTTTTTTAAACTTTTGCGATCACAACACATTATTAATCAGTCTCCCCGCGACCACGACCAGGTGCAATCCGGTCGAAACGTCGGGAATAAAATAAAGGTAATTACGCGATAAATACCCGATAATCCCATATTTTAATAATATCTCAATAATCCCATATTTTTTCACGATTCCGATGGGATCTTATTCGATAAGCTTTAAAAGTACAGAAAAGTTAAAGAACTTGTCATGGATTAATTAAATTAAATTTGAAACGATTATCACCCTATTCCATAGGTCCAGAAATGCTGAAAACTTTTAGAACTGTATGTCTATGTAAACTTTCGCAATCAAAAAACATAATATTAAACTGTTTAACAGGACTTTATCATTCCACCCATGACCACGAGAGCACGAAACGTCGATAAACGCGCGTCGACTGCTGCGTTACATTACTCAACTGGCACAATAATAAAGGGATTTTAAATCAAACCACTACCTGTGATAAAAAGTGGATATTATACGATAATCTGAAGCGCTCATCGCTATGGCTGAACCCTGGCGAACCAGCCAAATCATGCCCCAAGCGAAAACTGACTCAAAAAAAGTTTCTTATGAGCGTTTGCTGGACCAGTTCCGCAGGGTGATTACGTATCTCGCAACAGGTTTTGCAACAGGCAATTGACAGCAATATTGACTGTCAAATGTCAATTCCTTGCTGTTCTCTAATATGAAAATTGACATTTGACAGCAATATTGCTGTCAATTGACACCGTTCTCCATCCTACATATGTGTCCGGGAAATAATAAAACAAGGTAAATTACGCGATAAGGTCCATTTTATTCAATGGGACCTAGAATATATTTTTAAACTATTGTTTAAAATTATTTTCTAGAACTCAGATCTAGATCATGGATTTTTGCTTTCAATGCGTGGTTTTGGAGAACAACTGGAAATCCCTGAATACGTCATTGTTTATTCTATAAAGAAGGCGTCTTTATTTCATATTTAAATCGTCTAATTAGACTAAGGAATCACACTGTCCCATACGAACTTAGCCACCCCTCTATATCCTCTTAGGGTTAGAATTTAAAAAAATACTTTCTTATCGAATGCTTACGTCATATAGAGAAAACACCGTCCAATTTTAGTAGTATAGAGAATACAACCAGCGGTGTAGCTTGTGCGTTTTTCCGTCAGTCAGTCATTCAGGATTGGCAAAAAATAGCCTTGGCATCTATTATAATATGTCAGTAATATTATAAAGCCGAAAGTTTGTTTGGTTGGAGGTACATATGTTGTTGGGTTCTCGAACTACCAAGCCACCAGCGTTTACTAGAGAAATGCTAGGACTTACTCAAAAGTCGCAGTAAAAGTCCAATATTCCAAGGATATGCGTTTATTCACAACACACAAACACTTATTTATCAAACTTATTCACTTAGGACTATTCACAAACACTAATTCCAATAAGCTAAAAAACTTACAGGAATCAATTTCACTAGGAACTAATCACTTGCTTGAGCAGATCAAAACTGAGGACTTGTTATCACGACTTACTCAATATTTAAAGAAGACTTATAACTGAAGACTGACTTGTCGGCGAACATATCCATTAGTCCGTATTTATACGTCCGCCGATCCCCACTTTCCGACTATTCTAGAAGCCAAAGGAATTTTGCAGAATACCATACAAAAAATATCCACATAGTTCTGTCCTGCTCTAACATACATTTTATCAAGAAACTACATCTATCTCTTTCTAACTATTATATTCCTTCTAGAACATTCGTCAAAGATCTAGAGCTTTCCATAGATATCTATTGGATTCTAGATTATTCCACAACTCTCTAGATGTTTCCATAACGTTCCCGAACCTTCCTTAAAGTTCCCAAATCTTTCATAACATTCGAGTACATTCGGCTGCAAAGCGTATTAATAAAAACATAAAACTAGTTTAACAGAACTATTCTACATTTAAGCCTATTGGTCGCTAACATTGATGTTGACTAGAATTAACACATAGGCTTCTCTTTATTCAGGTACAACGCATGCGAAGCGGCGGGTAGAAGCTAGTAATTTATACAGCGACAGCAACTAGTAACCATGTTGTACGCTGCGGTGCCTAGGACATTTTTAGATGGATAAGGCTTGCCCAACGCCTATACCATCCTCTAATGTCAGTCAGCTCTTAGAGGAAAGAACAGGTCATGACGTCTGAAGCTAACTAAGCCGCGGGTTTCCTCACGTTGTTTCCTTCACCGTAAAAGCACGTGTTGAGTACAGACGCATGTGCAGTGCATATACATTTTTCAAAGAAAAATTCATTGGCACGTGCACGGCCGGTATCGAACTCACGTCCTTCGGATTGAAAGTTGGGGGTACAAACCACTCGGCAAACACGGATTTTTCATTTTGTCTCAGGATACAGCGTTTTAATAATCAAGATTAAATTAATAAACTATGCTGGACATTTCACACCATATAGCCCCAATATGCAAAAACTTAAAAAAAAATAACATAATAAGAAATAATAAGAAAATTTTCACCAAAGTATGTTTACGGGTAAGCAAATAAACTCATAATAAAACATGGCGATGAAAGAAAACTCGACAAATAGTCGCAAAATAAAATTACTCAGGAACCACGAGTAATATTGATATTCCACATGTTCAAAGAAAAGTTCCTAAATATCCAATAAAAATGGAGTTAAAAGCGGAGACTTATATTTTTATGTAATTTGTAAGGCGGCACCCGAACCTCGGGAAACCGAGTGTTTTTATAAGTGGATAAATGATTTTGTCCGTTTACTGGGGGTAACGATCAACTGAACGAACGTGATGATCAAAGGTTTTTAGGGTTACGTAGTACAACAACGAATCCTTATAGTTTTGCTTTGTCTGTCAGTCTGTCCTTCTGTCTGCGGCTTTAAGAATATACTATAATATAAGTCCTAGCATGCTGTAATTTTGCATGGACATATAAAATAGAACATTATTAGTTTCAGGGAAATTATCGCTCAAATAAGGAATACGGTTTACCAAACATAACAATACTTTAAACCTAAAACTCAATGAATACCTGTTCATATGTTTTGGTTAACGTAAAAATACTTACACCAACTTCTAACAACAGTACTACGGAACCCTACACAGTTAATTTATTTAACGTTTATTATATTTAACGTGCCTACGCCGGCGGTGAACTGATTTTGATGATATTTTTTGCTGTAAAGGATACATTGCGTGTCCTGGTTATAATATTTTATCATCATCATCTCACAGCCTGACTTCACCCACAGCTGGGAAATAAGTTTCCCTTAGGCGCGTCGCCCACATGGCAGTTGATACGGCGGCGGCGGCGGCGGCAAGAAGGCGGGCTGCGCCGTTTTTTCTTAAGAAAACCTAGATGCGCGGGCGCAAGAGCGGCGCGCTGCATCTAAGTTTTCCTCAACATCACGCCTCCTCACCGCCGCCCCGCCGCGGCAGTGAGGCGGCCTCGACTGTCATGTGGGCGATACGCCTTAGTTTGTGCCGTCCACCACAATCCTGTGCTAGTCTGATCTATCATGTGCCTAATATAATATGTAAGTTAATACATAATGTATTTTCCACTTTGTTTACTTAATCTGTTTCGAACCTCTACACTATTAGCCAACCCGCACTCTCACACTCAAACACATAAGCACACGGCATGCACACACATTCACACCCACACACAACTGCTGCTATTATTCTTCTATTTTTATTTGTATTGTTGTTGTTGATAATTAATAGCTTAATTTTATGTTTAACCTGTATGGTTTAGAATAGATTACTATAGTATAGTTATTATAAGCCAACTTGTATAGTATGTAAGGAAAATCTGCAGAGAGAACTTGTTGGATCTTTGCTCAACTATTAGAGGGTAGATAATATATGTTTGCTATCCGCTTTAAATGCCTACCGTCTTTTTGGATTGTGGCGAATGTATCGCGCGCTCGCTTCGAGTGCGTGACCTACAGTTGACTTTCGTGATCTGACAATTCCAGTCGCGTCTCAAGATTTGAGATTTGTCCCGTGGACATTAGAAGCCTAACTCAAATAACTCTGCCGTGCATGGTCTGTAAGACGTTCTTACAACTGTATCTCTGTGAGACGTTCCCACAAGTGTGCTGTGCCAATTTTGATAGTGTTTTGGAGCGCTCAGTGTTATCCCTCGCTGCCGCCGTAGCTGACCACATGCCCTGCATGAAAAAAGTACGTGGAAGCTTTAAGGTTGGTAGTAGACGTAATTATCTACCCATTTGCGAGCATAGAACCACTGTCCAAAATTTACTACTTAGTTGTTATAGCTACATATATTTTAATTTATTTATTAATTAATGGTCCTTCAAAAACAAATCCTTAACCAGCCCTGTGCTATTACTCCTACAGAACTGTTATCCTGTAACACAGTGAAAACTAACACAGGAAACAGTGCACCACTTAATGTTAACCAATTTTGTGCAATAAAGATTTTTGTATTGTATTTGTATTTAAACTATCTACTTGTAACCTTTTCAAATAATAAGTAAACCTTGTCCCTTGGTTTAAGTACACTCAGCCAGAAAAAGATAATTTCAAGGCTGTTTTCGAAGCAGTTTAGAATCAAGTTGTTTGATCTACATATGTATATTAAGAAGTACCTATCTTCTACCCTTTTCTGCACATAGAGTATTTACTTATACTAAGCCTTAGCTTGCCGTGGGGCACCGGCAGTAGAATGTTGCCCCTCCTCTCTTGCCTGTGGATGCAGTAAGAGCCTGCTAAGGGATATCTCCGGAAGATGGGCAGCAGCGTCTTTCCGTGTATTAACATCCCGTACTGCGCTCACCAACCCGCCTGCCAAGCGTGGTGAGTATGGCAAATACCCCTCATGGAGGTCCATGAGGGAGGCCTGTATTTGGTAGTGGACGTTTAAGGCTGAAATGATGAGGCCTTAGCAGCAATTCAATTCTCTCTCAACCGTAGGACTGTTATCCAAATCCACTGCTGGCCTCTCTCATGGGTCTTTAAGATCATGAGAGGGTTGTTGGCATACTCGCCACGCTTGGCAGCCGGTTTGGCGACCGCAGTACAAGATTTTGACATACGGAAAGACGCTGTTGACCACCTTCCGGTGGTATTCCTTAGCATCTGCTATGGGATACCACCTCGTTGTTGACCACGCCTGTTAAATAAAAGGAAAATTTATACACAAGGTGGATACTGTACTAAATATTGAATAAATGTTTAGTACAGTATTGACCACGCGACCCGTTGGCCACACGCGCGCGCACGGAACTATTGAAATCCTTCATATCGATCTCGGCAGCGTATTCTTAGAATACGTCTGTCGATTTCAGCCATTTGCCTAGTAAGGCTACGCACGACGTTGACCTCAACGTCTATGCGTCTATGCTTAGGAAACAGGGTATGCTCAGCCCGGGCATAGCCGAAATGCTGGGGACATACCTTTACCGTGCACGCTCGTGCAGCTGCAGCTGCGCTAAGGGGGACCTGAAAAGGCCCCTTAGCACCACGCCCTTATAAACGCGGGCCACCACCACGAGGGTACAAGCCACACCCAAAGACCCCTTAGCAGTAGCCAAGGGCAAACTACCGTAGACAGGGGCTCAAGCCAAGAAGTGCTTCCCCATGTGGGCTACGCCCACGTGAGAAGACTACCAGTCAGGCCAGTTGTTTAGTACACCTTATTATAAGCATAGTTCAAGAGAGAGAAAAATCAGACAAAATGTCATAGACAAAATACTTATTCATATATTTCACATACTGATAAAAATATTTATGTTATTTAATACTTTATATCAAGGCATACTGATCTAGTGTTGCAACTTAAAACTTAATTATTCTATTTTTGTAGTAATAACTAATAATTTAATTTTCTGTATTGAACACCAAGACAAGCAGACGCACAGCGCAGAACCGGCCATATCTATTGGACATTCCATCCACTCGTACTAAGCGATTCTTCTCCAACTTTATCGTCTGCACCGTTAAGGTGTGGAATTCGATGCTTCTGTTTTCACCGAAAACTACAAACCTGGGTCTGTTCTAGGCAGGTGTATATAATAGGTGACATGTAGACCTTTGTGTTCTATCGTCGGCAACATCGTTGCTTAAAGTCGGGTGAGATTTTGGTCAAATTTATGTCTATCAACAATAAAAAAAAAATCAATGAGGCAAGCTTTCTGACTTCAACTGTACTTCACAGAAACAATAGCTCAGTTCCAACAAGACGGACTAAATCTAGGACTCATTGTCTAATTGTATTATTGGAAACTAATATTGGCAAATGTTTTGCATAGCAAATAGCCGGCTGGCGATTTTGTCCAAATTCTATGAGCGAGGTTTGGTTGTAGTGCTTACGGGTAATGCAATCACTATCGGGTTTTATATTTAATAGATTCGTAAGCGTTTTAATGCTCTGCTGGTATTCTATTTGTGATGAGTTATAATAAGCCTAAAGCCTTCCTTGATAAACAAGCTATCCAACACTAAAAAAAAGATGCAGTAGGTCTTATTGTTATATTTCTTGTCACTTATTTTCAAGTATCGATTATATTAGCTTAAGAACGTTTGACATCTCTGAGTAATAATATCACGAAAAAATCCTAATAACATTCTAGATGTTGACTTAGATTTACACATAGGTTGCATAATAAAGTGTATACGCAAGTAAAATATTGCAAAGCTGCAGGCAAAAGCTAATCGTATAAATCCTTTGCCGAAGAATTAACAAACATCACTGATTTCCCGCCAGCAAACGCACCGAACTCATATCTGAGCTAGAACAACTAACTTGTTCAGATAGTTACAGGCAACGCAAGTTCCCCAATAAATAACATTGCTTGAATGTGTGTCGCGAAATTCAATATTATTATTCGTGGAATACTAACTGGATTTATATTATGAATATAATGATATCTGGTCACAGAATCAATTCATGAACTGGGTATGTTCTGTTGGTTTAGCTATATTTTTATTGTAACCTTTGTTGAAAATGCGAAGGACGGCCTGGGACCACGGCTGTTGTAACACAGTCGAAATGTCGGGAATAATGAATGAATGAATGAATGAATGAACACTTTATTGTACACAAATAAACTTAAAAATAAAATATAAATAGGTAATCACGTACAAATAGGCGGCCTTATTGCTGACAGCAATTTCTTCCAGGCAACCCATCAGGAAACACAAGTTGATAAAATAAAACAGTATGTAGTGCACAAAAATAAAGAAATAATCAATGGTCTCAAGCGATAAATTTTAGTGTCTATTATTATTCAAATTATTAGGTTTATTTATTTATTATAACTTATATTCTCATTATTATTATTATTATGAGCCATTTGGCTCATTTGTCCCACTGCTGGGCAAAGGCCTCCCCCAATTCCCTCCATATATCCCGATCCTGAGCTGCTTCCCTACAGACAACGATACTAATAATATATATACAAATAATTAATTCACATTTTGTAAAAACGGGATTTACTCACGTAGTATTGTAACGTCGAAGATTATTCCGACACGTTTCGATTTTTCAAGAAAATCATCATCATGGGATTGAATGCCCGTCCGCATGTCCAGTGTCGTGTCGGCCCCACGCGCGGACGGGCATTCAATCCCATGATGATGATTTTCTTGAAAAATCGAAACGTGTCGGAATAATCTTCGACGTTACAATACTACGTGAGTAAATCCCGTTTTTACAAAATGAATAGTATATCTCACGTTAATTTTGAAAGTGAAATAATTAATTCACAATTGAAATAACAAAGAAAGATACATATTGCGCATCTGTATTCGAACCCCTATCAAAGTCTAGACTATTTGCAGTAAAGCTACCAATATTATAATAACTTACGCCAAAGTTTTACAAAATTTTGTAAGTCACATGACCAGTATATTTATTTAGTTTGATAATCAATTATTGGACTAACAAAGTACAATAATTGATTTATAATAGAAATAACAAAGAAATATATTGCGCAGCTGTCTATCCAAACCCCTATCAAAGCCTGTTGGCAGTAAAGCCACCATAATAACAATGTTTACGCCAAAGTTTTCCAAGATCGCATGTGATCACATGACCAGCCGCAAAGGGAAACGAACCGTGAACTCCAAGATAGGTTAAGACGGAGGGTTTTGCTTGACCGCACTACCGGCCTGGCAACTTAGACAGGGGAGCGTTTAATGGTCTTAGGTATTGATGGGTTCGGCGATAATACTTATTACTATCGCGTACCTACTTAAGCAGTAATCGCATCTGTTTCGTCTAAGTTATCGCTTGTGTTTTGTGTTGCGGTGTCGTTACTAAAAGGAGATTCAGTTACGAATAAAAGGTGCATTATTTATTTGGAACCACGGCAAAAGTTAAAAGAAGAAAATTTAAAAATATTTGTTTGTGATCTTGTAAAACGAAATTCCACAAGTTTATAGAATTTGCAATGATTAAACAATTGGGGAATTTTACGCAATATTTTAATATATCATCGTTAGCAGCATAAAATACTGCAAATCTGATTAGAAGGCGTGCCCCGCGAACCGAGAGGACTTGTGTAAATGCTTCTTACAAATCGTGATACGGGGAAATTTTCATACAATTGTGCTAACATTATAATTGCATTTTATTTCCTAGAATGTTATACCTTTTTTCATGGAGGCATTCATTGTAAGGTACAAGCTGCTACTTTTAATAATAAATAAACCTTTACAGCGCTAAGGTATAAGATTTTAATTATGATAACATTTTGCATTCATATTAAGACACAAATCGGAAGTTCTAGCAAAAAAAAGCGGCCAAGAGCGAATCCGACTCGCGCACCGAGGTTTCCGTGACATCATACTCTTACAATAAAATTTGTGTTACAGAAGGTTTATTTGTTAGAGATCCTTGGAAAAAGCGCCATCTCTTGTCTGATATCGGAATTTTCAAACTAATGATGAATAAAAAAAATCTAAGTTAATTATTTTTAGTGTTTTTTTATAATTTTCCAGTAATCTTTATACACAATTTTATCAGCAGATAAGTGGGGCGTTATTGATTACAGAACTTTTGTAAATAAGTCAAAAACCATAAGGCTTAAAGGAAAACTAAAAACTGTTTATTAATGTGCATCACCATCCACCACGTTTTCAAATAATACCCCAAATAATCTAGTTACTCCACTTAGATTTACAGCAGATTTATATATGCAATATTAGTGAATAAACGTTGTCTAATACAATTTTAAGTCGATAGCGTCAGTAATTCCACGTCACACATAAGGGTTCCTTTTTACCATTATTTGTCCGGAACTTTTAAAATTACCGTTGCAGTAAAACAAACATATCCATTACGGTAAATATGTGGTCTGCTACGGGCTGTTACAGGCCTACCGTAGGCTTGTAGCAGCCCGTAGCAGATCTTAGAGAGAGAGATGCTACGACGTAGCCGTAGGCATAGATAATTTAAGCTTTGATTTTTTTTTGTTTTTTCCTTAAATTTGTTTAAAAAATCACAACACATTAATATTTCACTCTAAAACGTAAATTTCACTTTACAAATGAAAATGTTGGTATTTTAAAATTCAAATATAATGAACAAATAACTCAGCCATAACAAAAACATAACCGCAAAATTTCCAAACAATCAAAACATTGTCCTGCATTGATTGTTTGCGAATTTAAAAATCTTAGCTATTGTTACACTACAACAAGGTAAACAAAGACTGTTGAGACAAAAGAACTTGCTTGAAAGAGTATTTAGTGCAGATTTCCGGATATTGCCAATGTAACTGCATTTAGTGCAACAAATTCCTATGAACCTTAGATAATTATATTATATTTGAATGTAGGTGTTTTCTTCGAAATGCTTTTAAAGCTTCTGTTGCCTTCGAGAAGCTCCGTTATATCTGGGGCTCAAATGACTGAATAACGAAAAAAGCAAAATTTGCTAATTATAATAGTCGTCAGTTCGTATGAATAAAGTGTACCAGCGCTTACCTTTTCAGGGTTCCGTCTACTAATAGACCCCTTATAGTTTCGCTTTGTCTTTCTGTCTGTCTGTCTGTCCAAGAAAGACGAGAATATTAGTCGTAAGAAAGCTGTAAGTTTGCATGGACTTGGATATAATGACGCTAAGATAACGTTAGAAAAATAACAACGCCAAGATGACGGTACAAAAATCCTGGAAAACAATTTATTTGGGGTACTTCCCATACTCGTAGGGTGGGGATGAACTTTTTTTTTATTTTTACACCGTGTGTTATTGTTAAATAGGTATTTTACAACCACTTAGGAGTTGCAAAGACAATTTTTCGTTTAAGGGTCCCGTTTGCGAAATATTAAATTTTACATTTTTTTAGCGTCCCTCTCTAAAATCTATCATCATCATTTCAGCCGTAAAACGTCCACTACTGAAGACAGGCCTCCCTCATGGACATCCATGACGGGTAGTTGCCATACTCACTACGCTTGGAAAGCGGGTTGGTGAGCGCAGTACGAGATGTTGTTACACGGATAGACGCTGCTGCCCATCTTCCGGAGGTATCCCTTAGCAGGCTCTTACTGCATCCACGGGCATGAGAGGAGGGGTAACATTCTATTGCCGGTACTCCACGGCAAAAAATACGGCTAAAATCTATACTGCTTTAAAAATCTGCAAAAATCATAAATACAGTTTTAACCATAAACTTTCTAAGAAAACTAAGTAACGATTGAGCTATATTTTTTAGTTTCCGTGAACTTTGTCGCCCGACACGCACCTGGCCTTTTTGAATTTATTTAAAATAAATATAGATTAGTTGTCACTTATTACCTTTTCCCTTGAGATACCTAATTAATTGAATACGCATATTATTACTTAAGCATAATTTATACGAAAGATTTCGTTAATTTAGTTTTAACGTCATTGTTGCGCTACTAAATAAATATTACAACGGTCCTTTAGAAAGCTGCAAAATACTTCCGGAAGCCCCGACTCAAGAAATAGCCGGTCGCATTGGAAACTTTGTTTGAGATGTACCTTTACTTACCTTAAATGAAATTTATTACTTTAGAAAGTAGTGTTTTAGCTAAACTACATGCTTATTTACTTCTTTAAAATCCTAAAAACATTTTTATACATAAAAACTAGAAATATTACGAATATTTAAATAAATGAAATAAATAATGCTGGACAAATCACACAGCATCATCTAGCCCCAAGCTAAGCAGAGCTTGTGTTATGGGTACTAGATGACTGATATACTTAATACATTATACTACATAGATAGATATTTTTATTATATATAGAAAAACACCCAGAACACCCTGAACAAATATCTGCAGATCGTACAGACATTTGTCCCGAGGCGGGAATAATTAATAATAATTTGTTTGTATATTTGTATTATTCGTAATATGGTTTACCTAGAGTACCGGCCTTTCTTATAATTTATTATGTCACTTTACTATAAAGACTAAGCAAATAACTGTTAGACTAAGGCAGATTATCTATTGTGCTTTATCTATGCTCGAGACCACACGTCTACATGCCTGGACAACACATTTACATCAAGGTAAGTAACCACTTTTGGTGGTTTGGTCTCCCATAAATATGATTGCGGTCATCAACATTTCAGCCGTAAAACATCCACTACTGAACATAGGCCTCCCTCGTGGATATCCATGAGGGGTAGTTGCCATACTCACCACGCTTGGCAGGCGGGTTGGCGAGTGCAGTATGGGATGTTGATACACGGAAAGACGCTGCTGCCCATCTTCCGGAGTTATCCCTTAGCAGGCTCTTACTGCATCCACGGGCATGCGAGGAGGGGTAACATTCTACTGCCGGCACCCCACGGCATATGATTCACGGAGATGATTGTGGTGAATTCATTTTATTCGTTTATAAAAAGGCTATTGTTTCAAAATTGAAAAAAACAGCATTCTGTTTTTTTTTTGAAGTTTAGTTGTTATTTGAAATAACAGTTCGTCAATATAAGCTATTTTTTGTAATACCTAGGATAATAGCTTATTTTTATGATTTCCGTGTTTCCAGTAAAGGAAAGTGCAATAGTGCTATATAGAGGTAATTAGCACTAATTGCACTTTCCTTTACTGGAAACATCTTTTAAATCAATATAGTAGACTTTTATTTATATTAGGTAAGTATTTAGTTATATAATAAATATCAGGGCACACTAGGAATATGGCGGATTTAAAAGAAAAGTTAGATAAGTTAAAAATACTTGCTGAGCAGACGTAGGAAAGCTCGAATCAAGAGTAGTTCAGGATTGTTTATGCAATGCTTATGAAACAGTTGAACAATAATGGACATGTCCTAAACTATTTTTATATAAGACTCAAGCCATGTTAAATATCCCGTAAATTTAATATTGCATATAATAACCCTAACTACTAATGGTGTACACAAAGCAGAACAGAAATGGACATGAATTGAACCTTAATGGACGCCTTTAGTGACCGGTATAGCTATTAGCATTGCTTACGACAGTACTAACATGTTTATTGTTCAGTAATGTAAATAACGTATGATTCTACGCACGGTGTTTTTCGGCATAATTTAAATTTGGATACGCCTGATACGACGCCATAATGCTTCTTTGAAATGGAGTTTTGGGATCTTAGTTAGCTGTTGATGAATCGTTCATAGAGTTTCATCACATTAGCTTTTTAACACTATTGTTACTGCATCCATACTTTGGTATATTATTAACCATTACCCTTGACTATGTGCTCCACCTATTTTGGACATACATAGGTAAGTCTAAGAACCTATATTGTGAGCAATAAATTGTCAATAAAATGTCCTCGTATAAACCCTATTTTAAATTATGCAGATGAAATGTTCTGACAATAAAAGGTATTAATAATATTAATAATTGTCGATTTTTGACCGCTGCGATATGTTGTTACGGAACATATCGCAGCGGTCAAAAATCGACAAGTAAACAAGTCAGCTATAGCGGAGCATGTAGTGGACTCAGGACCCAATCACTGGATCGAACTAAACAATCCCAAGATTATTTCCAACGAGAGGCACTACTACAAGAGAATGGTTCGGGAAGCGATTGAAATTAAGAAATATCCTAATTTTAATCGTGAAGACGGCTTCAGACTCTCTGCCTCATGGAATCCAGTGATAGCTAAGTGTACTCGGCGTGTAAATAAACCAAAGTGTGCTGATACAGTGAGTGTAGTGTGCTGTCCCAGTGTGAACCGGCCTTAAATCACAAATTTCTAATTATGAAGACCAAGTGAGGGTAGTCTGAAAAGATGCCTTCGCTTTGCTGCGGTAAACTTCAGCACGCCAGTCTCCCCGCGACCACGACCAGGTGCAATTCGGTCGAAACGTCGGGAATAAAATAAAGGTAATTACGCGATAAATACCCGATAATCCCATATTTTAATAATGTGTTGTGATCGCGAAAGTTTAAAAAAGACTATTAATAACTTTTATTCACCTTTGCAAGCAATATTTTGTGGAATACTATATAATAACAAAACCGGACAAGTGCGAGCTGGACTCGCCCACCGAGAGTTCCATGGGTATGTAGGAACATAATAAATATTAGTAAAAGTTTTAAATAGATTCGGTCACCCATCTAACTTATGACCGCGCGTAGGGTTGCTTATCCTCAGTGGTTGATTTCGTACTTAGTTTAATGGCGACTTATTATGATTCCATTGCAAGTGTATAAATTATAGATTTTTCTCTATATCTACAGTACATATAAGACGATGTACCTTGCCAATTTTCATAGTTCTAGGTCTACGGAAAGTACCCTATAAATTTGGATTCATTTGAAAATGTCGAAATATGTGTTTTTTGCGGCATAAACGGCCGTATCATTTTTTTAAATATTATTTTTTTGAAGCTTAAAGAGGCTGTAGATTTGAGTGTATGGTTTTAATTTCATCCTGGATACCTCTACAGGTTCTCGTGATAAAGTGTCTTGACAAACCGACAGATGGACAGACAGACGGATGACAAAGTGATCCTATAAGGGTTCGTTGAAATATATTTTCTGATAGAATACAATACCTTGAGCTTGTAGAATGCATTCTGAATTTTATAATTTACATGCTTTACAAATCTCAACTCACTATCTACGACCAATCCCAAATTTCTAGCCTCATGCTCTAATGGTTTCACTATATCGTTAATTTTAAGCTCGAGATTAAAATTAAGAGCACTTTGTATTTGTGTCTTAGTACCTAGAAACATAATTTTAGACTTACTCGGATTCAAAATAAGAGAGTTCTTTTCAGTCCACGAAAATATTTTAAATAGGTATTTTTTAATTATAGTTATTGCTTCTTGCATATGATCCGGATGAAAGCTGAAATACATCTGGGTATATCTGCATATAGATAATATTTGCAGACTTCTATTTGTTGAGGCATATCTGCAGTAAATTTCATCGTCATAATTTAAAAAAAAACTTATTATACTAAATTTTTAAATTTACATCATAAATATACATTCGAAAAATCGCCCATAAGGACAATATTTCTCTGGAAATTTAAAATTTTGTAATTTTGAACTTAATTAATACCCAAAACACTGATATTCGAGTATATAGCCAGTTCTCAGTACTTAATTGGAATATGATACTTTACGTCCCATGTATGTTTTTTGCTTCCAATTTGAACAGTATAAGCGAGATGGTTCTGAAAAAAAATACTGTTTTACCATTGAGTTATTTTTACATTTTAACCATGCTTTGGGCCGCCGTGGGGTGCTGGCAGTAGAATGTTACCCCTCCTCTTATGCCCATGGATGCGGTAAGAGTCTGCTAAAGGAGACCTCCGGTAGATGGGTAGCGTCTTTCCGTGTAACAACATCCCGTACTGCGATCGCCAACCCGCCTGCCAAGCATGGTGAGTATGGCAACTACCCCTTATGGAGATCTATGAGGTAGGCCTGTGTTCAGTAGTGGACGTTTTAGGCTGAAATTAACTATGCTCTTAATCAGCACCCTTTATAAAAAATCTTTCGCATATGACTCGTAAGACTTTATAATTCGAATTCTACTTGATTGCTCGAAAGTGTCAAAAATTATGGACATTTACCAGTCATACGCGACTGATTAAAAAACAGGGCCGCATTCAATAATGTGCACACATTATTGAATGCGGCAAGCAACCGCGTAAAACTCAAAGTACACAGAGCGCGCGGGGAAATTACTTAGAGAAATAAAATAGTTAAAACAAACAGTCCTGTCGTGACGATAATAGGTTTGCTGTTTGAACACAATGACTGCCTGACATCAGTATAGATAAATTGTTTATTGTTGTATAGTTCTGTTTCCGTTAACTTGCATGTGCATTGCTTATAAATTACAAACCATTTCATCAAATTCCTTTGTCATAATCATACCAGGATTGAAATGTCACCCGCTTTCGACAGATGCCTGTAAAACCAGTAGAAGCATAACAATGGGCAGTTCATTTGCGGCGTAAAAATTACAACAGGCTTAACATTCGCTCAATATTCAGTAAGCGACGTGAGATGAACTCTGGGCCGGGAGTTTATCATCGCCCTGTCACTCTACAGTTATTTATGGACCAGTAAACTTGGAAATATATTTTCCTCGTCGGCGGCCGCGTCCATTTCAGGTTAAGCCCCTTGGGCCAGGGCACTAGACGAGTCGAGTGTCATAAATTTGAAAACTGTTTCGGGAGAGCGAAAAAATGAAACAAATATTTGAAGTTCGCTCTGATCTTCGATACAGCCTATGGATTTACGACTACTCTAAGCTAACACTATCGGCTATGCATAAAAAGTAGTAGTGGCCGGTGATTTCAGTAATAAAAAAACATTTACGATTTTATAAAAAAAAAATGCTGGACGCCACTCACGGTATACCATGTGGTCCCAAACTTAGCATAGCTACTGTACTGTAAACTTTGTAAATACTATCATACATAGAAAATACGAGTCCGAGACAAATATCTGTAGATAGAGCTAACACTTTGTCCCCAAGGTGGGGATGGAACTCTCCTGCGTCTCTGCCGGCTATTAGACCTCGGAGGTCGTCAAAACAATTAGTAAGGGAACTTTTTCTTTGGTTGATGTCAGCGCGTGGTTGGTAATTAAGTAATTAGGTAGTCGACGCGCCACCACTGACGTCTTATGGCAAAAGTGTAAATTAAACACTACAGTACAGTCTGTTGTCTGTATTTAGTTATATGACAGCAGTGCCGCGTTTATCGGACTTCAGCGGTGGGGCGGTCTCTACATTGTAGACATTGAAAACATCTGTCGTTATTCAGCTACTTCCTTAACTATCAATATAAATGATTATCTCTGCGGTTTATCTATTTATACTTCAGCCGCTTTCGGTGTAGAATATTTGTTAACAATCTGTCATACTTAAAATTGAATTGCTTACCTACTATGGGTTGGTTTTTTGACAGAGTTAATACAAATGAGTCTTAGCCGTGGGGTGCCGGCAGTAGAATGTTACCCCTCCTCTCCTACCCGTGGATGCAGTAAGAGCCTGCTAAGGGAGACCTCCGGTAGATGGGCAGCAGCGTCTTTCCGTATATCAACATCCGATACTGCGCTCACCAACCCGCCTGCCAAGCGTGGTGAGTATGGCAACTACCCCTCATGGAGATCCATGAGGGAGGCCTTAGTTCAGTAGTGGACGTTTTACGACTGAAATGATGAATACAAATGAATATTGAAGGGAGTACCTACTCGCAAATTCCCAATGATTGAGAAATATATAATAAAGACTAAAAGAAAAAAGTTATTTCTTGGCTAGGTATTGTACAGTTTGTTTACAGACATTCAACTTCGAAGTTGGCTAAAGTATAGGAAATGCTATCTCATAATCATGTTAATATGGCGCATAACTTGTATTTCACGCTGAACTTTAACAGTTACTGAGCCCAACAGGATCTACAATGAAACTATTTTTAATAAGTCATTAAAGGCACCTATACTGCGCGGCAATTGCTCCCAGAATGATGGCGTACTAAAATAATTTTAACGACACTTTGATTACTTTTATCGCAAGTTTTCACTTCAGTTGTCACGTTTTCGAACCATTAGTTTTATGCGAATTACTAGTGAGAAATTGCTTAGCTAGTTAGTTTGCTAATATCAGAGTTTTATGAACAAAACAAATTATCTTGAGTGGCCTCGTGGACAACAGCTTAGTACGTCTTCTTATCGGATAATCCTCATAAAATTAAGGAGGCACTTTAGGTACAAATTAATTATTTACGAATTCTATGTTGAAATCTATGTAACAAACTTTTTAATATAACATTTTTAATACAGTGCGTTGAGTTAAGCTTTGGGTAGTTTTGAGCATCAACTTTGTGGAGTTCACAATTTTACTGCGTTAGTTTGTAGCTTTGCTGTTCATCAAAGACGCCAAAGCAAACTTCATTGTCTCAAGTTTAAATTGAATGGAGTCTTATTGACGAGCACCGTGGTGCAAGATTCCGGGTCTAGATTTTTATTCTATGAACAATTAATAATAATCCGAGAGCTGTTTTATTTTTGGTGTTTTGAAAACAATGAGGTTGTTCACATTATTGATTTTTGTTATACGATAAGTTATTGATCCTCGTTTTATAGTCATAAGCTTTGCTTAATTTAGGGTGTGTTTTTATGATTATGTTGGGTGAAATACCCAGCTATAAAATTTATTCAAGAAACAAAACTGTCAGCAGTTCCACTGCTGAGGCCTTTTTAGGTACAGATACACAGGTATCACAGATACTGAGCTTAAATAGCTAGGTTTAAAATTAAATGCATACTTACTTAACTAAAAATATTATGAATGACAAAGAAAAGATGCTCTGGAAGATGGGCAACAGAGTTTTTCCGTGTATGAACATCCGGTACTGCGTTCGCCAACGTACCTTCAAAGCTAGCGGGTATGGCTACAGCTCCCTCATGATCTTAAAGATCCATGAGGGAGGTCCATGTCCAACAGTGGACGTGGATACTAGTACTACGGTTGAGATGGAGATGAAAAACAAAGAGAAACGCTTACAGGTACACTATCAGTGATGTCAATTTTGATGTACTCAAGAAACAGAACAGCGTTCTGTAGCAAGCTTCACCTACCTTTATGTAAGTAAGGCCCTTACATCTATTATAGATGATTTATACAGCGTCAGTAACCGGTATTCATGCTGCAGGCGACTGCAGTACCTGACCAGACTACAGATGGATTAAGCTTACCCAGCACTAAAACCATCCTCTCAGCTTAGTCAGATATTAATCAGAGGAGAGAACAGGTCTCTTTCCAGGTTTTCCCTCGTAAAGCACCTGCTAAATGCACATATATTTTTCATGAAACAGAATCTGTTGATGCCTGTATTGAACCCCCGACCGATTGGAAGTCGGTGGTACATACCACTCGGCCAACACGGCTTTCACCTTGAATGAAAAAATATTTATTACCACAAATAATACAATTCACACAGTGCCTAAGGCATTAGCTAAATAAACTAAAAAAAAACGAGGAATCATCATGCTGATCCAAATTAACCTTTGATGAGGCCATGAGGTTTCAGACATAAGTTTGACTTATAACTTGTTAAACTTTCGCGATTTGTTAACATATTTTTAGTTTTAAAATTACAGGATTTTATTGCGTACCTTTTTTATTATTTTCCCGACGTTTCGAACACATTTCAGCGTTCTTGGTCGCGGGAGGACTGATGTGCTGGGAGCTACCGCCGCGAATTGATGGCAGAATCCACGACTACCCTCAATTCGTCTTCAGATTCAGAAATGTCCAAGTTCACATTACGACACACTACACTGACCAGTGTTCCAGTGGTTAGGTCCTGACTCCAGCAGATGTTCGGCAATCGCTGACTTATAATCGGCAAGTGTATAAGTCAGCGATTGCCGAACATCTGCTGGAGTCAGGACCTAACCACTGGATAGAACTACACGACCCAAAAGTTCTATCCAAAGAACGATACTATTATAAGAGGATAGTTCGAGAGGCGATTGAGATCAAGAAACACCTAAATTTCAATCGTGAAGATGGTTTTCGCCTCTCTTCTGCATGGAATCCTGTGTTGAATAAGTGTGTGCGTTGTGTTCCGACGGTACAGCAGTCCGATACCGTCAGTGTAGTGTGTCGTAATGTGAACTTAAACATTTCTGAATCTGAAGACGAATTGAGGGTAGTCGTGGATTCTGCCATCAATTCGCGGCGGTAGCTCCCAGCACATCAGTCCTCCCGCGACCAAGAACGCTGAAATGTGTTCGAAACGTCGGGAAAATAATAAAAAAGGTACGCGATAAAATCCTGTAATTTTAAAACTAAAAATAAGTTTGACTTCCTCTGTGGCGCATTGGGCGAAGGTCCGCCTGCTACGCAAGAGATTGTGGGTTCGATTTCCGCCTCGGGACAAATGTCTTGACGATCTGCAGACATTTTTTCAGGGTGTTCTGGATTATTTTCCATATATAATAAAAATTAGCTGTCTATGTAGTATAATAATAATAAGTATATCAGTCTTCGAATACCCATAACACAAGATCTGCTTAGTTTGGGCTAGGTGATGTTGTGTGAATTGTCCAGCATTATTTATTTACTTTTTTCTTGCTTTCGCGATTTGTTAACATATTTTTTAGTTTTAAAATTACAGGATTTTATCGCGTACCTTTTTTATTATTTTGCGACCAAGCGACCAAGAACGCTGAAATGTGTTCGAAACGTCGGGAAAATAATAAAAAAGGTACCCGATAAAATCCTGTAATTTTAAAACTAAAAAATATGTTAACAAATCGCGAAAGCTTAACAAGTTATATTATTTATTTATTTATATATAAATGTATTTCCCGTGCTAGTTACAGTGTTACTTTCACCTTCATATAAAACTCACGTTAACACTGCCAATAAAGAACATTGATAGAAGTGCAAGTCCGTGCGTAGTTGCCAACTCCAAACATGTGCGAAACGAAATGTCTCCTTTTACCTCCGTTATTAGTTTTTGTTGGGCAAATATACTCATTGTCATTGCCGGGGTAAATGAGGTTTCCTTTTAATTTAGTTTCTCAGGTAACTTTGCAAGAATATTGCGCCAAAGCCGGTCGTGAGGAAAGTGCTTTTCTTTGTAACTTTTGTTATGACTATTATTACCTATGGCTTCTGATAACATTTGCGGGAGGATTATTCAATTTTCAATGATCATAGCATCAATATCTGTAGCAAAATTTACCTGATCTCAGCCGTAGGACGTCCACTGCTGGACATACGCCTCTCTTATGAATCTCCAAGTTCATGAAGGGGTTGTTATCCACTTGGCAGGCGGGTTGGTCGCCTCTCAAAACTATCAATGTGTACAAAACTCTTTCGTTACTGACTGAGTGACTGACAGACAACGTACAGCCGAAACCACTGGACCAAGAGACTTGAAATTTGGCACACATTGTATACCTTGAGTATCCTAGAGGTGCACTAAGAAGGGATTTTTTGAGTGAAACTGCGGGGTGCGGCTAGTCAAAATATAAAAGATGTTTTGCCGTGGAGTGCCGGGAGCAGAATTTGACCTCTCATCTCTTACCCGAAGATGCAGTAAGAATCTGCTAAATGAAACTTTCGGAAGATGCGCAGCAGCATCTATCCGTGTATAAACATCTCGTTCTGAGCTTGCTAACCCGCCTGCCAAGCGTGGTGAGAGGTAACAACCCCTCATTATCACGACTTGATTTATTATTATCATTATCACGATTCATGAGGCTTATTTCCTATTTTGTTTTACGGCTGAGAAGATGATGATGATAAAATAAGTTTTCTGTTTATAAGGATTACGTAGCAAGAAAAAACATGAATTTCGAGTATCAAAGGAACTGATCTTAGCTTAGCCATTTTCCATCGTTTTCCTTAGCCCCAATATTTCTTCAGTTGCTGCCAAAGCTTCAGTTGAATCGGCTTTGCTGCTTAATCCTTTACTCACCCTACCTGATCTTGCTTGCTTTTAAATCAGCCCTTATTTCAGTAATTTTGTCAGGCGAAAAACCTATTTTTGAATTATTTATTGGGTAGATCTATCATTTTGTTTGGTTTTGCTCTATAGAATCATTGAACCCATTTTTCATGAAGAATATACCTAGTTCATTTTAGCCGTAAAACGTCCACTACTGAACATAGGCCTCCAGCATGGATCTCCATGAGGCGTAGTTATCGACAGCCACGCGTGGCAGGCGGGTTACCGAGCGCAGTACGGGATGTTGATACACGGAAAGACGCTGCTGCCCATCTTCCGGAGGAATCCCTTAGCAGGCTCTTCCTGCATCCACGGGCATGAGAGGAGAGGTAACATTCTACTGCCGGGAGCCCACCGCCGAGGAATATAGTTAATTAGGGGTAAAATCATTTATCCAATTGCGGGGCAGAGATAATGCCTAAATTCATTAATTTGTTACGAATAAAATATGCTATGTGACTTATCACTATTTATCTACTTAATACATCAAAATTTATTAGCGATTCACCTCGGCCTGGCCCACATACAATTTTCTGTGTTTGTTACCGTAATTTTTTCATCTTATCTGTCTTACAAAAATTCGGTCACTAACCAACAAAATGAAACTGAAATCATAGTCAAGTTATTCTCAAGTGATGCTTCATCCATTTGAAATTTAAAAGTGTAAAAAAATTAGATACCATCATGGTTTCCATCAAAGGTCTGATTTAAATAATTTCAGAAGGTAAATTTTAAATTTTATATATTAAAATATTTTATGGGCACAGTTGCCCATAAAAACCATATATTTTATTAAATCAAGGATTTTATTTTATCAACCTTTGGCATCCGGGTTCTTAATTTTTTGTCGACGCCTAAGCTATTTTTTAATTTTTTCGCGCAACTTCTTCTACATCACATAAGAGAGAGAGAGAGAGAGAGAGAGTCGTGATCACGTGTACGCGTCTTAAATACTGTGCATGCCTCTTATTGGTAAACCCTTTATAGTATTTAAATTTTGTAACAGTTATTTTTAAGTCCTTACTATGTCCACTGTTGGCATTGCCTTTCTTAATAAATAAATAAAAAATAAAATCACCACGGTATTGCAGTTGTAATAAGTAGAGCTTTTTTCCTTCTATTTTTTTCATTCATCAACCCGTAACTATTGAAATACGAAAACAAAAACATAAGAAAATCGCTCGCTCACTGCCGAGTCACTAGAATGTCCGCGTCGGAAACAAAACGGTATTAGATTACAAAAGCAGTATCATTATGACTTGCAGTCGCACCCCTAAGGCCGAATGGCCGGCCGCTATCTCATCACGTGACTGAGCATTTGATTGTTTATGGCTAGAGGGAAAACGATATCATGGTTCATAGGGCTAGCTGTAGAATAATGTGTGCAAAGAAAACTTGCTATAGGTTACCGGCAGTATAATGTTGCCTCTTCGCTAATGGGTCTATCTGGAAAATGAGCAGCAGCGTCTTTCCGTGTAGCATGTCGTACTGCGCTCGTTAACCAAGCGTGGCGCGTAAGACAACAACTCAGAGGCCTATTTCCAGCAAAGGACGTAGACAGCAGTCCTACGGCTGAGCTGATGATGATGAAAGGAAACTTATAGTTATAATAATACAAAATCTGTAGGTATTCAAAATACATGCATAAAATCATGGCCCGAATAAATATGGACTGCTAATGTCCATACTAAAAATCGTCAAATGCTCAGCATATTTCTAGGTGGCGGTTTACCTTGAGCTACTTATACGTTGCCAATAATTTCCGTTTGGAGCGCTAGCCGCTTAAAAAAGAGTACGAAGTTCAAAATATGCAATCAATTTTTGTTAAGAATTAGGTACAATAATTTATGTTAGCGCCAAATATATTTTGACTGCTGTATCTTTACGATCACTAAATCGTGTTACGGTTAGTTTAGGTGTCGGGGAATGACAAACTTATTAAAATTTGTTAAATCGTTAATTCTCGCGCCATCTTAATGTTGAGACAGTACCTAATTTTAAATTGATGTATGGGATTAGCGGTCCTCTATTTATTTGGTCCATGATAACATGCAGCTTCTTACTTATTTGTGACGCAATATTAGTAGAACACACATTGGCTCTACTGATGATGACGATGTTGTTAAGCTAGGTACAATGATAACATAATAACTAAATAATGTGTCGGCGCGGCAGTTAAATTGTATTGCCGAACACGTCTCAACTCGCGGGAAATGTATAACTGGTTTGCTGGATGAAATATAAATAAAGGGGACTGACCTGGTCTCCTCATATGCACTAATCGCGCCACGAACACCTAAAGCCCACTAAGGATTCCTCTGCTCTTCTCTCGATCACAGCTTCTTCTGTCTTCTGCGTGTGGCCTTTGATTCTTGCGCGGGTTCTTATCGCGAACGTGGCGAGTTGTGTCTTAGGAGACTTCTTCTTAGAGACTTCTTAGGAAACATCTTTCGATATCGCCGCCCGTGAAATTTTTATAATCAAACAGTATCAATTATTCAAACATCTGCCTAAAATTTAAAATTATGCCAAAACTTCTATATGTTTCCTTCATAATTTAGGAGTTCTTCGATTCCTTTTGTATCCCATGCAACTGAGTTTTGAGTATTTCAGAGTTAGAGAGTTACTGGAATTGTTATAAAAATAATATGTTAATTTTAAATCTGTATTCATTTGTTAAAATATAAAAAATATCCATGGTCATTATCCATGTACTTATATTTTTTATTAGAGATATAATTTTTTTGCGTATTAATTCTCCTTAAATTAGTCATATTATTATGTAGTTTTCTTTGTCTTTTTTTAAAACTATGTCATCATTTCAGCCATATATCGTTCACTGATGAACACAGGCCTCCCTCATGGATCTCCATGAGGGGTAGTTGCCATACTCACCACGCTTGGCAGGCGGGTTGGTGAGCGCAGTATGGGATGTTGATACACGGATAGACGCTGCTGCCCATCTTCCGGAGGTATCCCTTATCAGGCTCTTACTGCATCCATGGGCATGAGAGGAGGGGTATCATTCTACTGCCGGCGCCCCACGGCATAAATCTATGTGCCAAGGGTTTAATCCGTATCCCGTACTGCGCTCGTCAACCCGCCTACCAAGCTTGGCGGGTATGGTGTAACACTCTCATGATCTTAGAAATCTAGGGGACCTATGTCCAGTGGTAGAGGTGGACAGCAGTCCGTGGCTGAGATGATGAAAGACGTTTTTACATCCATATAATACAGACACGACTTGTGTTAGTTACACCACTTATAACTCGAGAACGGCTGGACCGATTTCTAGGGATGTATGACGAGCTCTGTGGCGCAGCGGGCGAAGGTCCGCCTGCGACGCAAGGGGTTGCGGGTTCGATTCCCGCCTCGGGACAAATGTCTGTACGATCTGCAGATATTTGTTCAGGGTGTTCTGGGTGTTTTTCTATATATAATAAAAATATCTATCTATGTAGTATAATGTATTAAGTATATCAGTCATCTAGTACCCATAACACAAGCTCTGCTTAGCTTGGGGCTAGATGATGCTGTGTGATATGTCCAGCATTATTTATTATATTTATTATATTTATGTACATATGTAGTAAGGCCTTTGCATCTATTATAAATGATTTATACAGCATCAGCGATTGGTAGTCATGCTGTACGGGACGCTGCAGTACCTGGTACATTATTAGATGAATTAGGCTTGCCCAGCACTTATACCATGCTCTCAGCTTAGTCCACTATTAGACAGTCCGTTATTTTGTACCCCCGACTTTCAATCCAAAGGTATGTAAATCTAAACCAATTGGGGAGCCACACAAAAAGCTATAACGAAAACCGGTCCAGCCGCTTAGAAGGTTCAGTACGCACGTATTGAATTATATAATTGAGTTACTCTGATTGACAATGGACACCGAGGGAAGTGCCTACTGAGATAGGATGGAAATAGCCGATATAGTTGATGATTCTTGTTTTTTTAATTATGACTAGCTAATCCGGCTTTTTATCGCCCCTAATACTAAAACTACTAACTACATGAAATAAAAATCCATTGTTGTACGGCCAGTATCGAACCTTCGACCATTGAATCGGGGGTTCATACCACTCGGCCAACACGGCTTTCTCAGTTTGCTAGGGTCGCTATCAGTCGCTAAAGACGAATGTTATTAGGAATGTTACTGAAATAGTTTACGAAAACGTCTTATTGTTGTAACACAGTAACATCTATTTTCTAGAAAGTTCAGCCGAAAAACATATTAACTTTAAACTTTTTCCTCGCATATCAAGAGCAAGCTCTAGGAACAAGTTAAAATCTTCCAAGATTGTTCTAGTTTTAGCGGGATATTCAGATAATTTATTCATCGCATTGCCTTTATAAAAGGCCAACTCTTAAAACCACGAATTAAAGTTTCATGCCAGCCAAACTAGCGAGATTGTGCTTTAAGATAGTGCAATGACCTGAACCGCGCCTTGGGCTACTCAAACAATTTTTGAATTTCGTATGATGCATCATTTCAGCCATTAAACGTCCACTGATGAACACAGGCCTCCCTCATGGATCTCCATGAGGGGTAGTTGCCATTCTCACCACGCTTGGCAGGCGGGTTGGTGAGCGCAGTATGGGATGTTGATACACGGATAGACGCTACTGCCCATCTTCCGGAGGTATCCCTTAGCAGGCTCTTACTGCATCCATGGGCATGAGAGGAGGGGTATCATTCTACTGCCGGCACCCCACGGCGGTTCGTATGATTATTTAAACGAAACCCTCGGGTTTTTTATTTTATAAAAATGAATTTTACGGAAGCACCACATAATAATAATAATATAAATCATACACCATTGGATTCGTATTGAAATTTTCTACACGTTTATATCTTCTACAGAAGATAAAATAACTAACCTGGTTTAACTTATGTACCTCTACACCCGTCGGTACACTAAGCGCGCGGAGCGTTCAAACCTTATGGAGACCCGTCGCTCCATAAAGCGCGTCGGGGTCGCAGTTTAATCGTAATGAGCAGTAATAGGTACATACGTTATGTAAGCTGTAACATAATGATTTATTATTAACTAACTGTCCCGACGGGCTTCGTATCGCATCCACTACAACCACTACTTACAACTTAACCTACAACTACCCTACAACAATAACAAAAACCGTTTTTCTGTTGCGAAAGAAGCAGTAATTGTGATTGACATTATGATATGACGTATGGCCTGTTTGAAGTTGTCATTCGTTGGCTGAACAACTGAACGTCATTCTGTCTCATTCAAACACTTTTCATTATTATGAGTTTTTATAAAATATAATTTTAATAAAAAAAAAATTATACAAATCTTGTTCTAAAAATAACAAACACAAAAAGAAAGTATCATCCAATTTGGTACAATTGCTCGGAAGTTATGCGCGTACATACTACATTTCGGCGATTCATTTTTATTTACCTACATATATTTCAGCCATTACTGTCTAGGACTGCCCCCATTTACTGCAACCTGTTATACCATCTTCGTTTCGGGTTTCAGTGCTATTCAGTGGTGACCCACAGCTCAGTTGGCCTGCGGGAGGCATGGCCGTAGAATGGGTGCCGGCAGTAGAATGTCTCTTGCCCGTGAATGCAGTAAAAATCTGCTACGGAATACTTCCGGAAGATGTGCAGTATCTTTCCGTATAGACATCCCATACTGCGCTCGCCAACCTGCCTGCCAAGTGTGGAGATGTCAAAAATCGCTTATGGCTTGTCTAGCAGTGGACGGCCTACGGCTGGAATGATGATGCATGACCAGGGTGGCCAGTCCAATCCATTTTAAGTCCCTTTAAGCTTAACCTATGATCAGCATCGTGTTATGCAGATTTTTTTTAAATAAGTGTTAGTTCTCAAGCTTGTCTAGTCGCGATTGATTAAATATTGTATTCTTGTTTGTACCTTGTTAATATTTTGAATGTTTTCTGTTTTAATTTTAATATTTTTATGTTTAGAATTTATTGATTTTCTAATTTTATTATTATATTTTACACTCATACTGTAATCATGTAATGTATGCGTGTTTAGGAGTACAATCCAAAGTATTAGGTATATTCTTGGAATACCATAACAACTTATTCTACATAAATATATTAAAAAATATTACAGCTATAGATAGATAGAAGGCTCGAGGCCCGCGCGGCACGCGCCGCTGCCAGCGCCAGTGTCGTGTTGGCCCCACGCGCGGACGGGCATTCAATCCCATGATGATGATTTTCTTGAAAAATCGAAACGTGTCGGCATAATCTTCGGCTTTACAATACTACACTTACAATACTACACTAGAAAACACTTTATTGTACACCACATGTTGAGAAAATTAAACAATTTAGAAAGAAGGTAAAAACCACACAGGAGCACAAAGGGCGGCCTTATCACTATGAGCCGTCTCTTCCAGGCAACATTGGTATGGACTGGAAATAAAGGACGCTATAGTATATTCTTCTTACAAATCTGGTCTTATTGCATAGCACAGAGTTGGTAAAACTTTGCTAAGTTTGAGATTGCGCTGTGTGAAATCTTAAGCCTACGCTACGGAATTCCAGTAGGTGTAAATTGGGTGAAGCTATTTTAGCCTTAAAAAACTGTCAACCCTTTAAAATCTGGTTTCATTATGAAACACTAACTTTCAAAGTAAAACCAGTCAAGTGTAAATTCTGATTTATAAAAAAATGTGTATAATTACTCTATGAATCATCTGGTTTCCATAGTTAAGCTTTGCTTAGTTTGTGACTAAACCTTTTTTGTTGTTGTTTCCGTTGTTTGTGTGAGGGGTTGCTTTTGCCAAATAAGAACAATGGTCCGTTCTGTACGTAGTAGATTGTAATCTTTGACCTGAATAGTGCGGTGTGGTTGTGAGTAGTAAACACGCCCTGTTTAGAGTCCACAATAATGAACCAAGTTGCTGCGCTGAACTTTGGGACGTTAGCTTAGCTACGTACAAGTACGTGTACGGAGCTTGTGGTGCATACAATCAACTTGATAGTTACCAATGATGGGTGTTTTTAATTACTTCAACTTATTTGCTGATGATCCTAGAGATACCTTCCGAGAGCATTGGTTAGACAAAGCTCTTGAAAGGGATGAATGGACGAATTTGGAAGGCCTTTTTCGAGCAGTGGGACAATACAGAGTGTATTTTTATATGTGTAATAACCTGAAAGGGGGTGATTTTTACCGCCCCAAGGAACAATTTTAGTTTTACAACTTTCCAGGATTTGATGATTTTTATTAAAGAAAAGACGACGAAAGTTGTAACTTTAACTGCTGATTAAACGATAATGACAACCGTTAGGAATTTCCATATTTAAAATACCTTAAACTACAAAGCAATTACCTATTTTTCAACATGTAAAAAAATAACAATTATTAACTCAGGCTCATGTTCAGACCACTTCAATTGGTAAAAATGTGTGTTGGTCAGACGGACAGACAGGGTCCATGCTACACTACGAAACCATAAAAATAAAAAAAATCCCGATTGACCTTCTAAACAACTTGTTTTATTGGCTAAGTAAACATGATATAAAACATCCTGCATAGACTAAACTTATGTGTCCTGATTTTGGGTGTTGTTTCCCATATGTTATGTTTATGTTACAATAAACACACATAAGGCCTAGATGGAACCAGAGCGAAATAGTTGTAATATCACTCTCACTCAGTTCCATCTCACTATAACATAAAACAAAAGAGCATCTGACTCTTTTCTTTATTGTTATAATTTTCCCAGAGAGAGAAAACAGCTGAGATTGACAGTCGAGTAATACTTCTAAATTCTGTTGACGCTTCAGAACTTTAACTCGATGAATTTGTTTGGTTAAATTATTGTCTGAGCGCTGTATATTTGACGTGGTATTTGCGATGAGGTGATTAAAACATTTAATGAAATAAACCGTCGTGGGGTGTCGGCAGAATATTGATGCCCCTCCTCTCTTGCCCGTGGATGCAGTGAAAATCTGCCACTTTTTCCGTAAGATGCAGCATCGTCTTTTCCATACCTGCACTCGCCAACCCGCCTGCCAAGCGTGGGGAGAATGGCAACTACCCCTTATGATCAGTATTTGGAAATCCATCAGGGAGTAGTCTTATGTCCAATAGTGGATTTCCTACGGCTGAGATCATGATTATTAATTAAATAAAATAAAAGTATCATAATAGGTAATATGCATACATGTGGCTTAAATCTGGCTAAAATATTTAATATTTATTTATCATCATCTCAGCCGTAGGACATAATGATCACAAAAACAAATTCTGTTGTTGTAATCATTATCGATTTTACATTATGTCTAAAACTTATTTTTGTTTTCACTTCTAAATGAAACCCATAAAAAGCAAAAATAGCGCGGCAACTTTAAATTAAAGAAACGCGATGCGTTAATAGACACAGATATAAACCACGTGATACAATATACTCTTATGTATACTGGAAGTTTGTTAGCAATTACTATCCATGGAAGGACCTCATCAATACCCGCGCAAAATTACAGCGGCTTAAATTTTATATTTTTTTTTGTATGCAGGGATAATAAATAAATACATATATATATATATATGTGTACTAAGACGAAAGGAGGGATTTCATGAAAACAAATACTTTTGTAAGGGAAAATAATCAGGAATTTGTATATTTTTTTGTTTATTTAATAGCTGTTTTTAATTTATTGTTTGTTACATTTTTATAAAAAAACCTATGTTTGAGGAATTTTTATAAACTGTACAGCAACTCTTTGTGGAGGTTAATGACCCTGTCAAAATCAGCTGATGCAGTCAAATTTTCCTGATCTAATGAATGAAAATCACCAAATTCTGAAAAGACGTAGAGCTAAAATTTAGGTGTCCCTTGGGGTAGTCAGAATTGCCCTATTTGGGCTTTACACGTATTATAATACACCCGGTATTCATTTGAACATTTCCAAGACAGTTCATACCTATTTTGTCCAACTGAACATTATATTGACAAAGCACCTAATTCGTACTACGCTCTGCCTCACCTTTCTCCAGAGTATTCACAGTAATTTGCCCCAACTACATCGTCACATTACAATATTACAGTGCACTACTAAATTTTGCTCACGCGCGACATTCTCATACGTTTACTACCTGCTTATTGGCAGAACCAAAGAAAATCCAAGCTGTACGTGGACTAATAAGAAGCGTTATATTTCTCTGGGAATGTGAGAATTGCGCACAGCTGTTTTCAGCTCATAACAGGGAGCTCCTTAACTGTGCCCTAGTACAGTACTGTGTGGCTTTACGGTTCCAAACGTACTTTAAATAGCACGAAGGAAAAAACTTGTGGAAAAATAAATAAAAATCGGCCAAGTGCGAGACAGACTCGCACACGTAGTGTTCCGTATCATTTTTAAAATTGTTTTGGCAAAACTACTTGTTTTTGAGGTAGCACCACTTTTGGTTGATATTTGTACATTATACAATATCGAGCAAAATACAGCAGTAAAAAACGTTTGTTGTATGGGAGCCCCGATATAAATATTTAATTTATATCACCATTCATCATTTCAGCCGTAAAACGTCCACTTCTGAACACAGGCCTCTCTCATGGGTCTCCATGAGGGGTAGTTGCCATACTCACCACGCTTGACAGGCGGGTTGGCGAGTGCAGTACAGGATGTTGATACACGGAAAGACGCTGCTGCCCTCCGGAGGTACGAGTATCCCTTAGCAGGCTCTTACTGCATCCACGGACATGAGGGGGAGAATATTTATATGAATAAATTGAATTATTTATTTTTAAAATGAATATAAAACTAAACATATTGTGAATTTTTCAAACGCTTACCTGTTGCCGTTATCAATATCGAGCAAAAACGTCAAAAAAATCATGTTTATTGTATGGGAGACCCGTTAAATATGTATTTTATTCTGTTTCTCGTATTTGTTGTTATAGCGGCAACAGAAATACAATAATATATATATTATAGAAATATATATTATAGAAAATAATATATATATTATAGATATATATATAGAAATACAATAATATATATATACTGTGCAAATTTCAACTGTCTAGCTATCACGGTTCATGAGATACAGCTTGATGACAGACAGACAGACGGACAGCGGAGACTAAGTAATAGGGACCCGATTTTACCCATTGCGTACGGAACCATTAAAATTAAGATATCGTTATGAGCCATTTTATTCGAGTAATTACGTTTTCATAGCAGGGACTTCCCCTAGTGCCGGTGGCTTTACGGCTTACGAACGTACTTTAAACAGCTCGAAAGAAAGAACTTGTGGAAATTAACACAATTAAATTTCCTCGAAAGTATGTGACGGTCATTCTGAAATAAGGTTTTGGTTCTAGTGAAAACTTGTAACAAAATTAAACAAACGCTATAGTTATGTTAAGTTTTATGAATTGTTTTATGTTTATACAATATGTATTAAATGTGTATACCTCTATAAACCGAAAAGCAGTTTATATGAAACAGGACCCCCTTTGGGTTCGTACACATATTATTTACACTTTGTTTATATTACATAATGTTATCTTTCACCGCAAATGAGTTCTTTTATCGTTAGTAATCTATGAAGCAATAAATAAATGCAATCTAAAAAATAAAATAAAAAGGCAGAAGAACTTATTTGCTTTACAATGTACAGAACACAATGTCGTCCAAACGATGCATGCAAGTAAAAACTTCAGTTAGCTCATAAAGCACAACAGATTTACAACCGCAAACAACGTACAACACCAAACGAGAGCATTCTCGAACGTCAATACCAAAGTGGGGTGTGGTCGTAAACACGCTTCTGCTAAAGCTTTATTATCAACGTATAAGATTGGCCTTCCACATCCATTTAAATATAAAAATATTATAATATCAACATTTCAGCCGTAAAATGTCCACTAGTGAACACAGGCCTCCCTCATGGATCTCCATGAGGGGTAGTTGCCATACTCACCACGCCTGGCAGGCGGGTTGGCGAGCGCAGTACGGATGTTGATACACGGGAAGACGCTGCTGCCCATCTTCCGGAGGTATCCCTTGGCAGGCTCTTACTGCATCCACGGGCATGAGACGAGGGGTAACATTATACTGCCGGCACCCCACTACAATATTATAGTATACTTATGTATATATAAACGTGAGTTTGTATGTGATTTTATTTGGTTTATACAGCGTTACCGTCAGTTGCTGTGGGGTGCCGGCGGTAAAAGGTTGCTCCTTCTCTCTTGCTTGTGGATGCAGTGAGAAATACTTTGCGTAATCAGTACTTTTTGATCCATGAGGGAAGCCTTTGTCCAGCAGTTAACGTAATAGCTGAGATAATAATGATCATCATCATGTTAACGTTGTGTGGGACGGGTGTGACAACGTTGCTTATAATAACTATGTCTCGAGTCAAGTGATTTCATACAAATTTTAGTGTCTAATTGTCGAAAAGCGTTGCGTACGTTGCATACGTGGTGGTCTTAGTCTGTCTTAACTTATTTACTAAGAAATTTATTGCTTTTGTCGCACCTGTGGCCGCGATAAACTGCTGCCGTTTGGCCGATTTCGTGTGCGTCGCTTATTGACTTTGCCGATACCTCGGTGAAGGTAAAGTAAAAACTTATGATATATTAAACCGGGTTACAAAATAAATGAAATGGTATTTTTAGGGTTCCGAAGCTCAAAAAGGAAAACTGGAACCGTTAAAGATTACTCAGCTTCTGTCTTTATGTAGGTCTGTCAAGACGTTTTTCCCCGAAACGACTTACAGTATCGACTTGAAATTTGCACCAAACATCAAGGTCTGCAGAACCTTGATTTTTGAAGGGCATCATCACTCTTCAAAACATTATGACATCAAGTGGAACTTTTTTGTACGAAAAAAGCAAAAATGAATAGCCTCTAGGGCACTTCCAGAAGTCTCAAGGCACTAAAATTTAGAGTGCTGGTTACTTTAGTAGCGCAAATAAAGAAAAAAGTTAGAAGATTCTAATATTTCATCAAATATTTATAATCTTCAACTTCGGAACCCTTGTCTGTTTTATATACAGCGTGTCCCGTAATTGGGGTACTAAGCCGAAAGGGGGGTTTTCTACCCCCCCTGGCAAACAACGTTTGTTCTACGACTTTCTTGATTTTCAAGTTTTTTAGTGATAAGATAACGTTCAAAGTTTATACCAATTTCATAAGAGTGACAACCCTGCTCTAAGCTGTTACGGGCAATGACCTATTGACCGCCGGGGATTCCCGCAGCGCGCCCGCAACGCGCTTGTGCGTATATTGAGTGTGGGTATAAGTGCGTGGTGTGCGTAGGCGCGTAGGTATGTATTACGGATACACGTCTGTTATACATTAGGGTTGACAGCGACTTGGAAAACTTTAATTTTGTATGGAAACCTGAAAATACGTTTTTCTGAAATCTTTCTTCGCCTTTGCATTCCTTTGGTGGGAGGTAATTTGCAGCTCCTCGCTTCATACACCAGTTACGGGACACCTTGTATAATGCGCGCTGCTTTAGATTGGAATAAACTACAAAACTACGTTCGCTTCCCATTTTGCCCCGAATACCTTTATGGAAAAATAAAATCAAATTAATTGTATTTATTAGTTTATTTGTTATATTTAAGACCTGTGGATTTTGATATTAAATAAAATTAAATTAGACACACACAAGAAAAACAGCTCTTTAAAGGCTGGACCTATGACTAATGATCATATCAGCCGTAAGACGTCCACTGCTGGATAAAATCCCGTTATTTATCTTCAGGTACTGAGATTGGAAGCGGCCTGCATCCAACGCCTGCGGTTCTTACCAAGTCGTCTGTCCGTCTTATAGGTGGACGTCCTACGCTGCGCTTGCCGGTCCGTGGCATCCATTCGAGAACCTTTCGGCCTCATCGGCCATCTATTCTTCGAGCTATGTGGTCTTTACATTGCCACTTCGACGTGCTAATCCGTTTGGCTATGTCGTTGACACGAACGAGTTCTTCTACGTATCTCTTCATTTCTGATTCGATCTCGTAGAGAAAAACTTTTACTTTATCTATATTATGACATTATGAGTGACAATTGATATAAATCAATTGTCACTTTGTGTTTAGTGTTTACCTTTCTGTTGTTATTTTTATATTTAAGGTGTGCAATGCATTTTCTATTCTATTCTATGTATGTGATATGGATAAAGTGACATTAAATTATAAGTGCAGAATTGAAATCAGAATTTTGGTACCAACTAAATTCTAACTGATGAATCTATATAAAAAATGATATCAAAAAAACCCCAAAACGAAAGAAAGGAGCAGACACTCCAAATTGAGAGCTCAACTCCAAGGCTTTCTCAAAATTGAATATTTGTAATGAATGAACGATAAATTAAGCGGCTCATTTGACCGAATGAATGGGGCCGTAATAGACTGCCAACTGTCGTCGCCCCACAAAAGAAATGTAGGAGCGTAGAGCGTTTCTTTGTTCTTGCTAAATCGAGTACTGGAGTCGTTTGTCGACCTTATATCACGGTGATTCGACATTTATGGCCCAACCTGAGCTAACTGGCCGTAACTCTTCATTCGGGTATGGGCAGCTATCGGTTTTACCGTAGACCTAAGATGGGACTAAATTTCGCAGGATACGTATCTTGGTAGGCGAATAATATCCATTTTACTTAACTGATTTTATTTTTACCAAATTGGCTTTAAAGATTAGATCAAATTTATTTACGACAAAAAACTGCAATCCGACTTATAACCTTGATGTACTAATAGTTTACATTCCATACTACCTATTTACTAGCACACTGCTTACAAAATTAACAACACAACATCGATTATACGTATATAATTAATTACATAGTTTCAACAGGATCGCACATCGTAGTCGGAGGCAGACTTAAAACCGTTAACTCATAATAGTAATATGAGTTAACGGTTGTAACATAATGTGTTGTGATCCCGAAAGTTTAGAAAAGACAACGGAACATTATGCCCAGAAACATTTCAAACTATGCTAGTCGACTATGAAATCTAGGATATCGAAAAACGATTAAAGAATTGAAAACATAACTAACAATTAAAATATTCTAACGCATCGCACTGTTTCCCGGTTTCGTAACTAGCGTGTCTTGTGATACGAAGGCCTCTTCTAGATCTTTTCATTCATCTCTATTGCACGATTTTCTTGTCCACATCGATCCACAGATAGCTTCTTTCCATCTTCCGATTTGCCTTCTTTGTTTTCTTACAAAATATAACGCAATATGCATGATCTTATAACTGTCATAAATAAGAGAAATTTTTCATTTTAAAAGTATTATCATGCGTCATGTAAGTAGAACTTTTGTGAGATGGAAATCTACGTCCCCGGAAACTCAATATTCCCGATCGAGGTAATTGAAAGCTTAAAGGAATTTATTTTCAATTTCCTATGGCATGTTTTTCCCACTATGAGACATCATATACGGAAGAACATTGAGAGACATGTCATGATGGATTTCGATATTATTTTGTTGTTGTTATACTCTGAGTTATACAATATACAGGGTATAACATGTGTACTAGACCATGAAAACAAGTCGTTTTGGAGGAGAAAGAATCGGGAGTCCGTTTTTCATTTTATGATTTTTTATTTACATTTTTACCAGGTTGGTGTGGTGTGATCATGATCCAAAGTTTAAAATAGTTTTTTATTAAAAAAAAAACTCTGTGGTTAATTGAAACAAAATGATGAACATTTCAAGAATCAGCTTTAAGCTGTCATTATACAGCGCCAGCAACTGATATTCACGCTGTATAAGACGCTGCAGTGCCCGTGGATGCAGTCAGGAGCCTGCTAAGGGATACCTCCGGAAGTTGGGCAGCAGCGTCTTTCCGTGTATTAACATCCCATACTGCACTCGCCAACCCGTCTGCCAAGCGTGGTGAGTATGGCTTTCACACGTTTTAAGGCACATGGGTACTCTTATAACCGCTCTGTTGGTTGCGCGCCGCGCCGCCGATTAGGTCCTCATTTGGTTTGCGTTTTGGCGCGAAATACGGCGTGCGCTCCGCGTCGGCACTAAGTGGATACTGGCTCGGTTTTTACAATGGAACGTATTGTGTATTTATGCTCTATGGAAAGGGTTTGAATGAAGCTTGTCAGCACGTAAAACTTATTTGTTATTGTCATTGTCAACTTTACTCAGAAGGCACCAAAACAAACAAAAAGTCGATAAACACTATAGTTTACCAATAATAATTGTTTTAGTGGAACGCTAAATCACTGGTCAGTTTTCTTACCAAAACCAAACAACGGCAAAAAAATCTTGGTAAGTAATTATACTCCTTACTTTCTGCGGCATTAAAACCTCAAACTAACTCTTACGTTTTAAAGCACATACATAGGTACTCTCTAGCTAGCGCACGACCAAAAGGATATTAATCAAGTACAGCGCGTCTCGAATATGATTTATGAAGTATACTTTTATCTAAACAATCGATACAGTCGGTCGGGGCACGTCATACAGGCAATTTATCATAGTTATCTCCCCCTACCCACGATGTGGTGCATTGGACCACGAGCTACGTATCTCTTTGAAAAGAAATAAAACTGACCGGAAGGTGTATCCTCTTCACTATACTTTGAACCAAAATTGGTGTGAAATGTTTAATAGAATGTTGCCTTTTTTAAACTTTGGCGATCACAACACATTATTAACATACATATAACCGGGTATTTATCGCGTAAATTACCTTTAATATTTCCCGACGTTTCGCTTGGATTGCACCAAGCATGGTCCCGGGAAAACTTAAGCGATAAATACCGAGTTATATGTATGTTAATAATAGAATGTTGCCCTTCTCTCCTAAGATGCAGTAAAAATCTGACAAGGGATACCTGTGGAAGATGGGCAGCAGCGTCTTTTCGTGCATCAACATCGTGTGCCGCGCTCAGTTTAGTGATCAATAAGGGGAGCTTTGTCTAGCATAGAGTCCTACAGCTGGAAGAGTGTTTAAATAAATGATGCTGGATTCACACAGCACCATCTAGCCACAGGGTAAGCAGAGCTTGTGTAATAGGTAACAGATTATGGATACTTAGTTGGCCAACTCGGTAATTCAGTTGGTAATAGAGGTTGCGGTTTAGATCCTTGGCGGGGAAAGATAATAAATTAATAAATAAATAATGCTGGACAAATCACACAGCATCATCTAGCCCCAAGCTAAGCAGAGCTTGTGTTATGGGTACTAGATGATGCTAAAGAGTCGAAATTAAAGTAGACAATTCGATTTTTAGCGTAAAAGTTTATTTTTATCCAAATCTAAAAACTAATAAAAGCTTATGTAAGTATCTCATAAAACTTATGAGTAAATGTTTTTTTTTTAATTTTTCACAAAAAAATTATATGTTAAGATTTTTTTTAAATTTTATGTACTTTTAGCGGGGAATAATTATCAACATTTAAGGGTTTGCCGTGGGGTGCCGGCTGAAGAATGTTACCCCTCCTCTCATGCCCGTGGATGCAGTGAAAACCTGCTAAGGGATCCCTCTGGAAGATGGGTAGCAACGTCTTTCCGTGTATCAATATCCCGTACTGCGCTCGCCAACCCGCCTGCTAAGCGCGGTGAGTATGACAACTACCCCTCATGGAGATCCATGAGAGAGGCCTGTGTTCAGTAGTGGACGTTTTATGGCTGAAATGATGATGATGATGATGAAGGGTAAGCCAGGAACCAAGGTAAGGTGAGTTTCCCGACATTTTAACACCTCTGCAAGCGCGATGTTTACTTTAGGTGTTGTAATAAAAGTTAAAATTTAACCACCTTTAGAACATAAGCGTATTCTAAACTATGATACTCAGTTTGAATGCTAGTTTTTGAAAGAAAATATTTATTGTAAAATTCTATATTTATATAAATGAAGTCATACAAAAATTTGTTACCAATTCTGTTATTTTATATCTAAATATTTTATTATATAACTGCGTATTAACTACTCACCCGAAGTGGGGCCCATGAAAACAAGTAGGTACTTTTGGTAAGAAAAAATCTGGAATTAGTTTTTTTCTGTATACACATTACAAAAAATCTATAACTAAAAAAACCTTAAATCTTATAACTTTCATGGTTGCGCACAATAAATGCAACATTTAAGGGATTTTTACCATGATTTGTGTCTCTTTGAGTTTCCCAATTTGAGTCTTTTTGAGTTTCCTACGTTGCCGTTACACACGGTATTATCACGGTTAAACTTATAGCATATTTCATAAATATTTTACTAACCATAGCTATCCCTATAATTAATTCACGTATTTAAGAGCAATTTTATTTTAATACAAGCCAGTTTAGTTTGTCTCGTCTACATTTTACCCAACATTTCACAGTGTAAGTAATTCAGAAGGTATTACTTATTCATACGGCTGACCTATCCGCTTCAAAAGTAGGCCGAATAATATTGACTTCACAGATCGCTAATCTAATACCCTGATTAATCCTCAAGTTAACTAACGAGTTAACATCTCACTGAGTTGCCGTGAACAAACAAACACAGTTTAATGGGTTCATATCAGAGAATATACAGTGTATGGAAGTGGTGTAATTCGAGTTAGAACTTTATCTTGGTAAAACCTGACCTTTAAATTGCGATGTGATTCATATTTGTATACTCTAATTTCATATATCTTCATCATCATTATCTCAGAAATAAGACTAACTGTCAACTCGCCACGCTTGGCAGTCGTATTGGCGAAAGCAGTACGGGTTGTTGATACACGGAAAGACGCTGCTGCCCATCTTTCAAAGGTACTTCATGTACTTACTTGTGATTCTTACTACATCCACAGGCAAGATAGGAGGAGCAACCTTTTACTGCCGGCACCCCACGACAAGACTGTTACCGTTTCCATTGCAGAACTCACTAACTCCGCGCGCTCTTTGATATTGATGCGTGCTTCTGACAACTCCTTGACTAGTGACCCTTACGGACGGGTTCGCTTGTTTCCGTCAAGAGGTCCTGGTTCTTGAAGTGAGACCCACCGGCCCTTTTAGTTAGTTACTTTGAATGCCCTGTGGTAAAGGACGCGTGATAAAGTTTCTTAGTGTAATAACTTCTACGCATGGATATTGGATACCGGCGTCATGTTTCGGACCTGCTTCAATTACACTTAGGTTTCAAAATATAGGAATTATGCGGTAACTTTTGGTGTTAACTCAAGTCTTCGTTGTTTGTTTGGTGTAAACTTAAATTTTGTCTCAATTCAACGTGTTCTTGATTAATTAATTATGCTACTTAAGAAAATTTATTTATAAATTTTAACAATTATGAATATCAATATATTTATGAAATAATTTCATATATTCATGAAATCTCTGAATACTTATTCAGAGATTTCATAAAAAATCAGGCTACAGTAAACTGACCTAGTGTTAACATGATTTGAGTCTTTTTGAGTTTCAAAAAGTCTCAAATCATTGCAAATATCCCGTAAATATTGCATATAATGTTAACAACCATGAACTGAACTTTCTAAAATCTGCCCCAGTTTTTTTGTTGACTGTATCGAATCGTACCTTAACGAGACAGCCAACAAGTAAACAGCATGGCAACAACCCCTTAACAGCGACAGGAAACTGGGCAGTAGCGTCTTTCCGTGTATCAACATCCAGTACTGCGCTCTCGAACCCGCCTCCCAAGAGTGGTCAGTATGGCAGCAACCCCTTATTAACAGTACTTGAAGATATTATTAGTTTTTAAAATACAGGATTTTTTCGCGTACCTTTTTAATTATTTTCCCAGCGTTTCGACCGGATTGCACCGGATTGTATCTTTAGAAACAAACAATCTCGTGTGTTCATGAGATTGTTTGTTTCCACACTGAAAAAAATCCAGCCAATCAAGCATGACATTTTGCTTGACAGAAAAAAAAATGAATGAAGCAATCAAAAACTTATAAAACTACATTAATCACTATTTATTGTCAGAATAAAGGTGAAATGATCAACTTTTCTATAACATTAACTTCATAAAAGGAATTAAGATATCATGATTATGTTATTGTAAACATGGTTTTATTGTAAATGTAAACATACAAATATTTGATTCGAGTATCGAACAGAATCAAATTAATCAAGTTACCAATACACAGTAATCAGGTCCATTGATTGTAGAATGCAATTACTGTAACATCACAAAATAACACTCATATCTCAGTGTTTACATTTAACAGAACTAGATGTCGCAACTAGAAAAATTAGAACGCGCTATCGAAGTTTTTCACCCATTTAGTTAGGTCTCGGGTCTAACTTTTTGTGACTTGACCATAATTTATGGTGCGCCTCATTGGCGAATGGTAGTTTATGGTCCATAAACTACCATTCGTCAATGGGGCGCATACCTAGCTTCATCCCTTGTTTAGAGTCTAAACAAGGGATGAAGCTAGGTATGCTTTTGCTAAGCTTTCAATACACTAGTCTAAACTTTAGACTAGTGTATTGAAAGCTTAGACACCCTCTGTAGGGTCTGTAGTTAAATTTGGTTAATTTGAATAAATGTTCTTTAATCCATTTTCACGCCCTCTCCTCTCATTTGACAAATCCCGCTCACACCCGCTATACTATATTATATATAACTTTACCTTTTAAAATTAAGCATATACATTACTGAAACTACTAAAATACTTGATAACCATTACCACGTTCGTTGTAAATTCAATCAACATAAATCATTGGCATGTTAACCAAACTTGATTGTATTGACAATTACTTTGTTTGATTTCATCAAGACAACTTGTCTGTTGCTTATTCAACATAACTTTATTGCCATAATCGTATTACTTTATGTGCTCGTATATAAACAAGTTCCTTGATAGCTGCAAACATTTTTTTTATCAATGTTATCAAGTTTTTTTTTCAGTGCAAGAGTTAACAAAACACACAAACGTACAAAAGGTTTATGGCGAGCGAACTCGCGCGTACCTCGCGCGTTTAACTAACAAATTGGAAGATATCTGTCAGTGTCAATTGAAACCGTGGGAATGACTGAAAACTGGAAGAAAATGTAGAATAAAAAATCTAAAAAAAAATGTGATACGTATTATTACAATGTATATTCGTGATATACATTGTAATAATACGTATCACATTTTTTTAAATTTAAGAAAAACCACAAATTATACATATACCTCGGTACTAAATAAATTTGGCTGTTACAAATAGAACTAAATGATATGACCATATTCAAAGTAGCTATGACTTGGTTTGAGGTAATTTGTAACAAATCACTTAAGGAGAGGTCTTTGATGGTAAAAAGGGGCATCAAATCAGTCTAACTTTTCGATTATCTATATTTAAAATGCGGATGAAAGCTGTCGTAAGATGCTGAAATATAATGGCGTTAAGATGTTATATTGAGTGACCGAAAAGTTGATGGTTTGCAAGGGTTATCAGCAAAATATTATGTTAAGTGAAATTAAGAAGCTATACCAATTTCGTTGCTTTCGTGGCTTTTTTTATTTATGTAATCTCTCTATAATTATAAAGAGGAAATATTTGTTTTTTGTATGTTTGTAACGAATAAACTCAAAAACTACTACACCGATAATTAATAGAATCAGGCGTTACTTTGCGGAAATCCATGTCAATAAAATGCAATGAAAATATCTAGATTTAATTCCGCTTATGCTGAGATGCATATGCACGGGAGGGCGGTGCCCGCTAATTAATCACATGCAGGGAGAACTAGGTTGTTAGTGCAACATGCATACCCAAACCCACACGACGACACGTGTTTCGCCTCTCCACGAGGCATCTTCAGGTGAGACGCCGAGGTGTTGACTGGCCGTTGGCTGGAACGAAATTGAAGCCACAATAGCGGGCGGGAGGGCGGTGCATATGCATCTCAGCATTAGCGGAATTAAAACTAGATATTTTCATTGCTTTTTATTACAAGACCGATATTCAAAATTCTTTCACCATTAGAATGCTACATTATCGTTGAGTAATATAGCGTTGGATATAATACTATTTTGTCCCCGTATTACCAAGGGAACGGGAACTACACAGGTAAAACTGCAGAGTGCGGCTAGTTAATGATAAAAGAGTACTTCTTTTAATGGTTAATGGTCAGCAGAGGGTAACTACTTTATCGTCAAGCCACCACAATCATTTATAAAATTATTTGTCACCTAATAAAGAAATAGTTTCACTTTAAATAACTCACCCAGGAACCCAAACAACAGGAAGTTTTGTGCTTACTTACAAAAGTGCCATAGATAAACAACAGATTGTTTGAATTTATGGTATCGGAAAATGTAGACAAAGGGTCATAAGTTTTAAAACTTTAAACATATTAAATAGGATCTGCAAATAGAACAATGTCTTATATTTTTAAGAAAACTTTATTATATAAATTTTCTGGTTTCCTGTATACGAGTTTTTTTAGGTGCTGTGTGTGTGTCCAGTCTGTCCATTATTTATTATTATGCATATACTCTATCATTTCAGCCGTAGGACGTCCATTGATGGACAAAGGCCTCCCTTAAGGATTTCCAGTTATTGCGGTTGGAAGCAACCTACATCCACCGTAGACCTGCGGTCTTCACCATTCGCCATCTTTTGGTGGACGTCCTACGCTGCCCTTGACGGTCCATGGCCTCCACTCGATAATTTTTCGGCCTCATCGGCCATCTGTTGTGCAAGCTACATGGCCCTCATTATATGCATAATAATGAATATCACATTTCTAAAACTATTATAGGACCTCGCTCTCAACTACATACTACCACTACTACTGACTTACTGACTAGGTGGTAGGTGGGACTGTATTAAATGTCCAGTATGTTTATTAACATACATTTTCATAATATGCTCACATCACTAGCGATATATGAGAAAATATCCCGTGGAGTGCCGACAATAGAATGTTACCCCTCCTCTCATGCCCGTAGATGCAGTAAGCGCCTGCTCAGAGACACCTCCGGAAGATGGGCAGCAGCGACTTTCCGTGTATCAACATCCCGAACTACGCTCGCAAACCTACCTGCCAAGCGTGGTAAGTATGGCAACCCTCATGAAGATCGATGAGGGAGGCCTGTGTTCAGTATTAGGCGTTTTATGGCTGAAATGATGAAATGATGACTAGAGATATATGTATAGGACCTCGGAGAAGGACATAAACTGGACTTTTGTGGTTTATTTATTTATTTATTTAATACTTTATTGCACACAAACCTAAATAAGGGTACAATTGGTGGACATAATGCCGAAGGCATTTTCTACCTGTCAACCACAAAGGTTAATAACTGTAAAATGGCGTGCTAACATAACTACTTAAATATTCAATAAAACACAAACTGTAAGTAAACGGTTACGGTTATGGATTACAAACAAAAATATTCAAAACTATCTAAAGTTTGAAAACATAAACCTTTTAAAGTATCAAAGTTGAACTTATCTCCCAAACTAGAAACGGTAACAAACATGTTGACTGCGCTCCCTGCATTAATCAATGTCATAGCGGTCGTGGGATTCGGATCAGTTGTAAAGTAGTCTGAGATGCTAAGAGATTGGACAGTCAGTCAAGATTGAAAACTTGTACAAACTTGTCCATTTAAGAGCTTCCGTTTATTTTAATGGGATTTGAATAATGCATTATTTTGTGAGATTCTGAAAAATGAAATTGAATTTAGGATTGTTGTAAGGCTTTACATCTATTTTAAGCGATTAATACAGCGTCAGAAACTAGTATTCATGCTGTACGTGATGTTGCGGTGCCTGGGACATTGGTAGCTGGATTAGGCGTGTCTAGCACCTATACCATCCTATCGGCTTGATCCTCTATTAGTCAGAGGAAAGAAAAAGGTCAATACGTCAGAGCTGACTAAGCCGCGGGTTTCTTCACGATGTTTTCCTTCTCGGGGTTGTTGACGTATTTAATAAACACTGTTAGGAAAATGTTCTTTTATTATTCCTTTGTAAACATCTATTAACAAGTACCTCCTGATAAAAAACGAACAGACATTTTTGTAAGAGCATTTTCAGAAATTTTATTCCATAAAAAGTTACAAAACAAACTCAACAAAGCTAAAAGCCAGCTGCCTCAATTACAATAGCGGAGCAAACATTCCAATTAATTATAAACAGTCGCTTGCAAATGCAGCGATCTACGAAAAGGCGAGTACAAACAAAATCTCTATAATTAGTCTCAGCCGTACAGAATAAAAACATAAAACTTAACAGGCGAATCATTTGAACAAGAAGCGTGTTGGCTTGAAACCAAAAACGTGGCAGCATCCAGCTAGACGTTACCGCTACATCTGATCCCGGTTTAATTAGAGACAATGCCCCGTGACTCCTGCCAAATTCACGAAACACGTTGTTGTGGGCAATGGCTACAAGACGGCTGTGGGCCACGGCTGTAAACCTGCTGGACTTATTGGACTAACCAAAATCTTATACGACGATCTACGGCGGAGTTACTACAACAGCCGGAGGACGCAGGAGGCAGCGGGTTGGTTCCCGCCGTGAGAAAACATATTTATTTGTATATCTGCTATTTAGTAGTAGTAGAACTTTTCGTGAACAGTTCATCCGGGGAAGTACTACCACCATAACTATTTCTGCCGCTAAGCAGTAATGTCTGCATTGCTGTTTTCCGGTTTGAAGGGTAAGGGGGCCGGAGAAAACACGGGCACATGAGGCCTTACAACTGTATGTCTCAGGGTGACGGGCGCAATGCAATGCGGCGTTGGTCACGTGCTTAGTGAACGTGATCACTGCGGTATTGCAGGTGTCAGTTACCGCTTAAAATCAAGTTGGCCTTCGGCTTGTCTAGTCATTTAGTAGTCTAAAAAAAGATATTTGACCAGGATTTGGGTGTTTTCAGGTTTTGGGGCAAACTTTGTCTGTCTGTCTGTCTGTCACAGCTAAATATCTTAGGAACTACTTATGCCATCAATATTTCGAATATCATTAGTAAATGCTTATCCATATTGCAAATAAAAAGTAGTGCAGTTTTTTTTATTAAGACATTTATGGCTGATAAGTGAATAATATGTATAGATTGCAGGAAAAATGAAGTGATCCCTTTGACTTTCATTGTTTTTTGGAATCATCGAAAGTATTTCAGTTAATTTACTTTAGTTCCGCTTTCCTTTCTAATATGGCGCTGTTAGGGTTCTCCGACGAATAATAACCTTCTTTATCACAATTTTAATTGTATGACGGCACGGAACCTTCGGTGAGTCAGTCCGACTCGCGCTTGGCTGATTTTATTTATTTACAAGTAGTATCTTGTATAATCAGTGTAAGCAGTAAATGTTCCCCCTTCAGTCTTGTCCGTGGATGCAGTAAGAATCTGCCAAGTAGCTCCCGCACTGCGCTTGCCAAACGGCCTGCCAAGCCCAGTGAGTGTGCAACAAACCCTGTTGATCAGTACCAAGTACTGAGACAATCAGTCATGACATTTCCTCCTCATAACATTTAAATGATGACAAAAATAAGCTAGTTTTTAGTATTTTAAGTCGTTCTCATGATCTTATTACCATCTAGGCCTAAATAAAATATAAGTTAAAAATAAATTATAGTATTCATCGCCACATTCTAGTTCGAAATAATCGAGTTAAATACTTTTAAAATAGATAGTAACAGCAGTTTGGGAACCACTTAATGAAACTATAGTATGGTTTTCTGGACAAATAACGCATTTTTTACAATATTCGGTGAAGTTAAACTAAAATGATATTTGAATAGCTGCGTAGATCTTGCTTGCTATAGAATATAATAAAAATTGTTTATTTGAGATAAATTACATTCATAGTGACAATTACGAATAATGTGCAAACATGACAAGATCTGTGGCGCTGCGGGCGAAGGTCCACCTGTGACGCCAGAGGTTGCGGGTTCGATTCCCGCCTCGGGACAAATGTCTGTATGACCTGCAGATATTTGTTCAGGGTGTTCTGTGTGTTTTTCTATATTATAATAAAAATATCTATCTATGTAGTATAATGTAATAAGTATATCAGTCATCTAGTACCCATAACACAAGCTCTGCTTAGCTTGGGGCTATATGGTGCTGTGTGATTTGTCCAGCATTCAAAATTCAAAAATTCAAAATTCAAAATTATTTATTCTTTCTTACTTATTCTAATACACATACATTGAAGAAGACTCTCTTTTAAGTTAAATGTACTTGTGCTAGAGAGACCCGCTACTTAACAACGCGGCTAGATAATAGAATTAAGTGAATGAATACAATTTTTAAGGAACTTTTAGTCGGTATTTATAAAGAAAAAAATAAGAACAAAATGACAGAAATTAGCTTAAAGTAAATAAATATGAGGCTATAAGTTAGATAAATATATAAACATCTATTATATACGTATGTAGTTTGTACATATGATAAATAAATAATAATTAAAGATATAAATAAATAAATGCATTATGGATATAAATATGTATATTATAAATATATTTGTACACTATTATGTTATAATACAAGTATGTACAATTTGTGTCTGTCGGATTTTGTTATAATTACCTCTATGAAATTTGTTTCATTACACTGCAACGTCCAGTAGAGTTTCAACTTCCTCGTAGTTTAAATTCAATAACCAGGTAACAATAGTTTTGTTACATGTGTAAGTATTCATTGTGTATATACTTAGGATTTTATTTACCTTGTCATATACATAAGCGGACTGTTTGGTATACTGTCGAGCAGCAAATTTTGATTTAGTAGTTATTTTGTTTGTAACTTTGTCATTTCGACGCTTATTTAGTTTAGTTATGTCAAATAGTAGTGATTTATGGTATTTTAGGATAGTATTTAGAATGTATAGCTTTCTTACTGATAGGATTCTTGTATCCTGATAGAGCAAGTTAGTAGAGTAAGTATATGGTTTAGAATACATTATTTTTAACATTGACCTTTGTGTCCTCTCAAGTTCCAGTAACTTTGTCTTTATAGCCCCTCCCCAGATCGGTATGCAGTAGTTTAAAATCGACTGTACAAGGCTCTTGTAAATTTGCCTGATTAGATCTTCAGTTGCAATGGTTCGAATTGTTTTAAAAATCCAGTTTAGCTTTCTCATTCTCCCCATTAGCAATTCAATTTGCGAGTTCCAGGACAAACGTTGGTCGATCATTACTCCCAAATATTTGGTTGTGGGAACTTTACTGATTTCCGGACATAAACATGAGGGATTATTACCAAAGCATTTGTGTATTTTAATTTTAAAATCTAGTTTCGGCTGACTGTTATTATATTTAGTGAAGATCATGTAGTTCGTTTTTGATGTATTAAGGGTAAGCAGATTTCCTGTTAGCCAATTAGATATCTCACGAAGTCCTGTTTCTGTTGTCCTTTTGAGGTCATCCCAAGAACTACCTGTAAAGACTATAGCAGTATCATCGGCGTAAGAATAAATGTTTGCGTTATGTAGTTTGAGGTTGCAAAGGCCATTAATGTACAATAAAAACAGTGTAGGGCCCAGAACGCTTCCTTGGGGTACACCAAAAATAACGTTATTGTCATCACTAATACAATCTCCTATTTTAACTTTTTGTGTCCGGTTGGTTAGGTAGTCCGTAAACAGTGATAGCGGTGATCCTCTTATACCTACAGCTTCAAGCTTTTTGATAAGTATGTTTATTGAAACTGTGTCGAAAGCTTTTTTTAAATCGAGGAATGATGCTAAACACTTCCTACCAAAATCTACATCAGATACTATGTGACTAGTAATCGCTGTAACAGCGTCTTCGGTTGAAATTCCCTGTCTGAAGCCAAATTGTGATGTTGATAAAATTTTATATGTGTTTAAGTAGTGTAACAGCCGTTTATTTATTAATTTTTCAAGTATTTTAGATATTGATGGTAAGACAGATATTGGCCGATAGTTGTTTATGTCTTCTTTGTCGCCGTTCTTGTATACCGGTGTAACTATTGATTGTTTAAGTTGATAAGGGAAAATTCCGTTACTGAAACAGAGATTAGCTAGATGACATATTATTGGTGTTATTATATGAATAGAAAGTTTCAGGAATTTTGAAGGAATGTTATCTACTCCTGAAGCACTATCAGTTTTCAAGCTCATTATCGTTGAGTATACCTCTTGCGGATCTGTGTCTAAGAGTACAAAAGATGAGCTATTATTCGATTTTAGATCATCAGCAGTATATACATTGCTCGTTTTTTCTCCTGAAAGTGCTTCAGCAAGAGATTTACCTATACCTGAAAAGAATGTATTTGCAAAATTAACTGATTCTATTGGTGTTGGTTTTATATGTAATAGTTGTGTGTTTGATTGTTTAACTGGTTTATAATGGGTTATGTTGTTTATGGCTTTCCATAATGTTTTACTAGTTTTAGACGATTTCTTTAGTTGTTCTCTATTATAGTTCCTTTTTACTTTTTTTATTAGGTTGTTACAGTAATTTCTGTACCTTTTATAAGTAATTTGTAAAATTTTATTGTGTGGATCCGCTAGTAGTTGTTTTTGTAAACTATTCCTATTTCTAATACAGCGGAGCACACCTTGTGTCATCCATGGTTTAATTATTTGTCTACTTCTAGGTATCTTTTTAATAATAGTATTATTTGAAAGACAGTTTTGTATCATATTTATAAGTTTAGTACATAGATTGTTCGGATTGTGTTCTTCCAGTAGCTGTGATAAATTTTGCTCAGATAACTCAATAAGTGCTCTATCATAGTCGGTAACTCTTGAAAATTTATGACACATAGAGTTTTTAATATTGGATAAGCAGATAAACGTCATTAAATGGTCTGTGATGGTCGTTTGTAGAATAGCAACAGTAGCCCTGGTACTTGTTTTATTAATTTTTATCATAGCGTGATCCAGACAGCTATCTATTCTAGTAGCTATGGTATGACCTGGTAATAAACCATACATAGATAGCATATTAAGGTAATTAATGCGATTATTTCTTTCTTGACTACTTTCTGTCTCTCGAGGTAATAAATTAATGTTTATATCGCCAACCAATACTATTCGTTCACAACTATCGATTGAGTGCAAGTGAGATCTTAATGAGTTTATAAAAAGCTCAGCGTTTAGATTTGTAGGCGACCTGTAAATACATAGGACTATAGTGTTAGATATAGATATTTGTATACAAGATGCATGAGTTAAGTTAATTTCTTTTACTGTATGATTATGACTATTTTTAATATAAGACACGACTCCACCATTTTGATTTAAATTATTTGTTGTACTAAATGAGTTATAGTTAATCAAACGCGGAATAGGTTTATGTAATGCTAGCCTACATTCAGATAATACAATTATGTCTAATTGACAATTAAGCATAGTTAAGTTACACTGTAAATCGTCCATGTTTTTGTATATACTTCTGATATTTTGGTGTATAATGGTAATATCAGTTGGTTTGAGACTTAAATGGTTAGTTAACTCAGTAGGTGTACACAGAAAAGATTGAGCAATTTCGACATCGTCCAATTCGTTTACTTCAGGATTCTTATCCAGCATATAATATTATTAATACTAAATTGTCAATACTGTAAACAAGAGGAATGTTAACTATTTTTGTGTGCTGATTGCAAAAACATAGTGTTACCATAACATAGCAGTGGTAAAAGAAAACTTCATAAAAATTATAGTGTACTTGACTTAATAGGGGGCGGTGATTGGTGTGTTATCTTGATAATAGATATGTACATATTCACAGAAATGTTATATAATAGATAATTTAATATGACTAATAAGTTTAATATTTCATTGAAATAATTTATTGGATAGTAAGTATTATAGCATAAGTAAAACATATTTTGTAAATAGAGTAGTGTTTGTTGTTTTTGTGAGTGGAAATCCTCATAAAAAATAAATATTATAGATATTTTATAAAGCATTATTATTTATTACTATTTATTCGTGAGTATATTCGTCGTAATTGTTGACAAAATCTTGACAATCTTTAAAGGTTGTTTGGGGCCATACTGTAAAACTTTGTATAATCTCTTAGTTCAATTAATTAGGCCAGATGCTTATCTAGCTACGCGCTTTCTAGGGTTCCGTAGAGACTGTAGACCTGTTGTTAAAAGTTGGTGTATGATTTTTACATTTACCAAAACATTATTAATAGGAATTCATTGAGTTTTCGGTTTATAGTATTCCGGTATGTTTGGTAAATTGTATTGCTTATTTAAGCGAAAATTTCTCTGATACTTTTTGTAGTGTTGTCTCGGTGTTATTATAAGTCATATAGCCCTGCAAAATGCATATCGTCAGTGAAGTTCTAACAGTGTGGAAGTCATTTTTGATAGTCTTGCCATTTTAATGCCATTGCATTCTGACTTCCGCACTGTTAGAACTTCACTGACGATATTATATATCAATATTCGTAAAACCGACGATAAAATGACAGACAGACAGACAAAGAGAACAGACAAACCGAAACTATAAGGTTTCCTTGATTTACTGCGGATCCTTAAAAACAATTAGATTAATAATAAAATTATATAACACTCCTGCCAAGGCTTACCCATAGCATGCCGTGGGGTGCCGGCGCTAGAATGTTACCCCTCCTCTCATGCCCGTGGATGCAGTAAGAGCCTGCTAAGGGATACCTCCGGAAGATGGGTAGCAGCGTCATTCCGTGTATCAACATTCCGTACTGCGCTCGCCAACCCGCCTGCCAAGCGTGGTGAGTATGGCAACTACCCCTCATGGAGATCCATGAGGGAGGCCTGTGTTCAGTAGTGGACATATCACGGCTGAAATGATGATTGCTACTATCCCATATTCTTCGGACCAGGGCAGCTATTTTTCGGCGAATAATAGCGTATAACTGCAAATATCCCATAAACTAGATCGTAATATTTAATCTTCATTACTCTCAATACTGCCCTGAGACAAGCCGAAGACAGAGTAGTGTGGAAGCAGCTAGTGAGGTCCTCGGTGAAGGGATTTCATGTCGGGCACTACCTTTAGTAATGAAGAAAACAAAAAAGAATACTCCGGTAACCCTCTTGTTTTTAAAACGTAAAGAATCCCAGTAAGTGATTGGCCAACGTCAGTAGCTGCTAGCCGTTCATCTCAGCCATAATTCGGGCGATAGCTTTCGATTAGTTGGTTACTTTCGATAGTTGGAACCTCCTTGAATGGAGCTGTAATGGTTGGCAGACAGTAACTTTTGATGCGGTATAGATCTTTAGCCATGGGGTGCCGGCAGTAGAATGTTACCCCTCTCATGCCCGTGGATGCAGTAAGAGCCTGCTAAGGGACACTTTAGGAAGATGGGCAGCAGCGTCTTTCCGTGTATCAACATCGGAAACTGCGCTCGCCAACCCGCCAGCCAAGCGTGGTGAGTATGGCAACTACCCCTTATGGAGATCCATGAGGGAGACCTGTGTTCAGAAGTGGACGTTAGGCTGGAATGATGATCTGTTGTGGATCGACCACTCTTCAGCAGGCTGTCCAATATGAGATGTGATCAAATTTTTATTTAAAGTGTAAACCCACACTAAGGTATCATTATAGAAAATGAAAAATGCAATCAAAATTTTGTCTCCGACGGGACTCGAACCCGTAACGTTCAGACGAACACCTTCAACGCAGGCTGCCTTAACCGTTCGGCCACGGAGCAATTAACCGTCGGGTCGAAAATCTTGACTGCCTTTATCGGTTTCGAACCGAGTGGCGACATCTAGCTGAAATTCTTAGAGATATTCTAGCCCACTGTCCGACAACAAGTAGTCAGTAGCAGTGAAGAGATGTCGCTTTAGTTAATTTTATAAGCAAATTTTTATTTAAAGTGTAAACCCACACTAAGGTATCATTATAGAAAATGAAAAATGCAATCAAAATTTTGTCTCCGACGGGACTCGAACCCGTAACGTTCAGACGAACACCTTCAACGCAGGCTGCCTTAACCGTTCAGCCACGGAGCAATTAACCGTCGGGTCGAAAATCTTGACTGCCTTTATCGGTTTCGAACCGAGTGGCGACATCTAGCTGAAATTCTTAGAGATATTCTAGCCCACTGTCCGACAACAAGTAGTCAGTAGCAGTGAAGAGATGTCGCTTTAGTTAATTTTATAAGCAAATTTTTATTTAAAGTGTAAACCCACACTAAGGTATCATTATAGAAAATGAAAAATGCAATCAAAATTTTGTCTCCGACGGGACTCGAACCCGTAACGGTTAATTGCTCCGTGGCCGAACGGTTAAGGCAGCCTGCGTTGAAGGTGTTCGTCTGAACGTTACGGGTTCGAGTCCCGTCGGAGACAAAATTTTGATTGCATTTTTCATTTTCTATAATGATACCTTAGTGTGGGTTTACACTTTAAATAAAAATTTGCTTATAAAATTAACTAAAGCGACATCTCTTCACTGCTACTGACTACTTGTTGTCGGACAGTGGGCTAGAATATCTCTAAGAATTTCAGCTAGATGTCGCCACTCGGTTCGAAACCGATAAAGGCAGTCAAGATTTTCGACCCGACGGTTAATTGCTCCGTGGCCGAACGGTTAAGGCAGCCTGCGTTGAAGGTGTTCGTCTGAACGTTACGGGTTCGAGTCCCGTCGGAGACAAAATTTTGATTGCATTTTTCATTTTCTATAATGAGATGTGATAGCTCATTATTGACTCGCTTTACATTGCTGGGGTTGATTTTACCAATGATAAAAAAATCTTTGCAGTTGCTTAGAGCTTGCCATGTGTAGCAGTAGCTAGTCAGTGGCTTAGTAAATGGTTTGCGAACTCGTTATTTAGCAGTTGCATAGATGTGCTCAGCGGACACTATCGTTTGTTTACTTGTTGTACAGAATTAATATTTTTCTAGGTGTCTATATAAATAATATAAATTTTTATTTCAGGTAACAAAGAAAGAATACAAAAAGTAACTTATCTAGAACCCATATAATAAATACCTTAGAGACTAACATGCATACAATATACTTAATTAAACGAGTCGGAGGCGATGATGTAGGCGCGGTGTCGCGTGTCAGGCTTCCTATGAATTTTCTGAACACGACACCCTTGGCACGGCGGCACCATACTGGTTGCGACAAGACGAGGAAGTCTTGCGCTCTACAAGCACAAAACCTACCTTGTCGCGTCGTTCCTTCGTAGGACCGATACAACTTCACTCCGCAGGTCGGTGATGATGTTCTGCTTGGCATCCATTTTCAGCTGCATCTTTTTCCACGGTCGACTTCAACGCTTTGATGTCCTTAAGCAAGCTCATACAATCAATGTGGTCATAGGCCAGCGGCGGCACACGATTCAGGTTCCGGGCGACAAAAGCAGGCAGGTCATCAGGGTCGGTGAGACATTGATGACGTCTTGCACACAGCGCTCGCTCACCTCGTTCATTGTAGCGTCTTGTGAATTTCATCCTCGGAGAAATTGGACGTACATATCTGTATCGCCGAGACCTCGTCCATGTCATCCAAGCGATCTTGGAGGAAGGCTAGGAGTTTGTTAGGCACGATGTGCTACGTGTACTCGCTCACGTGCTTGACACTGCACTCTATTTACATTTTTTTAAGCTTGTACTGTCTTATTGTAGATAAATTTGGCCTGAATTTATGAATAACCGCGATCGGCTGGCTGTCAACTGCTATGTCACACTTATGTGACGGTTACTAGAAACCTCTGACATTTACTAACTTTCACATTGATGAATGAATGAATGAATCACTTTATTGTACACCAAAGAGTTACAGGAAAACGAAGAGTTATTAAAAATAAATAAATTAATATAAAATAAATAATAATAATTAATAATAAATTGATATGACCGATAAGAAATATATTTTTACTTTATGCTATATACAAAAATCTTTCACCTAACACTAGGATAGGTAAATTACGCCCTTACTTCAACACCCACCAAACCGATTATAACCTATGGTGGTAATGTTTTTTAACTTTTCAAGACTACGTCAAAAGTGACAGCAAATGACACAAATTACAAAATATGCTGTAATAATCTGTCAAGGGATACCTATAACAAAACCCTGTACTGCGTTCGCCAACCCGCCTGACAAGCGTAGTGAGTATGGCAACAACCGTTCATGATCAGTACTTATTGATCACTATGAGAGGCCTTTGTCTAGCAGTTAGAGTTGACGACCTACGGCTGCAAGAGAAACAACATAATAAAATAAAAATACGAGTGTGCATAGGAGCTGGGCACTACGTAAAGAACGACGCCCGTGTTTTTTTTTATATATTTGGTAGAAGGTAGCTCTTGACTTGCTTAGATCGACGATGGAACGAGCTTCCATAAAAAATGCTTATTAACTCTCTTCTTTATGAGGGGCCAATCCAACTTACTTTTCATACAACCGCTCGTACGTGGGTGTGGCGTCGTAATAGATCTTTCTATGCAACTTTTGATCTAATAGGTATCTTGTGCACTATATCTAGGTTTCTATCCAAAAAATCAAAATTAGGAGAAACAAATTTTATACTGAATTTGTTTCTCCAAATTTTGATTATTATTTATTATTTTTCGTATTCCGGTCATAAGAGGTTGGATACACAGACGATGGTAGTTTGTTCCAATCGAGAGCAGTGCGCATTATAAGCGCCGAAACACACGGGCTACACTTTGGCTTCGAATTCGGCTTTGGGCTTCGGCACTAAAAGACGATTGTTAGTTCTCAGCTTTGGAATTTCAAACAGGGAGAAAAGAGTTTTCAGAGTGTCTGTAGTTTCTATGGAAAAAAGGTGATGGTGGAATTAAGTCATGAAGTTCTTGCGAACCCTCTCCGTAAAAAACCGATCTGTAGAAAACCAATCTGTAGGCTGTCAAGCTTAGACGTCATCAATGAGACTCTGTGTTCCACCGAATCAAGTCCAGCGAGTTGGTATTTAGCTGAACCATCCTAGAGGTAGCTGCAACACTCCATGCAAGATCGGACTTGACCTGTGTAGAGTGCCAGAAGCTGTCCCGGTGTGAAGTATCGCTTTAGCTTATTTAAGACGTTAGCCGCTATTTGAGCCTTTGATTCGATGGAAGTGCCAAAGGTGAGGTTAGTTGTCAACTCTATGCCAAGAATTTCAAGGGGGTCAGTAACATCCACACTGACCCTAGGTCAAATTGGTGTTTTTTGGCAGAAAACACACAACCTTGTGTTTTAGTACGTAAAAAAATAATCTATTGCTTTCTCCTCAAAGGCAGACAGTTTGAAGAGCCTGATTTGTTCGCTCAATCGTAGCCTGTCTCAGAGAATCAATCTCCTGACTGGTAGATCGTCTGTTGTATTTATATCTCTCTGTAACGGTACTGTCATCAGCATATCCAATAATGCCAGCTGAAGCAAGTCATGAATTTATAGCAAGAAAAGCGTCGCAGAGAGAAAAAACCCATGAGGAACTACGGCACTAATAGCCATGTAGGAGCAGTCACCACTCTGATCGATCGTTTAATCAAAAAGTGGGATTTCCAAGCACAGAATTCAGATGATAGTACGTACATTTTTATTATTTTTTCTTACTAGCTTCTGCCCACCGCTTCGCATACGTTGTACCAAATAAAAATATATAGTTAATCCTAGTCAACATCAATACGTGTGCAAAGTTTCAGCTCCATCTGTAGCCTAGTTTTTGCGGTAAGAGGTAACAAACCTCCATCTAAACAAACTTTCGGCTTTCTAATATTATTGGGATTATTCCAAAAAAACACAATACATTCTACTTAAGTTAACCCTCTGTAAACCCTAGTGGTTTGTTTTGAGTGCTAGGTACATTCCTCGTTTACATACAACAATACATTACAGAGGTATAAAATAAATGCGTAGGTAAATGCGGTTATGTATATATCCAGTTGCTTAAAAAGGCATGTACTGTACCCACTTCTTTTCTAATAGGGCAAGTTTACAATAAAGTTATTAGGTAGAACACTTTAAATACCTTGCAGAACCTTGCAGATTATGGAAATGATGAAGTTAGGCCTGTAATTGGTCAGATCGGCACGGTTTTGGGAACTGGTTGCACATAGGCTAGCTTCCAAGATGTAGGTACAGTTCTCTTTTCGAATGAGAGGCAGTACAAGCAAGTCAGGACCGGAGACAACTCAGGCGCACAGCGCTTTAGTACCCTAGCTGGTATACAGTCAGGGCCACCGGCTTTGTTCTCGTCTAGACCAAATAAGACTCTACGCACCTCTTTGGTATGAATAGCAAACTCTCGAAACCACAATGAGGTATAGTTGGTGGTTAGTTAGTGCATGCGTTGAGGCGAGAATTACTTGCAAAGAGAAAAGCAAATAAATTAGCTTTATCTATTGCAGAAAGACCCAACGATCCATCCGGTTTTAGCAGTGGAGGAAAAGAAGGACGACAGAAGTTGCTTTCTACTGATTTTGAGAGAGACCAGAACTGCTTACTCCCGGGGGGTGTGAGGCTAATTTGGTCCCAATTTGGCTAACATGTAACGTGCCTTCCGAAGCGCTCGCTTGCATGTCTTGGTGGCAGATTTAAATAGTTGCCTTATTTTTCTTACCTTCCGTGGTGTGTCATTGCGTGATGTGAAAATTCCCGGCATTGAGGACTTTATGGTGCTATTGGTGCGTCGCATGTACGACCGCGCCTACAACTCCCACCAAATTCACCTTTATAGAATTGCTCCTCTATACTCACGACCACCTGACGTCCTGTGGACTCTGGCGTCTCTCCGAAAAATCCTGGGCGCACTTGACTCCCAGTAAGCACGAAACTGGAGCGAACAAGTTCCTAAAAAAGGCCAGGTGGACCTTCTGTATCCAGGAAGGCATATCGGTGACAACTCAGAAGTTGTTGCTTTTAGAGTTGAAGCTACGGTAAATAGCGTAGTTAGAGGCCCCTACCCGAAGTGTCAAGAAGAAGCTGCAGGTTACCCGATAATGACATTACTCGCTTCAAATATTTTTTTTGTATTCTAAACCGTGAAGTTAGTCGTTCTCTTACACCCACGTGACCCACCCTTGACAACCCTTTTCAATCCGAATTATTAATTTGATTTTTCTTCGCTATGAGTTAGTCACATCACAAGGCCTGGCCCTCACACAGTGGCATCCAACTCATTGACTATTCACAAAGGGGTGTACACAAACTCTCGCATTATTCTGTTAACTTACACACGCCTTGTGTGTCTGACCCCGTTCCAGCCTTTAACTGGGACCTAAAAGTGCGGCAGTGCTATTAAAACTTGGAGCCAAAGAGGGTCGTTAGAGCACTGTACTTTTGCTACGCAGCTACGAATAGCATTTGGATGGAAGTGCTTTTCCGTTAGAAAAACAAAACTCGTGAGCGAGTTTAATCCCCGTATTGACAGGAGGTGATGGACGTACGCATATAAAATTGAAACGAATCCACCATTATATTGTGCGTCAATTTCTTGAGGTGAATAACGTATTTAATTTCATCATCATCATCATCTCAGTAGGACTGCCGTCCACGTCCACTGCAGGATAGTGGCCTCCCTCATGGATCCCTAAGATCATGAAGGGTTGTTGCCATACTTGCAGGCGGGTTGGCGAGCGCAGTACGGGATTTTGATACACGGAAAGACGCTGCTGCCCATCTTCCGTAGGTATCCCTGGGCAGATTCTTACTGCATCCACGGGCAAGGAAGAAGTGGAAACATTCTACTGCCAGCGCCCCACGGCAGTATTTATTGCTAAGGATTAATATCATGCGTGTAATGAGCTTTTCAATTAGTACATTTTCATCTTGCGACAATAAATTATTGTACAATATATGTTTCTATGGGGCGCCGTGGGGCGCCGGCAGTAGAATGTTGCCTCTCCTCTCTTACCCATGGATGCAGTAAAAATCTGCTAAGGGATACCTCCGGAAGATGGGCAGCAGTATCTTTCCGTGTTTTTTTCACTACCCTATACTGCGCTCGCCAACCCGCCTGCCAAGCGTGGCGAGTATGGCATCAACCCCCCTCATGATGACAACACAACAAAAAACCAGGCCCCGAGTCCCCGGCGGCCCCGCTAATCCTGGCTACGGTAGCAGTCACGGTAACGGCGGGGCTAGGGGTGCTAAGAATCCCCGGGAGACGATCGGCTACCAACCCCTACGACGACCACTGGCCCTGGTAACGAAAGTCTACAACCAGTGTGTGTTACCAGTGATGACATATGGAACCGAGACGTGGTCCTTCACTATTGGCCTTATGAACAAGCTCAGAGTCGCTCAACGAGCTATGGAGAGGGCTATGCTCGGGGTTTCACTACGGGATCGAATCAGAAATGAGGAGATACGTAGAAGAACTCGGGTCACCGACACAGCCAAACGGATTAGCACGTTGAAGTGGCAATGGGCAGGCCATATAGCGCGCAGAACAGATGGCCAATGGGGCCGCAAAGTTCTCGAATGGAGGCCACGGATCGGCAAGCGCAGCGTAGGACGTCCACCTACAAGATGGGCAGACGACTTGGTGAGAACTGCTGGTCGGCGGTGGATGCAGACGGCTTCCAACCGCAGTACTTGGAGATCAATGAGGGAGGCCTTTGTCCAGCAGTGGACGTCCTACGGCTGAAATGATGATATGTTTCTATAGTAAACTCTCCATAGACGATAAACTTATAACATCGCTGTCTTTTCTTTAGATCTATCTATCTACTGATCGGTATTCTTTGTCACGCCATTCTTTCAGACCCGGCGCCATCTGCATCCATTGGCTTCCCGCTACTTTGACAATATCGTCTGACCACCTGGTTGGTGGTCTGCCTGGTGGTCTATCTATCTGTAGATCTATAAGGAAATAAATTAGGCCAGGTGCGTGTTTGGCCTCACGCTATGTAAGGTTCTGTAGTTAACCGTAGACCCGTTGTTAGTCAAAGTCAATAAGTATTTGTTCAACAGAGCGAAACGCATGGTCAGTTTACAAAAGAAAAACAAGATAGGTACATTTAAATTGAATAAAGCACATAATTGAGTTATATATAGTTAGTAGTTGGTGACTTATTTCGTGACCGCTGCCTAACCTGCAAAGGATGTTTCACATCAAAAATATACACGTCTTCACATAAACGTAGAACAGGTGAATAATCTCAAATAGCACATCGCCTCTAACATAATGTCGTATCTCATCAACGTTTATGCAACTGACTACACACTGCGTTCAAGTTCGTCTAACTACCACAACGGGAACAATAATAGCTCACATAACTGTTAACAATAGAATACAAGTATGCAATGGTTGGCTTAATATTGTTTTAACTCTCCAGACATGAAAAGTTTAATGTTTGTGGTTGTCTAGTTAAAGTTCAATACGATAGCGAGATCATACGCGACCATATTGATATTATGGGCAAAGTGACAATGAATTCGATTTGTAAACCAGTCGGTTATATTTGAACAAAAGGCTTCTTCGAGTTCCGTTCCATACAACTAGTTGGTTCGTTAAGTTGGTCAAAGTGGAATAGCAGATTTGAAAGTTAAAATTGCTTGTAGATTTTTAATGAAGCAATAATTATTATAAAAAAATTGGTATTATAACTTAATACTAGTAAGCTTTTTAATACTTTATACGGTGTGGACGCATTACTATTTGTATAATATAGTATATTATATAATAAAGACGTTTAGCGCCTAGATCGAGTGTCGAATCATAGAAAGGCTAAATATAAAACACACGGAAGGCTAAATAAAAACGGCTCCAGTCAACCAAAAACTCTTTTGAATTTGTTATTATTATGATATAAGAAAGTAGGAAGAGAAAAAAATAAAACCCATGCATGTCAGTGGAGGTGAAACCACTCCGATCAACTGAACGGACCAATTAAAACGTATCAACTTATTTACTTTCTCAACAAATCAATTATTTGGTTTATACGAAATGATTGTCTAAATTTCTTTCACTCCGAACAACTAAACAGACCCTACTGAAACATCATAACTTATTTCATTTTGTTACACGAATAGCTTAAGACAAGTTTGTAACATTAAACATTTTAATTAATTTCCGACTCTAAGAGAGAACTAGAAGCCTGCTTTTTAATAAAAAAAAACCCGCTTCTTATGTAACTTCCAGTTTTGCATTCTACACACCGTTTCCGTTAATACTTCTAGCGGTGGTTCAGTATGTTTTATCAAAATTGATAAACCGATATAGGAGTTGGGAAGAATAATCGGATGGTTTCAAATATACCCAAGCTTGGTACCAAATGAAAAAAAACTGTTAAATAAAAAAACAGCGTTCGAATCGGTCTACACGTTTATATTCAGCATGTTTTCAGCGTGTTTTATCAAAATCGATGGGATGAATAATCGGATGGTTTCAAATATACCCAAGCTTGGTACCAAATAAAAAAAAACTATTATATAAAAAACTGCGTTCGACCCGGTCTACACATTTAAGATCAACGGTGCCACAGATAGACACAGGCATATGTAGATAGATAGATAGAAAATACCTTATTGCACACCTTAAAACTAAACATAATAACAAGAAACACTGAAAAACAAAGTATACATAGTGGTCAAATGTATAACATCCCTCCTTTTAGTCAGGGGTTAATACATCATCATCATCATCTCAGCCTCAGGTCGTCCACTGCTGGACAAAGGTCTCTCTTATGGTTCTTCGAGTATATACTGATCTTAAGGAATTGTTGCCATACTCCTCCCGCTCGACGAGCGCTGAACCACATATTGATACACGGGAAGACGCTGCTGGCCATCTTCCGGAGGTATCCCTCGGCAGATTCTTACTGCATCCACGTGCAAGAGAAGAGGGGCATCATTATACTGCCGGCATCCCACGGCAGTAGTAAAAACTTGCTGCGTCACAATATAGCAGCCGTGTGATACGGAATATCGTAAAACACGCATTAACTTTATTGAAAGCTAGCTTGTTTAGTTTCATAATGCAAAGCTCTAAAATAAAAGACTGTTGTTCGCTATAGGTAGAAGACACTCTTTCTTTGTTGTGGTTATATTATTTTTCTGCTTTCTAAACTTTGCCGTACCTATGTTAAAGTTTATGCCATTATTTATTTGTTTGTTAATAGCGGACCCGGCAGACGTCATCCTGCTCACTAATTTGGTTACATACCGACTGCAGTGCCACCTACCGGATTCACTTTTCTAGCCGTTGATGAAGAGTTAGGCGGAGTTTTGAGTTTCAATTTGAGTTTTAATATTGCTTTAACTAAGCTATTGATATAAACTATATAGTTTAAAAAAGGGCAAATATGTTTTTTAAGAACTACAGGTTTTAAAAATATATTAACATACATAATAATACAATAACTTAAATACATATTATACATATTAATACAATAAGCCGTGGGGTGCCGGCAGTAGAATGTTACCCCTCCTCTCATGCCCGTGGATGCAGTAAGAGCCTGCTAAGGGATACCTCCGGAAGATGGGCAGCAGCGTCTTTCCGTGTATCAACATCCCATACTGCGCTCGCCGTCTCGCCTGCCAAGCGTGGTGTGTATGGAAACTACCCCTCATGGAGATCCAAGAGGGAGGCCTGTTCAGTAGTGGACTTTTTACGGCTGGAATGATGGTTAATACTATATACGCACGCCAGAACATTTCCAAATCGGCATGCATTTTTTCGGCATCTTCAACAATCAGCAACATATTTAGTTCAGCCAATTGAAACCAAAACTTAACGAATTTTACTTTAAATCCTTTCTCTTAAAACAGTCTATCTATTGGTGAAAATCGCATGAGTATTGTATTCATTTTGAGTTTATCGCGAATAGACAGACAGACGCGGCGAAGGACTATGTTTTATAATATGTAGTGATGACCCTAATTATGTTCACTGCAGGGCAATTGGCCTCCCTTCCCTCTCTTTAGTCATCCCTATCATGTCCAGGAGTATAGCTCCTCCCTCCAACGCCGCCTGGCCCTTCTACGTTGTTTAGGAACACACTCACTGGCTATATTTTCCCAGAGTTCTTGAGGCATACGACTCACGTGTCCAGCCTAGTCCCGCTTGAGTTGGTCTGCTTTAAGAGCTACGTAGCGTCGGCTTTTAATTTTTTGAGCGCAGCAAAGTTTTTGTTATATCACTGTAAGAAAAATAGTTCGCCAAGATTTTTATTAATTTATTTGGTTACTCAAAAGATGATATGGGTCAAATGACAAACATAGATAATTTCGCGGGTAGAGAAAATTAAAGACTATTATAATTTTATATCACGTTGTGATGAACAGTAAATAAAAAAATACTGACCATAAAAAAAGAACAAGTCAAAGGAATTAAAGGGATGGTAGGAGAAAAAGAGGATGACCGTAGTTTTAGGAACCAGGTATAGGAGAACTTTGCTGTCATGTGGTACGAAAAGTAAAAATAGGTGCCCAACAGAGAAACAAATGGTAAATGATAAATCAGTTGGGTCCACAAGAAAACTCAGAACAAAACAAGAAGAGAATAAAATGAATATGAAACGATACAGGGTGAATGTGGAATGTCGTGAATGGATTCTGACCACCCTAAGGAACAACTTTAGTTTTACGACTTTCCAGGATTCCGTGATTGACATGCAAGAAATGACCGCGAAAATGTTAACTATAACAGCTAATACGTTAGTGCCAACATTAACGTCAGCTGGTTTTTTACAGGGTCATTGCCCTTCATAGAAAAATTGCCGTAAAGTAGGGACAATTATAATACCTAAAACCACACAGTGCTTTTTTATTCTTATTGCATAAAAAACAATTTTGAATTTAGGATTATCTTCACACTATACACATCACAGGTAAAACTGTTAAAAAATATTTGAAAATACAAATCCCGATATAATTTTCTCTTCCAAAAACCTCCCATAAAAAAACAACTTGTTTTATAGCTTTAAAACCCTTTTTCGGGGCTATACACAATTTTAAAACACCCAGTATGGAACAAAAGTTTAACATGAAAAACATATCAATGAAAGCGTCCATCTGAATTCGCCAAAGTAAGCTATGTCGTGAAATAACTACGTCATTGCGAAAAGTGGTCATCAGTCAAAATTTAAATGCAAGCAAAATAATGTTAATTCAGCTCAAAGTGGATTTTTATAGTGCACTTTACACTATAATATGAGTATGCGATAAAATCAACCTGTCATGTTTGTATTTTTGTTATGATGCATAATATAATTTAATTGATACTTTATAAACGACCTCCGTGGCGTATTGGGCCTATTTCCGGATGCCGTAGTGGTTTCGATTCCCGCCACGGTACACAAATGTTTGGCTGATGATGAATAAATTATAATGAATATACTAAATAAATAATAATTACAAATAATAAATAAATTGTAATAAGCTCGGTCGCTCAACGAGCTACTGAGTGGGCTATACTGGTCGTTAGAAACATAGGACATAGAATAAATAAATTAATATATATCTTTATTGTTCACCATAACTAAATTTTAAGCGAGGTTTTGCCATTTCTACCCTCAAAACTTTGTAGAAATACAAGTTTTTAGTTCTTTCATTTGTTTGTTTTAACTTTGAACTCATAATATGTTTTTGTGTTTTAAAAATTAAGAATTAATTAAGTAGTTTATGGAAGGGTGATGACTCCTAGTACCGTGGGGTGCCGGTAGTAGAATGTTGCCCCTCCTCTATTACCCGTGATCTCCTTAAGAGTGTTGATAGGATTGTTGATAAGGGGGAACCCTATTTTTTTCAACGTTTTTGTAAATAAGTCAAAAGCTACATGGCTTGAAGCAAAAGTAAAAACTGTTTATCAATGTGCAAATGAATACCTTTCATATGATACCCTACATGAACTAGTAACTTCACTTAAATTTTGGAGACCCCCTTTCCACCCCTTTGTCTAAAAGAACTATGCAAGTAAGAGAGTTCGCTATAATTTTGCTGTAATCTTTACATACACTTCTAGCTATAAGAAAAAAATTAACTAGTTTTTTTACAGACTTCGGAGATAAAGGGGGTATTTTTATTATTGGTATTTTTTTCAACATTTTTGTAAATTACTCAAAAAAACAATACGTCTAAAAACTGTTTATTAATGTTCAAATGAATACCTTTGACTTCACTTAAACATCATTTAAAATTTTTGAGACCCTTTCCCTGAAAAATATTCTTATTATGATTCCAATCATAATTAGAATAATTTTTAACATTTTTATATGTATATTCCGAATTAGTGAAAAATCGTTACCTTATACTTATACCATTTAAAATTTCAAGTCGATAGCATCAGTAGTTCTCAAGTTATTAAATTGTGACAGACAAACAGACAAAGTGATACCATAAGGGTTCCTTTTTACCAATTTAGTCCGGAACCCAAAAAGCACATATAAACGGCCTTATCGCTAAGAGCAATCTCTTCCAGTAATTTTTTCCGTGGACAGAGAAGATTGAGAAGAATAAAGTGATGGTGGCGTACTTAATAGAATATTTTTATTAAGTATTTTTATTCGGATATAATAAATGAAAGCCGCTGGTAGCAAATAAAAAATGTATCCATGTCAGGAAGCACACAACAGCTTCTGTGTGACAATCGTACAGCGGCCCTAACCAAGAAAGTCATTTGTCTTTCTTTACCCTAATTATGTGATGAAAATTTATAGCAACTGGACCCAAATCGGGTAGCGAGATGTTAACGATATATTATTCCACTTCTAACCCGACTACCAGATTTCATCACGTTGTAATTTAAACTTTGATAGTAAAACCATGGTATCTAACACGAAGTGTATCAAGCAAAATATTTGTAACAGATTTTAATTAAAATTTTGAAATTATAATTTCTTACACCTTTATCATCATCATCATCTCAGCCGGGACTGTAGTCCACGTCCACTTCTGGCTGATCTTGGAAATCCATAAAATCTCCAAGATCATGAGTTGTTGACATACCCGCGATGCTTGGAAGGCGAGTTGGCGAGTGCAATATGGGATGTTGATACACTGAAAGACGGTGCTGCCCATCTGCAGTAAGAATGTGCCCCTGGCAGATTCTTAATGCATCCACGGGCCAGAGAGGAATGGCAATATTCTAATGTCGGCAGCTTACGCCATACAAATACAATATTTATTTAGTTAATAAATAAGTTTAGTATTTTTTTTGATACTCCATATTGTTTGCATGTTAAGAGAAAATAACGATAAATGGACTAAAATAATAACTGAATGGTACCCTAGGGTTGGAAAAAGAAGTAAAGGACGACAAACGAAACGATGGGAAGATGACCTAAGAGGAGTTGCTGGTCCAGAATGGATGAGAATAGCGAAAGACAGAGAGAGATGGAAGTCTTTAGAGGAGGCCTTTGTCGAAAGACAAGCTGTTGTTGCGAAACGACACCAATAGTCAGAGATAATATATTTAAATTGAAAACATTGTTAAACAGCAATAAAGGCTTATTTTATTTTATTTTATTATTGTTTGCACTATGTGTAGACAAGCATTGGTACGGGGGTACCAGAAAAGGGGGCGAAGGTTTCCGAAAAAATAAAAAAATAAATTTCAACATTTCAAATAAATTGAGGTAACAATAACTCCGGTCCCTGTGACCCTAGGGTCACCTAGATCAATCAGTACCCTTCTCTTATTAAGACAGTGCTAACAAAAAAGGTTTCATGTATATAGGTCAACGCGTTCGGTTGTAATCGTGTCATGCACAGACAGACAGAGAGATAGACAGACAGCGCTATGCATAATAGGGAGCTTCGCCCCCTAATAACAGTTGACGTTTTACGGATGAAATGATGATGATGATGTGTAGATAACGACATGAAATAACAATGAACATAAACTCTCTCTGAAAAATCATAAGTAATAAATTACACGACTAACCACAAAGAACAACACAATTAAGTGCCTATGCACACGGTATGATCTAGAGCGTTTAATAAAAAACAAACATTGTGCCGCCATGTTTGCTGATTCTGTCTCTTGCAAACAATTAGCTCCTTTGTGTACATGGCCAGACTTGCCACACTTCGGACGAGGGTGTCCCAGAAATAGTTTCGACTAGAACAGAGAACAGATACACTATTATATAGCCTAGTGGGACTATGGGCAAATCCCCTCTTTGTGTAGACAAACTGGCATTGATTGTATTGTTCCGCCTTACGCAACTGTAGCTAACAGGCTTAGGTAGTTGCGGGTTAAATTCCCGCCTCGAGACAATGACTGTATGATGTGTTTATATTTGTTCAGGATGTTTTGGATGTTTTCTCTACATAATAAAAAAATATCTACATATATTATATGTAGTTTAACGAATAAAGTATATCAGTCATCTAGTACCCATAGCACAAGCTCTGCTTAGCTTGGGGTTAGATGATGCTGTGTGAATTGTCCAGTATTATTTTAATCAATTAATATAACATATATGTATATATGTATATTAATAATATAACGTAAGGGATACCTCCGAAAGATGGGCAGCAGCATCTTTCCATATATCAATATCCCATACTGCGCTCGCCAACCCGCCTGCCAAGCGTGGTGAGTATGGCAACTACCCCTCATGGAGATCCATGAGGGAGGCCTTTGTTCATTAGTGGACGTTTTATGGATGAAATGATGAATATAACATAGGTAAGGTACACTTACACTACCGAATGGATCCCACAAGACAGGAAACGACCTCGTGGCAGACCAAGACGTCGATGGAGAGACGAACTCGACGCATACTTGGAAGACTGGACCACAGTAGCTCAAGACAGAGAAAGGTGGAAGGAAGGAAGGGAGGCCTTTGCCCTGCAGTGGGACAGTACAGGCTCTTAATAGTATAATAGTATAAGGTACACTTGCATATTAATCCTTAATCACATAAGTACTACACAAAAAGTATGTTATTGTAATAAGTTACAAAGATTTTTATACAATCGGTTTTAAGTTTAAGTTAGAAGAACATGAGTTAATAATAACTGTGTTACGACAATGTATGATTCTCGTTCTTTAGAGATACGGTTCACATTAGCTTGCATCTACTCTTAATTTCATTTTAAGAGTCACAATAGGTATTTATTACTTTGGCCAGAAAATATTACTATAACTTTTACCATAACTATAAAATATACAGAACACCTTATTTTCTCATAATAAAAGCAATGATAGATATATTTCGATGGTTGTCAAAGATCTAAAACCATATTTGGTTTTAAAAATCAAAAAACCAAATCGGTTCATAAACGACAGTGTTCTGAGGTGACAAAGATTTAAAAAATACAGACAACTTGAGAACGTCCTCCGTTTTTAAAGTTGGATAAAAATACAGATGACTTCAGGAAGTCCCCCTACTTTGAACTAACGGTTCAATGGACGCGATCTCTTTCAAAAATATTAAATAAAAATACAGACGACTTGAGAACCTCTTTTTTTAGGGTTCCGAAGTATGACAAGGAACGCTTATAGTTTCGCTTTTTCTTTCTGTCTATCGTCGGCTTTACGAAGAGCCTTAGTCCAAGAAAGCTGTAATTTTGCGTGGACATATAAAATAATCACGCCGAGATTTAATTTGGGGTACGTACCGTACACGTAAATAAATAAACTTATTTTTCTTGATTTTTCCATTGTGTTGAGTTGTTGTGTCAATTTTTCGATATATCGAAAAACAGCAAAACACACAAACAGCGTTTGCGAAATATTCAAGTGTTTAACTTCTCTCCCCTAAAATCTAACCAGCGAGCTTTACAAATCTGAAAAAAATCACGAATGTAATTTTTAACCATGAGCTTTCTAGAAAAACTATAACAGTTAATCTACTTTTTAGTTTTATTTTATTAAATATTGTTTTCAAATAAGTTATCCTGCTTACTTAACAAACATTTGTTTGTTAAGTAAGCAGGCTTAAATAATAAAGCATTTGTGATCAGTGAAAACTCAATTAATTCCTGTTAAAATGTTTTGGTAAACGTAAAAAACATACACCAACTTCTAACAGCCGGTCTACGGTTAACTACGGAACCCTACACGGCGGGTTGCCCGACACGTGCCTAGCCTAATTTATTTAAGTAAGTTTAAAATAAAACAAGCAAGCAAGTAATTAAAACTTTCAACATAAGATTATCGCTATCATTATTAATTTAGTCGGGAGCAAAGCAACATTGAGGTTACAAACGAGGCGAGCGATCAAACTTCTTGATAATTACAATACCGATTTTAACTTATAAATGGGCTGGTAACTCTTCTAAAGCAAAGGGATGTTAATCAAATATTATTTTATTTTACAACTTACAGGAAAACTTACAGATAGCAATTTAATTAATAAAGAAATAGGTAGAGAAAACAATTACAAATTTCCACATATGGGTATATATATGTATGTATATATATATATATATACATATATATAGTTGTCAAATAAACAATACTAAGTTATGAATTAAGATTCAAGAATAGATGTATGGGTATCTTGAACTATCGAAGCGTGGCGTGTAATGCAAATCCAGTATAGGTCTTGTTTACATTCTTTAATTTCGAACTTAACAAACATTAATGCACATGCAGCTATAATGATAGGTATGGCGTGGGTGCGTGTAGAGACAGGTCAGCGAGAGCGCGAGCGTGCGTGTTGGAGCGAAGCCCGGAGAAAATGGCCGAGATGACGCCGCGCTGCTTGCCGCCTGGTGCTGACGGCAGAGGTCGCCCCGCAAGCTTGTGACGTCATGTTAGGCTGCGTTCCGGATTTCTGAGTGTGCCTGTGAATAAAAGTCAGAGCGAGCATTGTGTCACTGTCAAATACATCCCACAGGACCCCCTTACGAATAATACGGAGTATTGAAACGTACGGGTAATCTTAATTCCCGACCCGACCTTGTTGTACGTAAAGGTTTCGTATCCGGGATTGCATCTGCAACCTGTTTAGGAGGTAGTGCTGGTGTAGCTACTGTTACTGGACTTTCAACGTCATGTTGACTGATGAAAGCAGGTTTTAGTCGATCAATAGAGACTTTAAGGACTTTTTCACCAATCTGTACATCAATAGTCTTTGGGCTTCTATTAATTACTTTAAATGGGCCTGTATAGTGTGGTTCTAGGGATCCACGTAGTAGATCTTGCCTTAGAAATACATGCGACGAACTGCTTAAATCCTTGTGTACGAACACCTTATGCTGTCCGTGATGAGCAGCTGGAGTAGGACGCAGCTGGGAAATCTTCTTGCGCAGCTGTGCAATAAAATCGGGATACTCAACCTCCTCTATTGATGATGGTGTGAAAAATTCCCCGGGAACTCTTAACTGTTCTCCGAATACAAGCTCTGCCGACGAACACTGCAGGTCTTCTTTCCAGGCGGTCCGAAGTCCGAGAAGGACTATGGGTAAAGAAGCAATCCAATCCTTACCGCCATGGCACATGATAGCCGCTTTCAAGGTGCGATGCATGCGCTCGATCATGCCGTTGCACGAGGGATGATAGGCTGTTGTCCTTGCCAGTTTGATGCCACACAGCTTGGCTAAGCTATGGAAGAGACGGGACTGAAACTGCCTGCCTTGGTCCGTGACGATCTTCTTTGGGCAACCGAAGCGGGATATCCAGTTCGTCAGGAACGCTTGTGTGACATTCTCGGCTGTAATATCAGAAAGAGGAATTACTTCTGGCCATCTGGTATATCTATCAACTGCTGTCAGGCAATATTTGTATCCTGAGGAAACAGGAAGAGGTCCAACCAAATCCATATGGATTTCAGAAAATCGTTCATCTGGAAGTCCGTAGTTTCCGATGGGAGCTTTGGTGTGTCTCGTCACCTTGGATTTTTGACATGGAACACACTCTCTTACCCAGACGCGAATATCTTTCTTGAGACCTGGCCATATAAAACTTTCACTAACCAACCTCATCGAAGCTTTGGCCCCTGGGTGGCTCAGGCTATGTAGCGTCTCGAATATGCGTCGTCTGTGGGCAGCTGTCACAAAGGGTCGAGGCTTAGGCATGGACATATCACAGTAAATAGGTATGTCAGAAAATGTTACCTTCTCTAGCTTCAATGAAGAGTTACCATTGAGAAGATGAAGTAGCTCAGGATCATCTGTTTGCGAAGAGGCTAGGTCTTTGATGTCCACAGGCATGGTGACAGCTTCTATCCGGGATAGTGTATCAGCCACCAAGTTTTCTTGACCTGAGATGTGCTCGACTTCTGTAGTGAACTGAGAGATAAAATATAATTGATTAATTTGACGAGGTGAACCTTTCTGGTCCTTCTGCTTAAAAGCAAATATCAGTGGTTTGTGGTCAGTAAATATTGTAAAATGACGTCCTTCTAGCATATGTCTGAAGTGTCTGACAGACTCGTACACCGCCAGGAGTTCACGATCATAAGCGCTGTAGCGTTGCTGTGTAGGGCTCATCTTCTTTGAGTAGAACGCTAAGGGCTGCCAAGCATCTTCAACACGCTGCTGAAGAACGGCTCCTAAAGAAACATTGGATGCGTCCGTGACTAGTGCTAATTTGGCTCCTGGAACTGGGTGTACCAGCATGACTGCGTCCGAAAGACTTTCCTTGCAGAGTTTAAATGTTTCCAATAATTGAGGTGTCCAAGTTATAGGTTTAGAACCTTTGTTGTTGCTTCCTACCAAGAGGTTGTTAAGTGGAGCTTGTGACTCTGCTGCATTCTTGAGAAATCTTCTATAGAAATTCAACATTCCCAAAAACCTTCTTAGGCCTTTGACAGTATGAGGTGGTGGGAACTCCTGTATTGCGTGCACCTTGTCATCCAGGGGTTGTAAACCATCTCCTGAGACTGAATATCCAATGAATGTTACCTGGGGTTGACTGAAGGTGCATTTCTGGATGTTGATGACTACACCATGCTCGTTCAGGCGGGAAAACAGGATTCGCAGGTGTTCTTCATGTTCGGTTTTATTCTTGGAAGCGATGAGTATGTCATCTATATATGGAAAGCAAAAGTCTAAACCTCTTACAATTCCATCGATGAACCTTTGGAAGGTTTGGGCCGCATTGCGTAGACCAAAAGACATGAAAGGACATTCAAACAGACCAAACGGTGTTGAAATTGCAGTCTTCTCCACGTCGTCTGGGTTGACTGGAATCTGCTGGTATGCTTTTACCAAGTCAATGACAGAGAAGATAGAGCTTCCATTTAATAACTGAGACACATCTTGAATGTGGCGTACTGGGTACCTGTCCGGAACTGTTCGGGCATTTAAGGCACGGTAGTCTCCACAAGGTCTCCAGGTCTGATCCTTTTTGGGTACGAGATGAAGTGGTGAGGCCCACGGGCCACTGGAGCAGCGCACAGCACCTTCCTTTAACATATGTTCAAACTCAGCCTTTGCTATTTTTAGACGGTCTGGTGCTACTCTTCTTGGTCGGCAGAATACAGGTGGTCCAGGCGTAGTATTTATAAAATGAACTGTAGAATGCTTAACTTGACGTTGCATGCCAGCCGGGCGAGTGATATCAGGAAACTCTTTCAGTAGCTCGTGGAACTCTGCTGTTCCTGAAAGAGCCTTGACGCTTGGTATTTTTGATGTTGCAGTTGCTGCGAGAACAGAGAGGTTCGTGACCCCATCAACCAGCTTGTTGTTGCGGCAGTCGACCATCAGGTTGTAAAAAGAAAGAAAGTCATACCCTATGATTGGCTTTGACACGTCCGCGATAATGAATTTCCAGCTGAAGTCTCTCCTGAGTCCAAGATTGAGTAGCAGTGGCAAATAGCCATACGTAGCTATGGTCGTATTGTTTGCTGCGGACAGGTCGTAGTTTACTCTGGCTCGGTGCTCGCGGAGGTAGCTGCGAGGATAGACGCATAGATCCGATCCAGTATCTACAAGAAAATTGTTTTTAGAGTGGAGATCAGTAACAAATAGACGGCTGGAAATACTGCAGCAATCGCTCGCCGTCATTAGCGATTCGCTTTGGCGTTTTCCGATTGCAAAGTGTAGTTGCACGGTTTTTCGCAGTGGTGAGCATCGTCCCTATACTTGGCGTGATACCAGCAAATGGGGTTATCATTTTCCTTCTTGAAAGGATGAGATCTGGACCGGCTACGGGAACGAGACTTGTTATATCTCCTATTGCTACCTCTCCTTCTGTAGCCTCTGTTACGGGAACTACTATCCATTCTATTAGACAACTCGCCTAGTTTCTGAGTTAGAGTAGCTATTTCTCTGCGCATTACCTCAAAACAGTCCGGCGATGCCGTTGATGTGCTGGCTACCTGGGCTACCGGATTCCCCGGGACGATCTCCATTACCCGGTCTGCCAGAGATGCCACCGCCTCCATAGCTGTATCCGCCTGCGAAGCCACAATCGTCTGCAGGTTGGTTGGCAGACGGCTTGTCCAGATCGTGCGCAGGAAGTCCTCTGGAACCCCTGGACCGGCTAGGCTCTGCAGGTGACGCAGGAAAGCTGACGGCTTGCGGTCACCCAGCTCTTCGTGTACCAGGAGCTGGCGCACTTTTTTTTCCTGTGAAGCTGACAAACGCTTAATTAGCTCGGCTTTTAATTTTCCGTATTTATCTGTGGCGGGCGGGTTTGCAATAATATCCTCTAATTCTGCAATAACTTGGGCATCGAGGTTTCCGACTACAGTGTAATATTTAGTGGCATCTGTCGTAATCCTAGCTAACTCAAACTGTGCTTCTATTTGAGCGAACCAGACTGCGGGTTTTTCGCTCCAAAATGGTGGTACTTTTACTCTGATTTGGTCTACATTTTTCCCAAGCATATCCATAAGGGCGTCTGTCAAATCTGACGATGATTTGGGTGTAGAAGGGCTAGGCTTAGGGTCTTTTGACATGACAACAAAATAATATTCAAAAAAACTTGCGTGATATCCAATACTAGGCTGACGCGTAATGACACGTGGACTTCAAACTCTTCGAAACGTCTTCAAATCTTCCAATATGCCGTTATTCCGGTGTTGTTGAGCTTACTTGTACTCCAGTTCTTCGGATACTTTCCCCAATTGTCCGTTGAAGAAGCCACACCACATGCCACGTGCGTATTCGGAGTCGTAGGGTCACCAATTTATGGGTATCTTGAACTATCGAAGCGTGGCGTGTAATGCAAATCCAGTATAGGTCTTGTTTACATTCTTTAATTTCGAACTTAACAAACATTAATGCACATGCAGCTATAATGATAGGTATGGCGTGGGTGCGTGTAGAGACAGGTCAGCGAGAGCGCGAGCGTGCGTGTTGGAGCGAAGCCCGGAGAAAATGGCCGAGATGACGCCGCGCTGCTTGCCGCCTGGTGCTGACGGCAGAGGTCGCCCCGCAAGCTTGTGACGTCATGTTAGGCTGCGTTCCGGATTTCTGAGTGTGCCTGTGAATAAAAGTCAGAGCGAGCATTGTGTCACTGTCAAATACATCCCACAGATGTATATTTTAGATGAAATGAAATACAGAAGGTTATTATTTCTCTCAGATGCTGAAGTAGTTTTTAGTCCTATATAACCAAGCAACACCGGACTGTCCACCCTGCCACTAGCTACACTTAAGAGATAGGAGATGTCTGCCACTCGTCGTCTTTCTGATAGAGGTAGAATAAGGAATGTTTTCCACCTATCTGTAAGTATCTGAGTATAATCTGGGTATAGATAATTAACAAGTTTATAAAATTAAAAAAATTAAGTCACCACGACATCTTGCCAAGTCTCCGATGATTTTGTTTTATGTTTTGCCATCGTCATATCATGCCTTTTTATTTGATAGCACACTTGGGTATATTTGAAATCATTTGATTGTTCATCCCCATATCTTATAAATGGCTCAACCGATTTCTATATTAGTTTCATTGTTGTACACAATATACACAATAACGTTTTATTTGATACCAAACTTGGATATATTTGGCAACATTCGATAATTTATCCCCTCTTTCACCCTCCATATCTTGTAAGCGTCTTGTATTTTAAAAGACATGTCTAAGAAATACCGCCAGGATCCTGCATTTCTATAAGAAAAACTGCATTCAAATCGATCTACTGGTTTAAGAGTTACGGTGTCACAGGCAGACACACAAACACACAGACATAGACACACACATAGCGGTCAAAGTCAACCACTCCTCTTTTTGTCAGTAATTAAAAAACATATGGCTTTTTACCACGCACGGCATCCACAAATTAATGATCACCGCCTCCATGTAAAATAGGTAAGTACAGTCTTAAAGTTAATTCGTATTGAAAAGTACCAGGCGACCATATTAATATAGGAGGTTCGCAATTTTCTTAGATGAAAACACAACAATGGAAATAAATATCAATTTAAAATCATACAAACGTGATAAACTTAAACATATACGAGCTCTGTGGCGCAGCGGGCGAAGGTCCGCCTGCGACGCAAGGGGTTGCGGGCTCGATTCCCGCCTCGGGACAAATGTCTGTACGATCTGCAGATATTTGTTCAGGGTGTTCTGGGTGTTTTTCTATATATAATAAAAATATCTATCTATGTAGTATAAAGTATTAAGTATATTAGTCATCTAGTACCCATAACACAAGCTCTGCTTAGCTTGGGGCTAGATGATGCTGTGTGATTTGTCCAGCATTATTTATTTATTTATATGGACATATTACCATGGTTTTAAAATCAGCTATCAAGGAATAAAATAATAATTTATTTTTAACAAAAATCATCACTGACATCAATGAAAGAAAAAATATTAAGGCTTTCATTCAACTACATTCGTACCTGATTTATTATCTAAGGTTTACTTACCACATCTAGTAAGCATATTTCTTTGTAAAATGTGAACCAGTTTTGGTACACACAATTAATATTTTTGTTTGTTCGGGGCACCGTGACTCAAGTGTTAGATGTACCCTTGGAACTGAAGATCTGGTATAATTTATACTACGAGTATATACTTATAATTTTGAAACGAATTAGCATTCCACAGATCGTCCATGACCGTGTTTTAACCTTTAATCACTGACGTGTCATTATGTAACACTACCACTGACGTACGAATGACATTCGTCTGTGTTCCTAAAGACCTCTGAGGTATCAATCAAGTGATATTTTTAAGTTCATTGTTTGTTATTTATTAAAACATTTCAGATACAATATACAGAGATAAATGAAGCAACAAAACTATAGGGTCAGCACAAGCTTACCAGAAATAATCGGCCGGCCAATAGTTTGGACTGAAATAAACATATTGAAGTAAAAAGGTGCCTACAACCTTCATACGCTTAGGGATGTCATATGCAACAGTGTAAAATACTTTTTTCGACTAACTTGGAACTTGACCTTGGCCAATTTTCTCAGTTTTTTTTTATCTTAATTTTTTTTTACTTCAATGTAAGCTTGTGCTGACCTTATATACCTACATAGAAATATATTTTATATTAATTTACTTACAGGTATATTTTTTTTAAATCAACAAATAATCTACATGATTTTATTTCCTTTAGAAACTTCATGTCTCATAATATAATTAATTTATGCAGTATAATGAACTGGTATTCATGCTGGGTTCCGCAGGGGTATTGTTAGATGGTCACCTATATTAAGGGAAAATAACTTGTAAATACGTCTGAAGCTAACTGAGCCTTTCAGCATTAAAGCACGTAAGGTTTATAAAATTAACAAAATATTGTATGACACCCTCTGTTTATAGTTCTGGTAGCTGTTTCTGTAAGGTTATGCTTTTAAGTACAACAACAACAATACAACTTTTTAGTCATGCTATTTGAGAGGCGCTTGGCGTGTTTGACATATGCAGAAATGTATTATTTTGCATATTAACTATAACATTTATATGTTTAATATAATTAAGTAGTAGTAAAACTTTTGTGAAGAGTTTATCCGGGGAAGCACAACCACCATACCCATTTCTGCCGCCAAGCAGTAATGTGCGCATTACGGTTTAAAGGGTTAAATGTACCAACTAAAAATTAAAATAAACATTTTCCATTAAAGTTTGATGTCGTAAATTGACATCAAACTTTAATGGAAAATGTTTATTGTATTATTTTTATCATTTATTAACATTATTTATATTATATATATTATTAACATTATTTATATTATATATATATTATAGGAGTGCATTAAGAATAACTAGTCCGCCATCTTGGATGTTCCGCCATGTTGGATTCAGAGTAACGTCATTTAATTTTCGAAATTGTTCTCAGCAAACGCTTTCATTTGATACCCATATTGTAGGAGTTCATTAAAAGTCACTTGTCCGCCATCTTGGATGTTCCGCCTTGTTGGATTCAGAGTGAAGCCTTTTATTTTTTTTGAGTTATTCTCAGCAATCCCTTTCATTTGATACCCATGATATACGAGTACATTAAAAAAATATATAGTTCGCCAGGACAGTATAGGATAGTACATGACTGTACAGTCTAGTCCAGTTAGATTCAGAGTGACGTCACATAGCTGACCATGCATTGTCATCCAAAGTAAACATGTATACAAAATTTCAGCTGAATTGGTTGAAGATTTCTGCTTCAAAATTGAGTTGCAAGATTCCGCAAACAAACATAGTTGCATACATACATACAGGGCAAGCTAAACAAAAGCTTGTAAAAACACGGTTTATCGCGTAATACCTTTGATTATTTCCGACGTTTTGACTGTGTTTCAATAATCGTGGTCCCTGGTTGACTCAATGCGATAATTTCCCGTGTTTTTGTTATTTATTATAGGTGCTGTTGATAAACACACTCATTTGCACATTGCGAATAAGTTAGTTTGCAGAAGACAAGCTTAAATAAACTAAAATAGTTTGTCTAAGCTCGGCTTCTGCAATGTCCTCACTTAACTGCGTTTATGTCGTGGCGGAATTAATTAAAATCGTGTGTACACTAAAGATTACAAGCGCGGTCCATGTTTGAGCACGGGTTAATCTTTTATTAAAATGCAGCTGGATCGACCGCGCATTATTTCCATTGTGCGTACCAATGTTTGCACTGCGGCTGGATTGTGATTGTAGTTTCTTTCAATACGATAGTTATGTTTGCCTTTTAAATATGCAAAATGAAAATAATAATTTGCTCCAGTTATTTGTTTTATGATCCAATCATCGAGCTAAAATCCTATAGAGTTCCAAACAGTCAAATAAAATGTCCGAGCTAAAATTCGGCGCTCGGTATGCTGTGCGCTGGGTTTTGGCGTAAATTATCTTCTAACAAAAAGCTATGGAGTGGATTGTTAAATTAAATGTTGTTACCACGCTTGGCAGGCGGGTTGGCGAGTGCAGTACGGGATTTTGATACAAGGAAAGACGCTGCTGCCCATTTTCCGGAGGTATTCCTTAGCAGACTCTTACTGCATCCACGGGCATAGGAGGAGGGGTAACATTCTACAGCCAGCACCCCACGGAAATGTTTTTACATATTTTGAAATAATTATAGGTACATTATAATAATACCATCTTGTTAAATGGTATAAAAAGTATATTTATACTACACTACAACTTACAACTAGTACAAATAAAGCCTATGCCTATCCTGAAATTTAAATGTCGATTTTAAATGTTGGTGAAATATATTTCGAAATAAGGTCTTTAGTTCCGGAGTCCTTCTACGTACATATGTATAAATTCACAAAGTAATATTTCACAAAATGTAACCTCCAAAAATGTTTGTATAAATAGCGTCTTCACTGCTGCCTTGTTCCCTTGTATTTGTTCGTACGCATGTATTCGAGTGAATTATGATTGACAACCAGTAAATGTCATTATAAATGGCGCTGGGACAGTGTTTTCAGTTAGAGATTGTTACTCTATACAATTTTAGCTCGATGGATCCAATTAATACAATATTTGAATAGAGTAAACATCGGTGCTAGTGATATATTCATTAAATACAATTGACATCGCATTTCAAAATTAAACAGCAAATCACCGTTGAGGTTGGGTTGGGCGAGCAGTGAAAGGTCTTACAAAAAAATATTATATCTGTTAATAGTTTTAGCTAATGCAAATGCAAACAAAACATTTGGGTATGTGGTTACTTATTTTCTTTTCTCATTTTCTATTTACATAGAGTAAATATTCTTTTGTTTGTTATCAAAAACATGAACGCGTCGATAATAACAATAGCAAATTTAGTTAGCATTTGCCTACCCTAATAGATAGACCCTATAAGACCCAAGATCTGGGTAATGCCTTTACCAACATAGCCGGCACATGATATTTTCCCGTTTAACTTAATCATTATTTATTATTATTATTTAGCCTTTATTTTAGTCTTGCTTAATGCTAAGTATGAATAAAGTATTTATGCAAAGCATTTTCAGTAAATGGTTTTATACATATAAAACTCGCAGACCTGAACCAAAGCCGATGATGATACAAATATTTGTAAGGCGTTTATAAAATCCCAAAAAAAAATATAAATAATTTGCTAGCCTTTACAGTTCCACTCCTGGGGAAGAGCCTTCCCTTTCCTTCTTCTACTCACACAAAAACAATCACATGTTTGGCAAAGCTCTTTTGACGGCTTTAATTATTGAATTGTAATTTGTATAGTGGTAAACCGAACTTAGCTTCAGACGTAATTGACGTGTTCTTTCTTCTGACTAATAGTTACTAATCTGAGAGGATGGTGCTGGGCAGGCCTAATCCATCTAACAATATCCGAGGCACTGCAGCGCCCCATACAGCATGATTACCAGTTGCTGACGCTGTATAAATCACCTATAATAGATGCAAAGGCCTTACTTAAACCGCACTTACCTAGATAGAAAATATTTTAAGGACATAAAAACTTTTTTCTCTTAATTCATTTTCAAACGACTGAAACCGATTTTGTCTAAATTTGTTTACCCGTTTAAAGAGCTCCGGTACCGTCCAATGATTCTTATCGCAGGGGATCGTCGCAGGGGATTTTTAGAATAAGCATAGTGGTCGAACTTTTTATGCGTCGTGGGTTATAATCAAAACATAAAACCGGACCGAAACCCTTGTCCATCGTAACACGTATTCAAACAGTACCTACGCATAAGTAAAACGTATGTAAGAAAACATAAAAAGGATCACAGTTCCTTATAACTCTTTACTTACTTATTACTCTTTACGATAACGATATCTCAGGTCTTCAAGATCCCCAAGGGGTGGCTGCGGCTCACGTCGTGGTGGCTAACGTATGCTTTTCTCGTAAAACATAGTACATGTGTAATCTCAGGCACTTGCGAATAACGTTACAGCTTCTATCTTGAGCTTCATAAAACCTTATGAAAGTCCTACTCCGAAACAACTAAAAATACTAACTAAGAGCTGTGTTTAATGAATGAATGAATGAATATATCTTTATTGTACACCAAAACTAAAATTAAATACAACATGAAAACTTAAAATAAATATAAATGCACAATGGGCGGCCTTATCGCTAAGAGCGATCTCTTACAGACAACCTTTGGATGGACAGGAAAGAGTCAACTATATAATGACGGTGGCGTACTTAAAGGTCACTAAGAAGGAGAGATTTAAGGAGAGATGTTATCAAAATATGTACAGATACTGGGTGTTAGTGTAAACAGTCTTATCCTTGAAACCACAGACTATGATGAAAAAATAATAATTTATTTTTACATAATTTTTGCAAAGAAAATCCTCATAGATCATGAATGCGTTTCACCCTACACACACTACGATTTCTGAGGCTACGAAACACGTGCGTAGGTGCAATGCGCCTTCTCTCTCTCTCAAACGTGCCGCCCGCCGCCTTTCGGCAACTCGCCGTTTCTTTGAAGCGCCGACAAAAACACCCGCCAAGGTCCCGCGGCCAGACCCACGCGAGCGCCCGCGCCGCCACTTCGCCAGTCGCGTGCAATCTCGTGAGGTCGATACATCGCGACCCTTATGTGTGCCGATTCGCGGTAAAATGTAAACTAACTGTGTAACTTATCTGTGCTGTGACAATGTCGTACACAAGCGAACAGTGGACTGAAAAGGTGCGGCTTTATGCCATAGCTGGTGGGTGACCTTGGCACGTAGGATGTACACAGAGCGGTTTCCAGGACATCGTGTGCCAAGCCGGGAAACTATCCTAGCGGCTACACAAAGGCTACGTATGTAAATAAGACTTGTTTGTTAATGAACTTTTTGGTTGGGCGGGCGACGTACGGCTGTAATTAGGGTGTCCAAAAAATCACGTTCCTTAGATTAGAAATGAATTATCAAAATGTAACGAAACTAATTGACTATTATTTTTAATTATTACTTATATCAATTCATTTTAGGGTTATACATTCGTGGTTTAAGTGATAAGTGTGTTCACACTAACACACGGTATAAGTACATATATATTTTATATAAATAAACTAATAGTTACTACTATTACGAAATGCAAGGAAATGATGTAGTTTTATTTTTATTCCTTGTCTCCTTTTGCGTACTCTGCTCTAAAGAAGTTTCAAAATTATTCTATCGAAGAACTGAAAAGTAATTTTCATATTGTTACCCAGTTAGGTATTAATATGTTTTTGCTTGTCAAGGAACATCTGGGACTCACACAGAGGTTCTAACGGAAGATCTGCATAGATCTGTGCGAAAATATACTGAGGGACACATTGAACGTACAAAGTGTTAAGTTACATATTCGTTTTATGTTTATATTCTGTCACAAATAGTAAATAGTTTCTTTTTTTACTTTCATTGATGTGATAATTTTAAAAACATCTGACACTTTGGTCACAGATTACCTTTCAATTAATTCAATTTTATAGGATCTTTATTGATGTAAAAATTGTTATGTACATTTCCAGTGTGAATTTTATCCTAGATCTATACAAACATAAAACAACATAGTATGTTGTTTTGTTTACCGGATCATCCGGTATCGCAGGAATACTCACTCACTATCCTTTCTTTACAGTATTCTTTTCCATCCACCTAGTCCGTACTACCTCAAAGAGAATTTCGAGTTTCTCTCAGACTCCCATTTCCGTTCCTTGCGCTCCTCTGAAACTCTGACCTTAAAAATTCCATCTCACTCAACTTTCTTCTATTAGAAATCCTTTACTGTGCAAGCTATTCGTCTATACCTCTACAACGTTTTTAGGCCAACGACCTTTCAAAACTTTTAAACAATAGGAACATGATAGTACTTTATTGAGAGTAGATACTGAGCTACTAGCTTTCGGTTTTACTACGCCGTTAACGTACTACCGTGAAAGGTTCACGTACAACCTACGTTTTGTATCAGGACCCTATTTTTATTACACGTATTAACACCTAAATGCGAACTGAATTAAGGACGCGGGAAACACATAAAGTACCAACTGTCGAAAGGTATAATGGGACCCTAATAGTGCCAGCTATATTTTTTCCGGGCATTTTTTCGGGGGAAATAAAAAATATTTTCATTAAGGTTCGTCCGGAGGATTTTTACAAAAATCTCTTTGGGAATTGGATACCCTTTCTGATTAAATCGCTTATCACGGGATTGTCATTGTTTAAAATATTATCTTTGTAGCTGGTTTCGTAAAAATATCACGTTTCTCATCAGGCCTTATATAAAATGATATAGTTCCACGAACAAACACAATAGTTAACTGCTTACGTAGGGGTTTTTACCTATAAGAAACCGAGTATATTGTTAAAACCTGTGTTGCTAGCAGAAATATAAATAATGCTGGACAAATCACACAGCATCATCTAGCCCCAAGCTAAGCAGAGCTTGTGTTATGGGTACTAGATGACTGATATACTTAATACATTATACTACATGCATAGATAGATATTTTTATTATATATAGAAAAACACCCAGAACACCCTGAACAAATATCTGCAGATCGTACAAACATTTGTCCCGAGGTGGGAATCGAACCCGCAACCTCTTGCGTCGCAGGCGGACCTTCGCCCGCTGCGCCACAGAGCTCGTCAAAAGAATTTTTACTTTAAGTAAGTGCTCCATCCCTTCCAATCTTCGAATCTATGGTTTAGGCACACTATTTGTCCTGTTGTCACTAGTTTGATTAAATTATTAACATGTAAGTATATTATGTCTTTACGTTATCTATGATATTTGTGTTATGTTTGTTGTATGTATAATATGTACTTATTACAGTATACCATACATAATATAATATACTTTAACCTTCATGTACACCATTATTTACGATTTTATATTAGAACTATTTTACTCTATTGTGACTAATTAGTCCTCATAATCGTATGAGGACTAATTAGTCACAATAGAGTAAAATAGTTCCACTAGATAGTTACCTACCCCATATTTAAAAAAAAAATATATATTATGCTATCCAGTATTCTTTGATCTACATGGACTTAAAATGCTTACTAAAAATTAAACTTTAGTCACCCTGCCAGGCCTATTGAAAGCACGGCAACCAAACAGCATTTAATTCACAAATATCAATGATACGTAGAATAATCTTACCGCTAATAACGCTCTTATAAAATAAATCTTCTTATGCTCAGCATTTTCCTTCTACACAATATCACATAAAAATAATAGTGCTAACTCAACTAGACGGGGGCGTTTAATTGTCCCCGTCGTGCGAAGAATAATAATGAGTGTCCATCTGCACCATTTGTGTCCCACGTATCTCGCACTATTCAGAAGATGGAAAAACTTTTCCAATAGTGTTCTTTACCGTGACTATAGCAAATAGTTGTCCTGAGACCGCGATAATACTTTTATTGCAGTTCACAAGTTTCTGAACAATAATACAGCTACTTGGTTCACTTACGCACAGTAATATAGAAGCTTCCACGACCTCCCTAGACAATAGTTCAGAGTTAGGCTTCTGTATTATCATTGTTATATGTTGACGACCTCTGTTTTATTAGCCAGCTGAGACACAGGAGGTAACGGGTACGATCCCCGCCGTGGACAAAATGTTTTCTATTACAGCAGTTATTTAATCTCCATTACATGTCACATTTTCCTATGTATCCCTATCAAAACGTAATTTTACAAAGTCATTATAAAAAAATAGTTTGTAATGTTTATAGTGTTTAACCACACTTAAGTACAACATTTCAAAGAAATTAATAACCCTATCAATTTTTTTAACGATTCCAGTGGGATTCAAACCCACGTCCGTCAAATCGATACTTGACGCTTTCTTAAGCCGGAAGTGCTTTCACCGCTAAGCTATAGAACCTATGTCGGGACCCGCTGAAATTCTTGATAAGGTGATGTCGGTTTGAGCAACCGAAGAACGCCATCTACCTACTAGAGTTCTCCTGTTCATTGTCTGAAGCTGCGTTCAGTAGCAATGACTAGAGATGTCGCTATAGTTTATTCTAAAGTTCGTTATTTTTTATAGTGTTTAACCACACTTAAGTAGAACATTTTCAAATAAATGAATAACCTTATTAATTTTGTTTTACGGTTCCAGTGGGATTCGTATCCACGTCCGTCAAATCGATACTTGACGCTTTCTTAAGCCTGAAGTACTTTGACCGCTAAGCTACAGAACCCATGTCGGGACCCGCTGAAATTCTTGATAAGATGTCGGTTTGAGCAACATAAGAGCGCCATCTACAGTATATTTATAAACTAATATATTTACGAAATTCTGCTATATACCCACAAACATATTAATAGTTTTCCTAAGAAAAGTGATTTGCAGAATGTAAATACTAGAAATAAAGATAAACTCGCGTTGCCCACTACGTAAGGTCAATGTATCTTTCAAAGGGCAGTGTACACGCTTCTACAATAAAACTCCTATAGAAATGCAGCCATTCTATCAATTAGTTAAAAAAAATGTAATGTAACCTTCACAATAAAGCTTACTATACGATATCAGATTATCTAGAAGACAAAAATGTTTGGAATTAAGTGTGTTCCAACTCTGAAACAACCAAAAAAACTAACTATTAAAAATAACTGTGTTTTCTTATCGCTTCTAAAAAAAGAGTGCCTTATGTCCTGTTAACATAAGATTTAATATGTTTTTATTTTTATTTTTGTATGTTGACTTGTATGTTTTGTAATTGCAAACTATGGAAATAAATTAATGAATTTCGATACACATAATTTATCTTGATTTTAAGTGATCTAAGTTAAAAAGTGTTAATATCTAGCCCTTTTTTGAACGACGAAACATTTTATAGATTTCAAGGAAATTCTAAAAAAAATCTTCGTAAGGTGATATAGGATTGTGATGGGTTCGAATCCCACCGGAATGGTAAATTTTTGATAAGGTATTTTCATTTCCTTGAAATGTTTCACCTAAGTGTGGTTAAACACTATAAAAATTACAAACTATAGAATAAGCTATAGTGACATCTCTAGCTATTGCTATTGCTACTGAATGGAACTTCAGACAATGAACAGGAGAACTCTAGTAGATGGCGCTCTAATCAGTGCTCAACCGATATCACCTTGTCAAGAATTTTAGCTGTACCTGACACGGGTTCCATAGCTTAGTGATTAAAGCACTTCCGGCTTTAGAAAGCGTCAAGGATCGATTTGACCTGGGTTCGATCCCACCGGAATCGTAAATTTTTTGATAAGGGTTTTTTATTTAATTAAAATGTTCTACCTAAGTGTGGTTAAACAATATAAAAATCACAATTATTTTGTAGATTGTGGGAATATAAAGTAATAGTTTTATATTATATAATATGCAAAGGTGCATCGAATGAAAATAAAGTATCTTACACTTATGGTTGGAAACTACATGTGTCTGTGTTAGATGTGTAGATGAAGTAAAAGCAAATGTCGCTTACCGAAATTGAATTGTCTGCTTGGAGCAGAATAGAAAAAAATATGGAACACTTTACATACACTCGACCAGTTAAGCGCAGTGACCAAGATTACCAATACCCCGACCCAGAAACGATAGCAAATTCACAAAAATATCGAAATCACAGTCCGATCTTGCAGAAAAATACCAAATATGCTCTCCAGCATCGCATTATAGGCCGTAAAGTAAGATGTTTCATTCCACCTTACCTTTGGCCAGCCTGGGAATGCCAAACCGGATGCCGTTTTGAAACCCACTGGCGCAAATAACATTAGCATAGTTATCGAACGCGTCGGATGAGACCTCTGTAAAGGTCCCACTGGGGCTAGCCAGGCTCTTAAACCCGCTTTTCCGATAATGACTATCGATGATTCGCCCCGAAAGCGGCCGGCACAATATTATATGTAGTTCACCCGTTGCGGGTTACACGCGCCCAATATTCAGTTATTTAGGCATTCCACAGTATCATTTTGGCGGTTGCTTACATTTCATCTATTACGTGGAGTGGTTTGCTCGTTTTCTAAAATATTGCTTTTATTCGGCTAACTATTAAAATATATTCACTTTTATACGAGAAGGGGTTGTATTGTTATGACGTAGATTCGTCAATAAATTTTTGTTCCCTGTAGTTGGAAAACTCAATAACTAACACATTTTGCGAACTTGACTTTTTGCATTTCTATAAAATATATTTCAAGCTGCATAACGTTTCTCTATCATATTTTATCAAAAAATTACGTGAAAATGAATCTTGCAAGTCGGAATAGATGGAAAAATAAACTTCTCAGAACTAACAAAAAAGTAGCGAGGGAAAATTTAATAACCCAGCCATAAATAGATAAGTGAAATTATTGAATAAGTTTGCGACATCATAAAGATCAATTATTTAGTTTTCCTTAGACACATTTTTGGTCCACCAGGAGCAAATGGAATTTTGTCCGTTATGATTGTGTTAGAATAGTAAAATATTAATTAATCCAAATAATTGTCCACAAAGGCACGCCCGTTTATGCAAGTTTAGGACAAGTAGAATGAAATAAGAGATTTTGTTTAACTATCGGTGAATAAGCTAAAGCACAAATTACGTAAATATATTTATACTATTAAATGACGAGACAAGCCGAAGCCCCACCTGATGTTAAGCGGTAACCTATAAAAACTTCAATGCCACGGTGATCACGTTCACTAAGTACGTAACCAATGCAACATTACATTGCGCCCATCACCCTGAGACAGAGTTGCAAGGTCTTATGTGCCCGTAATTTCACTGGCCCCTCTACCCACAGACACAGTAATAGAGACATTACTGCTTGGCGGCAGAAACAGAAATGGTAGTAATACTTCCCTGGATAAACTCTTCACAAAAAAGTTAAATGAAAGAGAATATTTTCGAAGGAAAAATAAGCAATTAGCATATAAAAATATGTTATTTATTATCTAACATAAAAATTCAAAACTTTGGCGAGGGAAAAATAAATAGTCGTTTTTTAATTTTTTTCTCGTAAACCACTGACCCAAATATAGATTAAAACATAGGTATAGTAATTTTATATAACATATCAAAAACTGGACCATAAAATGTTTAGCCAAAAAATGTTTTCGCCGCTTTTGTCGCAATAAAACAGCTAATCGCGTTTTTCTCACGATTTTGGTTTTGTCAGTTATTGAGTTTTCCAACAACAGGGACGTTTCTTTCTTGAAAAATGTATGTGCATGCATCTGGATCTACTTTAAACCTATGCGCTGTAGCATAGTGCGTGATTTCATGATTTTATTTGATTTTATTTGTAGACTAGAACATTCTGGTTGGGTTTAATTTAATTTACTACAGTTAGTACCTACATTCGTAATATAGATTTAATATAACGAATGTGGTACTAACTCTAGTAAATTAAACACAACCAGAATGTTCTAGTCTTCAAATAAAATCGTGCAATCACGCACCTTGCTACAGCGCATAGAGTATAAGAGTACAAACAAATAAAAAAACTCTCACTAGATCTAATATTTATTGCAGTTCTAAAAACCGGATCTAGTGAGAGTTTTCTAAAAGGAAAGCTTTCACTAGATCCATACTAGGTCTGTTTACTGGATCTACTGAGAGCGATCCCTTTTCACACGTGCTTTAACAGCGAAGGAAAACTTCTTGAGAAAACTTGCGGCTTAGCTTCAGACGTATTGACCTGTTCCTTTTTCTAACTAATAGCCGACTAAGCTGGGTAGATAGGTGCTGGGCAAGCCACGTCCCAAGCACTGCTGCAGCGTCCTGTACAGCATGAAATGCTGTTGTTTTATCCAGTTGCTTACGCTTTTCTTTTTTTAGACTGGACAAAAAAAAAGATGAGACAGAAATACGGTTCGGTTCGGTACGGGCTGTTGTTCAAATATTTAAAAAGTAGAAAATCAATGATAAACTACTTATCAACAACACAAACATACCATCGAAATGGAACTTCGGTTCACAATAATTTCTCCATTCAAGGCGTAACAATATGGCAAAGGTGCTGCCACTTCCACCCAACAGTCAAATCAGAAGTCATCGTAATTTACTCTTAATTTACTGGCATTAATCATTACAATAGACATAAAATAGAGTTTTAGTTTCTTGTACTTGCGTGTGAGCCGGAGCCTTGAGTTTAAAAAGGGTTTTGAGAGTTTTTACATAATCAAAGTCCATTCAATGACTAAATTTTGCATAAAATATATGTTATTTAATAATTAAAATGTAAATAACTGGTATGTTCATTTTGTAAACTACGGGTATTAAACACGTAGTCAAGTTTAGATTTTTCAAGAAAATCATCTATTATGAATAATAACCCTCCGCGCGAAGAGATGCTTTAGCACAATTAACTATTTTGTATTTATTAAGGTTTATAGAGCCGTACGGTGCCGACAATAGAAGGCTGCCCCTTCTCACTTTCCCGTGGATGCAGTAAGAATCTGCGAAGGTATCATCTTTAATCTCAGGCTTAGAACTGAAACTTAACCACGTCCACTATGCTGATGCCATACTCGCCACACTTGGTAGGTTGGCGAGCGCGGAATTCACGGAAAGACGCTGCTGCCCATCCTCCGGAGGTATCAGATTCTTACTGCACGGGCAAGAGAGGATAGGCAACCTTCTACTGACGGCGCGCCTGCCTGGCTTTCCATGTATTATCAACATCCCGTACTGCGCTCGCCAACCCGCCTGCCAACAATGCTATGTATAGCAACAACCCCCTTATCGGTACTTGGAGACTCATGACGGAGTCGCATGTCCAACAGTGACGACCTACAGCTGAGATGAGTATAATGAAGGTTTCAGGCAGCACCTTCACTATGGGTATCTTTTTAAGGTGTAGCGATGGAATAAAGGATTGAACAGGCGTGAGATTCAATTTGATACAATCCTTCAGGAAACGCTATCAAATGAAACATTGTGTTCGTGGGAAAGTTAAATTGTAGTTCTAAGAAAATCCTCGGTAAGGCTTATTTGTATTGAAACTTAAAGTAAGCTGCTATAATGTAATATAAATACTTATGGATACTTTTTGCTTTTGCTTCATAATTTAATCAGACTTCAGATATCGTTACAATCGAATTTTAAGTAAAAAGTATCATTGCATTTTGGTACATTTTTTTAAGGACTTAAAATAAGGAGGAGGTTCTCGAGTCGTCTTGTATAAAATATTTAACCGACTTAAAAATAAGTGGCTTAGATATTTAATTAGAATACCAGCGCGACTGCCCGCTCCTGAGTGGTGCGGGTAGAGTGGAGTAGCATAAAGCAGAGACGGGAACCTTTTGACGCATATTGCTACAGCTACCATTTCTTTGTTTTTATGTTTTATCTACTGCTGTACTTTGTGAATTTATCATTGAAGTCAATAAACAATTTTCATTTCATTTCGAATCCGTATCCACTAATCATGATTCTTAGTACACAGGTACTAAGAATCATGATTAGCCCGTGTTATAAAATAATCTTACATGTTCTTTTGTCCAATATAAATCATACAAATTTTCAAGAAAACTGCTTCAATGCCAAATAAATACTAAAATAATGTTGTCTGCTTCTGTTTCATAATTAAATAGGATATTGTGCCAGGACAGACGCTTTATAATTTTAATTGTTTCTTGCATGCGGCTTTGCTCGTGTTATAAAATTATATGTCATGTTTTTCAGTACCATGGAGGAGGGAAGAGGGTCATGTGACGAGAAGAATGTTAGGTTTGAATGTGGAGGGATGTAGCGGAAGAGGCAGACCAAAGAAATGATGGATGGAGTGTGTGAAGGATGATATGGGTAAGAAAGGAGTGAGTGTTAAGATGACGGCTGATAGAGCTGAGTGGAAGAGGTAAATCTGTTGTGCCGACCCCACATAAAAGTGGGATAATGGCAGGGAAAAGATGATTATGATGTTTTCCTGTATCCATGACATTGGGAACGCCTAGTTTCATTATGATCGGATGAATAAAGTACGAACAAACACTTTTAGAAATAAGATCATGATTATTATTAGGGCTTCGTAGTATAATTTTACTTTAACCTTACGGATTCGCTTTTTCTGTCTGTATGTCCGTCTGTCTTCGGCTTTGAGAAGATATTATCAGTCCTAGAAAGCTGTAAATTTGCATGGACATAATAAAATAATGATGACAGATTAATGGTACAAAAAAATGCAGCACAATTATTTAATTTGTCTGTCAGTCTGTCTGTCTATTCATCTGTCTTCGGCTTGAAGAAGAGATGATCAGTCCTAGAAAGCTGTAATTTAGCATGGACATAATAAAATAATGACGCCAAGTTAATAGTACAAGAAAATGCAAAAATAATATTGCATTGAAAAATCCCATACACGTAAGATGGGGATGAATTTTTTCTGATTTTTTCCATCGAGTAGAGTAACGTTGAAAGGGTATTTTAAAACCATATTAGGGTTGCGAAGACAATTTTTAGATTTAGGGTGTTGTTAGCGAAACAGTAAAGTTTTATAATTACTTTTTTCGAGTGTTCCCCGCTAAAATCTTAACTTCTAGCTTTACTATTCTGAAAAACTAGTAAACATTTCAATGTCATAGTATATTATTTTTAACTTCCCATAACCTATCATTAAAAAAATATTTGATGTATTTTATAGAATTTTCCTGTAAAATAGGTATTTTCAATTGGATATGATTTAACAAAAAAAATTGTTATCGAGAAACAATCCGGCCTAAGCTCTTTCAAAAAGGTTTCTAGGAAAGCGTTCTTTATTGTTTTATTAGTTTGGAAATGCGAACATCTCGCAATAAAACATTTCATGATTACATTTTTTTTATAACGAAAGAGTTGAACAAAATGCATAAAGAGCATCGTTCCTGTCGGATCGTTTTTTAATTAAAGTAAGGCTTACACGAAACGGGAATATTTATTCACTTTAGTTTTCTTATTCGGTTGGTTGTTAGGAACAATTTCCTTATACGTTATAATTAACTCCTTTTGTATTTATTTTGTAAACAAAAAAATGTCATAGATTGACAGTGACACTTTATAGTGTTCTCGTTCTATCCCTACTAATATATAAAAGTCAAAGTGAGGATGTATGTATGTATGTTAGATAGATAGATAGATAAACTCTTTATTGTGTAAATCATACAGAAAATATAAACAAAAATTAACTAAAATTAACTTAAACCACGAAAACAACAGAAATACACAATAGTAAGTATGTAAGTTCCCGTTTCACGTCAAAACGGCTAAATCGATTTTGATGATTAGTATAGGACCATGGAGACGGACATAGAATACTTTTCGTTACGTAAATAAGACCCAAAGGGGTTAAAATAATATGAAAGTATGTATGGAAAAAATCTTTATTTTTCACATAAAAACTTACAATTTTGTGCATGTACTTATAGGATTTAAAACTTAATGAATCTGTTTTAGAATTTCTCAAAAATCATCCCCTAATTGAATATATAGGGGATGAAAATTAGTTTGAGAATATTTATTTTACTTGATTTACTTGGAATTTCACAAAAATAGATACTCAAACTACTAAAATTATTATATACATGTTTCACCGTTTTTAAATCACCTCCTGAGTGGCAAATTGGGGATGAAAGTTTGTAAGGTTCAAATTATAGTTTTTTTATTAGATTTTTCAAGAATTTCGCATGAATAGGACATAAATATAATAAAACATATTACAGAATATTTCAAAAATCAGCCCTTCCCTTGGGTAAAAATATAGGCGATGATCCTTAGTATGGCAAACATTATTTTTTACTTGAGATCCTTGAAAATTGGTACTGACATTGTGAAATAACAAAATTTAACGTGTCTTTCAACATTTTTCTTAAATGGTCCTCTGCAATGTAATGTCGGCAGCAGAATGTTGCTTCTTCTCTCTTGCCCGTGGACGCAGTAAGAATCTGCAAACGGATACCTTCGGAAGATGGGTAGCAGCGTCTTTCCGTATATCAAAATCCCGCTCTGCGCTCGACAACCATAAGCCATAAGCGTAGCGAGTATGGCAACATCACTCACATGGTCTTGGAGACTCATCAGGGAGGGAAGCCTATGCCCAGCAGTGAGCGAGAACAGCAGTCCTACGACTGAGTACGATCGTCAGGAAATAAAAAAAATTAAATAGTTCTCGTGGTCGGCCCAGGCGAAGATGGCGGGACGAACTGGATGCGCATTGCACAGATTGGCGGACAGAAGCCCTAGACCGGGATAAGTGGAAGAGGAGAAGGAAGGCCTTTGCCCAGCAGTGGGATCCAGCAGGTTGTTTAGACTAAGATTTAGATGTGCCGCAGCATATCTCAAAAGTCATTACTTAAGTTAAAATAAGTATATAAATAGGAGGTGAAATTCATTTCAGCCATAAAACGTCCACTGATGAACACAGGCCTCCCTCATGGATCTCCATGAGGGGTAGTTGCATACTCACCACGCTTGGCAGGCGGGTTGGTGAGCGCAGTATGGGATGTTTATACACGGATAGACGCTGCTGCCCATCTTCCGGAGGTATCCCTTAACAGGCTCTTACTGCATCCATGGACATGAGAGGAGGGGTATCATTCTACTGCCGGCACCCCACGGCGGTGAAATTACTTTGGTTAAATGTAGCCTAGACATATTAACGAATCTATTGACACTATAACTTGTTAAACTTTCGCGATTTGTTAACATATTTTTAGTTTTAAAATTACAGGATTTTATCGCGTACCTTTTTTATTATTTTCCCGACGTTTCGAACACCTTTCAGCGTTCTTGGTCGCGGGAGGTCGGGAAAATAATAAAAAAGGTACGCGATAAAATCCTGTAATTTTAAAACTAAAAATCTATTGACACTTTATTCATTAGAATCACTAACCGTAAATAAACATACATACATAGACTGCTACTATCATGATCCTTCCCAATTAAAGTTTTCTTAGTGCGGGTGAAACCGCACGGGTCAGCTAGTTATATATATATATATGTTTTATACATATAAAACATAGCCGTGGGGTGCCGGCAGTAGAATGTTACCCCTCTTCTCTTGCCCGTGGATGTAGTAAGAGCCTGGTAAGAGATACCTCCGGAATCTTCCGGAGGTATCCCTTAGTGTCTTACTGAATCTGGGCAGCAGCGTCTTTCTGTGTATCAACGTCCCGAACTGCGCTGGCTAACCCGCCTGCCAAGCGTGGTAAATATGGCAGATATGATATATATGAGATCCATGAGATAGGCCTGTGTGAAGCAGTAGATGTTTCACGGCTGCAATGATGATGATGATGATGATTATAAAACATTACATATAAGTATAGATCAACAGGCAGACCACCAGTCAGGTGGTCAAACGACATTGTCACGGTAGCGGAAAATCAGTGGATTCTATTGGCGTAGAGTCGGAAAGAATGGCGTGACAAAGAGGAGGCCTACACCCAGCTGTGGGTGGGTGAATGTGGGCTGATAGATAAATATAAAACAAAGTCGGGTTAGTTACAGCGCATAACTCGAGAATGGCTTGACCGATTTTAATGATCAAGTTTTTTTTTGGAATTTTCTGGGCCCGGAATAATTTAAAAACTATTTAAACTGTCTTTTTTAAACTTTCGCGATCACAACACATTATTAACATACATATAACCGGGTATTTATCGCGTAAATTACCTTTATTATTTCCCGACGTTTCGCTTGGATTGCACCAAGCATGGTCCCGGGAAGACCAACGTCGGGAAATAATAAAGGTAATTTACGCGATAAATACCCGGTTATATGTATGTTAATAACTATTTAAACATTTTAAAAGTCTACAGAAAAATAATTCTAACATAAATTCATTTTCTTATAACTACATTTGAGACTGGCATTTGGTTATTAATTATATATTCGTGCGTTCAAATATATTTCGTGTCTAAATTTAAACTCAAACTACTTATATTATTGGCTTAAATAGTAGTAGTAGTAAAAATAGAGATAATGGTTGTAGCAGTAGTATAATAGTTGAATAGTTGTAGAGTAGCAGTAGTAGGTGCGATACGAAGTTCACCGGGACAGTTAATAATAATAAATAATAAATAAATAATGCTGGACAGATCACACAGCATCATCTAGCCCCAAGCTAAGCAGAGCTTGTGTTATGTGTAACTAGATGATTGATATACTTAATACATTATACTACATAGATAGATATTTTTATTATATATAGAAAAACACCCAGAACACCCTGAACAAATATCTGCAGATCGTACAGACATTTGTCCCGAGGCGAGAATCGAACCCGCAAACCCTTGCGTCGCAGGCGGACCTTCACCCGCTGCGCCACAGAGCTCGTCATATGACTTAAAAGCTTGATCGCTATGACTGTTATTTAGTACTAGTGTAAAGAATAATCACTGCAGTGTAATCAAAACTGATATTCGACAGGTTGTTTGATTAAAATTCGAGTAAATTTTGCTATTCAAATCTTTCTGTATACTGATCATAAAGTATTTAAATGTTCGAGTTAATGTTTCCGACACGTAGACAGTGTGGTGGCATTTTAGGGGTTCCACGATATGCAAACAAACTCTTGTGAATAGAACCGTTTTATAAAATTGTCTGTTAGTATATTTTTTAAATAAGTTTTCTTGCTGACGATAGTTTTATTATGCATTACGCGCTATAACACCATCCATCTTTTTCTTCATTATATTTTTTGCGCTTTATATATTTTTGTGGCCTGACTTTCAATCCGAAAGTCGTGAGTTCGATACCGGCCGTGAACCAATGGATTTTTCTTTCATGAAAAATGTATATTCACATTTAACACGTGCGGTGTACGGTGAAGGAAAATATCTTGAGGAAACCGGCAGCTTAGTCAGCATCAGACGTATTGACCTGTTCTTTCCTTTGACTAATAGTCGACTAAGCTGGAAGGATGAAAGATGTGCTGCAGATATAGACACCGTATTTGTGCTGCAGAAGAGGGCTATTCGTTCTATCTACAATATGGGTCCCAGAGAATCACTTCGCACTAAATTTAAAGAAATAAATATAATGACAGTAGCTTGTCAATATATTTATGAGAACCTGTTGTACACCCATAAAAATATTGCTTCGTTTAAGAAAAACAGCGACAATCACAATGTAAATACAAGAAATAAGAATAAACTCGCTGTGCCCACTACTAGGCTCCATAAGGTGAAAATATCTTTTAAAGGGCAATGTATACGCTTCTACAACAAACTCCCAAGTGAGTTGCAGAAGTTATCATTGAATAAATTCAAAAACATTATTAAACGCAATCTGTGCAATAAAGCTTATTATAAAATATCAGATTACCTAGAGGACAAAACCACTTGGGACGGAATCTGCTCCAACTCCGTCAAACGTAACATAAGACAAAATAAAATTGTTAAATGATGACTATAACGACCGAGTTAGGTTCTTCTGTTCACTTCTTTTCCTAACTCGCGTGTCATCTGAAGTGAACAGATTCAATTATGTGCTTTATTCTATTTATTTGTGTTGTTTTATTTTGTAATTTGTGACGCGTCAATAAGGTCCATGCGGCCGCACTGAATAAAGTATTTTTTGATTCTTGATTCTTGATTCTTGATTGATGGCAAAGGTGATGGGCGAGCCTGATCCATCTTACAATGGCCCAAGCACTGCAGCGTCCTATAATAGATGTAAAGGCCATATATTTATATATTTATCTAACATAGAGAGATTTACAACCTTTACGAGTCAACTCTCGCTTGGTCAGTTTTATTTTAACTTTTTGCTGCCAATTCTTAACGCGAGTCGCGCGTGATTTACGCTTATGCAAACCTATTTTACCCGTACACCATGTAAAAAGACTTATTATCGAACTGTATTGCTTTACCGGTTTTAGATCACTCTTAAATTTTCATCGCACAGGTCAGCTTTATAATGGAGAAGCTCACAATTAATTGTTCAATTAATGGGTAAAAGCATTGTGCAAGCTATTACCGTAGCAATATTAACCATTAACTCGATCAAAATATAAGTACAACACAAAACAATGTGTAGCTAAGCTGTGTAATCTGTGTAGCACGTCTACGAATTTTGACGTAGCATGTCTACGAGAGCTTCCTTATAGCTACAGCTATAATACATTTAGTGCTAATTTCATCATTGTGGAGTAGCGCCCATACGAAATTGAAGTAAATTGTTACTTATTTGCGCCTTCTGTTACTTAGGGAAAATAACTCATACCCAAGACTTCTTAGAACGAAATCTCTGTATGGCAATCAATCATTCATCGTAGCTTGAACTAATCAAATATTCCAGGAAACACACGAATTACCAAGCATTCTGTATTAATTTACTGAGATGTTTTCCGGTACTTAGGATTTCAGGTTCGTCGAAATACTTATTATTCAACAAGCGCGTCTGTTCCCTTCAAATTCAAACATCACCATTCACTTCGTTGAGCACACTACGGATGACTCGTAGTATCAAATTAGCTAAGTCTTGCAGCAATAATTAAACGCTAGTTGAAGTGAGGAAACTGCGTCTGACTAGTTCAAATTAAACTTAGTTATAGGGAACAAATTAAGTTGCGCAAACTACCTACTTATCCACCTTTGACGAGTTGACAATATTACGTTTGCTACGTTGAGATCGCTTGTGGAATTAAATTGAACTTTCGCTTAAAGTTAAACTCCTTGTTTGTAATTTTCTAAAGTTTATTTCTGCCATTTTCTGTTGTAAAAGCATTTTTAAAGTTTGTGAGTCATCATCATCAACATAATAATCATCATTTTAGACAGAAAACGCCCGCTACTGAACACAGGCCTCCCTCATGCATCTCCACGAGGGGTAGTTGCCATCCTCACCACGCCTGGCAGGTGGGTTGGCGAGCGCATTACGGGATGTTGATTTACGGAAAAACGCTGCTGCCTATCTTCCGGAGGTATCCTTTAGCAGGCTCTCACTGCATCCACGGGCATGAGAGGAAGAGTAACATTCACGGCACCCCATGGCAGTTTGTTAGTAGTTTATCTAAGTTTCGAATTAGCAGGAGTTGTTTTCTTATTTAACGTAGTCTAAAATCCTAGTAAGGGTTCAATGTTGTTCAACAATATTTACAATTATTTAAGTGTTCAAGTAATGTAATAATTATTTTTATTTTTATTCTTCGCTTTTCAATACAAGTATCTGTGTTTTTTGAACCATTTAGTCATATCCCTCAAATCATTTAACAACTATTGTTAACAAACATAATTATTTTTAACATCACATGATTTTGAAGAATTTATGAAATTTAACGATAAAAAGCTTTGTTTACAAATATATAATTGTCACTTTTAATCTATAGCTCTTGATCCGTCCGGAACATTTAATTGCTTTGACAAGAAGTAATATGACGCACTGCCGACACCCTAATGCATTTTTTTTGTCTTGTCTTGTCAAGCCATAAAATAAGAAAAGACAAAAAAAATTGCATTAGCGTGACGGCAGTAGAATGTTGCCTCTTCCTTCTTGCCTGTGGATGCAGTAAGATGGACAGCAGCGTCTCTTCGTGTATCAACATTCCGTACTGAGCTCGCCAACCCATCTGCCAAGCGTAGCGAATATGGCAACAACCCTCTCACGATCAGTATGTTACAGTTTATTTAACCATTTGTATAATCACTAATTGAATATTAAAGTAATTAGGTAAAGTTAAAGGTATGCTGTTTGGCAACTTATGTTAAAGACAAGTTTTAGATAAATACATTGCATTTCCGTTTGCCACGAATTGACAAGGTATTGCCAAACAATGTGTATAACTGTTGTAATAATCGAGTATTTAATTATAACTATTAATAACGGTACAATGATACAATAGTACCTTCGTATATAATAAGTTCTAATAAACAAAATGTTACTCCCGATGTCACTTGATTGGCCTAGAAATATCCGACCAATGAGAGGCTCGTATTTTCCGCCAATAAGACGCTGGTATGATATGGCGGCGTGGTGACCCAACGTTTTTGGGAATATTCCATTATCCAGCAGGACAAGTAGTGAGCAGTAAGGTACCAAAGTTGAAGCATAAGAATTAAGGCAAAGAGCAAGTTTAAATGTAAAGTGTTAAAGTACAAAAGGTATGATAAAGTTCTTCAAGATAAAGTTTCTCATATCTTTGAGATTATTGTATTTATTAAGTAATTATTGAAAATTCATATGGGAGGGGTTTCTTTAGCAGTGGACGGAGATAAAAGGACGTCAAACTTCATGGCTCCGCCAAACTATGAAGTTTGATTGCTGAGATGATGATGATGATGTGTTTCTGTGATGATCACCACCAAGAATTAGAACCATTTGCTATACAATTCATTTCCAATTCCATTCAATATATTCTAGTAGATGTAATTTAAATAGTGTTCCTTTTTTAATAGATTCAATTATTTGCTATATTCTATTTATTTGTGTTGTTTTATTTTGTAATTTGTGACGCGTCAATAAGGTCCATGCAGCCGCACTGAATAAAGTATTTTTTGATTCTTGATTCTTTAATGCTGGATAATTCATAATAGAACCCCAAGCTAAGCAGTGCCTATGTTATGGGTACTAGATGACTAATATACTTAATACATTATGCTAAATAGAAAGATATTTGTATTATATTTAGAAAAACACCCAGAATATCAATTACTAACAAATATCTGCAGATCGTACAGACATTAAATTTGTCCAGAGGCGGAAATCGAACCCGACACCTCTTGCGTTTTAGGCGCACCTTCGATCGCAGTGCTACAGAGGTCGTTAAAATGATCTTCAAAGCCAATATCTAATAAGGTATACCGAATTTTGGTTTGTAAGAGACCTAGTAATGATTATAACGATAATTAGGTGTCATAAAGAAATGAAAAACCTTATAGAAAACCTCAACTAATATTTACCTTTAGTTTTTTTTACTGCTCATTGCATCTGAAAAAACCAGTGACTAAAATGAGAACTATTAAAAAAATAAATAATATAAAATCACTATTTGTGATATCTGATCGCTAAAGTTAAAAAATACCATTTACCGTCCAAAAGGTCCAAAAGTAAATATAAACAGCGAAGTTTCCTAATTAGAGATCTTCAAAAATTCTGTGTATAAGAAGATATTACACGAGCCAAGGTCATTTATATTTTTTACTAGCTTTTCCCCGCGACTTCCATCGCGTGGAAATCCTCTTTTTCACGCAGAGCCATTTTGATTTGAGAATATAAATCCCATTTATTCCCTATCCTGTGAGAATTTCGAAAAATCCTTTTTTAGTGCACCTCTAGGTATATGTGTGCCGAATTTCAAGTCTTTAGGTCCAGTGGTTTAGGCTGTGCGTTGATATATCAGTCAGTTTGTCAGTCAGTCAGTCAGTCAGTCAGTCAGGACTTTATATATATATACTATATGTGGGTGAGTAAAAAAAATAGCACTGCCCGTCCTCGTATTTGTGAGTAACGTATTCATAAAATACCTGAATAACTCACATAAAAAAACCCACATTTTCACATAAAATTTTACGAGGTTTCTGTTTTAACCACATTAGAGGTTTATAGGTACATTGACGTAGGTGCGACTACATCAAAGAATCATTACGAGAATTCAAGTCTTTTAATTTAGATTATCCCGTCGGGTGCCGGCTTTAGAATGCCTCTCCTCACTTGCCCGTAGATGCAGTAAGCCTCCGAAAGATGGGCAGCTTAATCATCTCTACTGCGCTCGTCAAACAGCTTGCCGAGGTACATACATAGGTATACCTATTGATGTAGGTGCGACTACATCAAGCAAGGAATCATTACGAGAATTCAAGTCTTGTAATTTAGATTATGCCGTCGAGTGCCGGCTTTAGAATGCCTCTCCTCACTTGCCCGTAGATTCAGTAAGCCTCCGAAAGATGGGCAACTTAAACATCTCTACTGCGCTCGTCTAACAGCTTGCCGAGTGTGCTGAGTATAGCAACAACTCCCTAAGGATCATGACTTAGAGATTCTTAAGGGAGGCCTATGTCCAGCAGTGGACGTCCTAAGGCTGCGACGAATTTAGTGATGTGGGGGCACATGAGACCTTACAACTCTGTCTCAGGGTGACGGGCGCATTGCAGTGCAGCGTTGGTCACGTGCTTAGTGAACGTGATCACCGCGGCATTGCAATTGTTATAGGTAGAGGTTACCGCTCAACATAAAGTGGGCCGGCTTGTCTTGTCTTTTAGTAGTATAAAAAAAATTATATACACATAATTATGCATGACGGCTTCAACAAAATTCACAAGTGTGAAAACATCTGCTGGCTATTCGATTACTTCGAATAAAAGTACAAGCTTTAAGAAAATGGTATTTACAACGTGTAAAAAACTTATATGAAAACATTACCAATAACTCGTCTTAACAAATACAACAAAAATATGTCTTGTAATGCCAACAGGTACATAGGTAGGGCACTCTGCTGTCCGTTTTTTTTGTTTCATCATCTTAGCTGTAAGTCGTCCACTGCTGGACACATGCCTACCTCATGGATCTTCATGAGGGGTTGTTATCCTACTCACCACGCTTGGCAGGTGGGTTGGCTAGCGCAGTACGGGATGTTGATACACGGAAAGACGCAGCTGCCTATCTTCCGGTGGCCTCCTTTGGCCTATTTTAACTACATTTACGGGCAAGAGAGGAGGGGCAACATTCTGATGCCGATACCCCGCGGGTTTTTTCTGTTTATTTCGGATAATCTCCGAAACGGCTGGACATGTTTTGACGGGTCTTTCACTGGCAGATAGCTGATGTTAAGAATGTAACTTATAACTAACAACTGTCTCTTTAGAAATACATATAATGAGTGTTTCCAAAAATAAAACGCGGACAAAGCCGCAGGCAGGTAGCTTGTTGTAATATAAACATGTACATAAATTAAAAAATGGCACACAAATAAAATTTTTGGGTAACATACTTTACTTAACTAGTTTCGGTAACGTTTATTCAGCTTTCTCCAAGGTCAGCCGACAAGTCAACCGACCGGAACAATTTAGGGATTTCATCAAATCTCGGCCGTCGCTGTGGACCGAAACGGTTGACCAAGTCAAAGAGCCGCTTTGATGATATTTGCGAGCAAACCATGAGGCTAATTTGAATTTATCGACCCTAGTGCGGTACTTAAACGCTCGAGATCAAATATGTATAAGACGACTCATTGACGATGTTGGCCTCAGGGATTTCAACTTTTTAAGCGGTTACGTAACACAGTTTTTGAACTAGCACGGGAGGTAAGGTATTTATAATTATTATTATTAATTTTTTTATAGAAGTAGCAGTAGTATTGTAATTTCCGTTTATCACGCATACATAATACAACATTGTAAAAACTATAAATCCTCCCTAATTCTGTATGACGGGACGGGACGGGACGGGACGGGACGGGCCGGGACGGGACGGGACGGGACGGGACGGGACGGGACGGGACGGGACGGGACGGGACGGGACGAGACGGGACGAGACGAGACGAGACGAGACGGGACGAGACGAGACGAGACGAGACGAGACGAGACGAGACGAGACGAGACGAGACGAGACGAGACGAGACGGGACGGGACGAGACGGGACGGGACGGGACGGGACGGGACGGGACGGGACGGGACGGGACGGGACGGGACGGGACGGGACGGGACGGGACGGGACGGGACGGGACGGGACGCGACGCGACGCGACGCGACGCGACGGGACGGGCGGGACGCGACGGGACGGGACGGGACGGGACGGGACGGGACGGGACGGGACGGGACGGGACGGGACGGGACGGGACGGGACGGGACGCGACGGGACGGGACGGGACGGAACGGGACGGGACGGGACGGGACGGGACGCGACGCGACGCGACGCGACGCGACGCGACGCGACGCGACGGGACGGGACGCGACGGGACGGGACGCGACGGGACGAGACGAGACGAGACGAGACGGAACGGGACGGGACGGGACGGGACGAGACGGGACGGGACGGGACGGGACGGGACGGGACGCGACGGGACGCGACGGGACGGGACGGAACGAGACGCGACGGAACGCGACGAGACGCGACGGAACGCGACGAGACGCGACGGAACGCGAGACGAGACGAGACGAGACGAGACGAGACGAGACGCGACGCGACGCGACGCGACGGAACGAGACGAGACGAGACGAGACGAGACGAGACGAGACGAGACGAGACGAGACGATGTACTGGCTCGATGTACTGGCTCGATGTACTGGCTCGATGTACTGTAACGTTTATTCAGCTTTCTCCAAGGTCAGCCGACAAGTCAACCGACCGGAACAATTTAGGGATTTCATCAAATCTCGGCCGTCGCTGTGGACCGAAACGGTTGACCAAGTCAAAGAGCCGCTTTGATGATATTTGCGAGCAAACCATGAGGCTAATTTGAATTTATCGACCCTAGTGCGGTACTTAAACGCTCGAGATCAAATATGTATAAGACGACTCATTGACGATGTTGGCCTCAGGGATTTCAACTTTTTAAGCGGTTACGTAACACAGTTTTTGAACTAGCACGGGAGGTAAGGTATTTATAATTATTATTATTAATTTTTTTATAGAAGTAGCAGTAGTATTGTAATTTCCGTTTATCACGCATACATAATACAACATTGTAAAAACTATAAATCCTCCCTAATTCTGTATGACGGGACGAGACGAGACGAGACGAGACGGGACGGAACGGGACGGGACGGGACGGGACGAGACGGGACGGGACGGGACGGGACGGGACGGGACGCGACGGGACGCGACGGGACGGGACGGAACGAGACGCGACGGAACGCGACGAGACGCGACGGAACGCGACGAGACGCGACGGAACGCGAGACGAGACGAGACGAGACGAGACGAGACGAGACGCGACGCGACGCGACGCGACGGAACGAGACGAGACGAGACGAGACGAGACGAGACGAGACGATGTACTGGCTCGATGTACTGGCTCGATGTACTGTAACGTTTATTCAGCTTTCTCCAAGGTCAGCCGACAAGTCAACCGACCGGAACAATTTAGGGATTTCATCAAATCTCGGCCGTCGCTGTGGACCGAAACGGTTGACCAAGTCAAAGAGCCGCTTTGATGATATTTGCGAGCAAACCATGAGGCTAATTTGAATTTATCGACCCTAGTGCGGTACTTAAACGCTCGAGATCAAATATGTATAAGACGACTCATTGACGATGTTGGCCTCAGGGATTTCAACTTTTTAAGCGGTTACGTAACACAGTTTTTGAACTAGCACGGGAGGTAAGGTATTTATAATTATTATTATTAATTTTTTTATAGAAGTAGCAGTAGTATTGTAATTTCCGTTTATCACGCATACTTAATACAACATTGTAAAAACTATAAATCCTCCCTAATTCTGTATGACGGGACGGGACGGGACGGGACGGGACGGGACGGGACGGGACGGGACGGGACGGGACGGGACGGGACGGGACGGGCCGGGACGGGCCGGGACGGGACGGGCCGGGACGGGCCGGGACGGGACGCGACGCGACGCGACGGGACGCGACGGGACGCGACGGGACGCGACGGGACGGGACGGGACGGGACGGGACGGGACGGGACGGGACGGGACGGGACGGGACGGGACGGGACGCGACGGGACGGGACGGGACGCGACGGGACGGGACGGGACGCGACGCGACGGGACGGGACGGGACGGGACGCGACGCGACGGGACGGGACGGGACGGGACGGGACGGGACGGGACGGGACGGGACGGGACGGGACGGGACGGGACGGGACGGGACGCGACGGGACGGGACGGGACGCGACGGGACGGGACGGGACGGGACGGGACGGGACGGGACGGGACGGGACGGGACGGGACGGGACGGGACGGGACGGGACGCGACGGGACGGGACGGGACGCGACGGGACGGGACGGGACGCGACGGGACGGGACGGGACGGGACGGGACGGGACGGGACGGGACGGGACGGGACGGGACGCGACGGGACGCGACGGGACGGGACGGAACGAGACGCGACGCGACGGAACGGGACGGGACGGGACGGGACGGGACGCGACGCGACGCGACGCGACGCGACGCGACGCGACGCGACGCGACGCGACGCGACGGGACGCGACGCGACGCGACGGGACGGGACGCGACGGGACGGGACGCGACGGGACGAGACGAGACGAGACGAGACGGGACGGAACGGGACGGGACGGGACGCGACGGGACGCGACGGGACGGGACGGAACGAGACGCGACGGAACGCGACGAGACGCGACGGAACGCGACGAGACGCGACGGAACGCGAGACGAGACGAGACGAGACGAGACGAGACGAGACGCGACGCGACGCGACGCGACGGAACGAGACGAGACGAGACGAGACGAGACGAGACGAGACGATGTACTGGCTCGATGTACTGGCTCGATGTACTGGCTCGATGTACTGTAACGTTTATTCAGCTTTCTCCAAGGTCAGCCGACAAGTCAACCGACCGGAACAATTTAGGGATTTCATCAAATCTCGGCCGTCGCTGTGGACCGAAACGGTTGACCAAGTCAAAGAGCCGCTTTGATGATATTTGCGAGCAAACCATGAGGCTAATTTGAATTTATCGACCCTAGTGCGGTACTTAAACGCTCGAGATCAAATATGTATAAGACGACTCATTGACGATGTTGGCCTCAGGGATTTCAACTTTTTAAGCGGTTACGTAACACAGTTTTTGAACTAGCACGGGAGGTAAGGTATTTATAATTATTATTATTAATTTTTTTATAGAAGTAGCAGTAGTATTGTAATTTCCGTTTATCACGCATACATAATACAACATTGTAAAAACTATAAATCCTCCCTAATTCTGTATGACGGGACGGGACGGGACGGGACGGGACGGGACGGGACGGGACGGGACGGGACGGGACGGGACGGGACGGGACGGGACGGGACGGGACGGGACGGGACGGGACGGGACGGGCCGGGACGGGACGGGACGGGACGGGACGGGACGGGACGAGACGGGACGAGACGGGACGAGACGAGACGGGACGAGACGAGACGAGACGAGACGAGACGAGACGAGACGAGACGAGACGGGACGAGACGGGACGAGACGGGACGGGACGCGACGCGACGCGACGGGACGCGACGCGACGCGACGGGACGCGACGCGACGCGACGCGACGCGACGCGACGGGACGGGACGGGACGCGACGGGACGGGACGGGACGGGACGGGACGGGACGAGACGGGACGGGACGGGACGCGACGCGACGCGACGGGACGCGACGCGACGCGACGGGACGCGACGCGACGGGACGCGACGGGACGGGCGGGACGCGACGGGACGGGACGGGACGGGACGGGACGGGACGGGACGGGACGGGACGGGACGGGACGCGACGGGACGCGACGGGACGGGACGGGACGGGACGGGACGGGACGGGACGGGACGGGACGGGACGGGACGGGACGGGACGGGACGGGACGGGACGGGACGGGACGGGACGCGACGGGACGCGACGGGACGGGACGGAACGAGACGCGACGCGACGGAACGAGACGCGACGGAACGCGACGAGACGCGACGGAACGCGACGAGACGCGACGGAACGCGAGACGAGACGAGACGAGACGAGACGAGACGAGACGCGACGCGACGCGACGCGACGGAACGAGACGAGACGAGACGAGACGCGACGCGACGGAACGGGACGGGACGGGACGGGACGCGACGCGACGCGACGCGACGGGACGCGACGCGACGCGACGGGACGGGACGCGACGGGACGAGACGAGACGAGACGAGACGAGACGAGACGGGACGGAACGGGACGGGACGGGACGGGACGAGACGGGACGGGACGGGACGGGACGGGACGGGACGGGACGGGACGCGACGGGACGCGACGGGACGGGACGGAACGAGACGCGACGCGACGGAACGAGACGCGACGGAACGCGACGAGACGCGACGGAACGCGACGAGACGCGACGGAACGCGAGACGAGACGAGACGAGACGAGACGAGACGAGACGCGACGCGACGCGACGCGACGGAACGAGACGAGACGAGACGAGACGAGACGAGACGATGTACTGGCTCGATGTACTGGCTCGATGTACTGGCTCGATGTACTGGCTCGATGTACTGGCTCGATGTACTGGCTCGATGTACTGGCTCGATGTACTGGCTCGATGTACTAGCTTCTAGCTACTAGCGTCTTTCTGTGTATCAACATCCCGCCTGCCAATCGTGGTGAGTATGGCAACTACCCCTCATGGAGATCTATGAGGGAGGAATGTGTTCAGTAGTGAACGTTTTATGGCTGAAATTACGATATCGGCTAACTACAAATCAACGCTGCAATCATCTCAGTCGAAGGACTGCTGGATATAGGCCTCCTTCATAGCTCTCCAAAATCAGGAGAGGGTTGTTGCCATACTTGCCTAGCAGCAGGCGTGTTGCCGAGCGCATTACGGGATATTGATACACGAAAAGATACTTCTGCCCATCTTCCGGAGGTATTGGTAGACTCTTACTGCCTCCATGGGCAAGAGAGGAGGGCAACATTTTAATGGCGGCATCCTACGGCAACCGGCACCTTCGCTGCAATACTAGTTAAAAATACAAACAACAATTTCATCCATTGCATCGCCGACGCCTAACAATCACGTAGGAACGGAGAATAGAATCACGTAAAATATGATTTTGTCGAACGTGTTTCTTATAACGTAACCGTACACGTAGGATCTTGCAATACAGGAACTCACAATTTCCACGAATACTCGTTTCGTCTACTTTGTTCCTGTACGTGTAAATTTCGTTATCTTTATAAATTTTAAACGATGATCTCCGTTACTTTTTGGTGGGGGAGTGTGGAATCGATGTCCACAACATAAATTTTGATTATCTGTATGTTTATACCGTGGGGTGCCGGCAGTAGAATGTTGCCTCTCCAATTTTGCCCGTAGATACCTACCCTTCATCACAGTCCTACGGCTGAAAATGGAAAGAGGAATCAAAAATAATCCTGCCTTACGATCAGTTCTTAGAGATCCATTAGGGAGGCCTATGACCAGCAGTGGACGTAAAGTTTACATCTATACCCGCGAAATTGTAAATGTAATGATGAAATATATTAAGGCCAAGATATTCCAAATTAGCCAGTTTCCTGTTCAAATTCAAACGATCAAACATCCTTTGATTTTATCGGAAAAAAATGTTTGTTAAAGTTTAATAATTAACGTTTTTGAATATTCAAATAAATATTAACGGTAAAAAATACGATATTTTTCACTTTACCTGATAATAATTAAATTTGAAAGAATGATAGTTTTTGCTTATTTTTATGGTTGTACTTTAAGTATATCAGTGGTATACTCTTAAAAACCCTCTCAGAAAATAAGGCAACGAAGTTTAGTAAATTTACACTTCCTAAAACTAATTATATGTAGAGATATGACGTTTCCAAATGCGTAAAATCGGGTATATTTTTTTAACCTAACCGAATAGCTTTATGTCATTTTAGTTCGTTTTACGTCAATTTAATTAGCTTTAGCTAGTTAGTGCAGCAACAGAATCGCCACTAATGGCAACCTAAACGCCAGCTAATCCTTAACAAGGTGATTTATCGGTGACATTGGCGAAGAGTTACCGTACATATTAAAATAAAAATATCTAAAAGCTTTATTCATCATATTCATATCATATAATCGGATTTCTTTTTTCAAATGTGAAAAAGATATCCGATTATGACCTCAGGATCACTTTCACATCACAACAACTAGTAAAGATGTAAATCATCATCATCATCATCATCATTTCAGCCGTAAAACGTCCACTACTGAACACAGGCCTCCTTCATGGACATCCATGAGGGGTAGTTGCCATACTCACCACGCTTGGCAAGCGGGTTGGCGAGCGCAGTACGAAATGTTGTTACACAGAAAGACGCTGCTGCCCATCTTCTGGAGGTATCCCTTAGCAGGCTCTTACTGCATCCACGGGCATGAGAGGTGGGGTAACATTCTAGTGCCGGCACCCCACGGCAAAGATGTAAATAAAATTAACTAAAATATATACAAATTCAATGTGATGAAAATTTGTATAGGGATTTTTTTCATTTAATTAAGTTGGGTTTTTATCAAAACATTGGCAATGGGGCCGAAAAGTTCTCGAGTGCATACATTTATTTTCATAAAAGACAAATGAAATTGACGTTGAATTACAAACACAAACAGAACAAAAACATAAAATTCTAGGAAAAAGTTAATACAAATTGCACTTAGCAATTTTGCCATATTATATATTTATAAAGTTTACCAACCATTTTAAATTTACCTCTGTTTATAATCAAGTACGATAGTATCAAAGCTAAACAATAGCTTATTAATAAAACGAGTACGCAATCAGTAGAGCTATAACATCGGAATCTAATACCAAGATGAGACATGAGACTCGTCTTGTGCAAGACAACTATTCTCTATAACAATTATTTTGTCGAAACTTGAAACAAACATTACTAACTTGTTAGATACTATCTAAGTATTAATTGGAAGTCAGAAACTTGGCAGTTAAAAGTTCGATAGTTAGGTTGTAGTTTCTGATGTAAAATATGTGGCTTCATCAATAAAAGGTTAATGGTTGTTTCTATAACTCTACAGGTTACAAAAGTTGGAACAATAGTTTACGTTCTATGGGATAAATTGAATTTAATTTGGGGAATGCCACAACTTTGTCCAATTTGCATAGGGTACTTTACTACGTAGAATAATTAAATGATACAAAGTTAAAATGAAACACGATTAAAATTTTATCATCAAAGAGTTGTCCAACGTAACGAGAACAAGGCAAAGATTATCTCAAATCCAAAAGAAGCAATTTACTTTCACACCGCGGCGGTATAGAAATTCAAACGAAAGTTTATTCCGAACGATTTGTAGAACGTCTTACAGGTGTTAAAAGTACCAAAAACATGAACCAACTTTTTACGTCACGTTCTGAGAAGAAAAATACTTCGACAGAGATAAAAAAACAGAAGGCTTCTCTCTGATTGAATTGTACAGCTGTTGGAAGTCCTTGACGAAATTATTTCTATTGGAGCATTTTGTTCGGCGACAAAGTTAAATTGGATTTCTTATGGTGGAAGTGTCTGCAAAAGTGGCGAAGGCGGCTCCTTTATTCACCCGCCGTTGGTTTAGGTTATAACAATAGCTGGCTTTTATTATATGACATTGAACCGTAATGTTGGTATTATGCCTTTTATTAGCTTTGTTAAGTTTTTGGCCAGATAATTGACAAAATTGGTACCTTCCTACCAAAATAAAAATGCTAGCCCAAAATCACTCGTGTTCGTTGTGCAAATACGCTGATATTTAGTAGTTTTTAGTTTAAAGGACTAAAAAGCTTTTACCCGAAGGGTCATTGTTCGACTTGCCTGCATATAGAATAAAACTCATTTAATAATTTGTCATTATGTCGTGTATGCCGTGGGGTGCCGGCAGTAGAATGATACCCCTCCTCTCATGCCCATGGATGCAGTAAGAGCCTGCTAAGGGATACCTCCGGAAGATGGGCAGCAGCGTCTATCCGTGTATCAACATCCCATACTGCGCTCACCAACCCGCCTGCCAAGCGTGGTGAGTATGGCAACCACCCCTCATGGAGATCCATGAGGGAGGCCTGTGTTCAATCAGTGGACGTTTTATGGCTGAAATGATGAATTTGTCATTAATAGGTATTTATTTTCTAGTTTCAAAAGAAACTTACGAACCACTCTTAAAAATTGTAACGCGTTGCCACGGTAAAATACTTAGTACAACAAAAAGTTTACAGTCAAGTTCAAACTTAATTTTCTGCAGTGCCATGTACAATATTTCATACAAGTTCATGCTCAACGGGGCTCTTAAAGCTGGCATCACGTAGTGTATGAATTCGCAAAGGTACGCAACTCGGACTATTCACTATCTTTACGATTTCAATTCACGTGCCGCAGACAAGAGTACAGACGTGTTGCGATGCCGTAATGAAACAACGCTTGAAGGCATTTCAATTTGTTGATTAAAATAAGTTTTTTGTAGCTTGCACTTAAGAACTCGAATTATATGATTATTTGTTTCTTAATCATAATTAAAAAAAATTACGTAAGTTTCTTACCATAACAACTTATTTTATTTTGTGAATCGTATAATTATAGAATAGCTACGAGTTCCTCCCTCTCCGTGTACCCACACGGAGAAGGAGGTAGTGTTTAAAGCAAACTGCGTTAAAACAACAATTAAGTGAGTACCATTTCCATTATAAGAATTACTAAAATATCTGCATTTCCTTGTATCTAAGAAGGGATTTTAGTTATGTCAATTTATAAGGATCAGGAGAGGGAACAAAAGGGAGGCGTACGTCCTGCAGCGGGAAGGATCAGGCTCTTGAATAAATAAAATACAATAAAAAAAACTCTTAGTTAAAATTAATAATTTACTCTTAAATAAAAAAAACAAAAATACGTTCATAATAGCTATGCCGACCATCTCACGAGTTACCAAACAACATTTGAATTTTTACGATTGTTCCGTTCAACTCATACAGGCAAAGTTAGATAACAGTCATAACCACAATTACTACTAAACCAACTGAACGTGAAATTAGCTTCAAGATAAACCCTCTGAAAACAGAACAGATACTACCATGTTAACACCGCGAGCTCATAAACATAACCAGCCAATAATATCCTTCCAAAACCCAACTTTACCGAAACAGAATCAGAAGTAATTAAAACTTGCGAATCTCGCTGACGTTTATTTAATTCCCTCAATACGAGAACAATTATAAAAGTACTGGGTCAGCATATGTAGCGAGCGATCCATCCAATAAATTGTAACAAAGCTACCACAGCGGCTCGAACCAAATTTCGTAACTTTACTTAACATGTAAATACAAAAGTCATTCGTGAAATTCCACTTGAGAATTTCTAATTAAATTACGAGCTCGCGGGGTTGATACACCTAACTACAGACTCCCTTTATCTAAAGTTGGGGAGTTATTTCGACAAATCTGAGGTATTTGTCGGAAAGTCAACGGGGTTTTATTAAGGGACATACGATTCTCAATGGATGAAACTCTGCTTTCGGTTGCCCTTTAGCTTTTTAGGTTTGCTTGTTATTTTTTTATCAAAACGATAGTGAGACGATATTGGAGGAAACGTCTTTTGGAATGCGAAGTCAGTCGGACATCACGTAGTAGTGTTGTTTTGATTTGAAACTTGCACATTTTCTATAACTCTAAGCCGCGAATTGGTCTAGCTGAGGTAGAGTCTCTTCCAAAAATCGTGCTCGTAGCTACAAAAACAACAGAGCATGCACGATATTTAAAACATTTATTTCACAAAAAACTATAGACGAATTCATTTTGGCATCACGGCGTTACTCTTCAGGAGCAAATCAATACGTATCATGGAAGTTGAACGGGGTACCAGGACTACAGAACACACAGGTTTCATCGAACGATGTCGTCGAAACAAAACAGAGTATTCACCGTGCCGTCACGGCGTCGTTCTGGTGTAAATTGAAGTAGAACAAGCTGCCAGTACTACATGACACACACAGGATGCAACGATTTCATCAACACAAAACTACAGAGTATCCACCGTGCCGTCACGGCGTCGCCACGTATCACAAAACATTCATCTTCCACCGGGCGTGCCATATCACTCGGCCATCTGGAGTGGCGGACAAGTGGGGGAATCAACTGCTATGTCTGCTATGGATACAGGCTAATAAGGAAAGCTGGACCCGTTGATTCTGAATATTCCGCTCTAAAAATTGCACAGTCCATTGCAATTCCGTTTGCTTACATAAGATTTATCAGACACTTATCGTCATATTTTAGACTATTCACACAATATTTATAAATTGTAGCCTTTGTGGTTATTCTGATGTATAAGCTATATCATTGTGAAGTTTCATTAAAATCCATTTAGTAGTTTTTACGTGAAAGAGTAACAAACATCCAACCATCCATCCATACTTACTTTCGCGTTTATATTATTAGTAGGATAAGACGTGTTATTTCTTCATACGCTAATCACACTTGTTAAGTTCCCACTGCTTTTACAATATCGATCCTAGTTTATTTGTTTTGTCCGTGAGTTTTTATATCCATTTATTAGAGTAAAGTTAATACTTAGATAACAATGTGTAACGCATCATTGCGCTAGAGCAGTCGCTGCGAAAATAACTTACAAACAAAAAAAGTATAGTTTAAAATAGATTATTAAAAGATTTTTATATAGAGGTATATAAAATAGAGAAACCTCGTTTTCTAGTTATTGTGTAATCAACATTAGAGAACATTAGAACCAATTTTTTGAATGCATCTCTATGTTGGCAAGTTTATTAATAAACAAAAATTTTTGAAAAGGTTTTTATTTTCTTGAAATGATTTGTCGACCCATGTCGGTCATATCTATCCTTGACACTTTCTTCAGCCGGAAGTGCTTTAATCAACTACGTAACCCTTTACTTTTAATCGTTGCTTAACCGATACAGTTCCGTAGTTGATTAAAGCACTTCTGGCTGGAAGCTTTCTTGGTAAGATCATGGCGACTCAGTCCATCTAGCTCTAGGAAGGAACAAGGATCGATTTGACCGACGTGGGTTCGAACCCCACCAGAATCAAAACATTTCGATAACGTTTTTTATTTTCATGTTCTACCTAAGTGAAGTTAAAAAGGTTTCATTAATTTACTTTCCGACAGAAGATTAAAACTCTCCCAGTTACTAGGCTTTCCTCTTAAAACTGTGGTATGGAGCTTGTTCATGATTGCTCTAACGTGCCAATGTCCGCTCCTGCCCACATTTGCATTTGTTGAAAGTTAAGTTTTATGGTTGTAAGTTCGTACTAGTTGAAATTTATACGACCTGTTTGAATGTATTGTTTGAACTATCTATAATTATATGTCCTTGATTACTTAAGTAGTTTTATGAGTTCTTGTTCACAAATCTCAACTTTCATTGTTCTTGCTTGAGTACTCGATGGCATGACACTACCCAGTGATAAATATTATTGCACATCGACCTTTTCCTTTTTTTACACAAAGAATAAAAATAATTATCAAAAGAAATCGTACTTGTTTTAACAGATCCTCATAGATACCGGACTGTGTTAGTATTTCGTGCGACAGAGATACTCGTAGCGCTCTACGAAGCCGAAATTAGTCTACTGTCTCTTTTCATAGGTCGATGTGCAAAATTGACTGCCGGGAATTATAATTTTTCAAATAGATTAAGTCCATCGGAAACCACATAATTTGATCGCGGATTGGCATACTTAGAACTTCTTTTAAAACCGAAAGGTTTTGGTTTTATCAGCACTCTTAGCGGAAAAGTTGGAAATCTAGAATTGTTTTTCATTTTCTGTTATCGAACACAGAACTTAAAGATAAATAAATATTATTCAGCTTAGGATACATTCATAATTCTAAAAAAGTACATATTTTGTATAGTAAAATATGAACGACAAATACGAACACACACGTCTCTTCCAAAACTTAAAACAACTGCTGTAACCAACATTACAAATAAACAACCTTACCTTGTTTTAAAGCTGCTTCTCGCTAAAAGAGCAATTAAGTTTGATTTAAATAAGCCAATACTGCTATTTGCCTAATACAGTAGGAAGATGCCTTTGCTAATTAATTACTTAACTAATTGACAGAATAAGTTAAGTCAAAACTGCTTTGTATCCGAGCTTGAAGCAACTGTGCTGACTGACGCTAATTTGTCCTACTTGAACGTTTCAAGTCAAACTCCTGTTTGAGTTACGATTTGTAGAAATTATTTAAGCAGGTACTTAGTTTTGTATTCTTTGAAAGATTGTTTGAAATTTCCTGAGTAATTTACAGTCTTAAATGCGAAAGTGAATGACAAGGTACCTACAGCTGCTACAGACATATAAATAATTAAGTTGAATTTCAGATTATTTAATTCTCAATTTTATTTCAAAGTTTTACATAGTTGCCGCGGAGTGCTGGTAGTAGAATAATATCTCTCCTCTCTTGAAGCTACATATGTGACTACGCCTATTCTATACCTAGCTATGTTATCCTTCACGGTTAAAGCAAGTGTTAATTCTACACGAAATAACTTTCAAGAAGAAAATCCACACAAAATCGTTATCGAACCCACGACCTTCCGATCAAAAGTCGGGGGTGCATACCACTCGGCCAACACGGCTTTTTGACGCAGAATAAAACACTTAGAAGTTTTCAATAAAGTTAAAAGCAATACAGATAATACGATAAGTAAACGAGCCGTGTCTTTCGATTGAAGCAATGCCTCATTAGACACCAAATCTTAAAACGGATTTTGTTAGATTCCCATTGAAAGAAATTGCGATTCGTGGGTAGGCAAACATCAAGAAAATTGCCATTACATCTGTCAAGAGGCAAGTGGCAGGGTGTAAGAGCAAGGTGCCAAAAAGTGACAACAGTGACACTCCGGTCCGTTCCTCGAAAAGCATCTTAGACAGAAACACGAGAGCGATGTCGACGTTTCATCCGATAGTTCCAATGTAACAATGCGCCGTAAGGATAATCTCCCTAAAAGACCTGTCGAGTACATCACGGATAAAAAGTTACGTGAAATATGGAAAAACGAAATGAGTAAGGAGTTGGAATCTGTGCTTGAGGCAACAATAAAGAGGACTGTCAGTAGCCAATTAAAAAGTATATATGACCAGTACAAGGGGTTTCAAGAAACGATTTCCTACGTAAGCTCACAGTCCGAAGATTCAAGAAAGGAACTCTCAGAGCTAAAAAAGATGCTCAGTAGCTTTTTCGAGATGAAAACTTTAAAGGACGAAAATATAAGCCTTAAAGAGAACCTTAATACCTGTTTGAGACGTATCAAGACTTTGGAAGAGGAACATCTAAAGCATGATTGCTGCTGATGTCAGTAGCAGTGAAGAGATGTCGCATTAGCTAATTTTTATAAGCTATTTTTGTTTTTAAAATGTAACACTAAGGTATCATTTAGAGAAATGAAAAATGCAATCAAAGTTTTGTCTAAAGTTAGTAAAATATGGAAAACCATTGCATAAGTAACCACGCTTGAAGAAAACTAAATCAATAAGTCTACAAAATTATGCGCATTGTAATTTAAACCTTATTACGACGACATAAGATTTTCCACAACGACACTGCTTTATTTCAGACATTTTACCATATAAATAATCATTCTTAAAACTCATGTAGATCCATTAATGTTCAAGAAGTACCTGTGTACTTCTTGTACCAAGAAAATGATTTTAATTTTCAAGATATCTATTTTATATTATTTTTTTGTTTAAAAATACTTGTAATATAACTTACGATAGTGCTTGCTCGAACTAAAATTACCGCTAATTATTGCCTTGTAATCTATATCAACATCTACATCTTCACCTAAACAATTAATATAGAGGAAAGATTTGATTGTTTGTTTGTTTGTATGCATTGAATAGGCTCCGAATCTACTGGACGGATTTGAAAAATTCTACCATTAGAATATTATTTCTGATGAACATTGGCTATATTTTATCTTCGAGTTCTTACGGGAACAGGAACTACGCGGGTGAATCTGCACAGTGCGGCTAAAATGCTATCGGATTCACTGAGAGGATTCACAGTGGTGTACAGCCTACACCACTGATCCTAGAGACTAGAAATTATGTGTGTGTATGTTTTTCTTTGTGCAAAACCGACCATTAAGCAGGGAATTTTGAAAATTCAAACTCTATGGGGTTCAAAAGAGGGTTTAAAGTTGCTTTTACTAATGTGGCATATCTCCAAAACCGTACACGGTAGACGCTTGAAATTTGGAATGTAGACTCCTCCTTCAACATTAGCAATGACGTGTTCAAGGATTTTCCAGTTTTTTTTTAATTGTGAATACAGGTGCAGATCTATGAAAAACACAATGGTAAAATTATTAAAAGTATGCCATATTTCCAAAATCGAGCACGGTAGACGCTTGAAATTTGGAATGTAGGTACGAGTAAACTCCTCATTCAAAATAAGCCATGACGTGACATCGAAAACTGTTTATTAAAATGTGTCTCTAAAAGCGTGCATGGTTGACATTTATAATTGCATTTTGATAACTTAGCTATAATGTAGTACTGGTGAATACGTTTTTTGACATTACGCGGATGACACCGCGGGTAACAGCAAGTATTAAATAAAGCTTTTGAAAGAGCAACATGACGTTGCGTGGCGAATCTTATATCGTCGTCGTAAGGTTAAAATGCGCATAATTATGTGGATTGATTTCCTTATTTTTCTTAGGGTTCCGTAAAACAACAAACCTTTATCTAACCTAAACCAAGGAACTCTTATCGTTTCACTTTGACTGTCATTCTGTCGGCTTTGCGAAAAGACTATTAGCAGGCGTCCGTCACTCGCTCAAGGCCACGCGATTAATGCCAACCGCTTTGCGTAACACCGGTGTTGCACCCACACGCCCGCTTGAGCGCACGCACGTAAAATGCGTTCATTTAGATGTCGAAAAAAAAATCAGCATTTGACTCGGCCGGCACATGATAACACAGACAGACACATACACGTAGCGGTCAAACTAATACAACCCCTCTATTATTTCTATAGATACGTGTTGATTTAAAAACTAAATTCACACTAAATAATCTTCTTTTTTTAGGTTGGCTAAAATATAACAACCGTGAAGTGCGGTGCCGGCAGTAGTACGTTGCCCCTCCTCTCTTGCCCGTGAATTCAGTAATAATCTAGCAAAGGGATACCTCCGGAAAACAAACAGCAGCGTCTTTCCATGTATTAACATCCCGTACTGCGCTCACCGACCCGCCTGCCAAGCGTGGTGAGTATGGCAACACCTCTCACGTTCTTGGTCCTTAAGGGAGGTCTTTGGCTGACAGTAGGCATCCTACGGCTGAAATGATGACGATGACAAAACAAAACACATAGGTCGAAGCTTCATAAAGCAGCAGCGCATTTCATAACAAATACAACAGTCATTAAGGCTCATAATCACATGTCTACGCTCCTAATAATCCCCAGAGTGGAAGCGGTGAGAAATGGATCCCGCGCGACACTAAGACGGGGCCACCGATTTTTCTCCAGAGATAGGCCGCGTATATCTTGCTCTCAGATAATGTCGCAGCTCGCTGAGACAGCTGTTTCACGGCTGTAGATAACTCTTACATATATGTAACTAGCTGTCCCGCACAACTTTGTTTGCGCCACATGAGAGCGGTCGTAGGCACCTATAATTAAAATGCGTAAAACTGTGATTTCTGCCAAGATATTCCTTGAATACAAATAGTGTGTAAGTCTTGTTAATCTTTAAAACTCATGATGAATTACGTAATTATTTGAACAAGGATTGTAACTATTTAAAAAAAAAAATATTACCACAAAAAAGGTTAAGTAGGTCAACCTTAAAGGATAGACATATGCTATCGTAGACTTATATTATCTTATATATAGTACATATCTAGATACATATATATCGTAGATTATATTTTTTAATGGGAACCAATCCGCTATTATTTTGATTTGAAAACATTCTTTTTTACATGATGGCCGAGTAACTTTAACCGTTTACGCAGCGTACGCAACGAAATCTCTAAAAAGTTTATATTTATATACAAGGTGTCCCAAGAAATAGTGATATAATAAAGCTGGGAGGTAGAGGACCTCGAGGGCTATCCGATTCACCCCATGTATGTTCCGCGACTTTTCGTATTTTCGGAGTAAAGTAATTTTTTATTTTTTTTTACCTAACGCCGAGTACGATGGGATTTTTATTTATGGTGACATGAATTATTGTGATAGATGCTTGATTTTTTTTGCTAAGCTAAGATGGTATGGCATGGTAACATTTACTATCATTAGATATTTGAAAAGGGTGTAAAAAATATATAAATGACAAAAAAATAAAATGACCCAGAAGTTTCACGACTTTAAGGACCTTTTAAAAAAATAATTACAAAATAAAAAATACCGTACGGTTTTTAAAAGCTTGCTTTTTCTAGGTAGCTATGCTTCAAATTTATTTGCGCTATTCATAAGGCTTCATTCTAAAAATTGTAATATAAATGTAGTAAGTGCAAAATTTAAATTTCTTAATTTAAGTGAAAATTAATTGAAATTAAATGTTTCAACTGTTATGTACTCTTTTAAACTTTCGCGATCACAACACATTATTAAAATATGGGATTATCGGGTATTTATCGCGTAATTACCTTTATTTTCCTTTATTTCAGTCTCCCCGCGACCACGACCAGGAGCAATCCGATTGAAACGTCGGAAATAAAATAAAGGTAATTACGCGATAAACACCCGATAATCCCATAGGTATTTTAATAATGTGTTATGTACTCTTAAGATCATTGGATAGTGAGGAAACCGCTCAGGTTGAGGTCCACCTCTTCGTTCCACATAATATTCCCGGTACATTTACTATCGATAGTAAATGTTGCCATGCTGGATTGGCCTATCTATCAGCTTAGCAGAAAAAAATCAAGCATCTATCACAATAATTCATGTCACATAAATAAGAACTCTCATCGTACACGGCGAACGTTAAAAAAAAAATCGCGGAACATTATATGGGGGTGATTCTGATAGCCCTCGAGGTCCTCTACCTCCCAGCTTTATTATATTATATAGTGTTCTTGGGACACCTTGTATAGATCAGCAAATAAGATTCTTGTGACGAATGTTTCTGTGTCGTGGTAAAACTACGATTAGGGGGTGGACTGATGGATTTGTACTTTGTTTGTTTTGTATACTTGTAGTTATCGGGAAAGATTCGTAGCGTAGAAAGCTCTTGGCTTAAGTAATGAAATTACGGAATTACGCACACGAGACCTTACAATTGAATATCTCTGTATATGTAGGATGAGGGGCGCAATGCAATGCAGCGTTGGTCATGATCTTATAGAACGTTGCAGTTTTAATAGGTAGAAGATACCGCTTATATCAGGTGGGCCTTCGGCTTGTTTCGTCATTAGTGGCAGGAGAAAGAACATGCCTTCTTCTCCTACCCTTATTCCATATGTACCTATGCTCTCATCAAACATATGGAAACACAAGTCTATGTGAAACAAAAAAAACACAGATAACACCCAGACCCGAGATAAATCTGCAAAAAAGCAAAGATTTGTCCCTCGGCTGCTTTTATTTGCTTATCTGGATTTTTTAATAAGCATAAATAATGAGACAAGTCGAAGGCCCATCTGATGTTTTGCGATAATCTCTACCCATTACAACTGCGATAACGCAGTGATCACGTTTACTAAGCACGTGACCAATGCTGCATTTCATTGCGCCCTCACCCATAGACATAGAGTTGTAAGGTCTCATGTACCAGTAATGTCATCGGCCTCCTTACCCTTCAAACTGGAACACAGCAATTCAGATATAACTACTTGGCGGCGGAACTAGGCGTGGTGGTAGTACTTCCTGGGATTGACTCTTCACAAAAAGTTCCGCTACTTCAATCTTTCAGTCCAACTGAGCCACGGAGTTTGTCAATAAATAGATACTACGTCAACCTTAAAAATCAATCACTTAAATATTCCACTAATGGTTGCTCAAAAACAAACAGTAATTTGAAACTAAAGTTACTTTTAATGGAGTCAGAAGTAGCCAGGTTTTAATACTAACAGTTCGTGACCCTCTTACCCAATAACTTTATAGTACTGACGACTTTCAGTACCAATGCCGAGAAATACAATGAGCCATGACAGTTAGCCTAAAAATAAATGGAGCAACGAGCTTCAGCGTTAAAAGCATTTAAATAAAGTAGAAGGACAATCGTGAGTGGCATTCTATATAAGGACTAAGGACACTAAGTAAAAGGGCATTTCTGCTAGCGTTGCATGTCTGGACATCGAACGAATTTAAAGCTGAAGTCACACCGTATACAAAAGTATTCATTATTCTAGCCGTGGGTTGCCGGCAGCAGAATGTTACCCCTCCTCAACTACCCGTGGATGCAGTAAGAGCCTGCTAAGGGATACTTCCGGGAGATGGGCAGCAGCGTCTTTCGGAGGGATCCCTTAGCAGGCTCTTATTGCATCCATGAGCATGAGAGGAGCGGTAACATTTTGCTGCCGGCACCCCACGGAAAGTATAATATTTAGCTGTAAAATAGAACGAAAGATGTATTAATAATGTATGTGTGTTCAAGTCTTTATTTTAACTATGGCAGACGAAAGAGGAGGCATCCATTAGGATTAATTACTGAATGAACTTTAAATACCGATGTGGAATAAGTTTTATATTAGAAAGTCACTAGAACGATATTTATTTTAAGTCTACCAGACTGGGAATAATAGATTGTAATGATTTTTTCTACTTCTATTGTGATGGTACGGACGTGATCGTCTTAGCTTGTTGATTAGTGACTTAATATATTTGACGAAAATTCTTTAAAATAATACTTTAGGATAATTTGCCAGATACCAAAGTGTCTCTTATCCTGAAGTATTATTTTAAAGAATTTTCTTCAAATATATTAAGTCACTAATCAACAAGCTAAGACGATCACCCCCGTACCATCACACTATATAAAAAAATATATCAATTTTGAAAATATATTTTTTTATATTCTAAGCCCTCTGTAGATTTAATCTACTACAAAAACTTATTCTATTGCTAACATTATCAATACATGCGAGCAATGTAATTCGAGCGAGTCACTAAAGAGCCAACAGATCTCGGAGCAGAGAGCACTCCTAAAATTAACAAGGGACTCTCATTATGCTATGTTCATCGTATTTCCTTTTGTAATTAATTTGACTTCTGATACGAGTTCATATAATATGCAAAAAACTTATTCTATTGCTAACATTAGCAATACATGCGAGCAATGTAATTCAAGCGAGTCACTAAAGAGCCATCAGATCTCGGAGCAGAGAGCACTCCTAAAATTAACAAGGGACTCTCACTAAGCTATGTTCATCGTATTTCCTTTTGTAATTAATTTGACTTCTGATACGAGTTCATATATTATTACTCGTACATGCCAAAAACGATTATTATGATAAAATTATACGCACATTTCGTACAAATACTACAAGTATATTAAAAAAGCCTATCAAATGACATTGAAAGAGCTCAATGTTTTTTGTTCAGATGGACGGGTTTTGTTAATTAATAAAGTAAGCTGCAGATAGTACTAGTTATTGTGATACTCTTTACACAAAAAAATGTAAGAAGTACTTAATTACCTAATTTATCAACTAAGACATATATTGCAAGTACGAATGACTTTTGTACACTACCATTTTGTCGCTTTTTGTCGTTGAAAATACCTACGTACCTTCGTCATTTCAGCCGTAAAACTTCCACTGATGAACACATGCCTCCCTCATGGATCTCCATGAGGGGTAGTTGCCATACTCGCCATGCTTAGCAGGCGGGTTCCTGAGCGCAGTATACGATGTTAATACACGGAAAGACGCTGTTGCCCATCTTCCGGAGGTATAGATAGATAGAAGATAGAAAATACTTTATTGCACACCTTAAAACTAAACATAATAACAAGAAACACTTAAAAACAAAGTGACAATTGGCGGCCTTATCGCTAAAGAGCGATCTCTACCAGGCAACCTTGGGATGGATTGGATTGTAATATATGACAAGGGGTTATAATGGTGTACATGTAGATAAACTAATTACATATATATATATATTACGTGTATCAACATCCCATACTGCGCTCACCAACCCACCTGCCAAGCGTGGTAAGTATGGCAACTACCCCTCATGGAGATCCATGAGGGAGGCCTGTTGTCATCAGTGAACGTTTTATGGCTGAAATGATGATAACATGTGTAGGTACTAATCCGAAAGGGGGGGTTTCAGCCCATGAAAACAAGTACTTTCAGAAGAAAACAATCGGGAATTCTAATATATTTTTATTTATAATTTTACTACATGGTTTTATGTAAAAATTATCCTTAGGTCATAATCGGATTTTTAATTTCTTTTTTACTTTTAAATGAAAAAATCTATTGGTGGTTAAAGGTATTTTTGTTGTACCTGTACGGTAACTCTTTGCGGAGGTCGATGACACTGTCAAATCAAGGTATCACTTAGCATGACAGGAGGGGTAACATTCTACTGCCGGCACCCTACTCACCTTTATCATTTTAGCCGTAAAACGCCCACTACTGAACACCGGCCTCCCTCATGGATCTCCATGGGGGGTAGTTGCCATACTCACCACGCTTTGCAAGCGGGTTGGCGAGCGCAGTACGGAATATTGGTACACGGAAAGACGCTGCTGCCCATCTTCCGGAGGCATCCCTTAGCAGGCTCTTACTGCATCCACGGGCATGAGAGGAGGGGTAACATTCTACTGCCGGCACCCCACGGCAACTCACCTTACTTCACCAAAATTCTTATCTCCAGTACTCTCATGGCCCTAAAAGTATTTTCAACAGTATAAACTTAACATGCACGTTATAAAGGAGTATGTCGCGACTTGCGAGACAGGAGGCTCATTAGTCGTTACGTTACAGAATAAATTGCCGGCATTACCTGGCGTCGCGTTACCCCGCACAGCGTTATCAACAGTAGGTGCAAACCTTTCTTTGAGTAAAGCGACCACCATTATGCATTTTATATCAACAGAGGAATCATCATTTCAGCCATAAAACGTCCACTGATGAACATATGCCTCCTTCATGAATCTCCATTAGGGGTAGTTGCCATACTCACCAAGTTTGGCAGGCGGGTTGCTGAGCGCAGTATAAGATGTTGACACACGGAAAGACGCTGTTGCCCATCTTCCGGAGGTATCGCTTAGCAGACTCTTACCGCGTCCATGGGCATGAGAGGAGGGGTAACATTCTACTGCCGGCACCCCACGGCAACTCACCTTACTTCACCGAAATTCTTATCTCCAGTACTCTCATGGCCCTAAAAGTATTTTCAACAGTATAAACTTAACATGCACGTTATAAAGGAGTATGTCGCAACTTGCCAGACAGGAGGCTCATTAGTCGTTACGTCACGGAATAAATTGCCGGCATTACCTGGCGTCGCGTTTTTTTATCTAACGCTGAGTACAATGAAATTTTTATTTATGGTGACATGAATTATTGTGATAGATGCTTGATTTTATTTATATTACTATTTCTTGAGCTTTAATAAATTACTATTTCTTGGGACACCTTGTATAGATCAGCAAATAAGATTCTTGTGACGAATGTTTCTGTGTCGTGGTAAAACTACGATTAGGGGGTGGACTGATGGATTTGTACTTTGTTTGTTTTGTATACTTGTAGTTATCGGGAAAGATTCGTAGCGTAGAAAGCTCTTGGCTTAAGTAATGAAATTACGGAATTACGCACACGAGACCTTACAATTGTATATCTCTGTATATGTAGGATGAGGGGCGCAATGCAATGCAGCGTTGGTCATGATCTTATAGAACGTTGCAGTTTTAATAGGTAGAAGATACCGCTTATATCAGGTGGGCCTTCGGCTTGTTTCATCATTAGTGGCAGGAGAAAGAACATGCCTTCTTCTCCTACCCTTATTCCATATGTACCTATGCTCTCATCAAACATATGGAAACACAAGTCTATGTGAAACAAAAAAAACACAGATAACACCCAGACCCGAGATAAATCTGCAAAAAAGCAAAGATTTGTCCCTCGGCTGCTTTTATTTGCTCATCTGGATTTTTTAATAAGCATAAATAATGAGACAAGTCGAAGGCCCATCTGATGTTTTGCGATAATCTCTACCCATTACAACTGCGATAACGCAGTGATCACGTTTACTAAGCACGTGACCAATGCTGCATTTCATTGCGCCCTCACCCATAGACATAGAGTTGTAAGGTCTCATGTACCAGTAATGTCATCGGCCTCCTTACCCTTCAAACTGGAACACAGCAATTCAGTATTAACTACTTGGCGGCGGAACTAGGCGTGGTGGTAGTACTTCCTGGGATTGACTCTTCACAAAAAGTTCCGCTACTTCAATCTTTCAGTCCAACTGAGCCACGGAGTTTGTCAATAAATAGATACTACGTCAACCTTAAAAATCAATCACTTAAATATTCCACTAATGGTAGCTCAAAAACAAACAGTAATTTGAAACTAAAGTTACTTTTAATGGAGTCAGAAGTAGCCAGGTTTTAATACTAACAGTTCGTGACCCTCTTACCCAATAACTTTATAGTACTGACGACTTTCAGTACCAATGCCGAGAAATAGAATGAGCCATGACAGTTAGCCTAAAAATAAATGGAACAACGAGCTTCAGCGTTAAAAGCATTTAAATAAAGTAGAAGGACAATCGTGAGTGGCATTCTATATAAGGACTAAGGACACTAAGTAAAAGGGCATTTCTGCTAGCGTTGCATGTCTGGACATCGAACGAATTTAAAGCTGAAGTCACACCGTATACAAAAGTATTCAATAATCTAGCCGTGGGTTGCCGGCAGCAGAATGTTCATCATCATCATTACAGCCGTAAGATATCCACTGCTGGACATAGGCCTCCCTCATTGACTTAGAGATCCAAGTGCATGAGGGGTTGTTGCCATACTCACCACGCTTGGCAGGCGGGTTGGTGAGCGCAGTTCTGGATGTTCTTACACGGAAAGACGCTGCTGCCCATCTACCGGAGATATCCCTTAGCAGATTCTTACTGCATCCACGGGCAGGAGAGGAGGGGTGACATTCTACTGCCGGCACCCCCCAGCAGAATGTTACCCCTCCTCAACTACCCGTGGATGCAGTAAGAGCCTGCTAAGGGATACTTCCGGGAGATGGGCAGCAGCGTCTTTCGGAGGGATCCCTTAGCAGGCTCTTATTGCATCCATGGGCATGAGAGGAGCGGTAACATTTTGCTGCCGGCACCCCACGGAAAGTATAATATTTAGCTGTAAAATAGAACGAAAGATGTATTAATAATGTATGTGTGTTCAAGTCTTTATTTTAACTATGGCAGACGAAAGAGGAGGCATCCATTAGGATTAATTACTGAATGAACTTTAAATACCGATGTGGAATAAGTTTTATATTAGAAAGTCACTAGAACGATATTTATTTTAAGTCTACCAGACTGGGAATAATAGATTGTAATGATTGTTTCTACTTCTATTGTGATGGCACGGGCGTGATCGTCTTAGCTTGTTGATTAGTGACTTAATATATTTGACGAAAATTCTTTAAAATAATACTTCAGGATAATTTGCCAGATACCAAAGTGTCTCTTATCCTGAAGTATTATTTTAAATAATTTTTTTCAAATATATTAAGTCACTAATCAACAAGCTAAGACGATCACGCCCGTACCATCACACTATATAAAAAAAAATATCAATTGAAATTTTTTTTTTTATATTCTAAGCCCTCTGTAGATTTAATCTACTACAAAAACTTATTCTATTGCTAACATTATCAATACATGCGAGCAATGTAATTCGAGCGAGTCACTAAAGAGCCATCAGATCTCGGAGCAGAGAGCACTCCTAAAATTAACAAAGGACTCTCATTATGCTATGTTCATCGTATTTCCTTTTGTAATTAATTTGACTTCTGATACGAGTTCATATAATATGCCAAAAACTTATTCTATTGCTAACATTAGCAATTCATGCGAGCAATGTAATTCGAGCGAGTCACTAAAGAGCCATCAGATCTCGGAGCAGAGAGCACTCCTAAAATTAACAAGGGACTCTCACTAAGCTATGTTCATCGTATTTCCTTTTGTAATTAATTTGACTTCTGATACGAGTTCATATAATATGCAAAAAACTTATTCTATTGCTAACATTAGCAATACATGCGAGCAATGTAATTCGAGCGAGTCACTAAAGAGCCATCAGATCTCGGAGCAGAGAGCACTCCTAAAATTAACAAGGGACTCTCACTAAGCTATGTTCATCGTATTTCCTTTTGTAATTAATTTGACTTCTGATACGAGTTCATATAATATGCCAAAAACTTATTCTATTGCTAACATTAGCAATACATGCGAGCAATGTAATTTGAGCGAGTCACTAAAGAGCCATTAGATCTCGGAGTAGAGCGCACTCTTAAAACTAACAAGGGACTCTCATTAAGCTATGTCCATCGTATTTCCTTTTGTAATTAATTTGACTTCTGATACGAGTTCATATAATATGCCAAAAACTTATTCTATTGCTAACATTAGCAATACATGCAAGCAATGTAATTCGAGCGAGTCATTAAAGAGCCATCAGATCTCGGAGCAGAGAGCACTCCTAAAATTAACAAGGGACTCTCACTAAGCTATGTTCATCGTATTTCCTTTTGTAATTAATTTGACTTCTGATACGAGTTCATATATTATTACTCGTACATGCCAAAAACGATTATTATGATAAAATTATACGCACATTTCGTACAAATACTACAAGTATATTAAAAAAAGCCTATCAAATGACATTGAAAGAGCTCAATGTTTTTTGTTCAGATGGACGGGTTTTGTTAATTAATAAAGTAAGCTGCAGATAGTACTAGTTATTGTGATACTCTTTACACAAAAAAATGTAAGAGGACTTAATTACCTAATTTATCACCTAAGACAATTATTGCAAGTACGAATGACTTTTGTACACTACCATTTTGTCGCTTTTTGTCGTTGAAAATACCCGCATACCTTCGTCATTTCAGCCGTAAAACGTCCACTGATGAACATATGCCTCCTTCATGAATCTACATTAGGGGTAGTTGCCATACTCGCCAAGCTTGGCAGGCGGGTTGCTGAGCGCAGTATAAGATGTTGATACACGGAAAGACGCTGTTGCCCATCTTCCGGAGGTATCGCTTAGCATGAGAGGAGGGGTAACATTCTACTGCCGGCACCCTACTCACCTTTATCATTTTAGCCGTAAAACGCCCACTACTGAACACCGGCCTCCCTCATGGATCTCCATGGGGGGTAGTTGCCATACTCACCACGCTTGGCAAGCGGGTTGGCGAGCGCAGTACAGAATATTGGTACACGGAAAGACGCTGCTGCCCATCTTCCGGAGGTATCCCTTAGCAGGCTCTTACTGCATCCACGGGCATGAGAGGAGGGGTAACATTCTACTGCCGGCACCCCACGGCAACTCACCTTACTTCACCAAAATTCTTATCTCCATTACTCTCATGGCCCTAAAAGTATTTTCAACAGTATAAACTTAACATGCACGTTATAAAGGAGTATGTCGCGACTTGCGAGACAGGAGGCTCATTAGTCGTTACGTCACGGAATAAATTTCCGGCATTACCTGGCGTCGCGTTACCCCGCACAGTGTTATCAACAGTAGGTGCAAACCTTTCTTTGAGTAAGCGACCACCATTTTGCATTTTATATCAAAAGAGGAATCATCATTTCAGCCATAAAACGTCCACTGATGAACACAGGCCTCCTCATGGATCTCCATGAGGGGTAGTTGCCATTCTCACCACGCTTGGCAGGCGGGTTGGTGAACGCAGTATGGGATGTTGATACACGGTTAGACGCTGCTGCCCATCTTCCGGAGGTATCCCTTAGCAGGCTCTTACTGCATCCATGGGCATGAGAGGAGGGGTATCATTCTGTGCCGGCACCGGCCTCTCAACAGAGGAATGCATTATGACAACTTTTTATGAAAAAATGTTCACTTGTGTTGTTGTGAAGAGATCATCCGCGGAAGTACTACCACCATACCTATTTCTGCCGCCAAGCAGCTATGCATTACTTTATTCCGGTTTGGAGGGTAAGTTGGCCGGGGAAATTACGGGCACATGAGACCTAACAACTCTATGTCTAAGGGTGACGGGCAATGTAATGCAGCGTTGTTCACCTTCTTAATGATCACCGACAACGTAACAGTTGTAATAGGTAGAAGTTATCGCTTAACATCAGATGGACCTTCGGCTTGTCTTGTCATTTAGTGGTTTAACAAAAAACTACATTTTGCTATTTGCCTGCGACAAACACAAAAATTACCAAATGGTTTATAGGCTAGAGAACAGAAAAAAAACACTAATTTGCTTAACATCGCTGTAAAACCGTTATATGTTAAAGTAATTTACCAAAATTCTCATAGCACATAGAGTATTTAAACCATAATTTAACTAAGTACATTATAAACGAGTATGTTGCGATTTACGAAAGGCCGGTCGTTACAGTACGCTTTACATAACAGAATAAATTGACAAAATTACCTGGCGTCGCGTTACTCCTCAGTGTTATCAACAGAAGATTATTAAAGTGAAACGACAACAACACACAGTTATTACGATGTATCAACAAAGGAATTGATTATACCAGCACCAGATAATATAAAACAAAGTTCTCTCACCGCATCGTCTAGCTACCGATTTATTTATTTATTAATTTATCGTACAATACACTTTACAACCATATACAAAATAAAGTAAAATAAAATGTATTAACTAGATCTTGATTATAAAATAAACATTTGTACGCAAAGCTATAATATAATATAAATATCGAGGTATACAAATAGAAACATGAATAATAAACACAGGAAAATATAGAATACGAACTATGAAACTAGCGGCTATGTCTATAAGTAGGTAATTAAGTTACTTAAAACTATCCTTAAGTTACGATTTGCTCGTGACAAGCTGAATTATTACCGAACAGGTATCTATATAAAATCCCGTATGTAAATCAATTTATACTAAACTAGTGCTTTCTGCATCATATGCCAAGCAACAAAACATTACTTGAATTCCTATTTTGCATAATTTACCTAATTTTAGAGCGCGCTCTAAAGATTTTACCAAAGCACATCTCAAGTTATTTCAGGAACCTAAAAGTATTTTGTGTCTTGAAATAACTTGAGATATGCCGTGGGTGTCGGCAGTAGAATGTTACCCCGCCTCTCATGCCCGTGGATGCAGTAAGAATCTGCTAAGGGATATTTCCGAAAGATGGGCAGCAGCGCCTTTCCGTTTTTCAATATCCTTTACTGCGCTCGCCAACCCGTTTGCCAAGCGTGGTGAGTATGGCAACAGCTCGCATTATGTTTGGATCCATGAGGGAGGCCTATGTCCAGCTGTGGACGTAGACAGGAGTCATACGGCTGAGATGATGAAAAGTATTTTAAACAGTATCAACTAAACAAGCACGTTATAAAGTATGTCGCGACTTACGAGACAGGCGGATCATTAGTCGGTCGTTACAGTACACTCTACGGTACAGAACGAATTGCCGACATTACCTGGCTTCGAGTTACCCCACAGTGTTATCAACAGTTGCTGCAGATCTTTCTTAAGTTAAGCTATTACAATTATTCATTGAAACTAACTTCATAAAGAAGGAAGAACGTTCACAAGAATACAAAAACGCTTTATTTTAAGTTTCAATTAAGCTAAACAAGCTTCTATTTAATTGTACCAACTAAAAATAATAAAATAAAAATTTTCCATTAAAGTTCAATGTCAACTTAAAACGTCTTTACACAATATATGTAATAAAAAAAGCTTGCTGCGAGACCCCACCGTATGGACGGTTTCTACGAACCTGTTATTAATCTCGTCCACCGATGCATTTTCTTTTAGACAATCAAACGGATTACCGTTGTACATTAGTACATAAATACATAAAATGAAAAAAATCCTACTAATATATAAAAGTGAATGTAATAATGTATGTTTGTATGTATGTATGTTCCCATTTCACGTCAAAACTGATAAAACCGATTCGGATGAATTTTAGTATAGGTGTAGATTAGACCATGGAGACGGACTTAAACTTCATTTGGTGGTGGGGTCTCAGTTCTTTAGGACACCCCGTACAAATAGAACTCATAAACTTTCTGAAGACACCCTTAACCTCATGGCTGGACGACGCTCGTTACGACTGCAGTCTCCCGATGATGCTACATCACATAAAAAAAAATCTTTACGGCACGATATTCGTACTTTTAATACAGCTCGTATTAAAGATACAATAGAGCGCAATAAAGGCTCCAAACCGTCGGCGTCCTGATGACATATGGAACCGAGACGTAGTCCTTTACTATTGGCCTTATGAATAAGCTCAGAGTCGCTCAACGAGCTATGGAGAGAGCTAAGCTCAGGGTTTCTCTACGGGATCAAATCAGAAATGAGGAAATACTTAGAACTCGGGTCACCAACATAGCCAAACGGATTAACACGTAGAAATGGCAATGGACAGGCCATATAGCGCGCAGAACAGATGGCCGATGCGGCCGCAAAGTTCTCGAATGGAGGCCACGGACCGGAAAACGCAGCGTACGACGTCCACCTATACGACAGCCAGACAACTTGTTGAGAACCGCAGGTCGGCGGTGGATGCAGACGGCTTCCAACCGCAGTTCTTTGAAATAAATGATCAATGGCCTTTGTCAAGCAGTGGACGTCCTACGGTTGATATGATGATGATATGAAAGGCTCCTAAGTGTTTGCGAGAGGTATTTTGGGCAAAGCCAGATGACGAAGCTGAAGGGAGAAGATGGCAGTATAACATCAAGTAAAGCAGCTTTACAATTCGGTCACTAAACCTGTTTGCAGTGCGGCCAAAGACTCTAGAGCCAAACCGACCCAACATTATACCAAGGATATCCCGGACATCAGACTGCACGAGATCAGGATGGCCTTAAAACAGCTTATAAACAACAAGGCGCCGAGTGAGGACGGAATCACGTCGGATCTTCTGAAAGCGGGTGGATCACCGGTACTTAAAGTCTTTCAGAAGCTTTTTAATTCCGTCTTGCTCGAAGGTATAACGCCAAAAGCATGGAACGAAAGCGTAGTGGTACTGTCCTTTAAGAAATGTGACAACACCTTGCTTAAGAACTACAGACTGATCTCGCTTTTGAGCCATGTTTACAAGATGTTTTTAAGGATTATCGCGAATCGTCTCGATCGCAGGTTTGATGAACAAGCCGGGTTCCGAAAAGGCTACAGTACCATAGATCACATACATACATTGCAGCAAGTCATACAGAAGACCGAAGAGTATAACTTGCCACTATGTCTCGCGTTTGTGGACTATGAGAAAGCCTTCAGTTCGGTCGAGACATGGGCGGTACTTACGGCTCTCCAGCGATTCCGTATTGACCATCGGTATATCGAAGTGTTGAAGTCTTTGTATAGAAACGCCACTATGTCAATTCGAGTACAGGAACAGAGTTCGAAGACGATTCCCTTAAAAAGAGGCGTAATACAAGGATACTGTTTCAGACTCTCCAAAACTGTTTACGACCACTTTGGAAGATGCCTTCAAGTTCTTGGAATGGAAAGGTCTGGGCATCAATATTAATTGCAAATACCTCTACATGACTCACCTTCGGTTTGCCGACGATATCGATGGGGCCGAAAGGTTCTCGAGTGAAGGCCACGGACCAGTAAGCGCAGCGTATGACGTCTACCTACAAGATGGGCAGATCACTTGGTGAAGACCGCAGGTCAAGGGTGGATGCAGCCCGCTTCCAACCGCAATACCTGGAAATCCATAAAGGAGGCCTATGTCCAGCAGTGTTCATTACCTATTAGTAACAGTTTTCTGTCAAGAGCGCTTGAAAAAACATTTCAAGGAAATGAGAATTTAAACTTTTCTTTGACTTCTGTTTAATATTCAATAATCACATTTACCTTTAATGACTAAAGTTGGGGCTGATTGAAAAGCGGATACATTGACTTGTAACTTCAAACTCCGAACTTTCTTAATCCATAACCAAAACAAAGATAATCTTATAATCCATAACCCCTCTTTCACGGATCAGTACGCTACTATTCCATTAAAATCTTTGTTTAAAACTTATCTCGATATTTCTTATCGTGATAAGTTTTAAACGAAGACTTACAGCTTTGATGTGACAAGTTAGTCATGGATGTTTGTGTATGTATTAATTTTAACGTGTCAGAAGTCCAATATTAAGGCGACGCATTGATAAATAAAATGAATACAATATAATTTATGTGAAGGTATAGCGGTAAATAATACACTCCACACTGTATTAGCTGTTTAGTTTGGATAGTGACAACACAACACAAGTAGATACAGACAAAACACTTTAGAGTCAGAAGGATATTAGAACACAGGAATGAAAGTATGTAAATAGACGAACAATAAGCCGCGCGAATGATATTTGATAAAGCAAGCAATACTACTAACATTTTTGTGGGACACATATTTAACATTTTTAATAATACTATCACTAGAGTAATTATTATTTCTTCTAGCTTTTATCGCTATGCAACAGGCTTCACTGCAAGTTTATTGCCATTTCAAAGGTGATGAGATTCAAAATGGAAAGGATCGAGTCAACTCTGACATCAGCATACCAACATCAGCACTTGGGCGAAAGCTTACGGGCTTTTTGTTTTTCCATTCTCATCCGAATTGTTTGCTGATACGACCATTCTTTCCTCCAAAAAAGTAAGAAACCTGGGTATCATATTTGTTGGCAGGTTGTCCTGGACTGGTCATATAAATGGGGAGTAGAAGGATTCACTTTATTTTCCTCTTAACTCTTCCAGAAGTTTTTACTATATACATATACATATTTTCTAAATTTATAATTTGTAGTGCACGCTGTGACGTCCTATAAATGAAAAAACACATAGTTTTTAAAACCATGATTGTTATTTTAAGTTTTCATTGTGATTTTTTCGTTGGATGTCCATATTAAATAAATAAATAAATAAATTTTAATATTGTTCACTTGGCTTACTTTTCAGCTACTACCAGCAATATGGAAGAAACGTCTTTGAAGAAATTACTGTTTTTATACACTTATATAAATTTACAAGTGTATAAAACAGAAAATGTTTGTTTCTTCGTGCAATAAAGATTTTTCTGGAACGGATTCTCCGATTTAACCTATTTAATCTTCATGAGGGGTAGTTGCCATACTTACCACGCTTATCTGGCGGGTTGGCAAGCGCATAACAGTATGTTGATACACAGAAAAACGTTGCTGCCTATCTTCCGGAGGTATCCCTTGGCTGGTTCTTACCGCATCCACGGATAAGAGAGGAGAGGTAACATTCTACTGCCAGCACCTTACGATATAATAACTTTCGCCTTATTCCAAAATGGCTTTAAACCTAGTTAAAGGTCGCTGTTATTAACTGGCGAAGAGGATCGTGCCTTATCGCGTCACCCGAGAACAAAGCTGGTATGTTGTATCATTTCAGCCGTAAAAAGTCCACTACTGAACACAGGTCTCCCTCAAACGGGTAGTCCTCCATGAGGGGTATTTGCCATACTCACCACGCTTGGCAGGCGGGTTGGCGAGCGCAGTACGGGATGTTGATACACGGAAAAACGCTGCTGCCCATCTTCCGCAGGTGTCCCTTAGCAGGCTCTTACTGCATCCAAGGAGTCATATCCAAGGAGGGGTAACATTCTACTGCTGGCACCCCAAGGTATGTTGTTTATCTTAGATAATTTATTGTTGGTTTGCAGGACTAGTTTATGCTTGAGATTTTTTCCGATATAGACTTCTATAACATAATTAGAATAAAATAAAAAATAAACTGCATTTTATCTTCATTCTTTTTTTTGCTTCAGGGCCATCTCACTTCACTTCTTTAGCACTCACTCCTCACTTTCCTCGGCTCGTTTAACTTTTTTAGCACTAATATTCTGAAAAATATGAAATGTTTAGTGAGTAAGTAATATGATGAGTTTTAGGCGAAATATTTTAAAAGTCGCCCTCAGATCTGTTTTTTTGCAGCTAACGAGGTACTTACAGCTAATTAATGAAATTGTTTCTTCACGGGACAGGTTAATTAGCTGTGACGATTGTTATTCAGACAGTTTTTCTACCTTTTCGTTTTAACATTAATTAAAGTAAGATTATGGCGAGTTTTGTTTTTATCATAATTAAAAAATTTAACTTCATTTATTAAAACAATGTTACCTTATAACTCTGTCAGTAACGTGGGTAAAATTCGTAGCAACTTCAACAAGAAGGGTTCCCTCAATATGAATGAAACCAGGCTGAACATTGATTAAAATTTCATCAAACTTCATCCTGTAATATTTTCGACATACACGAGGGCACGCAAAAATCACAAACTCCGGATAAGCCGGACGCGGAAGTACAAGCAAACAAACAAATTTAATTACTCGTGGTAAGCTTTGTATTGGAAATCAGCATAAATTACAGGAAAAGCAATTCGTGGGATTGTCATCAATCATTATTTTGTATAGCCGTGGGGTGCCGGCAGTAGAATTTTACCCCTCCTCTCCTACCCGTGGATGCAGTAAGAGCCTGCTAAGGGACACCTCCGGAAGATGGGCAGCAGCGTCTTTCCGTATATCAACATACTGCGCTCAACAACCCGCCTGCCAAGCGTGGTGAGTATGGCAACTAACCCTCATGGAGATCCATGAGGGAGGCCTTAGTTCAGTAGTGGACGTTTTACGGCTGAAATGATGAAAAATGATGATGATTATTTTGTAATACTTTGGGCGTAGGAGTTACTTAAGCTACGACGTAGATATTCTACGGCAAAGCATAACATCAAAAATAGATTATTCGTAACAGAAATATGATTTTGACAATTAATTGTACATTAAATATTTATTTTATTTTATTGTTCTATTTTTTTATGTGGTGTGCAATAAAGAGTTTTCTATTCTATTCTATTCTATTAAATACTGATAGTAGACCAGATAAGCGTTCATACATTGTTGAATCAAAAAATATAATGCACGGTTTTACAAAAAAAAAATCTACAAATTTATAGCCTTTGTATTCGTACAACTCCAAATTTACAAACGCTTAATTCATTCCTTACCTAATCACATTCTTCTATAACAACACTGTCACCTCAATTATGTTTTGTTATTCATGAAAAATATCAAATTCTTTACTCAGAATCGAAGTGGGATGAGTGAGCCGAAATGCGGCGAAGGTGGCCGAGAGTGCACGAGATCCTCACCTTTGGAAAACAACAGCCAATGCTGAGCCAGTGCTCGTGTGCCATTCTTCGCGAAAGGTCGCGTCACCCCGGGCCTACATCGGCGCGCGAATCAAATTTCAAATATAATAATCGACAAATAATCTGTGCTGTGACGTTTATAAAATACCACTTGTTGCTCTTATTGCGTTTTATATGTGAGATGAATTTATCACGGCAATAATTACGATTTGAGTTGACATAATTCGGAATACTTGTAAATGGTATGTACCTGTTTAATGTGTATTCTAACCTTCAAAGCAATAATTCAAAAACAATAAACACTAAATAATTTAATTTATACTACTCATAGTTTTCTTTTGGTATTCAACTTCTACATAACTTAATAGGTTTATTTTTTAAGATGCTTTATCTCCAGGCTATTTTAAATTATATTTTACTAAAGCATTTATTTATTTTCTCATTAGGGTTTCGGTTTATGTTTTAAATCTTTTATTGATACCTTCGGCAATAAAAATCATTTATTTATTTAATATATATATATTATATTGTATATAAAAATGGCTGTATAATACGGCACAGGCTCCCTCCCTTCCTTCCACACTTCTCTATCCTGATCTATTGTTGTTCCAGTATTCCTGGTGTGCATTAAGTTTGTCTCTCCATCGACTTACATAGACTCCGACATCACAGTTACCAACCATTCGGCGATAAAACAAAATAATTTGACATTCAAACAAAATTAAACGAAACACCGGCGTTTGATTAATAATTCAATCACAAATTGGAACCGCTGTGATTGAGGCTCTCAATAGTGGGTGTGGACTGTACCATATGTTTTTCTTTTCCGTCACATTTTTCAACAAAAGCCGCTACCAATAAAATGACAAATTATTTTTTTATGTTATTGTCCGTCCCTCATGGTAAAATTACATCCCTCATTATTATACCTCTAATGTACACAATGTTATGTACATTATGTACATTCACCTGGAAATAAATATTGTATTTATGTTTCTTAAAATTGCTATGAAACTGCACTATCGGCTTATTATGCATACGCATATAGCTGGCTCAATTACGCTATCGTTTTATGGGGTGATAGTGTAGATTTTGGACAACTATTAATTATGCATAATAAATATGTACGAATACTTTTTAATATTAAACAACAAGAAAGTTGTAGGCCATTATTTTTAGAAAATAAAATAGAAATAGTAGGAAAGAAAACATAAAAATCTTTTTATTTCAAATATTGACATCAACGGTAAATATAATAGAGGAAATAAAAATAAACTTGTTCTTCCCGCGACTAAACTTATTTGAAAAATGTTATTATACATTTGACCAATTTCTCTCCGACAAGCAATAATTTTTGACATTTTTATCTGTGACATTAGATACTATATTTGGGATCATTATTCTTATTGCTTATAATTTTAATTTTCTATAATTCTTTTGAATTTTTCTGTTGTATGACATGTTTGACATTTTTATTTTTATTCTATTTTCGTTATTCTTTCGGCTAACCTATATAAAATATGTACATGTTAAGCAAAGTAAATAAATAAACATTCAATTCTCTTGAAAATAACTTGATAATATTATAAAAAATGTTACAAAAATGTTCTTAAGACAACTATATTGGCTTAGTTGCTCTTCTTGGTCCTGAGCCAATAACTTTCATCGTTTTCCCGCAGCTTAAAGAAAACTTATTATTTTGTCTTCACCATCCCGGGGGCTTGAAGCAATCTTTTTGTGTCGCAAAGACGGCTTATCGAACTCTTTTAAACGAGAAACGGTATTCTTTCAATTTAAAGCACTCAATTAATGTTTATTGTTAGTAGTTTGCTAGTACCTTTTATGCAATTGATGACAATGCAAAGGATATTGTTGTATCTCTCAGCGCATTCTTTAACAAGAACTTTAATTCTTTGATTTGTATTAATGTGCAGTGCTCTACGGTTGTTCTTAGAAAAGATTTTAGAAGTTCTTATTAATTAAAATCTTACTAATCTTAAAATAAGTTACCGGGTTTCAATCTAAGACATGCTTTGTAGAATCTTTTCTTAGAGATTATATCATTGGCAACATAGTTAATCTTCTATTTTCAAAAATGCAAGATTGTCGAACTTAAAACAATATTCACAAACGCTCCGGCTACAACCTTTTACAATGCTTTGTTCCAAGTCGTGCACATGTCACATAAACAAGAAGCAAATTCCAGAGAGATCCAATTGCTAACTGAACTAAACCTTTTTTGAAGTACGTTCCATGTTTCCTGCTCACTAGTGTTTGCGTGCCTCCGCAGTTTCTTTCAATCCGTATTTCCCGATAGGATTCGTGGCTCGGGGCGGCATGTTGACTTATTGCTGTTTTTGTACTCGATGTCGACAAATTGAAGCACGAGTGGTACTTTATTTGCCGGTTTTCAGCGTTCCAGAGAAATTAGCTTCGAAGAATTTGAGTGCGATGTTATAGTGCAATGCGTACTAGATTGGATAGTTTTGATTGCTCTCGTCAAATTCGACCTACGTAGCTTAATTATTCTAATAGCTGGCCGAACTTCGAGTTTCATTCAAGCTGGAGACTATATAATATATTTATATATATGCTTTATATATATATATATTTACTTCACAACAGCTACTTAATACATCACATTATTATCCCACTAATATTATAAAGCCGAAAGTTTGTTTGGATGGAGGTTTGTTATCTCTTCACGCAAAAACTAGGCTACGGATTGAGCTGAAACTTTGCACACATATTGATGTTAACCAGAATTAACACATAGTCTACTTTTTATTCGGGTACAACGCATTCGAAGCAATGGGCAGAAGCTAGTTATTAATATTTTTCCTTATTATAACTTAGTTTAATTGACAATGCTACTCTACAGCAGCATATAATTTTTAATGTAAGTTTTATTTGACAATGACCCTTTGCAGCAATTACCAGTTGCTGACGCTGTATGAATCATCTATAATAGATGCAAAGGCCTAACTTTTTGCAGCAGATTTTATTTAGAATGTACGTTTTAGTTTTACGTAGAGGTTTATTATCTTAAAAAGAGTTATGATTATCATACTATGCTTGGCTTGTCTGTTTTTGGATTAGCTTTTAAATGAATTGTATTTTAGTTTTTAATTTAGTGTTAATAATTTTATTTTTAATTATTGGCTACAGATTGAGCTGAAACTTTGCAGTGTGTATGACATATCCAAGTGTTCTTAAATGTCCCTATGGAAAAGATCATAATTTTATTATTGTTACAAAATACTTCATAACGACAGCCGAAGTTCAATTTTGACTGTTCGAGTTTATTTTTGACAATCAACTACCTAGTTAATTTTTTCGACGACCGGAGCTTAGGAAGTTTTTTTTTTTAATTTAAAAGACATTTCTGTAGTTGGACTCTCACAAAACGCGTATTTAAAAGTTTTTTACAGCGTCAGAAACTGGTATTCTTGCTGTATTTACGGGACGTTACCTAGTTCTTTGTTAGGATAGTTATGCTCTCCATCATCTCTGCTTTTGTCTTTTATTAAGAGGATATGGCATGTCACGTTTGAATATTAAAACCAATCTTCAGACCTATATCTTTAAAGTCCTAACTTTTTCTACTATTACACCAACAGCCTTGCTTCTGGTGATGTAGATGTCCATGGGCGACAGTAACCACTTTCCAGCAGGTGGCCCATTTGCTCGTCTTCCAGCTGATAATATAAAAAAAACATAAAGTTATTGAATAATTAAAAAAAATAACAAGAAAAACAAGTTGTGCCAACATGTGTCCTACGCGACACTACTTTTCTCCTTAAGAAATTGTATATAATCTACAAGTGCTGATCATAAGGGGTTTGTTGCCATACTCACCACTCTTGGCAGGCATCTTGGCGAGCGCAGTATGGGATGTTGATATATGTACAGAAAGACGACTCTTGTCTAAATGAAAACTTATTTGAATGACTTTAAAAATACCAAGAAAACAAGCTATGCTCATATGTTTCATATGCTCTGCGCGGCAATCAAACACGCTACCTTTTCTCGTAAAATCTTCAAGTGCTAATCATGATGGGATTTTGTTGCCATACTCACCACGCTTGGCAGGTGGGTTGGCGAATGCAGTGCGGGATGTTGATACATAGAAAGACGCTGCTGCTCATTTCCTAAAGGTATCCCTCAGCAGATTCTTATTGCATCCACGGGCAGGAGAGAAGAGAAAACTTTCTACTACCCCCCGGTAATCCAAATATAATCAAAAGTCTGATAAAATACAAATTTAAGTTTTATCAAAATCATCATCATTTCAGCCGTAAATCGTCCACTACTGAACAAAGGCCTCCCTCATAGATCTCCATGAGGGATAGTTGCCATACTCACCACGCTTGGCAGACGGATTGGTGAGCGCAGTATGGGATGTTGATACACGGAAAGACTCTGCTGCCCATCTTCCGAAGGTATCCCTTAGCAGGCTCTTACTGCATGCATGGGCATGAGAGGATTATCAAAGTAATCTTTTGAAATTAATACATACCTACTAAATTTCAATAATTAAAAAGCTAAATCATCACACCCTCCTAAGGCACTCTAATAAGGCGTGGTTTAAACAAATCCCCGTTTTCTCAAAATGAAATTAGCCGATTGATGATGATGATGAAAAGAGTTCAGAACGAGTGTTATAGTACGGAAACTTAAAAATGGTTTAAGTCATACCATTTTATTTGTAACAGCCAAAAGGATGTGTACATACGATATCCCCGCGAATTAAGTAGCCGCCCCAAGAGGATGCATCGTTCTATTCGTTCCCACTGAGTTTCTTCCCATAGGACTAATTAGAGTAAAAGAGCGTTAAACTTCGTCCAGCTGACGGAAGCTTTTGGGCAGCAGTTTGCTACATTACCATCCCCAGAGAGGTCTCTCCGAGCGTTGTGACAAATTCAGTAATGGTACTTTATACATCAATAACTTCTACACAACTCGATATTTTTAAACCTAATTTGATTTATATTTGAGAGCGAAGTGGCGTGATTGTTTTAGCCTCGATGGATCGCTAAATTTATCAGTTGAATGGGAAATACGAGTATATTGCGAGTTCAAATATGCTAAAAGTAGAAAACAGTGGATGGTCTGGCATTTACGTAAACGTGTGGTACATATGTATATGCAAATCAAAAATGTACATAGATATGTGCATATTGTGATAATGTTATTGGCAAAAAGCCGCTAATATATATGTACATAATATTCCCATGGTTTTTGCCAATGGATGAAATGTGGGCTAAGATAGCCACAGAGTGGGCTACATATTCACAGACTACGCGGCCGGCCTAAGCGCAGGTAGCGGGATGAACTTGACGCCTATTACCCAGAATGGCGGACTATCGTTCTGAAACGAGACAAATGGAAAATAGATGGGAGGCATTTGCCCAGCAGTGGGATCCAATAGGCTATTTAGATTAGATATGTTCCAGTACTATTTTCTAGTACTTCTTATAAGCACGAGCCAGAATCGTAGACGTAGTTTTCCAAAGAAATGTAAATGTTATATGTAACTAAAATCTCTGTTTAACTTGGAGCTTAAAACTTTTCCGGGAGATGTCATTAAAAATTCAATCTACGTTAATAAACAAAATAAAGCTCTCAATGACCGCTTATTCACAAAGTAAATATTCTGTTTGTTTATTTACACTTCGAGTGGGCCGGCAGCCGAAAAAGTGGGTTGGGAGCCGAAGTAAATCTGTCACGGTGTCGTTAGACCGGCCAACAGGATTATTTTTATTTCTTAGCTAAGATTTATTTCCCTTAGATTAGCGTTCCACTTATTTATGCTAATGTAATTTTAATGATACCGTCATTTCGGCTAATTTCATTTTGAGAAAACGGGGATTTGTTTAAACCACGCCTTATTAGAGTGCCTTAGGAGGGTGTGATGATTTAGCTTTTTAATTATTGAAATTTAGTAGGTATGTATTAATTTCAAAAGATTACTTTGATAATCCTCTCATGCCCATGCATGCAGTAAGAGCCTGCTAAGGGATACCTTCGGAAGATGGGCAGCAGAGTCTTTCCGTGTATCAACATCCCATACTGCGCTCACCAATCCGTCTGCCAAGCGTGGTGAGTATGGCAACTATCCCTCATGGAGATCTATGAGGGAGGCCTTTGTTCAGTAGTGGACGATTTACGGCTGAAATGATGATGATTTTGATAAAACTTAAATTTGTATTTTATCAGACTTTTGATTATATTTGGATTACCGGGGGGTAGTAGAAAGTTTTCTCTTCTCTCCTGCCCGTGGATGCAATAAGAATCTGCTGAGGGATACCTTTAGGAAATGAGCAGCAGCGTCTTTCTATGTATCAACATCCCGCACTGCATTCGCCAACCCACCTGCCAAGCGTGGTGAGTATGGCAACAAAATCCCATCATGATTAGCACTTGAAGATTTTACGAGAAAAGGTAGCGTGTTTGATTGCCGCGCAGAGCATATGAAACATATGAGCATAGCTTGTTTTCTTGGTATTTTTAAAGTCATTCAAATAAGTTTTCATTTAGACAAGAGTCGTCTTTCTGTACATATATCAACATCCCATACTGCGCTCGCCAAGATGCCTGCCAAGAGTGGTGAGTATGGCAACAAACCCCTTATGATCAGCACTTGTAGATTATATACAATTTCTTAAGGAGAAAAGTAGTGTCGCGTAGGACACATGTTGGCACAACTTGTTTTTCTTGTTATTTTTTTTAATTATTCAATAACTTTATGTTTTTTTTATATTATCAGCTGGAAGACGAGCAAATGGGCCACCTGCTGGAAAGTGGTTACTGTCGCCCATGGACATCTACATCACCAGAAGCAAGGCTGTTGGTGTAATAGTAGAAAAAGTTAGGACTTTAAAGATATAGGTCTGAAGATTGGTTTTAATATTCAAACGTGACATGCCATATCCTCTTAATAAAAGACAAAAGCAGAGATGATGGAGAGCATAACTATCCTAACAAAGAACTAGGTAACGTCCCGTAAATACAGCAAGAATACCAGTTTCTGACGCTGTAAAAAACTTTTAAATACGCGTTTTGTGAGAGTCCAACTACAGAAATGTCTTTTAAATTAAAAAAAAAAACTTCCTAAGCTCCGGTCGTCGAAAAAATTAACTAGGTAGTTGATTGTCAAAAATAAACTCGAACAGTCAAAATTGAACTTCGGCTGTCGTTATGAAGTATTTTGTAACAATAATAAAATTATGATCTTTTCCATAGGGACATTTAAGAACACTTGGATATGTCATACACACTGCAAAGTTTCAGCTCAATCTGTAGCCAATAATTAAAAATAAAATTATTAACACTAAATTAAAAACTAAAATACAATTCATTTAAAAGCTAATCCAAAAACAGACAAGCCAAGCATAGTATGATAATCATAACTCTTTTTAAGATAATAAACCTCTACGTAAAACTAAAACGTACATTCTAAATAAAATCTGCTGCAAAAAGTTAGGCCTTTGCATCTATTATAGATGATTCATACAGCGTCAGCAACTGGTAATTGCTGCAAAGGGTCATTGTCAAATAAAACTTACATTAAAAATTATATGCTGCTGTAGAGTAGCATTGTCAATTAAACTAAGTTATAATATTAAATTAAATTCAAAAAGACATGTTTTTGTTAAACAAGTGAATATATACATTTGCCGAATTCCTTTTTATTAATTTTTATTAAAAAAATTTTTTTATGTAATAATATACTAATTTTATCATTATAATAAATTTTATTTTATTAATAATTTTTTTTTTATAAAAAATTAAATTAAATTAAATTTTTCTTATTTTAAAATTATTTATAATAAATTATAATTTAATGATAATTTAAATCATAAAATTTTTAAAATTAATTTATGTTATTATAATTATTTAAATTAAAGCTTATCCCTTAAAATATAAAATTAATTTTAAAAAAAATTAATTAATTAATTTTTTTTAAAATTAATTAAAAATTAAATTTTTTTCTAAAAAAACTAGATATATTTAAAAACGAATAACATTTCATTTCAAATTAATTATTAAAAATAAATTTACAACATTAACTTTATTAATTAATTAGCTCTTTTAAATTCGAGAAATTAATATTTATTAAAATTTTTTAATAAACTCTGATACACAAGATACAATAAATAAAATTTACTTTTAATTTAATTTATTTTCATTTATTTCAAAATTCTTTTACAATACTATTTAACTATAAAAATTTAAATTTTTTCTTTTTTATACTTTAACCCCCATTAAAATATATTATTTAAAAAATTCTTTTATTAATTATAATTTATTAATTTAGCCCCCCAAATTAATTAATATTATTAATAATCTTTTCAATGTAAATGAAATACTTTTTCAAGCTATAATTTGTCTTTCTAGAAACACTTTCCAGTACCTCTACTTTGTTACGACTTATTTCAATTTCTTATATGAAAGTGACGGGCAATATGTACATATTTTAATTTTTAATCATTTTAATATATTAAATAAAATTACATTTAAATCCACCTTCAATTAATTTTTACAAATTAATATTCATTTAAATAAATTTATTGTAACCCATTATATTCTTAATTATAATCTGCATCTTGATCTGATTTAATTTAAATAATAATTTTTAAATATTATTATCATAAAAAAATATTTTTTTAACAACGATATACAAAATATTAAATTAAGTAAATTTAATCGTGGATTATCGATTAATAAACAGGTTCCTCTAAATAAACTAAAATACCGCCAAATTATTTAAGTTTCAATAAATAATTACATACTATTTTAGAATAAAAATTTAATTTTAAAATAATAGGGTATCTAATCCTAGTTTTTAATTTAAATTTATTAATTTCATAAATCTATTATATAAATTTATAAAATTAAAATTTCACCTAATAATTAAATTTTTCTTTATACTTACTTCATTTATTAATTAATATCTAAAAAAATTTAAATTAACTTTTGTTTAACCGCAACTGCTGGCACAAAATTTGTTATTAATTTTTGTATTACTAAATCTTAATTTCTTAAATTTTTAATATTAATTACTACATAATTATTATATTATTAAAATAATTTTAAACTAACACTAAAATTAATATGTAAAATAAACTTATATTAAATTTCATAAATCATAAAATTTATATTTATATATATAAAATTATAAATAGATTTTTTTTTTTTTTTTTTTGTATTTATAAATTTAATTAATTATATTATAATTTATTAAATATTTATATATATATATATATATATATATATATACATATATATATATATATATATATTTAATTAAATAAAATTTTATTAAAATTTATTTTTAATATAATTTATTAAATATTTATATATATATATATATATATATATATATATATACATATATATATACATATATATATATATATATATATATATATATATATATTTAATTTAATAATTTTTTAATGTTTTTTAGAATTTATATTAATTTAAATATTTAATTATTTTAAAAATTTACATTAATTATTAAATTATTAATAATTCTTCTATTTTTTCTTTATAATATTATTTTAAATCCTACATCATGAATAAAAAATTATTATTAATTTAAATTACTATATATTAATATATGTATATTATATTATATTTTTATTGAATTAATAAATTAATATAATTATATATATATATAATAATATATAATTAAATATTAATTAATATAATTATCTTATATTATATATATATATTATTTATAAAAATAACAATAATAATTTAAATTATTAATATATAATCTAAAAAAAAATTCATAATAATTTTTTTTTTTCCCCAAAAAAATTAAAAAATTATTATTTAAATTATAAATTTTATTTAAATATTATTCTTTTAATTTTACATAATAATGATAATTAAACCTTATAATATAAAATAATTAAAATAATTTTTTGACTATTTAAATATTTCACGCCGTAAGTAATAAATTTCGTATAAAAAAAAAAAAAAAATAATTAAAATCAAGTAAATATCTTTAATATAATTAAGGATAATTAAACCTTTAAATTAAAAATAAGCTAATTTAAGCTTTTGGGTTCATACCCCAAATATAAAGGAAATACCTTTTTTTTAAAAATAATGTGCCTGATTAAAGGATTATTCTGATAGGATAAATTAAGTAGATTCCTACCTTTATTATATATTATAGAATCAAACTATATCTTTTAATATCAAAAATTAATGTGCATCTTACACTAAAATATAATACAATGTATATAAAATTAAAATTTTTATAAAACTAAAAATAGTTATTTTAAGTGTTTTTTTTTTTTAATTCTAATAAAATATTTTTTTTAATAGTATTAATTTTTAGAACTATAATTTCTATTTCAGCTAATTCATGATTTGGAGCTTGAATTGGGTTAGAAATTAATCTATTAAGATTCATTCCTTTAATTTCTTCTTCTTCTAATATAATATCATCAGAAGCCTCATTAAAATATTTCTTAACCCAATCTATTGCTTCTATTAATTTTTTATTTTGTATTATTTTCAAAATAATTATATTTGATAATTTCGAAATAAATAGAATAATTTCAATTTTAATTAATTCTTCAATATTAATAAAAATAGGATCCGCCCCCTTCCATTTTTGATTCCCCAATATTGTTGAAGGTTTATCTTGATTTAATAATTTTATTCTTATAACTTGACAAAAAATTACCCCCATAATTTTATTGTCTTATTATTTTAATGAAACTTTCTTAATTATAAGAATTATATTAAATATAATTATTGGAGCTATTGGAGGATTAAATCAATCTTCCTTACGGAAAATAATAGCTTTCTCATCCATTAATAATTTAGGTTGAATAATTTCTTCAATTATAATTAGAGAAAATTTGTGATTATTTTATTTAAGTATATATTCATTTTTAATTTCCATATTATGTTTTTTTTTTTATATAATAAATATATTTTATTTAAATCAAATATTTATCAATAATTTAAATTCTTTAATTAAAATTAATTTATTAATTAATTTTTTATCCCTAGGGGGATTACCCCCATTTTTAGGATTTTTCCCTAAATGAATTATTATTAATTTTTTAATAATTAATAATTATTTATTTTTAACATTTATTTTTATTATAATAAGATTAATTTTATTATTTTTTTATATTCGAATTATTTACTCTTCATTTATAATAAATTATTTTAAATTAAAATGATTCAAAATTCATATAAAAAATAATTTTTTTATTTTAATAAATTCTTTTTCTATTATTTCTATTATAGGAATTATTTTTAGAACAATATTCTTTCTTTAAAGGTTTTAAGTTAATTAAAACTAATAATCTTCAAAATTATTTATAAAGAATTATTGCTTCTTTAAGCCTTAATATATATAATATTATAACTTAAAATTTGCAATTTTATATCATTTTTTGACTATAAGACCAATTATATAATAAAAGAGAATATTCTCGTTAATAAATTTACAATTTATCGCTTATAACTCAGCCATTTTATTTTATTAGCGAAAATGACTTTATTCAACAAATCATAAAGATATTGGAACTTTATATTTTATTTTTGGAATCTGAGCAGGGATAATTGGAACTTCTTTAAGATTATTAATTCGAGCCGAATTAGGAACTCCTGGCTCTTTAATTGGGGATGACCAAATTTATAATACTATTGTAACAGCTCATGCTTTTATTATAATTTTTTTTATGGTTATACCTATTATAATTGGAGGATTTGGTAATTGATTAGTCCCACTAATATTAGGAGCCCCTGATATAGCTTTCCCCCGAATAAATAATATAAGTTTTTGATTATTGCCTCCTTCAATTACTCTTTTAATTTCAAGAAGAATCGTAGAAAATGGGGCTGGAACTGGTTGAACTGTTTACCCTCCTTTATCCTCTAATATTGCTCATGGAGGAAGTTCTGTAGATCTTGCTATTTTTTCATTACATTTAGCTGGTATTTCTTCTATTTTAGGGGCAATTAATTTTATTACTACAATTATTAATATACGTTTAAATAATATATTTTTTGACCAATTACCATTATTTGTCTGATCTGTAGGTATTACAGCATTTTTACTTTTATTATCATTACCAGTTCTAGCTGGAGCAATTACTATATTATTAACAGATCGAAATTTAAATACTTCATTTTTTGACCCTGCTGGAGGAGGAGATCCAATTCTTTACCAACATTTATTTTGATTTTTCGGTCATCCAGAAGTTTATATTTTAATTTTACCAGGATTTGGTATAATTTCACATATTATTTCTCAAGAAAGAGGGAAAAAGGAAACTTTTGGGTGTTTAGGTATAATTTATGCTATAATAGCAATTGGAATTCTTGGATTTATCGTCTGAGCCCATCATATATTTACAGTAGGAATAGATATTGACACTCGAGCTTATTTTACCTCAGCTACTATAATTATTGCTGTTCCCACAGGAATTAAAATTTTTAGATGACTGGCCACTTTACATGGTACTCAAATTTTATACACCCCTTCTATTTTATGAAGATTAGGATTTGTATTTTTATTTACTGTTGGAGGATTAACTGGTGTAATTTTAGCTAATTCTTCTATTGATATTACTCTTCATGATACTTATTATGTTGTGGCTCATTTCCATTATGTATTATCTATAGGAGCTGTATTTGCTATTTTAGGAAGATTTATTCATTGATACCCTTTATTTACTGGTTTATTTTTAAACCCTTATCTTTTAAAAATTCAATTTTTTGTAATATTTATTGGTGTAAATTTAACCTTTTTTCCTCAACATTTTTTAGGGCTAGCGGGAATACCTCGTCGATACTCAGATTACCCTGATTCTTATATTTCATGAAATATTATTTCATCTTTAGGATCGTACATTTCTTTATTAGCAGTAATATTAATTTTAATCATTATTTGAGAATCTATAATTAATCACCGAATAATTTTATTTACTCTAAATATATCATCTTCTATTGAATGATTCCAAAATTTACCCCCAGCTGAACATTCTTATAATGAACTACCTATTTTAAGAAAATTCTAATATGGCAGATTATATGTAATGGATTTAAACCCCATTTATAAAGGATATCCTTTTTTTAGAAATGGCTACATGATCAAATTTAAATTATCAAAATGGGGCATCTCCTTTAATAGAACAAATTATTTTTTTTCATGATCATACTTTAATTATTCTTGTAATAATTACTATTTTAGTGGGATATCTAATAATTAACCTTTTTTTTAATAAATATATTAATCGATTTTTACTGGAAGGCCAAATAATCGAATTAATTTGAACAATTTTACCAGCAATTACTTTAATTTTTATTGCTTTACCTTCTTTACGATTATTATATTTATTAGATGAATTAAACAATCCCTTAATTACTTTAAAATCTATTGGACATCAATGATATTGAAGTTATGAATATTCTGATTTTCATAATATTGAATTTGATTCTTATATGATCCCTTCTAATGAATTAAATAAAAATAATTTTCGTTTATTAGATGTGGATAACCGAATTATTATTCCTATAAATAATCAAATTCGAATTATAGTGACAGCTACTGATGTAATTCATTCTTGAACAATTCCTTCTTTAGGGGTTAAAGTTGATGCTAATCCAGGTCGTTTAAATCAAACAAATTTTTATATTAACCGACCTGGAATTTTTTATGGTCAATGTTCTGAAATTTGCGGTGCTAATCATAGATTTATACCTATTGTTGTTGAAAGTATTTCTATAAAAAATTTTATTAATTGAATTAATAATTATTCTTCATTAAGTGACTGAAAGTAAGTACTGGTCTCTTAAACCATTTTATAGTAATTTAACAACTACTCTTAATGAAAAGGATTAGTTAATAAATAACATAAATATGTCAAATTTAAATTATTACTATAGTAATATTCTTTTATTCCTCAAATAATACCTATTAATTGATTAATTTCTTTCTTTCTTTTTATTATAATTTTTCTTATTTTTAATATTATAAATTATTATATTTTATTAACAAATTTAGAAAATAAAAATAAAATAAATAAAATTTTTAAAAAAAATTTAAACTGAAAATGATAACTAATTTATTTTCAATTTTTGATCCTTCTACTAATTTATTTAATCTATCTTTAAATTGATTAAGAACTTTTTTAGGATTAATATTTTTACCTTACACATTTTGATTAATTCCTAACCGACATTTTTTTTTATGAAATTTTATTATAAATAAACTTCACAATGAATTTAAAACTTTATTAAAAAATAATTATTTTAATGGATCAACATTTATTTTTATTTCTTTATTTTCATTTATTCTTTTTAATAATTTTTTAGGTTTATTTCCTTATATTTTTACTAGAACTAGTCATTTAACTTTATCATTATCTATTTCTTTACCTTTATGATTAAGATTTATACTCTATGGATGAATTAATAACTACCAACATATATTTATTCATATAATCCCTCAAGGAACTCCAAGTATCCTTATACCTTTTATAGTATTAATTGAAACAATTAGTAATATTATTCGTCCTGGAACTCTAGCTGTCCGATTAACAGCTAATATAATTGCAGGTCATTTACTGATAACTCTTCTAAGTGGGACAGGAACTAATCTTCCTTCTTACTTAATTATATTTTTAATTATTATTCAAATTTTACTTTTAATCTTAGAATCGGCAGTAGCTGTAATTCAATCTTATGTAATTGCTATTTTAAGAACTTTATATTCTAGAGAAGTTAATTAACTAATGAAATTAAATTTTAGACATCCTTTCCATTTAGTAGATTATAGCCCCTGACCCTTAACAGGAGCTATTGGTACCTTAACATTAGTTACAGGTATAGTAAAATGATTCCATAATTTTAATATAAATCTTTTAATTATTGGTTATATTATTGTAATTTTAACTATATACCAATGATGACGAGATATTTGTCGAGAAGGAACTTTTCAAGGTAAACATACTATTATAGTAACTAAAGGTTTACGTTGAGGTATAATTTTATTTATTATCTCCGAAGTATTTTTTTTCTTATCATTTTTTTGAGCTTTTTTTCATAGAAGTTTATCCCCTAATATTGAAATTGGTTCGATGTGACCCCCAAAAGGAATTGTTCCTTTTAACCCCTTCCAAATTCCTTTATTAAATACTATTATCTTAATTAGATCAGGTATTACTATCACATGGTCACATCATGCTTTAATAGAAAATAATTTTTCTCAGTGTAAACAAAGTTTATTATTTACTGTTTTATTAGGAATTTATTTTACTATTCTTCAAGCTTATGAATATATTGAGGCTCCATTTACTATCGCAGATAGAATTTATGGGTCAACTTTTTTTATAGCTACAGGATTTCATGGATTACATGTAATAATTGGGACATTATTCCTTACAGTATGTTTTATACGTCATTTAAATAATCATTTTTCTATAAATCATCATTTTGGATTTGAAGCTGCAGCATGATATTGACATTTTGTTGATGTAGTTTGATTATTCCTTTATATTTCTATTTACTGATGAGGTAATTAATTACTTATATAATATATTTAGTATATTTGACTTCCAATCATAAAGTTTAATTTTAATTAATATAAGTAATTTATTTAATAACTATAATCACAATTATAATTTTAATTATTTCTAATATTATAATAATATTATCCATTATTCTTTCAAAAAAATCTTTTATAGATCGAGAAAAAAATTCTCCATTTGAATGTGGGTTTGACCCTAAATCTTCAGCACGAATTCCATTTTCTTTACATTTTTTTTTAATTACTATAATTTTTTTAATTTTTGATGTAGAAATTGCTTTAATTTTCCCTATTATTAAATTATTTAATTTAGTTAACTTTTTTATTTGAATAAAAATTAGATTTTTTTTTATTATTATTCTTCTTATAGGATTATATCATGAATGAAATCAAAATATATTAAATTGAACTAATTAATAGGATTATAGTTTATAAAAACATTTGATTTGCATTCAAAAAATATTGTTTTACAATTTATCTTACAAGAATAAGAAGCAATTATGCATTTAATTTCGACTTAAAAGATAGAGTTATTACTCCTTATTTAATTAATTGAAACCAAATAGAGGTATATCACTGTTAATGATAAAATTGAATAAATATTCCAATTAAGAAATATATAAAAATTAAGCTGCTAACTTATTTTATAGTGGTTAATCCCATTAATATTTCTAATATTTATATAGTTTAATTAAAACATTACATTTTCACTGTAAAAATAAATTATAACAATTTTATAAATTATTTAAAGATAAAATTACCTCCTTAATATCTTCAATATTATGCTCTAATTATAAGCTATTTAAATAAATTAATATAAATATAATAAAAAAAATTATTATTCATAAAATAAATCTAAATAAATAAATTTTAAAATTATTTATTTGATAAATATTATAAAAAATAGAATAATTTTTTATAACATTAAATAAACCTCAACCTCTATATATTTCTCTTCAACCTAAATCTATATTTTTTATTAATTTTTGACCAAAATTTAGAAAATAATATCTCACACCATAAGTTCTTAAATTTGGTAAAAATCATATCACACATAAAAACGATCTTAATTTATAAGTTTCAATAAATTTATTAGTTGAATAAATTCTTATATTTCTAATTAAATAACCTATTAATATCCCTCATATTCTAACATAAATTACTATTATTTTTATATTAAAAGGTAAATAAATTATATAAGGATAACAAAAAATTAATCATATCAATACTCTACCTCTTAATAAACTTATTATCAATAACACTATTATTCTTTTTAATATAACATAATCTTCATCATATAAATTAAAAATTGATAATAAATTAAAATCATTAATTATTAAATACATTGTTAATCGAATAGTATAAAATATAGTTAATCCCGTAGAAACATAATATAAAAAAAAAATTAAAATATTAAAATTTCTAAATCTTATAATTTCTAAAATTAAATCTTTTGAATAAAACCCAGATAAAAAGGGAATACCACATAAAGCTATATTAGAAATATTTATACATAAACATGTTATAGGAATAAATAATCTAACCCCCCCTATAAATCGAATATCCTGTATATCATTTATTATGTGAATAATAACCCCAGCACATATAAATAATAAAGCTTTAAATATAGCATGAGTAAGGAGATGGAAAAAAGCTAAAATTGGAATTCCTATTCTTAAAATTCTTATTATTAAACCTAATTGTCTTAAAGTAGATAAAGCAATAATTTTTTTCAAATCAAATTCATAATTAGCTGAAATACCTGCTATAAATATCGTTAAACTCGACATTAATAGTAATATTTTTAAAAAAAAAGTATCTAATAATAAATAATTAAATCGAATTAATAAATAAACTCCTGCTGTTACTAAAGTAGAAGAATGGACTAAAGAAGAAACAGGAGTAGGAGCTGCTATAGCAGCTGGTAATCATGATCTAAAAGGAATTTGAGCTCTTTTTGTTATCGCTGCTAAAATAACTATACCTACAATAATTCTTATAGAATAATCATTTTTTATAAACTCTAAATAAAAAATATAATTTCAACTTCCATAATTTATTATTCAACAAATAATCAATAAAATTAACACATCCCCAATACGATTAGATAAAGCAGTTAATATTCCAGCATTATAAGACTTTAAATTTTGATAATAAATAACTAAACAATATGAAATTAAACCTAATCCATCTCATCCTAATAAAATTCTAATTATATTAGGTCTAATAATTAACAAAATTATTGAAAAAACAAATAATAAAACTAAAATAATAAAACGTATTAAATTTAATTCAGAACTCATATAACTTTTTCTATAATAAATTACTACAGAAGAAATTAAACTAACAAATATTATAAATAATAAAGATATCCAATCTAATAAAATAGATATAACAACTCTAACAGAATTAAAAGAAATCAATTCCCATTCTAAAAAAATAATTATATTTTCTATTAAAAAATTAATAAAAAAAAAAAAATTAGTTAAACTAAATATAAATAAAAAAATGAAAGAAATAAAACAAATTGAATAATTTTTTTTAATAATTTAAAATGAATTTTTCATATTTTTGATACCACAAATCAATATTTTTTTTAAATTATTTAAATAAAATCAAATTATTCTATAATCAACTTTTAAAATTAAAATATTTAAAGGTAATCAATGTAATATTAACAATAAATATTCACGAGAAACTCCTATATAAAATCTATAGACACCATAATAATATTTACCATGTTGAATATAAGAATATAAATATAAACTATAACCGGCTCTAAAAAAAGAAATTAAGCTTAAAAAAATTATTGAAAAATTTGATCATCTAACTAATCTATTAATTAATATAATTTCCCCCATTAAATTTAAAGAGGGGGGAGCTGCTATATTAGAAGATAAAAGTAAAAATCATCATAATCTTATTGAAGGTATGAATCTTAATATCCCCTTATTAATTATTAAACTTCGTCTATTTAAACGCTCATAATTAATATTAGCTAAACAAAATATACCAGAGGAACATAGCCCATGACCAATTATTAATAAATAAGAACCAATGAATCCTCAATAATTTATTACTATAATACCCCCAATAACAATTCTTATATGAGCAACAGATGAATAGGCAATTAAAGATTTAATATCAACTTGACAAAAACACTTTAATCTAATATAAAATCCTCCTATTAATCTAATAACTACTCAAAAATAATTTATTTTTATATTAATCTCCTGTAAAAAAATTAAAATTCGTAATAGTCCATAACCTCCTAATTTTAACATAATTCCCGCTAAAATTATAGATCCTGAAACAGGAGCTTCAACATGAGCCTTAGGTAGTCATAAGTGAGTTAAATATATAGGTATTTTTACTAAAAAAGCTAAAATTATACACAAATATAATAAATAGTAATTTAAATTAAAAAATTTTAAAAAATAAAATATAACACAATTTATTTCATTAAACACAAAAAAAATACCTATTAATAAAGGTAAAGAAGCAAATAAAGTGTAAAATAATAAATATATACCAGCTTGAATTCGTTCTGGTTGATACCCTCAACCAATAATTAATATTAAAGTGGGAATTAATCTTCCCTCAAAAAATAAATAAAAAAGAAATAAATTTATTACTCTAAAAGTTAAATATAATATTAATAATAATAATAAAATATTAAATAAAAAAAAATTTTCATAAAAATTAACTTTTAATAAATTTTCTCTAGCCATAATTATTAACACACAAATTCAAATTCTTAATATAATTAAACCAAAAGATATTAAATCACAAGAATAAAAATATCTAATATTAGTAAAATTATTAATATTTAATCTTAAATTAAGAAAAAAAAAAAATATAATAAATATACTTATTTGAACCATCCAAAATATATTTTTTTTAAAACATAAAGGAATTATAAAAATAATTATAAAAATAAATTTTATCATTATAATAAATTAAAACTTTGAAAATAATCATTACCATGTGTACGAATTATAGAAACTAAAATAGATAAGCCTAAAGCTCCTTCACAAACAGAAAAAACTAAAAATACTATTAATATATATAAATCATAATCAATTATAGATAAATATAATAAAAAGATAAAAAAAATTCTTAATACTATAAATTCTAATCTTAATAAAACAATTAATAAATGTTTATGTTTAGAGACAAAAATTAAATTTCCCATAAAAAATATAATAATAACAATAATATATATATTTAAAATTATCATTTGTTTTTATAGTTTAATAAAAACATTGGTCTTGTAAACCAAAATTAAGATTTTTCTTTAAAAACTTCAAAGAAAAAGAATTTCTTTTTCTATAATCTCCAAAATTATAATTTTATATAAACTATTCTTTGATATTTTAAAAATTTTTATTACGACATCAATACTATTAATTTCATTATTTATAATAATATTAAATCACCCTCTTTCTATAGGATTAATAATTTTAATTCAGACTTTATTAATCTGTTTAATTTCAGGAATAATAATTAAAACTTATTGATTTTCATATATTTTATTTTTAACATTTCTTGGGGGACTATTAGTTTTATTTATTTATGTTTCAAGTATTGCCTCTAATGAATTATTTTCTTCAATTAATTTAAACATAAAATTATTCTTTATTATATCTTTTTTTATTTTAATTAGAGCTCAATTTTTTTTATTTAACTCTAATTGAATAAATTTAAATAATAATATTATAGATAATGAAAATTTTTTTAATAATTTATTTTTTAATAATGAAAATAAAATCAATATTAATAAACTTTATAATAATCATAATTTTATATTAATAACAATAATAATAATTTATTTATTTATTTCTTTAATCGCCATTGTAAAAATTACAAATATTTTCTTTGGTCCTTTACGAACTATATAAATTTACTAATGAAAAATAATTTTAAATTTATACGAAAAACTCACCCTATTATAAAAATTATTAATTCATCTTTAGTCGATTTACCCACACCTGCTAATATCTCATCTTGATGAAATTTTGGATCTTTATTAGCATTATGTTTAATAATTCAAATTATTACTGGTTTATTCTTAACTATATATTATACGGCTAATATCGAATTAGCATTTTATAGTGTAAATTATATTGTCCGAAATGTAAATTATGGATGATTAATTCGTACATTACATGCTAATGGAGCATCTTTTTTTTTTATTTGTATTTATTTACATATTGGACGGGGTATATATTATGAATCCTTTAATTTTAAATACACCTGAATTGTAGGAATTATTATTTTATTTCTTTTAATAGGAACTGCTTTTATAGGATATGTTTTACCTTGAGGTCAAATATCATTTTGAGGGGCAACAGTAATTACTAACTTATTATCTGCTATTCCTTACTTAGGAAATATATTAGTCAATTGAATTTGAGGAGGATTTGCAATTGATAACGCTACATTAACTCGATTTTACACATTCCATTTTCTTTTACCATTTATTATTATAATAATAACTATTATTCATTTATTATTCCTACACCAAACTGGATCTAATAACCCTCTAGGAATTAATAGAAACTTAGATAAAATTCCTTTCCACCCATTTTTTACATATAAGGACTTAATCGGATTTATCACACTAAGATTTTTTTTAATTATATTAACTTTAATTAATCCTAATATGCTGGGAGATCCTGATAATTTTACCCCTGCTAATCCTTTAGTAACTCCAGTTCATATTCAACCTGAGTGATATTTTCTTTTTGCCTACGCTATCTTACGATCAATTCCAAATAAATTAGGAGGAGTTATTGCTTTAGTAATATCAATTTTAATTTTAATTATTCTTCCTTTTACTTCCAATAAAAAAATTCAAGGTATTCAATTTTACCCTATTAATCAAATTATTTTTTGATTTATAGTTACAGTAATTATTTTATTAACATGAATTGGAGCTCGACCTGTTGAAGCTCCTTATATTTTAACTGGACAAATTTTAACAGTAATTTATTTTTCTTATTTTATTATTAATCCTTTAATCGGTAAATATTGAGATAATTTATTATTTAATTAATTTAATTAATGAGCTTGTTAAGCATTTGTTTTGAAAACTTAAGAAAGAATTTTTATTCTATTAATTTATACTAAAAATAAATAAATTAAAATAAAAAAATTTTTAAACCTAAATAAAATATTATAAAGTTTAAAGAAATCGGTAAATATCTTTTTCAAGCTAAATACATTAATTTATCATAACGATAGCGAGGTAAAGTCCCTCGAACTCAAATAAATAAAAATGAAATTAAAGCTAATTTTATATAAAATATAAAACTTAAATTATACCCCCCTAAATAAATTAAAGTAAACAATATACTTATAAATAAAATTCTTGAATACTCAGCTAAAAAAATTAAAGCAAATCCTCCTCTTCTATATTCAACATTAAACCCTGAAACTAATTCTCTTTCCCCCTCAGCAAAATCAAAAGGAGTCCGATTAGTTTCCGCTAAACTTGAAGATAGTCAACATATTCTTAAAGGAATTATTAAAAATAAAAATCAAATTTTATCTTGATAAAAAATAAAATTTAATAAACTAAAATCTATAATTATAATAATACTTGATAATAAAATTAATCTTAATCTAACTTCATAAGAAATAGTTTGAGCTACAGCACGTAGCCCCCCTAATAAAGCATAATTTGAATTAGAAGATCAACCAGCAATTATAACTGTATAAACTCCTAAACTAGTACAACATAAAAAAAATAAAATACCTAAATTAAATCTTATTAAATTAAAATAATAAGGTATTAATATTCAAATTATTAAAGATAATAAAAATCTAATGACAGGAGAAAAATAATAAGATATATAATTTGAAAATATAGGATAAGTTTGTTCCTTAGTAAATAATTTAATGGCATCAGAAAAAGGCTGTAAAATCCCTATTAAACCAACCTTATTAGGGCCTTTTCGAATTTGAATATAACCTAAAACTTTACGTTCTAATAAAGTTAAAAAAGCTACCCCAATTAATACCCCTAAAATTAAAATAATTAAACCAATAAAAACTATTATAAAATCATATATAAACATTTACTATTTATATAATAATTATTATATATTTATGATTTCTAAAACCATTACATTTTTCTGCCAAAATAGTTATATAAATATTAATTACAAAAATATTTATTTATTTTTAATAATATTCTTATTTATAAATTTAATTTAAATAATTGATCCTTTCGTACTAAAATATTTTTTTTATTAAAAGATAGAAACCAACCTGGCTTACACCGGTTTGAACTCAGATCATGTAAGATTTTAATGATCGAACAGATCAAAATTTTAAACTTTTGCATTTAAATTTTATCTTAATCCAACATCGAGGTCGCAAACTCTTTTTCTTATTTGTACTAAAAAAAAAAATTACGCTGTTATCCCTAAGGTAATTTTTTCTTATAATCAATAAAATTGGATCATTTTTTCACTTATCTATGGTTTTTTATAAAAAAAGTTTTATTTATTTTTTTGTCACCCCAACAAAATAAATAAAATTATTTTAATTATATTAAAAATAAATAACTTAAAATAAAATTATATATAAAACTCTATAGGGTCTTCTCGTCTTTTTAAAAAATTTTAACTTTTTAATTAAAAAATTAAATTCTATATATTAATAAAGAGACAGCTTATATTTCATTCAATCTTTCATACAAGTCATCAATTAAATGACTAATGATTATGCTACCTTTGTACAGTCAATATACTGCAGCCCTTCAATATAAAATCAGTGGGCAGATTAGACTTTAAATTAAATTCAAAAAGACATGTTTTTGTTAAACAAGTGAATATATACATTTGCCGAATTCCTTTTTATTAATTTTTATTAAAAAAATTTTTTTATGTAATAATATACTAATTTTATCATTATAATAAATTTTATTTTATTAATAATTTTTTTTTTATAAAAAATTAAATTAAATTAAATTTTTCTTATTTTAAAATTATTTATAATAAATTATAATTTAATGATAATTTAAATCATAAAATTTTTAAAATTAATTTATGTTATTATAATTATTTAAATTAAAGCTTATCCCTTAAAATATAAAATTAATTTTAAAAAAAATTAATTAATTAATTTTTTTTAAAATTAATTAAAAATTAAATTTTTTTCTAAAAAAACTAGATATATTTAAAAACGAATAACATTTCATTTCAAATTAATTATTAAAAATAAATTTACAACATTAACTTTATTAATTAATTAGCTCTTTTAAATTCGAGAAATTAATATTTATTAAAATTTTTTAATAAACTCTGATACACAAGATACAATAAATAAAATTTACTTTTAATTTAATTTATTTTCATTTATTTCAAAATTCTTTTACAATACTATTTAACTATAAAAATTTAAATTTTTTCTTTTTTATACTTTAACCCCCATTAAAATATATTATTTAAAAAATTCTTTTATTAATTATAATTTATTAATTTAGCCCCCCAAATTAATTAATATTATTAATAATCTTTTCAATGTAAATGAAATACTTTTTCAAGCTATAATTTGTCTTTCTAGAAACACTTTCCAGTACCTCTACTTTGTTACGACTTATTTCAATTTCTTATATGAAAGTGACGGGCAATATGTACATATTTTAATTTTTAATCATTTTAATATATTAAATAAAATTACATTTAAATCCACCTTCAATTAATTTTTACAAATTAATATTCATTTAAATAAATTTATTGTAACCCATTATATTCTTAATTATAATCTGCATCTTGATCTGATTTAATTTAAATAATAATTTTTAAATATTATTATCATAAAAAAATATTTTTTTAACAACGATATACAAAATATTAAATTAAGTAAATTTAATCGTGGATTATCGATTAATAAACAGGTTCCTCTAAATAAACTAAAATACCGCCAAATTATTTAAGTTTCAATAAATAATTACATACTATTTTAGAATAAAAATTTAATTTTAAAATAATAGGGTATCTAATCCTAGTTTTTAATTTAAATTTATTAATTTCATAAATCTATTATATAAATTTATAAAATTAAAATTTCACCTAATAATTAAATTTTTCTTTATACTTACTTCATTTATTAATTAATATCTAAAAAAATTTAAATTAACTTTTGTTTAACCGCAACTGCTGGCACAAAATTTGTTATTAATTTTTGTATTACTAAATCTTAATTTCTTAAATTTTTAATATTAATTACTACATAATTATTATATTATTAAAATAATTTTAAACTAACACTAAAATTAATATGTAAAATAAACTTATATTAAATTTCATAAATCATAAAATTTATATTTATATATATAAAATTATAAATAGATTTTTTTTTTTTTTTTTTTGTATTTATAAATTTAATTAATTATATTATAATTTATTAAATATTTATATATATATATATATATATATATATATACATATATATATATATATATATATTTAATTAAATAAAATTTTATTAAAATTTATTTTTAATATAATTTATTAAATATTTATATATATATATATATATATATATATATATATACATATATATATACATATATATATATATATATATATATATATATATATATTTAATTTAATAATTTTTTAATGTTTTTTAGAATTTATATTAATTTAAATATTTAATTATTTTAAAAATTTACATTAATTATTAAATTATTAATAATTCTTCTATTTTTTCTTTATAATATTATTTTAAATCCTACATCATGAATAAAAAATTATTATTAATTTAAATTACTATATATTAATATATGTATATTATATTATATTTTTATTGAATTAATAAATTAATATAATTATATATATATATAATAATATATAATTAAATATTAATTAATATAATTATCTTATATTATATATATATATTATTTATAAAAATAACAATAATAATTTAAATTATTAATATATAATCTAAAAAAAAATTCATAATAATTTTTTTTTTTCCCCAAAAAAATTAAAAAATTATTATTTAAATTATAAATTTTATTTAAATATTATTCTTTTAATTTTACATAATAATGATAATTAAACCTTATAATATAAAATAATTAAAATAATTTTTTGACTATTTAAATATTTCACGCCGTAAGTAATAAATTTCGTATAAAAAAAAAAAAAAAATAATTAAAATCAAGTAAATATCTTTAATATAATTAAGGATAATTAAACCTTTAAATTAAAAATAAGCTAATTTAAGCTTTTGGGTTCATACCCCAAATATAAAGGAAATACCTTTTTTTTAAAAATAATGTGCCTGATTAAAGGATTATTCTGATAGGATAAATTAAGTAGATTCCTACCTTTATTATATATTATAGAATCAAACTATATCTTTTAATATCAAAAATTAATGTGCATCTTACACTAAAATATAATACAATGTATATAAAATTAAAATTTTTATAAAACTAAAAATAGTTATTTTAAGTGTTTTTTTTTTTTAATTCTAATAAAATATTTTTTTTAATAGTATTAATTTTTAGAACTATAATTTCTATTTCAGCTAATTCATGATTTGGAGCTTGAATTGGGTTAGAAATTAATCTATTAAGATTCATTCCTTTAATTTCTTCTTCTTCTAATATAATATCATCAGAAGCCTCATTAAAATATTTCTTAACCCAATCTATTGCTTCTATTAATTTTTTATTTTGTATTATTTTCAAAATAATTATATTTGATAATTTCGAAATAAATAGAATAATTTCAATTTTAATTAATTCTTCAATATTAATAAAAATAGGATCCGCCCCCTTCCATTTTTGATTCCCCAATATTGTTGAAGGTTTATCTTGATTTAATAATTTTATTCTTATAACTTGACAAAAAATTACCCCCATAATTTTATTGTCTTATTATTTTAATGAAACTTTCTTAATTATAAGAATTATATTAAATATAATTATTGGAGCTATTGGAGGATTAAATCAATCTTCCTTACGGAAAATAATAGCTTTCTCATCCATTAATAATTTAGGTTGAATAATTTCTTCAATTATAATTAGAGAAAATTTGTGATTATTTTATTTAAGTATATATTCATTTTTAATTTCCATATTATGTTTTTTTTTTTATATAATAAATATATTTTATTTAAATCAAATATTTATCAATAATTTAAATTCTTTAATTAAAATTAATTTATTAATTAATTTTTTATCCCTAGGGGGATTACCCCCATTTTTAGGATTTTTCCCTAAATGAATTATTATTAATTTTTTAATAATTAATAATTATTTATTTTTAACATTTATTTTTATTATAATAAGATTAATTTTATTATTTTTTTATATTCGAATTATTTACTCTTCATTTATAATAAATTATTTTAAATTAAAATGATTCAAAATTCATATAAAAAATAATTTTTTTATTTTAATAAATTCTTTTTCTATTATTTCTATTATAGGAATTATTTTTAGAACAATATTCTTTCTTTAAAGGTTTTAAGTTAATTAAAACTAATAATCTTCAAAATTATTTATAAAGAATTATTGCTTCTTTAAGCCTTAATATATATAATATTATAACTTAAAATTTGCAATTTTATATCATTTTTTGACTATAAGACCAATTATATAATAAAAGAGAATATTCTCGTTAATAAATTTACAATTTATCGCTTATAACTCAGCCATTTTATTTTATTAGCGAAAATGACTTTATTCAACAAATCATAAAGATATTGGAACTTTATATTTTATTTTTGGAATCTGAGCAGGGATAATTGGAACTTCTTTAAGATTATTAATTCGAGCCGAATTAGGAACTCCTGGCTCTTTAATTGGGGATGACCAAATTTATAATACTATTGTAACAGCTCATGCTTTTATTATAATTTTTTTTATGGTTATACCTATTATAATTGGAGGATTTGGTAATTGATTAGTCCCACTAATATTAGGAGCCCCTGATATAGCTTTCCCCCGAATAAATAATATAAGTTTTTGATTATTGCCTCCTTCAATTACTCTTTTAATTTCAAGAAGAATCGTAGAAAATGGGGCTGGAACTGGTTGAACTGTTTACCCTCCTTTATCCTCTAATATTGCTCATGGAGGAAGTTCTGTAGATCTTGCTATTTTTTCATTACATTTAGCTGGTATTTCTTCTATTTTAGGGGCAATTAATTTTATTACTACAATTATTAATATACGTTTAAATAATATATTTTTTGACCAATTACCATTATTTGTCTGATCTGTAGGTATTACAGCATTTTTACTTTTATTATCATTACCAGTTCTAGCTGGAGCAATTACTATATTATTAACAGATCGAAATTTAAATACTTCATTTTTTGACCCTGCTGGAGGAGGAGATCCAATTCTTTACCAACATTTATTTTGATTTTTCGGTCATCCAGAAGTTTATATTTTAATTTTACCAGGATTTGGTATAATTTCACATATTATTTCTCAAGAAAGAGGGAAAAAGGAAACTTTTGGGTGTTTAGGTATAATTTATGCTATAATAGCAATTGGAATTCTTGGATTTATCGTCTGAGCCCATCATATATTTACAGTAGGAATAGATATTGACACTCGAGCTTATTTTACCTCAGCTACTATAATTATTGCTGTTCCCACAGGAATTAAAATTTTTAGATGACTGGCCACTTTACATGGTACTCAAATTTTATACACCCCTTCTATTTTATGAAGATTAGGATTTGTATTTTTATTTACTGTTGGAGGATTAACTGGTGTAATTTTAGCTAATTCTTCTATTGATATTACTCTTCATGATACTTATTATGTTGTGGCTCATTTCCATTATGTATTATCTATAGGAGCTGTATTTGCTATTTTAGGAAGATTTATTCATTGATACCCTTTATTTACTGGTTTATTTTTAAACCCTTATCTTTTAAAAATTCAATTTTTTGTAATATTTATTGGTGTAAATTTAACCTTTTTTCCTCAACATTTTTTAGGGCTAGCGGGAATACCTCGTCGATACTCAGATTACCCTGATTCTTATATTTCATGAAATATTATTTCATCTTTAGGATCGTACATTTCTTTATTAGCAGTAATATTAATTTTAATCATTATTTGAGAATCTATAATTAATCACCGAATAATTTTATTTACTCTAAATATATCATCTTCTATTGAATGATTCCAAAATTTACCCCCAGCTGAACATTCTTATAATGAACTACCTATTTTAAGAAAATTCTAATATGGCAGATTATATGTAATGGATTTAAACCCCATTTATAAAGGATATCCTTTTTTTAGAAATGGCTACATGATCAAATTTAAATTATCAAAATGGGGCATCTCCTTTAATAGAACAAATTATTTTTTTTCATGATCATACTTTAATTATTCTTGTAATAATTACTATTTTAGTGGGATATCTAATAATTAACCTTTTTTTTAATAAATATATTAATCGATTTTTACTGGAAGGCCAAATAATCGAATTAATTTGAACAATTTTACCAGCAATTACTTTAATTTTTATTGCTTTACCTTCTTTACGATTATTATATTTATTAGATGAATTAAACAATCCCTTAATTACTTTAAAATCTATTGGACATCAATGATATTGAAGTTATGAATATTCTGATTTTCATAATATTGAATTTGATTCTTATATGATCCCTTCTAATGAATTAAATAAAAATAATTTTCGTTTATTAGATGTGGATAACCGAATTATTATTCCTATAAATAATCAAATTCGAATTATAGTGACAGCTACTGATGTAATTCATTCTTGAACAATTCCTTCTTTAGGGGTTAAAGTTGATGCTAATCCAGGTCGTTTAAATCAAACAAATTTTTATATTAACCGACCTGGAATTTTTTATGGTCAATGTTCTGAAATTTGCGGTGCTAATCATAGATTTATACCTATTGTTGTTGAAAGTATTTCTATAAAAAATTTTATTAATTGAATTAATAATTATTCTTCATTAAGTGACTGAAAGTAAGTACTGGTCTCTTAAACCATTTTATAGTAATTTAACAACTACTCTTAATGAAAAGGATTAGTTAATAAATAACATAAATATGTCAAATTTAAATTATTACTATAGTAATATTCTTTTATTCCTCAAATAATACCTATTAATTGATTAATTTCTTTCTTTCTTTTTATTATAATTTTTCTTATTTTTAATATTATAAATTATTATATTTTATTAACAAATTTAGAAAATAAAAATAAAATAAATAAAATTTTTAAAAAAAATTTAAACTGAAAATGATAACTAATTTATTTTCAATTTTTGATCCTTCTACTAATTTATTTAATCTATCTTTAAATTGATTAAGAACTTTTTTAGGATTAATATTTTTACCTTACACATTTTGATTAATTCCTAACCGACATTTTTTTTTATGAAATTTTATTATAAATAAACTTCACAATGAATTTAAAACTTTATTAAAAAATAATTATTTTAATGGATCAACATTTATTTTTATTTCTTTATTTTCATTTATTCTTTTTAATAATTTTTTAGGTTTATTTCCTTATATTTTTACTAGAACTAGTCATTTAACTTTATCATTATCTATTTCTTTACCTTTATGATTAAGATTTATACTCTATGGATGAATTAATAACTACCAACATATATTTATTCATATAATCCCTCAAGGAACTCCAAGTATCCTTATACCTTTTATAGTATTAATTGAAACAATTAGTAATATTATTCGTCCTGGAACTCTAGCTGTCCGATTAACAGCTAATATAATTGCAGGTCATTTACTGATAACTCTTCTAAGTGGGACAGGAACTAATCTTCCTTCTTACTTAATTATATTTTTAATTATTATTCAAATTTTACTTTTAATCTTAGAATCGGCAGTAGCTGTAATTCAATCTTATGTAATTGCTATTTTAAGAACTTTATATTCTAGAGAAGTTAATTAACTAATGAAATTAAATTTTAGACATCCTTTCCATTTAGTAGATTATAGCCCCTGACCCTTAACAGGAGCTATTGGTACCTTAACATTAGTTACAGGTATAGTAAAATGATTCCATAATTTTAATATAAATCTTTTAATTATTGGTTATATTATTGTAATTTTAACTATATACCAATGATGACGAGATATTTGTCGAGAAGGAACTTTTCAAGGTAAACATACTATTATAGTAACTAAAGGTTTACGTTGAGGTATAATTTTATTTATTATCTCCGAAGTATTTTTTTTCTTATCATTTTTTTGAGCTTTTTTTCATAGAAGTTTATCCCCTAATATTGAAATTGGTTCGATGTGACCCCCAAAAGGAATTGTTCCTTTTAACCCCTTCCAAATTCCTTTATTAAATACTATTATCTTAATTAGATCAGGTATTACTATCACATGGTCACATCATGCTTTAATAGAAAATAATTTTTCTCAGTGTAAACAAAGTTTATTATTTACTGTTTTATTAGGAATTTATTTTACTATTCTTCAAGCTTATGAATATATTGAGGCTCCATTTACTATCGCAGATAGAATTTATGGGTCAACTTTTTTTATAGCTACAGGATTTCATGGATTACATGTAATAATTGGGACATTATTCCTTACAGTATGTTTTATACGTCATTTAAATAATCATTTTTCTATAAATCATCATTTTGGATTTGAAGCTGCAGCATGATATTGACATTTTGTTGATGTAGTTTGATTATTCCTTTATATTTCTATTTACTGATGAGGTAATTAATTACTTATATAATATATTTAGTATATTTGACTTCCAATCATAAAGTTTAATTTTAATTAATATAAGTAATTTATTTAATAACTATAATCACAATTATAATTTTAATTATTTCTAATATTATAATAATATTATCCATTATTCTTTCAAAAAAATCTTTTATAGATCGAGAAAAAAATTCTCCATTTGAATGTGGGTTTGACCCTAAATCTTCAGCACGAATTCCATTTTCTTTACATTTTTTTTTAATTACTATAATTTTTTTAATTTTTGATGTAGAAATTGCTTTAATTTTCCCTATTATTAAATTATTTAATTTAGTTAACTTTTTTATTTGAATAAAAATTAGATTTTTTTTTATTATTATTCTTCTTATAGGATTATATCATGAATGAAATCAAAATATATTAAATTGAACTAATTAATAGGATTATAGTTTATAAAAACATTTGATTTGCATTCAAAAAATATTGTTTTACAATTTATCTTACAAGAATAAGAAGCAATTATGCATTTAATTTCGACTTAAAAGATAGAGTTATTACTCCTTATTTAATTAATTGAAACCAAATAGAGGTATATCACTGTTAATGATAAAATTGAATAAATATTCCAATTAAGAAATATATAAAAATTAAGCTGCTAACTTATTTTATAGTGGTTAATCCCATTAATATTTCTAATATTTATATAGTTTAATTAAAACATTACATTTTCACTGTAAAAATAAATTATAACAATTTTATAAATTATTTAAAGATAAAATTACCTCCTTAATATCTTCAATATTATGCTCTAATTATAAGCTATTTAAATAAATTAATATAAATATAATAAAAAAAATTATTATTCATAAAATAAATCTAAATAAATAAATTTTAAAATTATTTATTTGATAAATATTATAAAAAATAGAATAATTTTTTATAACATTAAATAAACCTCAACCTCTATATATTTCTCTTCAACCTAAATCTATATTTTTTATTAATTTTTGACCAAAATTTAGAAAATAATATCTCACACCATAAGTTCTTAAATTTGGTAAAAATCATATCACACATAAAAACGATCTTAATTTATAAGTTTCAATAAATTTATTAGTTGAATAAATTCTTATATTTCTAATTAAATAACCTATTAATATCCCTCATATTCTAACATAAATTACTATTATTTTTATATTAAAAGGTAAATAAATTATATAAGGATAACAAAAAATTAATCATATCAATACTCTACCTCTTAATAAACTTATTATCAATAACACTATTATTCTTTTTAATATAACATAATCTTCATCATATAAATTAAAAATTGATAATAAATTAAAATCATTAATTATTAAATACATTGTTAATCGAATAGTATAAAATATAGTTAATCCCGTAGAAACATAATATAAAAAAAAAATTAAAATATTAAAATTTCTAAATCTTATAATTTCTAAAATTAAATCTTTTGAATAAAACCCAGATAAAAAGGGAATACCACATAAAGCTATATTAGAAATATTTATACATAAACATGTTATAGGAATAAATAATCTAACCCCCCCTATAAATCGAATATCCTGTATATCATTTATTATGTGAATAATAACCCCAGCACATATAAATAATAAAGCTTTAAATATAGCATGAGTAAGGAGATGGAAAAAAGCTAAAATTGGAATTCCTATTCTTAAAATTCTTATTATTAAACCTAATTGTCTTAAAGTAGATAAAGCAATAATTTTTTTCAAATCAAATTCATAATTAGCTGAAATACCTGCTATAAATATCGTTAAACTCGACATTAATAGTAATATTTTTAAAAAAAAAGTATCTAATAATAAATAATTAAATCGAATTAATAAATAAACTCCTGCTGTTACTAAAGTAGAAGAATGGACTAAAGAAGAAACAGGAGTAGGAGCTGCTATAGCAGCTGGTAATCATGATCTAAAAGGAATTTGAGCTCTTTTTGTTATCGCTGCTAAAATAACTATACCTACAATAATTCTTATAGAATAATCATTTTTTATAAACTCTAAATAAAAAATATAATTTCAACTTCCATAATTTATTATTCAACAAATAATCAATAAAATTAACACATCCCCAATACGATTAGATAAAGCAGTTAATATTCCAGCATTATAAGACTTTAAATTTTGATAATAAATAACTAAACAATATGAAATTAAACCTAATCCATCTCATCCTAATAAAATTCTAATTATATTAGGTCTAATAATTAACAAAATTATTGAAAAAACAAATAATAAAACTAAAATAATAAAACGTATTAAATTTAATTCAGAACTCATATAACTTTTTCTATAATAAATTACTACAGAAGAAATTAAACTAACAAATATTATAAATAATAAAGATATCCAATCTAATAAAATAGATATAACAACTCTAACAGAATTAAAAGAAATCAATTCCCATTCTAAAAAAATAATTATATTTTCTATTAAAAAATTAATAAAAAAAAAAAAATTAGTTAAACTAAATATAAATAAAAAAATGAAAGAAATAAAACAAATTGAATAATTTTTGCGAGCTATTGATGATCAGTCCACAGCGATATTTAAAAATTAAATGGGAAATTGTTAGATGGAATAGCGTGGCTCAGTACCTTTACAATCCTCTCAGCTTATTCGACTATTTGTCAGAGGAAAGAACAGGTCAATACATCTGAGCCACGGGTGCACGTGTTAAAGTTGTTTCAAGAATGAATAATCTGGCCAGTATCGAACCCACGACCTTCGTATTGAAAGTCGGCGTTACATACCACTCGGCCAAAACGGCTTATGACGGATGAGCTGTCGCCCTAAAAACTGAAATAGCAGTAATGACATTCTGCACAAAAAGTTAATTTAATTCCTTCATAAAAACATTTATTCGTCTGCCGTATAAAACGTAGCTGTAAACGAAGTTTCATTCCGTAACGCTTTAACAATTCCAATCAATTTCCCGAAAACAAACACAGAGTTACTGACGTTGCGAAAAACCCATAAAAGTGTACAAAACATAACTTAGTACTGAAATTGATGCACTGCGTGCGTTGTTCAAAAAATTCTACGCTGTTACAAATTTAGGCGGAGTTAGCTATATACTGGTAGGTACATCTAGAACCTAACATTGTAAGCCTTTGTAGCTTTAACGATATGAAAATGCCGCACATCCAAAACATCACTATCATGTCCCAATGTATGCAGAGTGTTTGAGTACCTACCATTAACGCAACGCTCACCTCTGGGAGAGATCGCTTCTCACCGAAAAGATCGCCAACTGTACCTTGAGTTGTATTTTTTTATTTTCTGTGTTTGGTGTACAATAAAGTGTTTACATTTTTTCATGACTAGAAGTCGCCCGCGGTTTCACCCGCATCTTTGGTTACTGCTCCGCTTCCGTAAGTAGTAGCGTGATGTTATATAGCCTATAGCCTTCCTCGATAATTAGTTCGATATGAAAAATTATTTCAGTGTTAGATATAACACTGAAATAATTTTTCATATCGGACCAGTAGTTCCTGAGATTAGCGCGTTCAAGCAAGCAAACAAACTCTTCAGCTTTATTTATTAGTATAGTCCATTGCTGGACATAGGCGTCCCTCATGAATTTCCGAAATCATGAAGGGGTGGTTGCCATACTCGCGACGCTTGGCAGGCGAGAGCAGTACGGGATGTTAATAAACGGAAAGTCGCTGCTGCCTCTCTTCTGGTATCTCTTAGCAGACTCTTACTGCATTCACGGGTAAAAGCCGGAAACACTACTGCCGACGCCTATATGCGCTATGTTTATACATCAAACAAAAAAAGCAATTCTCGAAGAAGCAAACATTGTATTACTTCCAGCATCCTGAACGCATAACAAAGAGGTAAATTATGTTTTTGCTATTTATTCGGGCTATGTTGTTCCTTCTCATATGATGAATATATCAGAAAATGTGATCTCACAACACAACTCGCAACAAACATTTTACAATCCACGGGTCATTCTCTCATAAAATGTGTATGAGAATAAATAAATAAATAATAAATAAATAAATAATGCTGAACAAATCACACAGCATCATCTAGCCCCAAGCTAAGCAGAGCTTGTGTTATGGGTACTAGATGACTGATATACTTAATACATTATACTACATAGATAGATATTTTTATTATATATAGAAAAACACCCAGAACACCCTGAACAAATATCTGCAGATCGTACAGACATTTGTCCCGAGGCGGGAATCGAACCCGCAACCCCTTGCGTCGCAGGCGGACCTACGCCCGCTGCGCCACAGAGCTCGTCAATAAAGGTGCGGTTATTTCAGCTTTAGATAAATAGCAGTTATATCCGACTTGCTCCGTATATCACATAAATATTTGTGAGATTTCCAAATGAAAATCTATACATAGTTTTGTATCTTACCTATTTGTAGTTTCTAACAGCGTTATATTGTTATGATTTGTTGTGATTACTATGTTTACCTAATTGTCTTAATTTAAGTTAAAACGCTAATTATTCTTACTGAGGAGGTAAGTAAAATCCTACCTACTTGGTAGGGTTTTTTCAGCATTAAGTCTACCTTTTGTACAATATTTTTCAATGTACAATAAAGTTTAAAATTAAAATAATCAGGTATTGCATTTTTTAAATGACTAAACAATCCTATCCTTGACGTCACCGCGCAACTGCAGCAATAAAAAGCAACTTTAAAAATTCTAAAAGTGTAAATGAAATCTATACCATTTCTCGTTACTAAAATGAAGGTTGCCGTGGGGTGCCGGCAGTAGAATGTTATCCCTCCTCTCATGCCCGCGGATGCAGTAAGAGCCTGCTAAGGGATGCCTACGAAAGATGGGCAGCGGCGTCTTTCCGTGTATTAACATCCCGTAATGCGCTCGCCAACCCGCCTGCCAAGCGTGGCGGGTATGGCAAAATAAATTAAAAGTAAAAAACTTTTTAACAAACAAGCTTTTGATTAAATGTACCCACTAAAAATAATAAAATAAACATTTCTCATTAAAGTTTAATGTCAACTTAAAACGTCTTTACACAATATTTGTAAAAAGAAGCTTGTCGCGAGATTAACCTGTGTGACTCAAACAATGTAAAAACGAGTACCTGCCTTAATCTCGCGACAAGCTTTTGATTCCGGGAACAAAAATAGTTACATACATACATACAAACATACATACATACATACAGGGTAAGCTAAATAAAAGCTTATAAAAAATGGATCTTGCAAGTGATCATGAGAGGATCACTTGCAAGATCCATGAGGGAGGCCTACGTCCAGTAGTGGACATTCTATGACTGGGATGATGAAATGAAGGTTCATTCCTCTCTTCCCCATGGCCTACTTAGAGATCCTTGAGGGGAGCCTTATGTCCAGCTATAGCAGAGGTTTACTGTTAACTACGAATATTAGGTAAATGGCCCGTAACATCTGTTTGGGATGATTTACCTAGCATTATCAACTGGTATCCGCGCTGAAAATTATGCGGAAATGCCTGGGACATTGTTAGACGAATCATTATTTGTCGTATGTATGAACATAACTGTTCCCACTATGTTAATCATGATTTAATCATCATAATCTCAGCCGTTGGACTACAGTCCACGTCCACAGCTGGACATAGGCCTCCCTCATGGATCCAAAGATCATGAGGGGTTGTTGCCATACTCACCACGCTTGGCAAGCGGGTTGGCGAGCGCAGTAGGGGATATTGAAACACGGAAAGACGCTGCTGCCCATCTTCCGGAGGGGTCCCTTAGCAGATTCTGACTCCATCCACGAGCAAGCAAGGAATGAATGAATGAATGAATGAATAAATGAATGAATGAATATAACTTTATTGTACACCAAAACTTAAATTAAATACATTACGAAAACTTAAAATAAACACAAATGCACAATGGGCGGCCTTATCGCTAAGAGCGATCTCTTCCAGGCAACCTTTGCATGGACAGGAATAATTAAACAATATAAAGACGGTGGCGTACTTCGAGGTCGATAAATAGGAGAGAGATATAAGGGGAAATAATATTTAAATACATACAGATATAAGTACATATATATTTTAAATAAATAAACTAATACATACTGGTATTACGATATTACGAAAGCTTATCCAGGGACTCTAGGTAAAATTGATGAACCAGGCTTTTAAAGATAGGAAGGGATTTGGCATGACGAATGGAAACAGGAAGTGCGTTCCAGAGTCTAGTGGCTTGAATGGTGAAAGAATTACCATAGAACTCGGAAGTATGGAGAGGAGTTTTCAGTTCACGTGTGTCAGAGGACCGAAGGGATCGAGGATGGGAACTATGAAGGAACTCAAAACGATCTTTAAGGTAGGATGGTGTAAAAGGGAAGAAAAGGATAGTGTAAAGGAGGTTTAGGATATGAGCATTCCGGCGAAGTCGGATAGGTAACCATTTGAGCATGCTACGATACTCAGAGACATGGTCAAACTTACGCAAGCCAAAAATGAATCTAATAGAATAGTTCTGAAGACGCTCAAGCTTGTCGAGTTGTTCTTCAGTCAAATCTGGGTAGCTGGCGTCAGCGTAGTCTAGAATAGGATGCAACAAGGACTGTGCTAGCGCAATTTTGGTGGAAGTGGGAAGAAAATTACGAAGCCGCTTCAAAGAGGCACCCGCTCCAAAGGTTTTCCGGCTTAACGCTGTCATTTGTGGCACCCATGACATTTTTCTATCCATGATAACTCCTAGATTTTTCACGGTTTCACTTATACCTATATTCACGCCAGGCAAGCAAGGAGAGTTAACATTCTACTGCCGGCACTCCACGGCAATGTAATATTAACTAATAAATTATTTATTTATACAACATCGGCCGAGAAAGCGTTGGCGGGATGATCTCGTCACCTTCGACAGAGGATGGTGGTAGTCTGCGAAGGATCGGGATTGAACTTTTCCCAGCAGTGGGACGATATAGGTTAGTAAAAAAATACAACATCAGAAACCTGTAGGTATTTATGCTGTTTGATTTCGATACTCGAGAACTCTGCGGCCCGATTGGCCATCTGTTCTGCGCGCTATATGGCCTGCCCATTGCCACTTCAACGTGCTAATCTGTTTGAACACGTCAGAACTCCGACATAGCCAGAAATGAGACGATCCTCATTTTATACGTCGCCGTCCTAAACGTGTGTTAGTAATAAGTTTATATTATATACATATGTTAGATTTAAGGTATATATCTATGGGCCGTAGAATAAGTTATTTAAGATCGGTGTACTTTTCTATTGTTGCCTGAGAATAAAGATATTATTATTATTATATTATTATTATTTCTGATTCGATCCCGTAGAGAAACCCCGAGCATAGCCCTTTCCATAGCTCGTTGGTACATAATAGATACATAATCGGAACTTACATAAAACAAATACACGGCAAGCGATATTGTTCTCACCAAACGTGCCAACAGAAACATCTAGAAGCTTTAAATTCAATTCCACATGTCCTAAAATAGTGAAATCTTCGCAAAGGTGGATCGATTTAGCTACGCCAGGTACGAATTATTCTTCAGTCTGGTTTTCTCGTTTCCGAGACTACTTTGCTAATGTTGGGGGAAAAGATTTAAGTTGACAAATCACGAAATCACACATGATAAGACTATTTGTGACTTTGTAACTCGTAGGGTACCTCGAAAAAATAGCGGTGACTACCACAATATAGATGTTTTTATATTGTTCATAATTATGTATGGTTTCAATGTTTTTTATTAATTGAACACAATATATTTTTATTTATTTCTTAGACTATTTCGTTTGACTGGTGGACAAAGTAATATTTCCAGACTTCTGTTCTTTGCGCTTCCCCACCAGTGTCGTTTGTAATTTAACATTGAAAAAGGTGATTAGTATAATATATCAAAGGAAAATTAAATAGTAAAAATAAAATATATTTTTTTTACTATAATATTTTTTTTGAAATATTATACTAATCATTTTTTAAATGTGTTTTTGCACACAATCTATACGAGTGTGTGCCGTACCATCGTGGAATGGCTAATAGGGTATTGGAACAGTCATTATTAAATAAATAATTCCTTCAGACAATTATTAAAAATAATGATATGAAAACATAATAATAAAGTTTTAAAATATCTAGTCGCCCTATAATGACGTAACAGTGTTCCTAACGTAACAAACATGGTAATTAAACATAGCTGAGCCCTCAAATCTTATGACGGTTTTCTGTTCGCACAGGGAACCTTAGCCTAGCAGTAAGGTAATGGCTCATAATAAACAATAGTACAATACCCTTAATCATCTGCTACAAATAAAAAAGCTCTACTTAGCTCCGGTCCAAATGTTTAATGTGTGAAGTTCCTAGAATAATGTATTTATTTATAGGTTTAAAGGCATGCGCGACGATGCAAGATAAAATATTTCTAAAAGTTTTCTGTTTTCGGTCGGCCTGATTCTTTTGATCCAGGTAAGCGTACTATGACGTTTTATACAACAAATTGGCTCTAGCGAGCGGAATATGACAACAGATGCCGTCGACTGTTATTTCAAGTCCATCTGATCTAATAAAAGATTCAGTATTGTCGTTTGTCCCGAAAGAGGGTTATTCCAAGTATTGGCGCCTATTGCGGGGCCAGTTTGAGGTCGTGCGGCCCGGGACATTGTTATCACGGGGCTTAAAATGAGCATACCCGTAATCTCTATCGTTTTCTGCCTTTTTGCCAGCTTATTTGCATTTCGGGTGTCGTGTTTCTTGCGAGGGCCAAAATAGTTTTGGGTGAGGCGTTTAAGGAAAACGCTTAAGAATGTAAATAGTTTTTTAACGTTACCTACTTACATTGTTTTGAAGGTGATTTCTGTATATAAATGAAGTATTTTTTACATAAAATAAGCCTTAAACAACAATACAAAACGTCTAGTCATACAGACTTGAAAGAATGTGTTTGTTTGTCAAAACGCACTCAAATGCGTTTTCTGAAAATACTCCAAGAATTGGCCCGAGCACGTTAAAAGTATAAAATACCTATTAGAAATTATTTAATCGTTATTCGTTTTCCTGTCCCTGTCAATATTCATTACATATCAATATTCCAAGAGACGTAAAATAACTTGTTTTGTATAATTTCCAACCATTTTGGTTTCACGAGTTTTCATTAATAATAAAAAAATATATAAATAAATGATATTATAAGATAAATAATATTATACAAAATTAAAACGAAGTACTATCCTCTGCAATCGTAAAAATTAACACAAAAGTTTCTCATCCTATTTCTTAAACGCTAATATGAAATAATTAAATCTAATCAGTTATAGAAACCTAAAATCATATTCATCATCAACATCATTGTCGGCTTGTAGTGACCTACTGCTGGGCATAAGCCTCCTTCCCTAACCGCCAATCAGCTCTACTCTGGGCCTTTTGCATCCAGGTTTTGCCCTGTACGGCAACTATATCATCCATCCATCTGGCAGGTGGTCTGCCAAGAAGTCTTCTGAATCCCCGAGGCCACCACTCAGTCAAAGCCTTACTCCACCTGCCATCACCAAATCTTGCCAAGTGTCCTTTCCAACTCCATTTTAAGTTCATAATACTGTCACCAACATCGACTACTTTCGTTCGACGTCGGATTTCCGTATTACGAACTCGGTCAAGTAAGGTGATACCAAGCATGGCACGCTCCATGGCCCGTTGAGCGACTCGCATTTTTTGCATTTTTTTTACAAAATCATATAACGAGGAAAATCATGCAACACAGTTTTACTGGAATGCTTGGTTATTTATTATTTTTATTTTATTTTCTGTATGATTTACACAATAACGAGTTTATTTGCCTTTCTTGATTGATAATCATGATCATGGTACATCTAAAAGCATCCTTACTAATGTAATAATTGCGAATGTGAGTTTATTTTGTAACACTTTGTTAACACGCCTGACGCACAAAACCGACTTTAAAACTTCTTTAACCAATAGAATGTTACATTATTAGAGAGTAGCATAGACTATTTTATTCCTCTATTCCCACGGGAACGGAAATTACGCGAGTTAAACCACAGGACGCTGCTAGTATCAAACAATGTAAAATAAAACACAAAACCCAATAAACGTACTACTCACGCAGATTGCATTCATATTACACAACCTTTACCCATTCAATCATGTAAAAACAAAGGAAAACTCGAGAAATATGAGATCGGAAAGTTACAGCATAAAGTATATATCAAATAGCAATTGCCAATCCGGGATAGGGAAGGTTCCCTATAAAGTACGTGAGGCGGTCAAAAACAAACTTGTGCAATAAATAACCCGATCGGATAAGAGAAAGGTACGCATTCAGCCATTTTATATTCAATAAAAAATGAGATAAACTAAATTGTCTTGCGATACAGTCGATTGATTGATTTATTGAACATTTCTAATGCATACGTTTAAAATTGTAGGATGAGATATCGGGCAGCAAGCAACAAATCTGTTTTTTAACCGACTTCAATACAGGAGAAGGTTCTGTGTTCGACTGTATATGTATATATTTTTTTAATGTATGTTTACCGTATTATGTTTATGTTTAATTTATGTTTTTATGTTTACGATCTAGCCAGGGTTGCCGGACGACAGTGGATGAGACTTGCACAGGACCTTTTACGTTGGCGTGCTGAAGAGGAGGCCTATACCCAGCAGTGGGTGTCAACGGGCTGATATGATGATGATGATGATGATGTTTACCGATTTCTCCGTCAATTGTTGACCGATTTTCAAAATTCTTTTATTCGAAAGAGTGCACTTCTGAGGTGGTCAGGAGTCAGGATCTGATGGTGGAATCCGGGGAAATCGAATGAAACCCTCAAATTTCAAAGGCACGTACTATGTCTCTCGTATTTTTTATCATTTGAAGTCAGTTTTAGTTCTTTGAAAAAAATATTATTAGTAATCCAGTTTGGAAAAATTGTAAACGTATTTTAAATATCATACTGTTTTATATTTATTTAGCCTACATTGTCCCATCGCCGCGCAAATGGCACCCCAGAATTTTTCAATTCGTTCCTATAACGGAACGCACATACACCCACGCGCACGCAATCACACACACACACAGTCATACATACTCATACTCACGCACACACACAAAACAGAAAAGGGCAAGGGATTATTTTAATTTTTGTTTATCTTATGTATACTAATATTAAAAAGAGGTAAAGTTTGTGAGTTTGTGAGGTTGTAGGGGGTAATCTTTGGAACTACTGAACCGATTTTCAAAATTATTTTACTAATAGAAAGCCCCAGTATTTGTGAGTGTCATACATAAGCTATAAATTACAGGTCAGCTAGTATTCTTTTATATTATTATTATTATATACCTATTGTTTGACATTATTTTCCTAAGATATTATTGTAATCAAATATACTTAATAATTAAATATAGCTATTGAAGAGTGAAACCCTCTGGCACAAGTACAATGTACTCAAAAGAAGGTTACAACCTTGTTATGATATTACGATGGTTACTGAAAGAAATAATCTTAATTTAATTTTTTTTAATTAATTTATCGGGCAATCACTAATTAATTTAATATAATGGAGCAAGTTCTTTATGAAAATAATAAAATACTAAATGGTATGCATTTAAAGATAGCAAACCTTAAAGTTAAACAGATTAAGAACAAAATAAAATTTCATTCTACTTCACCAAATCATATTTTCTGAATGCTAATGACCTTGATCTTTATATGCCAAAATCGCTTTATATATACATATATTATATATAAAACAACTGAGTTATAAAATAAATGGCACTTAATTGAAATTCTATCAATTCGAACTCAAAAATATTTTACCAAATCGGTCTATAAACGACGTTCGGCTTTATTCAGAGGAAAGAACCTGTCAAAACATCTGAAGTTAACTAAGCCGCAGGCTGGCGCACGTTTTCCTTCACTGTTTATGCAAGTGCCGCACACTAGTGGAATTCTACCTTTAGATGTGCACTGTGCACTGCACATATGTATGTACATTCTTCAAGAAGTTAGTTTAGTTCAAGTATGTAGAAATGTAATATCTTCAAGAAAATCTTTGGTGCGCAGCCGGTATCGAAAATTCAATACCTTAGTATCGAATAAGCAACGAAATAAGCAAATAAATAAATAAACAATGCTGGACAATAATTCACACAGCATCATCGAGCTATGCAGAGCTCCAAGCTATGCAGAGCTAGTATTATGGGTACTAGATGGCAGCATTATACTTAATACATAGATAGATATTTTTGATTATAAATAGAAAAACGTCCAGAACACCCTAAACAAATATCTGCAGATCGTACACACATTTAATTTTGTCCCGAGGCGGGAATCGAACCCGCAACCTCTTGCCTCGCAGGCGGACCTTCACCCGCTGCGCCACAGAAGTCGTCTGACGTCTGATAGATGACAATAAATAACAGTGCTGAATATCCATGTACATATTATTAAAACATCCAAAAGATTCTTATCAACTTACAACGAATACAATGAAGCTACATCGGACACAGCTTACGACTCAAAGAGCTACAAAAGAGCTTGAACAACAAGAATAATTCATATTCATCCTTATCACTCACTTCCTTCCATTTCACCGGACATTATACCACATAATCGAGAAATAAATTGTTACAGTTACGAACATTTGGGTACTTTTTATTCCATAGGATAAGGGTCATGCGAAATCATGCATTCTGTAGAGATTAAATTACATTATTTACTCGTACATGAGAGTAGCCGACCGTCAAAGTTTTATATTTCTGACGAGGGGTACGGGACTTTTGGACATGTGTTTTCCGGTAGTCGTTTTAGTCAGGAAAACACAGTAATTTATAAGATATTATTGGAGCTTACCTATGGGACTTTCATCATCATCATCATCATTTTAAGCCCGTGCCAACCCACTGCTGGGTATAGGCCTTCTCCATTCCTTGACACTCTTTACGGTGTTGGGCCTATTGCATCCATGTCTTGTTGGCGACTTTAAAGATGTCATCCACTCATCGAGCAGGTCTGTCAGCGTTGCGTTTAAGATCTCTGGGATTCCATACGGTTAAGGTCTTGCTCCACCTGCCGTCACCACATCTTCCAAATGCCCCGTCCATCTCCATTTCAGCCTCATGTTCCGGATACCAACGTTTTGGACCTTAGTCCGTCTCCGGATTTCGGTGTATCTGATCCTGTCTACGAGACGTATCCCAAGCATGGAGCGCCCCATCTTGACTAGATAGCCTCCCATGGGACTTTATAACTATAAAATATAACAGTATGTAATTTTCTTATACATTACTACTTCTGATAACTAAAAGAACTTTTCATAAAACATCAAAGCCATAAGGTTTTAACGTCTATATTTCCGGACGCAATTTAAAAAAAAAACTTTATTTTGTCGTGTATTAGGATTGACTTTAGGTTCGGTGTTATTAACTAAGGAATCATACCATTGTTTTTAATTTTTCGTTGACGACTCTAAATAAACCTTATAACTTTATTTTTTCTTTAGGGCGTATATTCATAGAAGCATTTTAATAAAACGTTGAAACAAGATGAAAGTGGTAGCAACTCCGCGAGTGTACAGTGTGAAAACTATTAAATAATGTGCCAGTGAACAAAGATACCTATGACGATGTAATAAAGTATAGAATCATGTGCTCGGTAAAGTGGATCAGGTTGTTGGTGATGCTGGCAGCTTGCTGGGCACAGGAGGGCGAGTGGAGCGAAGATGCTGAAGACTTAGGTAAGGAAAAACATAATAACATTTTTATCCTCATAAGAAAGGAGGAAGCTCCTAATTCGATACGACATTTACTTACATAGAGTTAAGGTTGAAGCCGACTTATACGACACCGCTCTCACCTCATCATCATTCCAGCCGTAAAAAGCCCACAACTGAACAGGCCTTCCTCATGGATATCCATGCGGGGTAGCGTCCATACTCACCACGCTAGGCAGGTGAGTTGGCGAGCACCGCTCCCACCTGCTAAAATAATATTCATTGAAATGTGAGCTTTAGTCCTGTAAATACATGACGTTGACAACCACAAATTAGCAGACTGCTTGCTGTAAGCGAGCTTACCGCCATCGTACTACTCGATAGTTGTCGTTACCACTCGCTTACTACGCGCTTCAAGTACGCGCGCGATGTACGCACGCAGACTGCTCGCGTAAAGATTTGCTAGCTTGTCGGTGCGCGGGTTCGCGAGACAGCCATTAGCGCAAGGACTGCTGATTTTTTGCTGGCTGTCAGTTAGACAGCGAGTTATCATGTCCATTTAAGACGCGTTGTGAGTGGTGTTGGAGCAGAGTCGTGTAAGTGAGCTATGACCATAACGATTTTTCTTCGGTTGCATGTTAACTATGTACACCTAAATCCCATTTCGTCCATTATTATCTAGACAAACCCAATTCATTGAATATTCCGCCTGTTTTCTTATAATGTTAAGGTACAGCAGGTCATGAAAATTGAGTTAAAATCTGATGATGGCGAAGATTGCAGTTAGATTTTATCTGTTTATTAAGGAAATGACCAATATCATAAATCAAACTGACACTGACGTAACAGTATAATATAAAATTATTGAAATTAAAGTACAATGATAATGATAAGTGAAAACATAAAGCATATTATCAAAGAACAATATCTAAGCGATATGTAGGTGAGAACCGTGAGGTGCTGGCGGTAAGATGTTTCCCCTCCTCCCTTTCCTGTGGATGCAGTAAGAATCTGCCAAGGGATACCCCTGGAGGATGGGCAGCGATGTCCTTCCGCGTATTTACATCCCGTACTGCGCTCGCCTACCTAGTCTAGCGTGGCGATTATGGCAACAAACCTCTCATGATCATGGAGATCTATGTGGGAGGCATATGTAGAGCAGAGGACATGGACAGCAGTCTTAAGGCTGAGATGATGATGATGATAATATGTGTGCTGAGCAAGCCAAGAAAATGTATTACCGCGAAAGTGCTAAAGGCCTTTGCATACAATTCGTTAATGATTTTTTAAACTAATTCAATAATCTGGCTTGAATAAAAACTGGCTCTTATTATCCATGCGATGCTATTGACCCCGCGATCGATAGTTATTCTGCGAGGTTGTGAAAAACTGAAGAAATCGGCGAGGTTACCGACACGGGATACTATTGAGAAATGCATCACTTTTAGGTTAAAAAGCTTCAGAAGTTAGTCAGAATCAGAATTAGAAATGTTTTATTGTGGAACTGTACAAAAGATGTTTCTAAATTGGTTTATGTTATTACAGCTTATCCATTCTGGACATACAATATTATTATCCAATTCTGTTAATCAATTAATTGCAACATGTATTATTAATAAAGTGAAAGAAAGAGAAAAACAACATAAAATAAGATAAATTTTATTATACGTATTACAATGTTTGTGGCCGTGATTGGGTGTAATTACCACGTATTAATTTACAGTTCATTTTTATCTGGGAGCGTTTGACTTTGACAAATTATGTAGCTATTAGATGATGCTAGCCGCGTCTTTAGCAGCCGTTTCATAAATTATTTGACCTCATTAAGAAATCATTATACGAAAGTTGTACCAGCACATGGTAAGTAGGACGCGCAGTTTTGTAGCGCTGCATTTCATAAACTCTCTATGCCACACCTCAATGAATCGCTGGAGCGATCAAATGAAAGAAACTCAAGTGGGAATCGCACGCAACCCATTAAGCCCGATTGCTTGTCGAAAATTAAAATGGCAAAATATATTTTCGTTTGTTCGACGTTATTCCATGTTTTTTGCCTGATTTTCATGAATTCCATCGGGAGCTCCGTTTACGCGATACAAATCGTTCACTTTGATAGACTGCTGCCATGTTACGTTTCATTGTATGTCCAGTTTCAATACCGGATCAGTTTCTAATATTTTTTTTACTAGCATATACTGTCCCACTGCTGGGCAAAAGCCTCCCTCGTTTCCCTCCACTTGTCCCTGTCCAGTGCAAGCTACCATAATTTCTAATGATTTTCTAAAATTGCATAGCAAAATCGATACAGCGGAGCGATTTACAGAGTTCGTATTTAGTCTGCAGTTACCACAACTTTGGTGTGGCTGATTCTTTGAGAACTTGCTGAGGTTCAACTAAGTTTCAAGTAATCGAGTCGCGAAACGTCAATGCAGAGACTCAAGTTCGATTTCTCGTTTGGATGCCTACAAAAGGAGCGAAAAGAGCGACCCAATTAAAAAGTGTTCATGCATGGGTAGCTCTATTCGAGTCCAATTTTATTGAACGATTAATTTTATTGCGAAAATTTCTGGACAGCGGAACGAATGGAAAGCGAGAGTGGAACGATGCGGTCTCAACGACCTTTTGTGGCTGTGCGATGGATGGGCTTGTTCGGTGCTGAATCTAATCAAAAGGCACACGACCGAAAAAAGTACCTATTCTGATTGGGCATTGTGAACGTGATAAATGAATTGAAATTTTAATGTAATTGGCAAGCGTTGATGATCGGTATCCATCGGTACGGCGCGGTAATAAATATCTGTCGCTCGTGTATTGGCTTCGTACATCGCTTGTCTAGTTGCTGCTCGCACTGAAGCATTGTTGAACCCTTCAATTACTGTGATTAATTATAGCGAACTGCGAAGCAAACTTTACTGCTACATAATGGTATCCAAAATTAGATTCCTTAGAAATTGTATGTACTGATGATGAACATTGACCATGAACCATCTATGTTTTGTTTGTACACAAAACAGTAAAGACTGTCTTACTAATTTAAGTATGCTCACGGTTAGTAACAATCCAATTTTTATTTTTAAAAGATACCATGATAATTGATATATGAAAACAGAGGTCTATCTAACATTTGAAAAAAGGCCAAAATAGTACCTTAAAATGAAAACAGATCTGTAATACCCGTCGAAAAAATTGGGGAAAGAAGGGAATTGAAAGTTTAGCCCATACACTGCTTTATCAAATTTCAATTCCCTTAAAACGGCATGGTTTTCTGAAAGGACGTTCAACCACCATATATTTAGAAGTCATTCATTTCTGACATAATTGCCGTGGGGTGCCGGCAGTAGAATGTTACCACTCCTCTCATGCCCGTGGATGCAGTCTGCTAAGGGATTCGGAAGTCCGAAAGATGGGCAGCAGCGTCTTTCCGTGTATCAATATCGCAAACTGCGCTCGCCAACCCGCTCGCCAAGCGTATGGCAACTACCCCTCAGGGAGATCCATGAGGGGCCTGTGTTCAGTAGTGGACGTTTTACGGCTGGAATGATGACTGACATAATTAATATAATTATGTATTATAAAAATATTATAAATATTATAAAATAAACATCATTACCGTAGAACACTCACTGCTCGACATATGCCTTATTCATGGATCTCTAATTACTTATTATGAGGGGGTTGCTGCCATACTCACTACGCTTGGCAGGCGGGTTGGCGACCGCAGTTCAGGATGTTGATATGCGGGAAGACGTTATCCATTATTATAATCCTTTGGCAGGTTCTTATTGTAAGTGAGAAGGGCAGCATTCTACATTAATGATTTACAAGTATTTAGTCATTTATAGTGTACTAGCTTGTGCCCGCCGCTTCGCATGCGTTGTACCCGGATAAAGATTAGCCTATGTGTTAATCTTAGTCAACATCTATACGTTTACAAAATTTCAGCTCGATACCTACGCTAGTTTTTGCATGAAGAGGTAACAAACCTCCATACAAACAGACTTTCAGCTTTATAATATTAATGAGATAGTGTAGAGGTATATAGCACGTTGAAGTGGTAATGGGCAGGCCTAATAGCGCGCAGAACAGGTGACCGATGGGGCTGCAAAGTTCTTGAATGGAGGTCACGGACCGGCAAGCGCAGCGTAGGACGTCCACCTATACAAGATGGGCAGACGACTTGGTAAGAACTGCAGGTCGCCGTTGGATGCAGGCCGCTTCCAACCGCAGTACTTGGAGATCATTGAGGGATGCCTTTGTCCAGCCTTGGACGTCCTACGGCTGATGTGATGAGTCATTTATAAAACATATTTAACCGGGTATTTATCGCGCTATTTACCTTTATTATTGATGGGACCGGGAAGACTGACAGTCTTCCCGGGACCACGATGGGTGCAATCCTGTCGAAACGTCGGGCAATAATAAAGGTAAATAGCGCGATAAATACCCGGTTAAATATGTGTTAATAATGTGTCATGATCGCGAAAGTTTAAAAAAGACTATCATTTATAAAAGTGTACTCTAAATTAAAATCTCAGATATAAATATTCCAATCATGTATATTATTTTATGTGAACCCATTCGCAACATGACTCATATATCGTACAAAATGATTATCCAAATCTATGGAGGTTTATTTTAATGCCGATTTATTTGTAGGTACTAAAACATTAGCATTATGAGTCTCGCGGGCTCTGTTAGTGTGAGAATAACTATTGCAACGTATAAATCAGTTTATTAAAACTAACTAACAGTGTTCATATTCATAAATCACAGTTGGACTGCAGAGAACAAAAAAGAATGTTTGAATGTTACAGTGGCGCTTTTATGAAACTTTGACAAACACTGTGTATACGACATTATTTGCTTTCCTTGCATTTTAGTTACAGTAAAATAAAAGAGGTCGAAATTATGGTAATGAGCCGTTTTCAGTAAAAATAATAAAGTGTCTTCTACACAACCTAATGGATGGAGCTGGCAACCGAGAAATAAAAGAAAACAGTTTGTGATTAATCATAATTGCTGTAATTGTCAAATTGTCTTTCCTACCAGTAAAAACAAACACTATCTTTAAGGTTGGAGAGAGAGGTGGAGCTTTTGATTAATTTATTATATATTTAGGTTTTGTTAAGCATTAAGTTTGTTATTTTTTGTGATTTAATTTTATTTTTTTTTGTCACGCGCATGGACGATGTGGTCGATAGGCGACAAAGGCTTAAATAAATAAAAAAATAAAAAGATTGGAGAAAACATTTTTTTAATTTTCATTTTTTAATGATAACGCCTCGTTAATGTACTCATAGAGTACTTGCTCAGCCCATATAACTGGTAATTGCCTTATTAGTTAAATTATAACACAAAAGTGTACGGTTATTTTATTATCATAGCATAAAATAACTCACTCTTCTGTTTTAATTAATGGACTACCAAATATTATTTGATTGTAAAATATCGACATATGAGTTTTGTTAATAAATTGAACTTGATATAAACGGCAGTTGTTTTTATAATAATGCAATTATGAACACCCAAGCCAATCGTTTGTACGCCCTCATCGTATAGAGACCGCACCGTTATGTTTCCACACGAAATGAGTGAGCTCACTCATTTGGAATCAGTGTGCCTCTAAACACATACGGACATTTATTTATTTATTATTTATTTATGAGCCTGATTCTTCCCACTGCAGGGCAAAGGCCTCCCTTTCCTCTCTCCACTGGTCCCTATCATGTGATTTCTGACATATAATAATATACATACGGACATGGAGTGTATTATTTTTTTCACGAAAGTTCGTGCAATCATCATCATCATTCCAACCGTAAAAAGACCAGTACTGAACAGGCCTCCCTCATGGATCTCTATGAGGGGTAGTTGCCATACTCACCACGCTTGGCAAACGAGTTGGCAAGCGCAGTACGGGATGTTGATACACGGAAAGACGCTGCTGCCCATCTTCCGGAGGTACCCCTTAGCAGGCTCTTACTGCATCCACGGGCATGAGAGGAGGGGTAACATTCTAATGCCGGCACTCCACGGCAATATTATTGCACAATAAATAGTAATAATAACAGTTTGGTTCATTGGCAAAATCAGTGTCCGTGCAGCGACATTATTGTTAACACATAATGTCGATGCCACAGTTTTTAGTGTAAGGGCATATCTAACGATTTCAATCTTTGTTTGTAGGATGAACCTAACCGAATTTATTTTTTGGAGTTGTGAGTCGCGTATTTTAAGTTGCGCATAATCATAATAAAAGTATTAAAGTATTTATTGTGGAACAAAAACACATCGGTACAGATAATGATGAACTTTGGCACTGCAAAAGTTTTAATAACTGTGTAGCAGTGTCAGCGCCCGGCTCCTAAACCAATCACAATTTTAAACATTGGTACATGTAAATAAAATCAAACAAAAATAAAATAAAAATAAAATAAAAAGAGTCTTAAATAATAAAATAAAAAGAGTCTTAAATAATAAAATAAAATTAAAGTTACAGAATTTATAAAAGCGGTATGAGAAGCGACTTTTAAGGGTGTAGGTATGGTTTCTCATAAGGACACAGGTCTCATAAGAGTCCAGGCAATATGAGCTACCACAGTGTTTTGTGTAATGTTTATGAGTGGATGTATAGTAGATGTGAATATGTTGTCTGTGTGTGTGTGTGTGTGTGTGTGTGTGGGTGTGTGTGTGTGTGTGTGTGTGCGTGTGTGCGAATGTTAGTGTGTGTTTTAATGGTAGATGTAAATGAGTATGTGTAAATACAACTACGAAATGGATGAGAAGAGGACCTTGATTATTTTAATTCCTTTGATAGATTGGTCAATTTTAGACAATTTACTCGCACCATGTTTTCAAATGCCATGGGGTGCCGGCAGTAGAATGTTACCCCTCCGCTTCTGCCCGTGGATGCAGTAAGAGCCTGCTAAGGGATACCTCCGGAAGATGGGCAGCAGCGGCTTTCCGTTTAATAACATCCCGTACTGCGCTCACCAACCCGTCTGCCAAGCGCGGTAAGCATGGCAACTACCCTTCATGGAGATCCATGAGGGAGGCCTGTGTTCAGCAGTGGACGTTTATGGTTGGAATGATGAATTATGATGTTTTCAAACAGTTTATTTAGAACGTAAATTACAGATACATTTTAGCTTACCTAGAAGGCAAAGGTGGTTTTATTCTATTCAATATAATATTTAACTTCATAACCATCTAATGATTGCTGTCATGTATGTAATGATTTTGGTGACAGAACTTTGGTGAACAAAAATATAGAAATAATAGGAGTAGCTACTATTATTAGGCGTATCAAATAGATTACTGAATGTGCAGCGTGAGCAGGTCAGGCGAGAGACGTGTCTTCACAATCATTTTATTAATATTATCCCGGCAAGCCTGTCACGCGCGAAACCGTCGCCATATATCTCTGACGCTGGGAAAAAATATGATATATTGAGAGAACGAGAGGCATAAGAGCTTTCCTTAGCTTCCCTTCACTGGGATTAGCGTCTTTTTAGTACACTTAAGGACGTTGTAAGCACAGAATAGCTATGGGTTTCAATACCCAGAATGCTCACGAACAACGAACACGAACGCAAACGATGAAAGCCTTTTGTCTCGTTTACTTCAAATCAGTCAAATAAGAGGTGAACAAAATGTAAACAAACTTCCAGTACTTAATATAAGAATCGTTTTCTTCTTCTTGGTTCGTAGACAGCAATAATCTAAGCAATTATATTAATTATATAATTATATAAATCTAAGCAATAATCTCGAAGATAACAGCATTCAACGAGAAACATAATTTAAAAGAAGAACTTTATCATACCTTCTTTATTTTTAACACTTTACATTTAAACTTGCTCTTTGCCTTAAATCTATGCTTAAACTTTGGTACCTTACTGCTCACTACCTGTCCTGCTGATATAATGTATTACTCCCGAAAACGTTAGGCCACCACGCCGCCTAATAATACCAGCGTTATTGGCGGAGAATGCGAGCCTCTCATTGGTCGGATATTCTTTTTATTTACTTCGAACAACAATTTGTTTATTAGAACCAACTTATTATAAACAAAGAAGGATTTAAATCATTATACCGTTAATAATAGTAATAATTCAATACACGATTATTACAACAGTTATACACATTGTTTGGCAATTCCTTGTCAATTTGTGGTAAATGGAAATACAATGTATTTAGCAAAAACTTGTCTTTGACATAAGTTGCCAAACAGCATAACTTTACCCGATAACTTTAATATTCATCAAATAGTGATTATACAAAGTGGTTATATAAACTGTAACAACATAATTTGTGTTTATTGTGGATTGTTCAGCACTCCCATCAATGTAAGTTCTAATAATTTTGACAAATCAAAGCTAATTAAGCAAGCTTATTTTAAGTGTTGCATTTTGTACACGTTGCGTGTAGCTGAAGTATACGCTTGCATGCATTTCAACCTTAGCACCTCAACCTTTGACGACCTCGGCCATTCGGTTGGTCTTATCCGACAGGGATGCAGGAGGTTGCAGATTCGATCACCGTCAGGGAAAAATGTTTGCTTTTCCGCAGATATTTCATAAATAAATAATGCTGGACAATTCACACAGCATCATCTAGCCCCAAGCTTAGACCATAACAGAGCTTGTGTTCTGGGTACTAGATCACTGATATACTTTATACCTCTACATGATTTTTTTATTGTATTTAGAAAAAACATCCAGAACACCGTGGCGTGCCGTGGGGTGCCGGCAGTAGAATGTTACCCCTCCTCTCATGCCCGTGGATGCAGTAAGAGCCTGCTAAGGGATACCTCCGGAAGATGGGCAGCAGCGTCTTTACGTGTATCAACATCCCGTACTGCGCTCGTTCCTAGTTCCCCTACTAGTTCCCAACCCGCCTGCCAAGCGTGGTGAGTATGGCAACTACCCCTCATGGAGATCCATGAGGGAGGCCTGTGTTCAGTAGTGGATGTTTACGGCTGAAATCGTCATATTTGGTAGATTAAATAAGTTTGAGACCTCCTTTCGCTAATCTTGTACTGTTATAAAAGCTAACGATGGCTTTAAAAGGTTTTAAACTCAAAGATAAACAAGTGAGTTTGAGTTTGAAACAATGGTGTTTCTTCATGCATCATCGAAAGTTACGAAAGCTTCAAACTTCCGGAATATTAGGGCGCGCTTGTAAAAATACGAACTTTTGGCGTGGGCTCTGAACACATCAATGTAAAAAGTGATATAACAAAGCAATGCTTGTTGGAGCTTTATGTTGTTTATCATTTTGTGTAGCCAGTACACAAAATGACTATGACTAACTTATTAGAAATGTGTCTGGGAATTACTTACAATAACTGACTCCTTAATAAAAGCAAATAATTTGTCGTAGGCAAAAAATGATTCAAACGATGTGAAGCTATTTTAACATTTACAAGGAGTCGACTACTATAAATATTTTTTTTTGTAGCGTTATTTGGGCGTCGTTCATGCAAAATAACAGCTTTCTATGAGTCTCTTCACAAAGCCGGTGACGGTCAGACAGATGGATTTATGCCTCTTGATTTTAAAGTATACACCTTTTTACAAAATTAAATAAAAATCAAATCATTTATTTATGTCATCATCATCATCATCATCATTTCAGCCGTAGGACGTCCACTGCTGGACAAAGGCCTCCCTCATTGATCTCCAAGTACTGCGGTTGGAAGCCGTCTGCATCCACCGCCGACCAGCAGTTCTCACCAAGTCGTCTGCCCATCTTGTAGGTGGACGTCCTACGCTGCGCTTGCCGATCCGTGGCCTCCATTCGAGAACTTTGCTGCCCCATCGGCCGTCAGTTCTGCGCGCTATATGGCCTGCCCATTGCCACTTCAACGTGCTAATCCGTTTGGCTATGTCGGTGACCCGAGTTCTCCTACGTATCTCCTCATTTCTGATTCGATCCCGTAGTGAAACCCCGAGCATAGCCCTCTCCATAGCTCGTTGAGCGACTCTGAGCTTGTTCATAAGGCCAATAGTGAAGGACCACGTCTCGGTTCCATATGTCATCACTGGTAACACACACTGGTTGTAGACTTTCGTCTTAAGGCACTGAGGTATGTTGGACGAAAAGACGTTGCGAAGTTTCCCAAACGCTGCCCATCCGAGTTGGATTCGACGATTGACCTCTTTCTCGAAGTTGGACCTACCTAATTGGACTGTTTGTCCTAGGTATACGTACGCGTCGACAACTTCAAGAGCCGAGTTCTCAACCATAACTGGGGCAGGCACGACATGGACATTTGACATGATTTTCGTCTTGTCCATGTTCATTTTAAGGCCTACCCGCTGGGAGACTCGATTGAGGCCTTCGAGCATCGTGCTGAGCTCTTCCATCGACTTTGCCATGACCACAATATCGTCGGCAAATCGAAGGTGAGTGATGTATTCGCCGTTAATATTGATGCCCAGCCCTTTCCATTCCAGGAGCTTGAAGGCATCTTCCAAAGCGGTCGTAAACAGTTTCGGAGAGATTACGTCTCCCTGTCTTACGCCTCTTTTTAAGGGAATCGCCTTCGAGCTCTGTTCTTGTACTCGGACTGACATAGTGGCGTTTGTATACAAACACTTCAACACTTCGATGTACCGATAGTCAATTCGGCATCGTTGGAGAGACTCAAGCACCGCCCATGTTTCGATCGAATCGAAGGCTTTCTCATAGTCCACAAACGCAAGACATAGCGGCAAGTTATACTCTTCGGTCTTCTGTATGACTTGCCGCAGCGTATGTATGTGGTCTATGGTACTGTAGCCTTTTCGGAACCCGGCTTGTTCGGGAGGCTGGAAGTCATCAAACCTGCGTTCGAGACGGTTCGCGATGACCCTTGAAAACAGCTTATAAACATGGCTCAACAGCGAGATGGGTCTGTAATTCTTAAGTAAGGTTTTGTCACCTTTCTTGAAGAACAGAACCACCACGCCCTTGTTCCATGCTTTTGGCGTCGTACCTTCAAGCAAGGCGGAATTAAATATTTATTTATGTAATCCTTTACAACATATTGAAAATGGTGGTTGGATTTTACATAGTTACCAATAGTTTTCATTTAAACAAGAACGCTTACGATTTTACTAGCTTGTATATAGCTTGCCCTGTTATCTATAACAAACGTTCGGGTGGAATTTTGCAACTCAATTTTGAAGCAGATATCTTCAACCAATTGAGCTGAAATTTTGTATACATGTTTTTAGCTATGTGACGTCACTCTGAATCCAACATGGCGGAACACTCAAGATGGCGGACTACTTATTTTTTAAGTACTCCTATAATATGGGTATCAAATGAAAATGATTGCTGAGAATAATTCGAAAATGAAATGACGATACTCTGAATCCAACATGGCGGAACATCCAAGATGGCGGACTAGTTATTCTTAATGCACTCCTATAACTATATGTATATATATTTAATATATAATTATATGACATCACTCTAAATCCAACATGGCGGGCATGAGATGAACAGACAAGAAACCAACTGTCCAGTGAAAACTAAAAATTATAATATAAATTAAAATTACAAAAAACTTTTTATAAACAAGCTTTTATAAAAAAAATCGTATAAAAATAAATATAAACGTACTTTTACGTACTAAAAATATAATACGCGACAAGGTTTTTTATCACATAAATTGTGTAAAGACGTTTTAAGTAGACATTAAACTTTAATGGAAAATGTTAACTTTATTATTTTTAGTAGGTTTAATTAAAAGCTTTTTTGTTAAAAAGTTGTTTTTACTTCTAATTTATTAATTTTAAGTTAGCTTTTCGCGTCAGTTTGTGCAGGCCGCTCATACGAGATAAATCTTCTATAGAAATGAAAAATGCAATCAAAATTTTGTCTTCCACGGGAATCGAACCCGAGATAAATATTGTCTAAGACAGGCGGCCGTCAGTCCGCGTTTTACTTTTGTAATTTAACAATTACCTTCAATTAAATTTTGCTGATTGTGTGTTTAGTGACTGCCTGTAGACTCGCACAAAAAATAACTTAACGAATACAAAACGCCTGTATCCGTTTTTGTTATCCTATTCCTTGACGTGTCCACATCTCGCCTTACATAAATGCCAATAGTCTCCTCAATATGTCGTCCCGCCGAACTCTCCATTTCGCCACTCTGCTTTTTGGTGTCATCAGGAACCAACAGCCAAGTTACCTATTTGAGAGACTTCATTTCTCAAACCGCCACGTCCGTCTATCCACCCGGTTGCTATGTCCGAAGCACAAAACGGCTGCATTTCGTGGCAGCTTTAAATATGCGGCCACGAAATGCTGGAATAACCTTCCACCTCCAATAAAAATTGTAAAACTGTTCATTCTTTTAAAAAAAACAGAAAAGTCATTAATAGAGTCTCAATATAACATCGTCAATATGAAAACCCGTCCTTCTGGGCCTCGGACCAACCACACCTAAGTGCAAATTTAGTAAGTTTTGAAAACATATTTGTACCTCTAAATAATTCTCTACTTGTTATTTTATTGTTACTTTATTTTATTTTCATTGTTTTAGTTCATATATTTTTAATTAGTTCATTCAAATGAATAAATATTGTTATCTTATTCACAAAAAAAATATATTTGTTAGTTAGTTTAATTTTTGATATTAATAGGTACTTTATTATTATATTTTAATAAACGTATCGCGGTAGCCACCAACCGCACACTTTGGTCACTACGGAAGACCAGCGCCGTAGTACGGACCCGTTCTGCCACAGCATAATATGCTGAGTAATGACCATTTTTGTCACAATTTTAATTTTTTACTACTTATTATTGCATATGGAATAATTGTAATTTGTCTGACAAAATAAACGTATCTTTATCTATATCTTTTATCAATTAAGTGTTATTAAACTTTTCCCAGTCTGTACTTGGCCGACTCTATTTCACCTATTCATGCTTTATGAAATCCAATCAAACCAACATGATAGTAATTAATTACCGTAAGCTTAAGCCGTAGATGCGAGCACAATGATATACGAGCCGTAAGGGGAAGATTATGTACGTTGTAAATGCATTGTATAGCACACCGTGCATACTGTCTTTGAACAGGTTAGTATTGATTGCTCCCGCCCTATATTGCTTAAGCCCATCATACAATACAGCTGTAATGAATAGTGTACTAAGACGAAAGGGGCGAAACCTAGTTTCAGTAAGAAAAAATCGAGTATTTATACCTTTCTTTTATTTACTACTCGATGGGCTGGATGAGAGGGTCGTATGCCCCAAGAACTCTGGGAAAAACTACCATTGGGTTCCCCTACAACGACGACCACGTGAAAGGTCCGGGAGAGTTGAGGGACAGTTTACACTCGTACAGCAAAGATGAAGAACCATATTTTTTAATAATGAATGCTTATTCATAAAATCAAAAAATAAATAATATTAATATATAAATAATGCTAGACTCATAACACCATCTAGTCCCAAACTAAGCAAAGCAGATAATTGAGAGAATACTTAATTACATATTTTTTGTTGATTCATACATGTACGCAAAAACGATATTTGATTTCGTTGGACCCCAAAATTCAAAGACATGTACATCAAATGTAATATTTTGATACATTGATACGAGTTTTAGATTGACAAATGTTTGTGCTTTCATAGTATAAGCTGTTTTAGCTTCAGTATGTTATGTTTGGGTACTAATTTGATTGTGATTGTATTCTAATGCAGCCTGCATTAGAATACGGTCAAACATTAATGGAAATTTTTACAATAAAGTAAAATATTTTGATACATTGATACGAGTTATAGATTGACAAATGTCTGTGCTTTTATAGTATAAGCTGTTTTAGCTTTAATAAGTTATGTTTGGGTACTAATTTGATTGTGATTGTATTTTAATGCAGCCTGCATTAGAATACGGTCACACTTTAATGGAAATTTTTACAAAAGTACTAGGTGACATTATTCATGACATTGCTCCTACAAACAAACACATTTCTATACTACCCACAATAAGTATAATTTAAAAATTGTTCTCTTCTCATTTTAGCCTTCATAGGCTACTTCATGATAATCCATTTAGATTTATTAAAGGTGGATCTCAGATCTATTTTATTGTTTTAGAATAACAACCGATGCTGGAACAATACTTTTAAAACATATATTTGGGCCCTGGGGGAGTAGGCGTTTTTTTGTGATCTGTCTAAGACCTTTGATTGTATTTGTCACAACATTTTTTAAAAAAGCTTAAATACCAGCATTGCAAACAAGGCACTTGAGTTCTTTCAGTCCTATTAATCTAATAGATTACACAAGGTTGCGTTTTGCGGCCTGAGATCAGAGGTATCAAGAATCGCCGTATGCCACAAGGACCAATTTAAGGACCATTTCTGTTTTTTTCCACTTTCAAAATTAACGTGAGATATACTATTCATTTTGTAAAAAACGGGAATTACTCACGTAGTATTGTAACGTCGAAGATTATTCCGACACGTTTCGATTTTTCAAGAAAATCATCATCATGGGTTGAATGCCCGTCCGCGCGTGGGGGCGACACTACACTGGACACTTTACACGTTACAATACTACGTGAGTGATTCCTGTTTTTCACAAAATCATAATCATAATCATTTCATAATCATTTATTTATTATTATATTTATTTTATAAACTACTTTCACTCAAGTCCAGACGTAAATATCTTGAAGCTGTTACCCTTTTTAATATCGTGCACAGTAATTTCGAATGTATGGATCTAGTCAGAAAGATATGCTACACAGTGCCTAGAACCTGTACTCCAAGACCTTCGCGATCGCTATTACTGTTTGCTCTTGACACCTGCCGCACAAATGCAGGCAATCGTGCTCCAATACGTCGTATGGTAGAGTCCTTTAATCGTAACTTTAGTCATATAGATATATTTGCATGCACCATAAATAGATTTAAGAAACAATTGATAAATTCACTTTTCCTACAAGATCGTTGTAACTAACAAACCCTTTCAGTTTCTTTTATTTTTATTTTATTTTTTAATTGTCTTAATTTTGTTTTGTTTTGTGTTTGTCGTTACATCTCTATATACTTACGTTCTGTGCTATTGTATAAAGTCAACCCTCTAGTTTCATGATTATCTTCTTCCGTTTCTATAAACCTCTACAAAACCACAATATGTGGATAGCGCAATGGGCTGCATTCTTATAAATTCGTAGCTTTTAAGTTAAGTTGTACCTATACATAAGAAACTTATATACATAATGTAGTTGTTTGTTATCCCTTAATAAATAAATAAATATTTATTTGACACATAATATTACAATTGTATTGTAGATTCCTTAGGATCTTGAACTAGCCTAGGCTGTGTTTCGAGATCCAAGGCCTCTCCTTATAATAAATTACTAATTATATTATTGTGTAAATAATTATAAGGATTAAACAAACTAATCTAAACAATGTAAGAAATATTAAAGATATGAACAATAAAACAAAACATGTTTATAATAATCAAAAAATAATAATTTCATTTTTCATTTCATTTCATTCAAAAACAAATTTCACAAAATGAATTGTATATCTCACGTTAATTTTGAAAGTGGAAAAAAACACAAAAGTTCTTGGTCTGCGCTAGTCAATGCCATACATTCCACATGATACGCCTTGTGACAGACTACTACGAAGGAAATAATCATCATTCTCCATATCTGTTGCACCGCAGCATCCCCACTCGATCGTATCTGGAGGTTTAGATATTGCTGATTTCAATCAGACCAATTTTTTATCAAGGCTATGCAGTTAGCTGGCACTAAAATAATGTGCGGTACAGTTCTGTTTACGACGTTTACGTTCAAAACCAAAACAACGTAAGCGCCATGCAGATTGCGTCGCTTACGCCTTATTGGTTTTATTAAAAACTGTTGGATCGAAACCGCTGTTTTTATCAATTTATTTTTACTTTTATTGATTAATCTCCAGACTTACAGGTATTCATAAGTGAGTAAATTTCTCAAATCCCAAGGTAAACGGCACACGAGAATTATCACATAAACATCATTGCTTTAGCACTTTTAGAGTTTGCTTGAACACGGTTGTTGTAATAATTACCTTCTTCTTTATTGTTTATTCAGATATATACATATGTACTTCAAATTATTATTGTATTACCTTTATTAGCTTCGAATATAAAATAAATGTTAAAATGTACGCCAAAACTTCTTTGTTTTACCACTTTTTAGAGTTTATTTGCGCGAGTGAACAAACACCGTGCAAGTTAGTGCGAAACAAAAAAAAAAGAGTGCAATCGAGCAATGATGTCGTTCATTGACTTCTCGGCACAAGAAATCGTCTAACCTTTGAACTCACCTTGATACGTACAATGTAACAAATGGTTTGACGTATTTTATTTCCATCACGTGCGTGCACATGCTACTAGTGGCCGGGAGAGTTATGGCTGGGTGTAGACGAGCGATAGAGACGGTGGTGAGATACGATCGTTATCAACAGATTATATAAAAAAGTGTACCAACCGTCATTGGAACTTAGATATTGGGACATTTAAGTAATTTTATAATCTTTTAAGAAATACTGTTTTTATTTTAAAACCGAAACTTTGGAAAGGATTATATAATGGGTAAAGTAATGAGTAAAAAAGAAAATGTTTTTTTTTTTTTATATAATATACAACATTACCATCTGTAAGTGGCGTTAAAAACCTCTTAGATTAAAATAATTGCCTATTTAATCAGAATCATAATAAACATGATGTTTTAAAATTAATATTAGGTTGTAATGCATTTAACATTAAAATTAAGAAATTCCTGCATCAAATGGCTTTTTATATAAATATAAATATTGATACTTTTTAGAAATTTATATTTTAAAAGTTTTCTTCCTGACATTAAAGAGTGTGTAAGTAGCAGTAAGGGTAAGTAGTAAGGGGTATGTATCTTTCCTGTACAAGATTCTTCACAATTCTCTGTCACCTTCTTACCTTCGTGAGCGTTTTGAGTTCCTTGTCCCACGTGGTGTGTCCTGCAGGACTGCTACGTCCCTCCTCCTTAAAACTCCATCTCACTCTTCTAGTTACGGTGACTCCTTTACAGTTGCCGCAGTCCGGTTAGGGAATAGCTACCCACTCCATTCGAGACAGTCAGTCTGTAAAAACTTTTAAAATAAAAGTAAAAGAGCATTATCTCTCTTTTTAATCTTACTTGGTAAGTATATATACATATATGTCGTTCCTTTTGTTTCGAGTACACGTACTCACTACTATTATCAGCTATCTCTATCCTCAAAGGTTTGCTGGAAGACAACTCCTGTTAGGATTAAGCTTGCCTTAGTTAATTTTAATATTATTTACTTTAATGTCATTTAGTTAAGTTTATGTATGTACATATTTACTGTGTGTACAATAAATAATAAAGAATAAAGGGTTTTAGTTTGCAAGATTTATTGCGTGTACAACAACATTGTGTGTACATTTATATAAATATATTAAATTTTAATCCGCTGTTATAAGCTACTTTTACAAATTTTGCATGCTTTATGTAGATTATGACTGAACTTATATTTATTAAGATTCTCTGTAGCCTTTTTGCAAAATATCTACTTATTTGATTAGATTTTAATGATATTAATGCTGAAAGGAGTTATCATTTGCAGACGCACAGTTTAACATTATAAATTGTCAAAGACGGAACTTTTTCATCTACTTCTTTTTATTCTTACTGAGTATGAGCCTTATGAGCATAATATTTTTCTATACAAAACCTCAATATCGTCACTAAGTGGGATACTGAGAAAGGACGGTGAGGCTGAGGCAGGTCTTAGAGACGATACTGTTGCCTCTCAGGAAGAATGGTGGTTAGTGGCTGGATATCGCTAGGATTTGGACGACACCTGCTTTATATTCTAAGTTCTTACAAAACTAACCACTTACTGTCACCGTGTAAACACGACGAAAACACGTTACGTGCCCGGAAGTTTAGTACAAGTCAGCAGGATTTGATCCAATGCCGTCGGAGGGATGAACTGAAGGTACGCTGCGGACACAAGGGTCCTATCTAGGTCACGCCGAATGCGAACGTATTTTGATTTACCGTTTTATGATTTCGCTGTTGCTAAACATATTATGGGATCTGTTGATTTTTTTCATGGTCATGGGGATTTTTACTAGATGATATCGCACCTCCAGTCGTAGACTGACTCAATTCAAAATTTGGGTGAATTAAGTTAAGTATACAGAACGACTCAAAAAAGTGCACTCTGTCGCCTAGTATATCAGAAACTGTAATAAATAAACTGTAATATATTATCTCTCTGTTTCATAAAGTTATAGTGTGATTTATCAAAAACTGTCAAGGACCGAAACACGTTTTCTTCATTTCCCAAAAAACGTGAATTTTGGATTGAGTCAGTCTACGACTGGAGGTGCGATATGTCAATCTTCTTCTCTTATAGATACAGAAGGGTTGTTAACCCAAAAAAGTTTATTCTACTAGGCCGCTAGTGCCATTCCAACAAGACAATCTAAAATACAACTTAAATTGAATATAGCACATCCATGAATGTATTTGCTGAAGGATAATTTATGTATATATTACTAGAACTTAAAATATATAAACTATAAACTTCCTAAATAAATTCAAACACTACGAAATCTAAGACAATTTAAAAAATCTCTAAAAACCCTTTTATTGCACTAATGTTTTTACACGCTGCAAGAATTTTTCGATGAAAATTGATAACTATTAGTTTTTGTATGTTAAGATTTGCTTGGTCACTAAGCTTATTTTAATTTAAGTTAGGTTGCTACGGTTTCATTATTATAAATAAGATTAACATTTCTTTTACTTAAATGGTGATATTGCTATAAATGTAAATAATCGCCACTTAGCATTACCGTTGATAAATGCATATTGCTATGCCCTTGCAGAGTTCGTGTTTGTAACTACTTACCTAATTTATGAGATCTTATGTAACAACATGTTCGCAATAAATATATACTGAGTAGAAAGCTCGCTCTGGAATTTTCGGAAAACATTCATTAGGTTGCTCATCATCATCATTTCAGCCATAAAACGTCCACTGATAAACACAGGCCTCCCTCATGGATCTCCATGAGGGGTAGTTGCCATACTCACCACGCTTGGCAGGCGGGTTGGTGAGCGCAGTATGGGATGTTGATACACGTATAGACGCTGCTGCCCATCTTCCGGAGGTATCCCTTAGCAGGCTCCTACTGCATCCATGGGCATGAGAGGAGGGGTATCATTCTACTGCCGGCACCCCACGGCGGTAGGTTGCTCGTTCAATCTTAAATATACCTAATTGAACAATGTCACCGATTTTTATAACGATACTCTACACGCAGCTCTCGAGCATTCCATTTTACAAGTGCATGTTTGGTGAAAGTTTTCTGATATAAATGCAAAAACTTGATAAACACAAAATGGGTTGTAAACATTGGCGTTGGTACTATATAATAGTATGAAAGCGCCAGAAGCTCACAACTTGTAATAAAACATGTAGACAAGTTCTTTACTGCTATTAGAGGTATAAATAGCCAGGGCCGTACGATAATTAATCTAATTAAATGGATAAAAAAATGCTTGCTGTTTAAATTACTTTTACTGGGGATGAATTTCAGTTTCTAAAAGTAAACTACGTTACACTCTAAGTGAGAGCCGTCACATAACAGAGACACCGACAGAGCGCGCTCAGTGACTTTTGTTAACGTGATAACAGTTTTGTCACTGTCACACACGAAGTATCCAAAGTGTCATGTCATAATGTGCGTGGGGTGCACGATAATATCCACAGAAAAACCAGCAATCTGATTACGTATCTTGCGCGATGTTCGCGAGATTTACGCCTGTCGCAAACCTATCGCAAGATACGTAATCAGCCTGCCGGTAAGAGTGACAAAACAGTCACAGAAACAAAAACCCTTCACGCTCCCTCAAAAATGTTATTTTTTTCTGTGAAAATGGTATGAAATTGCCGTTTTTTATGGAATAAATTAATGAAAGTACTTATTTTTCCAAACTTTTTTATTTCTGTTACTCAAAGTAACAGAATGGGTGATTACCCATGCAATCGATGCATCTTTGCCAACGCATTGGCAGTTTATTGATGCCCTTCATGCAAAAATCAGCTGCACGGGAGGCAACAAACTCTTCAAAGGCATTTTGTACTGCCTCTCGGGAATTGATTTTTTTACCCACTAAAAAGTTGTATAAATTTTTAAAAAAGTAATAGTCGGTAGGTGCAAGGTCTGGAGAGTATGGCGGATGAGGGAGAGCTTCCAACCACAACTCTTGCAGCTTGGAAACTGTCTGTTGTGCAGTATGGGGTCGCGCGTTTTCGTCAAGGAGCAGTGGGGACAACCGATTGACCAAAGCTGGTTGCAGATGTGCAAGCTTCTCCATCATTGTCTCCAGTTCTTCACAATACACATCTGCAGTAACGCTCATGCCGTTTAGTAAAAAACTGTGGTAAATCACACCCGCACTAGACCACCAAACAGTGACCATCACCTTTTTAGGGGTCATTCTTGGTTTAGGGCATTGCTTTGGTGCTGAACCAGGATCTAACCAACTTGTTGAGCGCTTTCGATTGTCGAACAGAATCTATTTTTCATCGCACGTAACAATTCGGTTCAAAATTCCTTAATTTCTTTGTATGTTGAGCAGCGTGAGACAGGTCTCAACGCGTGCGTTGCGCTGGCGATCGTTAAGTTCGTGGGGTACCCATCTATCAAGCTTTTTTACCTTACCAATTTGTCGCAAATGGATCAATATTGTTTTGATGCTAACATCAAAAGCTGCTGCTAGCTCAGCTGTAGATTGAGTTTCGTCAGCTTCCACAATCGCCTTTAATTCATCATTGTTGACAATAGTCCTCGGACGGCCACGAGCTTCATTTTTCAATTCAAAATTTCCAGAACGGAACCGGGAAAACCAATAACGGGTTGTGAGCTCGTTTGTACAGTTCTTTCCGTAAACGTTTTTGATGTTACGTGCCGTTTGTTTCGCGTTGGTGCCACGACGGAACTCATATTCCATAATTACAGGAATTTTTAAGGTATCCATTATGACAAAAAATGTTAAAATGTAATGAAAATACAACGCTAATCAATAAACAAAAGACTGAGTTTGTAAAAAGAATGTCATGTTTTTAAAACAAAATTAATTTGAATTTAGAATACAAAGCCATGCCAAACTTTTTTTTTATTTTAAATTACCAGTACTGAAGAACGGCAATTTCATAGGTAAAGACCTATTATATGAAATGATTGATATCCGAAATATTTCACGTTCTACAAAGTTTTTGTTTCTAACAAATATTTAATAACAGATCACGGTACAGACGACAAAGCACTGAGTTTCGTTACATAAAACTGTAACCTGGAATGTATTCAAATAATGCGTGCCCGATACAGCTCACTGGTCACTATTGAAACAAAAAATACGACACGTCGACATTGACGTTTACAATTTCACTTTTGGAATGTCGCTCAAAGAGGCCTGGATTCGACCCTGTGTCACAAACGTCGCATGCCACATCGCCACCATTCACTGAAGCACATTCAGGACCGCAGTAATGAGTGGACCGATTCTTTAATGCCCTCGAACACGACATAATCTTGCAGACGCGTTATAGCCCTCTATTATGGGAAACCGCCAATCTAATATAATTATCCTTGATATTTGATGCATGGCATAACTTTGGTTGATTTATCGGTACTTTTCTATCAGAGTAGGTACATTGAAGAATTTCGCTGTTACGTTATAAATTATTGTTATTAAGAGCTCTTCTGCTGCCAGGCAAAGGCCTAAGTGTGCGTAGAGTTTGTCCCTCCATCGACGTCTTGGTCTGTCGCGTGGTCGTTTCCTGTCTTGTGGGATACATTCGGTGGTGGCACATGACTCATCCATAACCATGATGAGAATCATAAAATAATTTTAGAGATAGTTATTTGGTATGCTTCGCATAAAAGAGCTTGAGAATGTTTTCTTAAACGGTTACTTTAGTTGACGTGGGCATCCAGGCAACTCAAATTGATACATGGCCAGCGCAGTGAGTCCAAACAATCCGTCTTTATTAGAAGCATTCGCCGAGTAAATTGAAAATACCTCCTAAGTATGACTGATGGTGTACATTACTTGGCCCGGCGACAGTTCCCTTAAAGAAAAGAGGATTATTTCGTACGGTGGAAACGGAGTTTAATATTGCGACTTTTTATATTCATGGTTTCTATCGCCGAGAAGGGAAGGAATCATAACGGTGTAAGTACAGAATAACAGCGATATTCACTTAGGCGTATTTTTTGTTTCCGATTATTATTAAGGCGTTTCCTGCGTATATTGGAGAATATTACGCGGTGGCGTTTATGGGGGACACGGAATATGCTTTGTGTTGTGTAAGTAATAAAAGATGTGCTAATGAATAACTTTTATGAGTTCTGAATTCGTTCGCGTTTGCGTGACGTCATAACATCTGTATGAATGTGTTGATAATTAAATTTATCATCATTACATACTGAAACAAGTCTATGTTGTTAGTATATTATGAGCTTCGTTATACGAGTACGATATTAACGTCATAATGAAGACAAATTTTCTATCGCACTCGCAACTATCTAGTATTATTTATACGTGAAAATAAAAATCAAAACAAAACGGTACGTAAAATTTCGAGAAAACTGCGTCCAGCGCTGAAACACATTTCCCTTTCACTTTCGCCCGCCCAGCTCGTTACACCATCAACTCAAGGCCACTGCCAGAGGTCAAGATAAACTCGTATAAAATAAAATTGAAACTCATCATTCACTCCAAAGTTATTTGAAAAATGCCTGCATTTAGTTGCCGGGTGCTGTAATGAACAACGTCTACTTGAAAATAATTCCTGTAATTTACAATGAAGCCGTCATTTCCCGAAAGGGCTACAAAGGGACGGAACGTAGCCTTGTTTTGTATGTTACAACTTCAGCCTATTATAGTTCTAACATACTCTGTTAACCCGCAGCACAGAGGTTGAACAAGATAATGTAAGAAATATGAAGGCGAGCATCCCTTTAATATGAGGCCCAAGGCGATTAAAAGCTTAAAGTAATCGCCTCACTAGATCATAATGTTGTCTAATAAAACCCGTAAACTCTAAGTAGAATCTCGTCGTAATTTGCGTTTATGTGGATATTTTAACCTCTAAAGTTTCCCGTGATGCAATTTAATCGGGTTAAAAATATTAATAAGTTTACAATGCTGTATACGTACATTCTAATAAAATATATTATTCCATGTTAACATTTGGACACTGAACTCGGTCTTTCAAATGGTTGTCGGGATATCAATAATAACAGATATCTTTACCAGCTGTATTTTATTCATTAACATTCAAGTGTGCCTTTCTGTATACATTTTAAAGGTCTGCGTTGTTTGACAGTGAACACAAAGTAAAACTAAAAATCGATCTTGAACCAATTTAATTGGTAATAAAGGTAAATGCTCAATCTGTAGGCTAGTTTTTGCGTGAAAAGGTCTTATTCATAGTATTAGTGAGATTTCGTTCCTAATAGATTTTATTTTCTTGTTTCAGTATCAACAGTGGACGTGGATGCAGTGCTGGGTCGGAAGGCTTCGCTGCCATGTGACGTCACGCCTGACGTCACCGAAGACCGTGTCTACATGGTGCTGTGGTTCAGGGCAGGGAAAGCCACTGGAGGGAAGCCTATTTACAGGTAAATACATATTTTTTCGGAAGATGAGCAACAACGACTTTCAAATAAAGTACAGATGAAGATTCTTCATGTAATCCGAGAGCCTTCTAATAACTTTAAAGAGGCCAAACAATTTGAATACATATTCATTTTTGAAAACGGGGATTACTCACGGGGCTTAAAAATTAAAAGTATATCTCACGTTAATTTTCAAAGTGAAATTGAATACATATCTTTTAAATTTAATATTTTACTAACCCCTACAAAAAAGAGGGGTGTTATAAGTTAGACCGCTATGTGTGTCGGTCTGTGGTTCCGCAGCTCTTAAACGAGTAGACAGATTTAGATGCAGTTTTTATTTTATTTAAAAGCACGTTTTCTAACGTCAGTTCTCAAACGTGTTTAATTAAAATCCGTTCAGACGCATTTACAAGATATAGTCGATCTATGTGTGTCGGTATGTGGTTCCGTAAATTCTAAACGAGTGGACAGATTGAGATGCAGTTATTATTTTATTTAAAAGCACGTTTTCTAACGTCGGTTCTCAAACGTGTATATTTAAAATCCGTTCAGACGCATTTCCAAGATATAGTAGGTAATAGCAGGAATGAATAATATAATGTTTCTAAATATACGCAAGTTTGGTGTCAAATGAAAGGAAATGGTGTGTTGAATGCAAAACGGAAATTTTTGTATAATCTGTATAACCATTTTCAAGAGTGTGAAATTGGGGATGAACAGAACAGACGAATTTTGTTATTCTACATGACGGAATAAATATAATTTAGATTTCCATACCCTGTAATCATGCCTAGTGTACCTACGGCGCCACTAAAAGCTAGTGCTGTGATTACAAATAAGAGGTGTTTGTTATCACTGAGGCTAAAACTAGGAATCAATATGAAACTTGATAAATGCTTGCAATACTGCTTGTTTACTACTGCCGTAGGGTGCCGGCAGTATAAGGTTCACCATCCACTCATACCCGTGGATGCAGTAAGAGCCTGCTAAGGCATACCTCAGGAAGATGGGCAGCAGAGTTTTTCCGTATATTAACATCCCGTACTGCGCTCTAGAACCCGCCTGACAAGCGGGGTGAGTAGGGCAACTATCCCTAATAAAGATTCTGTGGGCCTGTGTTCAATAGTGGAAGTTTTACGGCTGAAATTATGATTAGTTAGGATAACTTTTTTCCGAGTTCAGCGTTCAGAGTTTAAGCAAAGCCCGCAGGCTTGAAGGTTGCTCTATAAATTATACCATTCTCACTTATGATTTAACGAAAAAAATTAAAAGAACATATATTTTATACACATATACCTATTATGTTTAAGAATAAACGGACCTACTGGGTTAATGGGTCTTCGATATTTTTTCTAGGGAAAGTTTGATTCCTGTTACTGTTTTAAATGAGATCACTAAAGCAGAGGTCACTCTTGCTTGCATACTATCAATACAAAATTTTACGCTTTTAATGTTATTAGTGTAGATTTTACTATTAACACCTTTTTCAAATTCCAAACTTGTTTTATTAACACGACATGTTCGAACTAACTCGTATCATAGAATTATATTATAACTAAATGCATCAGTTATTTCCTTGCCAACTGTAGGTACTTAGAGAACAATCTGAATAACCCTTAAAACTTCGTAGCTGTAAAGCGTAGCACTTTTCGTAGCTCGTAGCATAGTTACGTAGCTACGCTCGTTATCAAATGTAAAGTTCCCATGGCTATTCAGATTTAATTTGGATGTTTAAGTTTCGTTGTCTTTAGATTTAGTTATATTTTATTTGATTTCATTTATATATCAGCAAGGTACAGCAGGGTAAACTGCTGTTTATTTTACATATTGGTTAAGGTTGCTAGATATGTCATCTTGCTAGACTGTAAAAGACCAGTTATTAAAATATGTCTTAGTGGCTTCTGCCTGCCGCTTTGCATGCATTTTACCCGGATGAAGTAGCCTATGTGTTAATCTTGGTCAACATCAATATGTGTGCAAATTTTCATTAACAAACATCCATACAAACAAGCTTTCATCTTTATAATATTAGTGGGATTTATCTTGTGATAACTTTAAACTTTTAAGGGTACTAAGCACTTTGATAATCTTTGTTTAAACGCCTCAGTCTAGACTTTATTCTGTTACACTGATTATCATAAAGTTCAGCTGTTAGGGTTGCAGAAACTGATAGCAATCTTGCAAACTAAAGACGGAGCGACAGTCGTCTGGCCAGTTTACACATCGGCAAATGACTTCTTATCTCTGCCAAGTATCGGACACGATCCTAAACTATCTTTGATTAATTAACAAGGCAACTATCGTGGAATCGCCTGCAGTTACAGATAACGCCTGTAGCTCGGCATTAATCATTTGAGATGAATTTATGAGATTTCTGCGCCGTATTACAATGCAAAATCTGTTGGTATAGTATGGGAATGGGTTTGTTCGTTTTTGGTTGTACGTAGTTTGTGTGTTAACACGCTGAACTGATCTTATAGTCAAAGTCAAAGTCAATAAGTGTTTATTCAATAGTGCAAAACGGTACATAGAATAGTCAATTTACAAAAGAAGAACAAGACACATTTAAATTGCAAAAGCACATAATTGAATTCGTTCACTTCAGATAACATTTTTTCATATATATTTTTTTCTTAATTAACAAAGAATTATAAACAGATAGCAAAAAATTATGATACTCAGAAAAATACCACTCGGCAAAACTTGCGTTTGTAAACGCCAAGGCTGACAAAAATTAAGTATAAAAAATTAAAATTAAGTATAAAATAGTATTTAAGGGTGTTTTTGTACAAATTTTGAATACATTTATTTTCCTCGGCTCATAAAACTGATGTCAATATGCGCACGTAATCGGTCAACTTCGATCCCAATTTCAAAAGCCGCTCTCATCAAGCCTTTTAAGATGACGCATCGGGCCGAGAAACACGAAAACGGCGAAAACGAGTACTTTTGAATGCGCGATGTGAGAGGATGAATGATATTGATTCAAATTTAAAAAATGTCATAGATAAGGGAAAATCTTGAAAAATTTAATGAACCGGACAAAATTTTGAAAAGTAACCGGCTTTACTAAAAAAAAAATTACAAATTTCTCACCAAAAAAAAGTTTAATAATTCGAATGCTCAGAATTATCCACGACAACACCCCATTATTTTTTTACGATTAAAATAGCCAGATCACTTTTCTATTTTACAGTCCGAGAATTTTTTTTTTGTAATGTGTATATTATGAGTAATTAATTAAAAACTCAATCAAATCTATTTGCGCCTACTCTAGTTTACTATACCCAACAATGTTTGCTCAGAAAATTTGACCAGGCGCTATCTGGGCCGCCGCGCGCCGGCGCGCACCGGTGCGACGGCGACGTTGCGACTCCGACGAACGCACGATTGCCTGTTCGCTCACCGTCGGGCTGGCAACGCCGCACCGTACGGACGGCAGCGGCGCGAGACGCGTGCTGTTTGTTTTGGTTATTGTCTTGTACTCTGTGCGACGACAAACGAGTGATTTACTTCAGAATTATTTTCAAAATTATAACTTAGACTTTAGTGTACCTACTATATTATATTGTAGCTTCAGAACATTATTGGTAGTAAGTTAGGTAATATTTTTATTGACGATGGTCAACCCACATCCTCAACAGAGCCAGTAGATAGAGAGTGAGTACTGAGTAGGTACCTAATACCTATTTATCATTTCAGCAATCAATTTAAAGTACCTAACTAATAATAATACTCCGTCTATTTTTTATTTTCAAGTGTGTAGGTACTAAGACTTGTCTGTACAAAGTAACCATACTGTAGGAAACAAATATCAGAACAAAAAGCTATGGAGTCGTCTCTTGATATTTTAGAAACCTATCTAAAATAATAATATTTATTACTTAGGTGATGTTCTATCACCTAATAAATATTATTCGAATCCGACGGTTATTGTGTTAGCTTTAACTTTTTAATAATTATAATATAATTATGACCTTATTTATAAGGTCTATTTATGGAAAAAACCCGAAATCCCGAATTTTTGGATTAGGTCACTATATTTGTGAAGGTGCGATATAATTACATCATTTTATTTTGTAGCCACCCAGAAATATCACCAACTTACGCAGAGTCACACAATGTGTTGCCGACATTTGAGGATTCAGAAAAACGGTAAACTTAACACTTTTTTTAAATAATCACGGTTATTTTATTGTCTTTTTACCGACTTCAAAAAAGAGGAAGTTGTCGATTGGGTTATTATTTTTTCCTCTTTTAAATAAACGAAAGTAAAATTACTCTCACTGATTTATCACAAAGATTTTCCAGGTATTTAGTAAGTATTTAGTACCCATCCCTCCGCCACTGTACTCTAGTCATATGGTAGATGTCTACTTCCTTTAATAGTACTGTAAGTAATTTTGTTTCAGTTAAAAAACCAAATCCTGAAAATGAAGAGTTACAAAATGTGTTGCCCACATCTGAGGATTCGGGAAACGGTAAACTTAAGTACCTTTTTAAACTATAGCGATTATTGTCTTGTCTTTTTACCGACTTCAAAAAAGAAGAAGTGGTCGATTTGGTTATATTTTTTAAATGTCGTTGACTGAATAAATACTAAAATATGTGCTTAAATGTCAGATTCAAACAGAAACACCCGACTTGGGGCATCGAGTAATAGATGTTAATCATTTTACATCACAACTAATACAACTCTCTTAACATGAATCTCTGTTTGACTGCGGATCAGCCTCAATTAAATTAGTTTCTGAACATCGAATAGGATTACAATCGGAATTTACATTTGTCTGCTCTATGTGTAATTATAAAAACAAAATAAAATCTTTGGCTGATGTAAACAAAGATGCTGTTGCAGAAATAATGGCAGCAGGTTGTGGTCACGCGCAACTGAAGCATTTTTCCGCAGCAGTAGAATTACCCATTATATCTGAACACACTTACAATAAAATGCAGGACGATGTTTGTGTCGATTGGGAAGAAACTGCCTGGGAGGAAATTAAAATAGCCGGAGAAAAAGTAAAAGGTTGTACACTTTTAGGGGTTTATTTTGTACATCAAAACTAACAACATTTGTTCTGCGACTTTTGTCAAAAGTAATAAAATAAAACCGGGCAAGAGCGAGTCGGACCGAGGGTTCCGTGCCATCATACAAAATAATATATGACAAAGGCGGTTTTATATTTGTTGGAGAACCTTGACAGCGCCATCTCTTGTCTGATAGTGAAACTTATGTAGATTTTTTACACTTTCGATGATTTCTAAAAAAGTATGCTATGTAGAGAGATTGTAATAAATTTCCTCTAATCTTTACATACACTTCTAATAGCAATAAAAGTTTCAGAGGTTTATCTCCGCAAACTTCGGAGATAAGGGGGGGGAACGCTATTTTTATTAACATTTTTGTAAATGACTCAAAAACTATACGACTTAAAGGAAAACTAAAAACTGTTTATTAATGTGCAAATAAATACCTTTGATATGATACCCCACACGACCTAATAACTTTACTTAAAATTTTTGAAATCCCCTATCCGCCCCCCTGCAATCAAAATAAGAATGTTTTTCAACATTTTCATATATGCTATATTAGTAAAAAAAGTGTTGTCTTTTACCATTTCAAATTTCAAGTTGATAGCATCAGTAGTTCTCGAGATATCCATTTGTGACAGACAGACAGACAGACAGAGTGATTCTATAAGGGTTCCTTTTTACCATTTTGGTCCGGAACCCTAAAAATCAGCTGTTCCATACATTTTGTCGCGGGTGAACGATATTTTCTATGGAACAACAAAAATTTTTTTGAGTTTTGACAAAAGTCGCAGAACAAAAGTTTTTAGTTTTGATGCACAGAATAAGCCCCTAAAAGGATGCTAATTGATTAGAAATAAGCCTGTATTGTATGAAAAAAAAAACAATCATTAAATAGTTCAATAGAATTTTTGCCTTTTTTTAAATGGTTGAATAAGAACAAGGCGACTCCATGATTATCAATGCTCTAGGCAAATCGAGTTGACGCGTGCCGCCGCCGCGCCGTTAGCAGCGCCACGTACGCTAGACTAGCGCTGCCGCCCGCTGCTAGGCGTGATCCTGTCGAGTGCGACCGCGTAAAATTTGTCCGAGTGAAGGGGCGCGGTACTCGATTTTTGAGACAATAGTTTATCAATGCGTCACCTTAAGAAGCTATTTGTTCTTTCCCACATAAGTATTTCATGCATTCGTATAAATATAGCTCAACCAATACATTAACCACTGACCCAAATTTCCTAGTCCATAAAAACCATCTTTTCCAACCATGTGATTCGAATAAAACATTAATAAAAACTGGAAGCAAGCGAGGTATGGCATGAATAACTAAACGCGGAGAAAAGCGTGGTATACCCTCCTGGATATATTGAGTTACCTAAGTGTTTTCGTCTCGAATAAGCGAAACGCTAACGCACACTAATGCCTGAACAAATAGGAAACATGAGACTTCACAAAAATAAATAGTTTAGCCCCGAAACTCCAGCAGTTTCGGGTACCATATTCATATAAATCTCGGAGAGGACAAAGCTCTGTCAATCCGATTTCGTCCATATTTCATCGACCCTTGAGCTCACTATTGATTGGAGCCAAACAAAGAGGATTGAAGTATCGGCTGAGGATTATCGTAAACGTAACAGGTACAATCTCCTTTATGTCCTCTATGAAGATGTGCACAGAAATATGTATTAATTTTATTAGCTCATATCTAAATTAATTAATTGTAAGGGCACTGATAACTTCCTTGTTATCACACTCGATTCAATTGAATATACTTTGATTAACCGCTTTGAGCTTACTTTAGTCATTAAATCTTCTTTGCAAATTCTTTGCTAATTAAAAACGTTGCTAATTAACAATTAGATAAGACTTGGATGATATTAATGGATTGGTATGAAATTAGTCTTAATCCAGGATATTTCGATCTGAAACATCCAAACTCATGCATATTTGTTTAAGCGTGCGAGCGTAGAAAATTAACACCTGGATTAAGGAGAAAGGACACGGCTTTGGACAAAGGTTATATGTTTGTCCGAAGCCACATGCTCGATGTGTATGTAAAACATTTTTACCTTATCTAACAATTAGCATAAGTTGAGTTTTTTTTAATATATCTGTTTAACCAAACCATTGTGTATAATCTTTGCCTCAACATTTTTGTGCACGTGTGTTCATATTTTTCGAAAAATACGATACATTTTATCTTTTTCTTGATGCGAGATCGGTTGACTAAACACAAATAATTTAATTAATGATTTAGTTAACTCATTCCAGTGGGATAAGTTGGAGCGGCCTCAGTTTACTAAAGAGCCGTATTAGCATGCCGTGGCTGCCAGCTGTAGAATGTTGCCCCTGTTGCCCGTGCATGCAGTAATAACCTGCCAAGGGATACCTCCGAAGATGGGCAGCAGCGTCTTTCCGTGTATCAACATCCTGTATTGCGTTTGCCAACCCGCCTGCCAAGCGTGGTGAGTATGGCAACAACCCCTCATGATCAGTACTTAGTGATCAATGAGGGAAGCCTTTGTCCAGCAGTGGACATCTTACGGCTGTAAGAGAAGAGAGAGCATAAGTGTAGAACAATCTTTGCTTAACGGTATGTCGTTAAAACGTGTTGTTGGACAAGATGGCATTTTAAATAAATCCCAGTTTAACCTAAAAAATTACGACAAACAGTTTAAGAAAGTAGTACTTTATAAAGAATCGCTTGTCAATAATATATCATACTTCCATTTCTTCTACTACATAGAAAGCCGTGTTGGCCGAGTGGTATGTACCCGCGACTTTCAATCCGAAGGTCGTGGGTTCGATACCGACCAATAGATTTTTCTTTCATCAATAATTTATGTGCAAATTTTACACGTCCTTACACGGTGAAGGAAATCATCGTGAGGACACCCGCGTCACCAGCTTGAGACGTAATTGACATTTTCCTCTGAATGTAATAATCCAGAATATAATCTTCTGTCATTAAATATATCTAGTAAGTTGAACATCGTAAATGTATACATTAATATGGATAATATCTCTGATGTTAGGTGCGTTATTCGCGTGTGCTTGGCAAGCCTTATCCATCTCACAATTTTAGAGGCACTGCAGCATTCCGTGCAGCATAAATACCAGTTGCCGACGTTAAAAGCCGTAAAAAGTCCACTACTGAACAGGCCTCCCTCATGGATCTCCATGAAGGGTAGTTGCCATACTCACCACGCTTGGCAGGCGGGTTGGCGAGCGCAGTACGGGATCTTGATACACGGAAAGACGCTGTTGCCCATCTTCCGGAGAGGTATCCCGTAGCAGGCTCTTACTGCATCCACGGGCATGAGAGGAGGGGTAACATTCTTCTGCCGGCACCCCACGGCATCATCTTATAACATAATTATGTGAAAGGCCAATTGTATTAAGATAGATAGACATCTATCTAGATAGAATATATGTACTTTAAATAAAATTAATTTGCAAAAAGTGGTACAACAGGCGGCCTTATCGCTAAAAGCGATCTCTGGCAACCTTTAGATGGACACGTATGTAACACTTGACGAGCTCTGTGGCGCAGCGGGCGAAAGTCCGCCTGCGACGCAAGGGGTTGCGGGTTCGATTCCCGCCTCGGGACAAATGTCTGTACGATCTGCAGATATTTGTTCAGGGTGTTCTGGGTGTTTTTCTATATGTAATAAAAATATCTATCTATGTAGTATAATGTATTAAGTATATCAGTCATCTAGTACCCATAACACAAGCTCTGCTTAGCTTGGGGCTAGATGATGCTGTGTAATTTGTCCAGCATTATTTATTTATTTATTTATTTACTTATATAAGATTATGTAAGAGGAGTATACAGCCTTTACCCGAATGGGACCTTACATTGTCAAATTGCCAAGGTACGCGGTAAGCAAACTAAATAATTACACGGTAAAATAGTATAAAATGTAAACATTATAAATGGATAGCAGCCCGCAGGCAGAGTGCAAACAGACCCGTTGTTGCGGCTTCACTATCACGCACGCCGTAAACCAAGATCAGATAACCAGTAATGATTGAATATATAATTATTTCACTGCTTCGCGGTTGGGTTTATTTGAAATGCGATACTGCAATGGGTGTGTTGTATGTAAGGAATTTCTTTTACAGAAAAGTGATTTGTAATCTTTAAGAGATATATTAATAAAGATCTTAGACCTTAGAATCTGGTTAGAAATTCTACGAATGTTGGTAAAACAAACAAACATTAATGCGTTAGATATTTTGACATAGCTAGACAGTCAACCAAATATAAGATGGGTGGATGACAATTTGTCAAAGTCGTGGGGTATTATTGGATGCGAGAAGCACGAAATAGACCAGACTGAGAAAATGGCCTGGCCTGCCAAATAACATAAGAATTTATTAATTAACTTGACACTGCTGGAATTGTGTAAAACCAAACACAAAAAGCCATAAAATAAGAAGACAAGACTAGACTGTCAAAAGCGCAAAATACCCAGCAGTGGGGATACCGGGCTGAAATGCTGATAATTATAAAACAGTCAAACTAAAATTTAGAAAGAATTTCATAGTTGGTGAGGAACCTAAGACGAGATTGTGACAAGTTTAATAAAAAATAGTTTTTTTTAACTGATATATAATAATCATCATTGCAGCCATAAAACGTCCACTGATGAACACAGGCCTCCCTCATGGATCTTCATGAGGGGTAGTTGCCATTCTCACCACTTTGGCAGGCAAGTTGATGAACGCAGTATGGGATTATTAAAATATGGGATTATCGGGTATTTATCGCGTAATTACCTTTATTTTATTCCCGACGTTTCGACCGGATTGCACCTGGTCGTGGTCGCGGGGAGACTCGAAATAAAGGTAATTACACGATAAATACCCGATAATCCCATATTTTAATAATGTGTTGTGATCGCGAAAGTTTAAAAAAGACTATGGCAGTATGGGATGTTGATACACGGATAGACGCTGCTGCCCATCTTCCGGAGGTATCCCTTAGCAGGCTCTTGCTGCAACCATGGGCATGAGAGGAGGAGTATCATTCTATTGCCGGCACCCCACGGCGCGACGATATATAATAATACCTATCACTTTATATTAGTACTATTGGCACCATTATCCGGTCCTTGTCCATGTTTTTCCATTTACCTACTCCTTTTGGTGTTCTTGCCCAAGTATTCCGTTACTATAAAATACATCATAAAAAAATCTGATAACAGTCCACAGAACGATTCATTTGTCCAGAACTACAAGCGCTCATCAAGCCGAACACAAGAAAGGTTTATCGCGATATGTTTTGCAAACTATGCACTAACACGAGTCGGCCCATCAGGCCATTAATCACTCGCGCCGCTTAGCCCTATTATTAGGGTAACTGTGGAAGGCTTTTAAATATCAACCACAGGCCGAGGATTCAGCTGGTTCAGAAACCACAGAAATCAATGAAAATGGTTCTATTAAAACTTGTAAATATGCTACTAGAATTTGATATTCAGTGGTCACTAACCTCTTCGCATAATCGTCACTTCATTAATAATTGGGCCAGATTGGGCTTTGGGTTTTCTCTTTTAGTTAACACATTTTTTATAAATTGGAATCATCACAACCGCTTTGAAAATAGAAAGAACTTTAAATGAATAACGCTCGAACAACTCTAATACGTTTAAGTGCCTTTAAAATATTTGCAAAATTTAATTAGCAAGAACAAAGCCGGGTGGATTCACTAGGAGATACAATTTTGCGTAAATGAAAGACGCGTAACGCTGAGTGTACGTGATGTGGAATCGTTGTGTAAGCACAAATGTGTCCGAATTTGTACATTTCCTAGCACGTGTTCTACGAAATATTTTCCTTGAAACCGTCTGGACAAACGGGTTCTGACAGAAGATCAGCGTTGTGCTTTAGGCTCAACATAGTGCTTTAAGAGTCAGATGCTTTTTGTAACTGTTTATTCTTTGTTTAATTTGTTATTTTTAAACTTATTGTCTAACTGTTGTGTCTTTTATTTTGTTATGTTTGTGTTATGAGTGTTACAAATAAATGTTTTTTCTATCTAAAAGAGTGTTAGGTAAAGAAATAGATAACTGACAACTACGCTTGTTTTTAATTTAAAAAAATACTACGTCCTGATTTTTTCCCTTTCGAATTAACCTGTTTTTGTGTGCTGAAACTCTTCCATTCGGGCTTATACACATATTACACTTTGTATAAAGTCTAGTGCCAATTCGTGGTATATAGGCATTCCATTATATTGTATAAGTGTTAGATGATGCTAAGTACATAAGTTTCAGTAAATGTAAATTTGACGAGCTCTGTGGCGCAGCGGGTGAAGGTCCGCCTGCGACGCAAGGGGTTGCGGGTTCGATTCCCGCCTCGGGACAAATGTCTGTACGATCTGCAGATATTTGTTCAGGGTGTTCTGGGTGTTTTTCTATATATGTATAATAAAAATATCCATCTATTTATTAATAATGTATTAAGTATATCAGTCATCTAGTACCCATAACATAAGCTCTGCTTAGCTTGGGGCTAGATGATGCTGTGTGATTTGTCCAGCATTATTTATTTATAAAAGTATCAAAGTTGAAAATGCACAAGCTGAATTCTATTTAAACTGTGAATCTACACCCTAACCCATAAACCATTGACGGAAAGGCGATAACTGACGCCCAGATTGAACCGTTACAAATTGAACTTTTCAGTGTAAATCGATAGAAAACTTATTTGCCTTTGTAAGAGTTAACTTGGCAGCTACAAAATTTTTATGCGATTAGAAGTGGGTTAGAGGCGTGTGTACATAGTGCGTAGGTTTAGAATGCTGTTTTAATTAAATACTAAAAGAAAACACTGTAGATTATTATATTGTATTTTAGCGCTTATACTGTCCTTCTTGGCTGACTGTTATGTATGCCCGACTTTCGATCGTGTATCATTTTAATTTCCATAAAACACATTCTTTCTAGCTGGTATCCTTGCATAATAACAAAGTACTTAAGTCACGTTATTACAGCGCGGAGCAAGACGCTAGCTTGCAACATAACACCTTTCAACTTAACTATGCCAACTATGTGCTTATCTAAATTCAAAACTGTAACGGTATCCCGTCTGTAAATAAATATACCGTGAAAACTAGCGCCTTTCCTGAGAATACACCATTTGTTATTTTGAATGCACCATTAGTTTCTTGGGTAGTTTTTGTGCATGTCCTTTGGTTGTTCCCTTCGATAGTTGTACAACGAGTAAAAATTTCTAAGATAAAGAAGAAGTAAAAGTCAAAAGTTAGAATCACTTTCACTTGATTTAGTAGGACTTCTAACAGCAATATATTATGGATCTAGTGAGAGTTGTTACTTTCAGTTTAAGATGATTGGGTTAAATATGATGCTTCTGTATTTAATAATAACAGTAACATTACTAAGGTAAATGATATCTTATCAATACATATTTAACCGGGTTTATGATGCATTATGGAAATAACAATCTTCCCGCGACCATGATAGGTGCAATCCTGTCGAAGCGTCGGGCGATAACATAGGTAAATAACGCGATAAAACCCGTTAAAATATGCATGTTGGAGGCATGTTGGAGGTAACCGCAGCAATAAGAAGACGTCTTTAAAGACTACACTTAAAAAAAAACTATGTACTAAACTACGTTATGATAGTCTGAAAATTCAAACTATGTAGACCGAAGTTGCGGCCTAGAACTAGCGACGGAATAAATAGGTCGCTAGGTGTCTGATTAAAGCGATAAGTTTGCGTGAGTACAAAGGTTGTTTATTTGCATTAGCAATTTACAGCCATGCTTACAGTAACAAGTCGGGATACCTACATCGTTCCACGTGAAATTAGTGAGCATCCGCACAGAAACTTGACTAAGTTCAGTCCAACTTTACCTGCGAAAGATTTACCGATGAAGTTTGATTTCTCAGCTCAGATACACTTAGTGCTGTTTTTTAATTTCAACTAAGTTAAATAAGAAGATATAAAGGTTAGTATTACAGAATGGCCGTGGGGTACCGGCAGTAGAATGTAATCCCTCCTCTCATGCCCGTGGAAGCAGTAAGAGCCTGCTAAGGGATACCTCCGGAAGATGGGCAGCAGCGTCTTGCCGTGTATCAACATCTCGTACTGCGCTCGCCAACCCGCCTGCCAAGCGTGGTGAGTATGGCAACTACCCCTCATGAAGATCACTGAGGGAGGCCTGTGTTCAGTAGTGGACGTCTTACGGCTGAAATGATGATTACAGAATACTAACAGACGGAAGGACGTACGTACGTTCCTCTGTACACCTGTGCAAAAGAGGGGCGGTCGCTAGTTAAAAATAAAGTTGGGCTTGGGATACAGCCCTGACGTACTCCGTATGTTTTTCAGATGAGGTGACAATATTTACAACAGATACTGGCTAAGCTGTGCCTAGGACGTAGCTTTCTATTAATTTAAGGGGGATATTGCGTATTTCAATAAGTAGTGGAATTCAAATGGTATCAAAGGCCATTGCTATATCCTAAAATACTCCTACACATTTTTAATCCTATCTAGGGTTTAAACAACATATTGCGCTAGGGAAGAGACTGCTAATTCAGTAGATGGACCTACCCTGGAGCGAAATTGGTTATCGGAAATATTGTTTTCAGTATCCAGATATTTAATCAACCTTTCGTTTATAATAAAATAGCTTCTGCCCGCCGCTTTGCACGCTTTGTACCCGGATAAAAAGCCTATGTGTTAATCTAGACTACTATCTATAAGTGTGCAAAGTTTCAGCTCAATCCGTGGGGTAGTTTTGCGTGAAGAGGTAACAAACCTCCATACATATACATATACAAACAAACTTTCGGCTTTATAATATTACTGGGATAATAAATAAATAGAGAACGCTGGACAATTCACACAGCATCATCTCGCCCCAAGCTAAGCAGAGCTTGTGTAATGGGTACTAGATGACTGATATAACTACGGAGCTTCGCTCGCTGCGCCACAGAGGTCGTCAATAAATAATTGTATCGCGGCGGAAATCGAACTCTGACATCTCAACCGTTAAATAACTAGCTGAATTTTCTGCAATTCAATTCAAATTTAATATATTCGATCTTTATTAAACTTACTCGGGATTTAGTTTAAAATATTATCACTTGTACGAATAACATAGGTAAAACAAATTAAAATACCTGACAACGTGCAATATTATTCAATATAAGGATATAAACTAATTTAATCCAAACTCAAACCAGTACATAATGTTTTCATAATAGTATTTGGTTAAGCTGAACTGGTAAACGTATTTAAGCAACTACAACCATTTATAATCTCAGAAAATGTAACTCAATGTCTCGCATAGTTAAAAAATCTTGTTCTAAGAATGCTCTATGAAAACTTCTAACTTGTTGGCTTGAAAATAAAGTTTTCTTTTACACAAAGTAAAGTCCTAACTCCCTGTACCAACTGTGCGGAACGTTTTTACTGAAAACTCTTTAATTTTGATTATATTATCTAGTGTTTATAGCGAAAGAAAAATGTACAGAAGTTTTATTTAAAATACATTTTTACGATATTTTATCGAAAACGTATTCAGAATAACGTGGACTGTTCTATTTTTTATAGTTCGTCATTTTAGCAACCATAAAACAAATAATAAAGGTAATTTACGCGATAAATACCCGGTTATATGGATATTAATAAAACGAATAATGTTTATATGTGGGTTTGGTTCGTAGGTTATGTGCACACCGATTCAAATCTAAAGGTAATTTATTTGCGAACATGATATGCTACAAAGGTGGTATACTCAAGAAGTTGACACAAATACACAAAATATGCTCAGCTGTGGTCAGCATTTCACATTCACTAAAAAAAGGATTAGTAATTTCAAATCATCACAGATAACAATAAATTTACGTTTTTAACATAAACACCCCCTAAACTTAACCTCTAATATTTTTTCAAACGGCTAAACTGTTTAAAGACATGCTAGTAAAAGTTTAAAGCAAGTGCTTTAAGTAAAAATAACATCGGTCCATTTAATTTACACCAATATTTTTTTGTTTTTCAAGTTTGACCACATATATTAAGTTCTCCTCATCGATTTCGATGACGGCGACCTTTTTTTTACTCTCTGAAATGAGACCTAATATGACTGGCCAGTGCTTTTAGATTCCTCAGTGCCTTAAGACGAAAGTCTACAATCAGTGTGTGTTACCAGTGATGACATATGGAACCGAGACGTCATTCACGATTGGCCTCATGAATTAGCTCAAAGTCGCTAAACGAGCTATGGAAAGGGCTGTGCACGGGGTTTCTTTAGGAGATCGAATCAGAAATAAGGAGAAAGAAGGAGAAGAACTCGGGTCACCGACATAGCCAAGCGGATTAGCACGTTGAAGTAGCAATGGGCAGGCCATGTAGCTCGCAGAACAGATGGCCGATGGGGCCAAAAAGATCTCGAGTGGAGGCCACGGACCGGCAAACGCAGCGTAGAATGTCCACCAACAAGATGGGCTGACGACCTGGTGAAGACCGCAGGTCGACGGTGGATGCAGTTCGATTCCAACCGCAATAACTGGAAATCCATGAGGGAGGCCTATGTCCAGCAGTGGACGTCCTATGGCTGAAATGATGATGATGATGACTGGCCAGACCAAACTTGGTTTAAAAAAAACCCTACAGCAAGAGTGACTGTAGAGCTGACCGGTGGCTTTGTGAGTATATGTGTAGGGGGGCTTGGGTCTATCTTTGCGGAGGTGGCGTTTGGTATCTAGCTCGTGAAGGCGTGTTCAATTGACATCTTTAGCACTTATAACATACAACTATCAAAGTTCATGGAGGTATAAATGATACCATAAACATTTAAATTTATTTATTAATTTTTAAATATTTACGTAGCAACTCAACATATTGTCATTGTGTTTCTTTCTTTACTATTAATTTTAATCAAAATGTTTTCTTTTCTAACCTACTAACTTCAATGATTGATCATAATGAACCTAAAGTTTATGTTATAATTTTTCATACTTGCTATATTTACTGTTTAAAATTTTATTATCATAAAGTTTATGTTACAATTTTTCTTATATGCTCTAAATACTGTTTAAGAAATAATACTTTTTATCAGTTGTCGCTCTAACTTTGTACATGCTGTGACGTCCTGTAATTACGGGAGCACCAGGCTATTAACATTTAGTCCTTAGTATTATGTGTATTATGTGTAACCTTGTGTTGGATGTCCTATTTAAATAAATAAACATAGGGATGTTATAAGTTTGATCACTATGAATGTTTGTCACTCTCATTGCGTCGGAAGTTAAAAAAGATCCCTAACATTTACAAATCTTATAATTAATTATTTTAATTAATTATAAGATTTGTCAGAGGGCAATGGAACGCAGCATTCTCGGGTTTAAACGAGTCGACCGAGTTCGCAACACCACGCTGCGTTCCCTTACTGGCATCACAGATGTCGGTAAGAAGGCTGCAACGCTGAAGTGGGACTGGGCGGGCCACGTGAGCCGAATGCCAGCAGACAAATGGGCTCAGAGTGTAACACCTTGGCTCCCTGATGAGGGAACGCGGTGTTGGGGTCGACCGAGGAAGCGTTGGCGGGATGAGCTTGTTACCTTTGACAGAGGATGGTGGGAGTCTGCAAAGGATCGGGATGGTTGGAAGACTTTAGGGGAGACCTTTGCCCAGCAGTGGGACAACATAGGTTAAATAAAAAAAAAACATTTACAAGTAACCTTAAACTTAAACTTAAACACCATAAAGTCGACCCATTATTTTTAACGTGACCATTCCCGCTTCCTCACGCTTTAAAAATTACAATAAAATTCACGAACCACATTACATTGCCTGTTATTACGGAACAATTATCCATCTTCCGCCCTTTAATGAGAAACTATAAAATAGCAATTAACTAAGCAATTTCTCAAAGTATATGGTGTGGCTTGTAATTTTCCTTCGCCTGCGTAATTTGATGCATAGAAATACTCTAAATCTATTTACCTTATTGTTTTTTATCGGACTTTTCACCTGTTGTTTGTAATTTCGTAATGACGGGGTTTAAGGAAAAAGATTATTAAATTGTGATTATTATTTTAGGTAATGACTCAAAAAATGTCTTTTATTAACGAATAAAAGACATTTTTTCATAGTAATCAAAACCAGCACTACACAATAATGTCAGGGGCGCAACAGAATAATTTCACAGTTATTTGGTATACCCCCGTGACCTCCGTGGCACAGTTGGATTAATAGCAGGCTGGGACGATGGTTTGATTACAACCGGGGACAAAATTTTTGCTTTACCTGCAGATATTTATCTCAGTTCTGTGTGTTTTTCTATGTATACAATGTAAATGCAAACAGTTACTTAAGGTACACTTTAGATTAAGTATTAGATAAAATGTAAATAGATCAATAATTCTGAATATTAGCACCAAAGTAAACAGAGCTTATGTTATGGGAACCAGGTGATTGGTGGAATACTTTTAGATAAACAAGCATTGGTACGGGAAAAGGGGACGAAGGCCTCGAAAGGTCACCAAAGGTCAAAAATGGCATTTTTGGGTTTTTGGACGTTTTCGGCCATCTGAAGACTTTTACGTTTTTGGTGACCTTTTGAGGTCACAAAAACTCCGGTCCCTGTGACCCTAGGGTCATTAAAATCAATCAGTACCCTTAACTCATTAAGACAATGCTAACATAAAAAGTTTCATGTAAATCGGTCAACGCATTCTGTTGTAATCGTCTCATGCACTGCCAGACAGACAAAATTATCATCTTTGAGTAACATACTTATCCTACATAGAAAATTACCCAGACCTGAGATAAATATTTAATCATAAATAAATATATTGCCGTGGGATGCCGACAGAAGAATGTTACCTCTCCTCTCTTGCCTGTTGATGCCGTAAAAATCTGCTAAGGGGTAGCTCCGGAAGATGGGCGCAGCGTCTTTCCGTGTATCAACATCCCATACTGCGCCGGCCAACTCGCCCTATCACACAATACTCTCATTATCTTGGAGTTGTCCAGCAGTGGACGTGGAAAGCAGGACGTCTTACGGCTGTTATGATGAGATAAATATCTGCAGAAAAACAAACACTTGTTCTCCGACGGAAATCAAACCAGGAACCTCTATCGTAACAGCCGGCTATTAAGCAACTGTGTGTCTACCATAAGTTGTCACTGTTAGATCGCCTGTCATTACTAGTAATAGTACGTTACTATGACATCTGTCAGACTTGTAACACATGCTACCAAACTCTAAGCAACTGACGCCCAAACTACAGTCGCTGTTTACTGTAAGTACTGTATCTTAGTACCAAACTATCCGCTAGAAGCGCTGTACAAGTCTTCATATTTTTTTTTTAACTACAGTCGCTAGCGAGTATAGATTGTGAAAACTCATGGCAGACCTACTGAGCTCGGAGATCGTCAACAATGTTTGTATCTTGTGACTAAGGTGTAACATCTTTCACAGCTTCGACGTCCGCGGGCGATCCTTCAACAAAGCTCTACAGTGGTCGGACCCCAACGTCTTCGGGCCGCGAGCTGACTTCGTAACCATCACCCGGCCAGCGTCCCTCACTCTCAACACTGTCCAGTTGGATGACGAGGGCGTGTATCGATGTAGGGTCGATTTCAAGAACTCACCTACAAGGAACTTTCAAATTCGCCTCTCTGTTATTGGTAAGTGAAGTTATTTTTAGTAATTTACTAGCTGACTTTGTGACCGATGACAAGGGCGTGTATAGATGTAGGGACGACTTAAAGAACTCATCTATGAGGAACTTTCAAATGCGCCTCTCTGTGTTATTAGGGTAAGTGTAGTTATTTTTAGTAATTTACTAGCTGACTTTGTGACCGTCACCACGCCAGCGTCCATCACGCTTAACACTATCCAGTTGGATGACGAGGGCGTGTATAGATGTAGGGACGACTTAAAGAACTCATCTATGAGGAACTTTCAAATGCGCCTCTCTGTGTTATTAGGGTAAGTGTAGTTATTTTTAGTAATTTACTAGCTGACTTTGTGACCGTCACCAGGCCAGCGTCCATCACGCTTAACACTATCCAGTTGGATGACGAGGGCGTGTATCGATGTAGGGATGACGCTTCAAGAACTCACCTGTGAATAACATTAAAATGACTCTCTGTTATTGGTTAGTCCACTTATTTTTACTATTTTGATAGCTGACTTGACCGATCCGACTTGAATGGTTTATCATAAATTTCTTCTGCAACTCGTATCATATGCAAAACTGTTTATAAAAGCCAAATCAGTCCCGCCGTTCTTCAGTGATGCTAACAGACCGTACAAAGTTATTATTTAAAAAGATTGAAATATACAGTACAAACAAACTTTCAAATGAGATAATTGCTTAATTGATTTCGTGATATTGGGAAAAGAAACTACTACGTATTGTGGCTTGGTTCAACATGGCTCATGGCATAAGTTTTGAAACCGATATTTGATTTTACCACAGCAATGTTAAAAAAAAAAAAATAAATAAAGCTTGCTTCATGAGATGCAATAACCTTTCGTGTAATTTGACGACCTCTGTGGCGCAGCGGGCGAAGGTCCGCCTGCGACGCAAGAGGTTGCGGGTTCGATTCCCGCCTCGGGACAAATGTCTGTACAATCAGCAGTGTTCAGGATGTTCTGGATGTGGATAACAAAAAATATCTATCTATGTAGGTAGTATAATGTATTATATACATATATCAGTCATCTAGTATCCATAACACAAGCCCTGCTTAGCTGCTAGATGCTAGATGATGCTGTGTGAGTTGTCCAGAATTATTTATGTATTAATTTATATTCGTTAAAAAAGCATCATCCCCAATCTTCAAATTAAAATATAAATCATTATGAATGTGTACATGCTTGAATCTAGCGCATAATTAAATTTACAAAACGTTTTATAACAGGTACTGCAGCTTCATTGCGTTATAAAGCACTTAAAACCTCGCGGAAGTTAAATGTAGGCAAGTATTTACATTTTCAATTCCGTACACTCCGCATATAATTGGCCCCATAACGAGTGAAACTGTTTTGCAAATAACGCTACCACAGAACGGCGACCCCCGAAACTAGAATGGGAGTCGTAACAGATGCTCGCATTCCCACAGTGAAAAACTTTAGCGCAAAATGTCTGCTCTATGCTGAAAATTTATAAGAGAACCTTATCTAAAAAGCCAGCCTTTCAACGGCTTTTGCTGAGAGAGCGATGCAAAACAAAGCTTTGTTAGAAGCTCCTTTGAATTTCGGTAAGGAAAATGAGAGGTTACACACGACCCCTGCCCCGTCAAAGAAGACTGCGAATGCTGTTATTACAATAATGTACTGTGATATCACGTTGGAGTGCCGCTCTTCACCCCGCTACAGTAAATGTACCCGGCAATTTACAGTTATTTATGTGCTGGCCGAAAACATGTTTGTTGTTCCCTAATTTGCCGATATTTCATTGGATACCTCAGAGGACTATATCGATCATGGGAATACGATCGTAGCAAACGTTTATTCATGATAATTGAGAAGATTTCGGTTAGTTCACTGACTCAAACAAAAGTCTTACGATGGTTCACCAGATAACGAATCGTAGAGGTGCTTAATGTCAAGCACTTATCGTAACTCAACCTAAGCCTGACCTAAATTAAACTAAAATTCCCATTCAGAAGTACTCGTACGTGGGTACTAGTCTTTATTTCAACGTTTCGAGGTTTATGTATTAAAGTCAACAATATAATGTAAATTTTACTTTTAACGACAAACAAACGAGTGGCTATCGAAATTGTTTTTGCTAAGAGAACGTTTGTTTTTTAATACAAAACACTCGGAATTGACTCACAAAGTGATTTTTATTAACTCCCGCGCTCGGGGTGTACCAACACAACCTTCCCGGGAATTTATTATACCTTGCTTATCTACATTATGTTTATCGCGAATTTTAAATTGTAAACGAGCTCCACTTTAAAATAGCAGTTCAGTCTGCATATAAGGCATTTTCACATGGTGACTTTTAACAAAAATCTTATCTAACTCATTTAACGTAAAATTTGGAGTGTTAAGGATATTGCACACCTAACAGGACCGCTCCAGAACGGTTAAAAGTGCAATCATGTCAGAGTAGTGCATTTTTACAAAAATTTTCACATTATGTCACACGAATTTCATGTTTTTTTACCTCTACTCCCGACTCACGTCATATTTGTGGTACACCCCACTCCCTAGTGCGACGTCACATATTTTAAAATTTTACAAATAGAATTTTTAAATTATTTTTACCGTAAAGACACGAACTTTAGGACTTTTATTGACAAGGTGTGAGGGTGTGCCCCTTATTACTCTTCGTCGACCACACATTTTGCCACTTTTTACGTATTTATGAATGTATTAAAGAAACAAATACAAAAATCTACATTGTTTTCTTGGAGAACATAAAATACTTGATAATAATGACTGCTATAATGGGTGAACTAATCGCTTCAAGTTTATTCTGAACGGCCTTTACTTTCTTACTAGCTGGCTCGGTGACCCAAAGTGGATTACAGAGCGAACTAGCTTATGATAGCAGCAGA